>CM034152.1:467293132-467984981 GCA_019776745.2 Taxus chinensis
TCCTGTGTTTGAGAGTTTGAGAAGACTTGGAATGTGGGATACCTCTAAAGTAGTAATGTATGTGATTTGATTTATCCTTGAATCTTTGAGTTCTTGTAGTTGTTTTTTATTTTTTCATAAAGTAAGAGGTAATTTTGTTACATGATTTGTGTATGACTCCTAAGTGGTTACTGGTTAAAATTCTTGTCTTCATCAAGTCTATACTCTTTGTCTAAAACTAGATTTCAATTAGTATGTTTAAAAATGTGAACATTCATGTGTACTATTAAGGTTGAGTCCCTTAAGGTCTGTCAGTTAAATAAGATTGGGTTTAAGTTATGATTCAAGGATCAAGAGAGGACAAGTGTGAAAATGTCTAAGTTGTGTTATATGTGGTTATGTATGTGTTAATAATAATAATGTTCTACATTATAGTGCTTTTCAAGAGATGCATGCAGTTTAAATATTATATTTCTCATTATCATGGGCTATATTTTGATGAATTTCTATGTATAAGTCTTATATTTTAATGTTGTGGTCAGTTTCAAGAGTTATGATGTCTGAATTAACTTCAACAATCTGTGATTGGGTCTAATTGTCTTGATAACATAAGTATAAGTTCTTGGTAGTTAATAATGACAAAATTGTAAGATTTAACTGAGTTGTCTTAAGTCTTGATTTAGTAGGATATATAGCATCTTGTTCAAAGTATAATTTTTGTGTTGTTTGATTCAATTGAAGTAAGGAGAGTCTCTCTGGTCTGATCACTCCAAGTGTGTCAAAATAAGGTCTATGTGATTGTTTGATATCCTTAGTCTGTCTTGTCTTAGTTTTGTGTCCATGATGATATTCAGTCTCTTGAAAATCTCAATTATTTAAAGGTATGGTTGAATTTTTGCACAAGTGTCTCAAAGGTGATTTCATCCCAATGGGAGAAAGATGTGCTTCATGATAGAATGTACTCAGAGGGCTATCTTTATGGTAGAAAAGGGTGTCCTGAGCTTCATTCTCAGTGAGTTAAGTTAGAGAATCATGAATAAGGACTGAAGGATCAGATTGTTGAAGTTTTGATGACAATCTAGAGCTAAAAGAAGAATATTGAATATCATGACAATAGTAGATTGATGAGTTCATAAATAAAGTCTTACAGGAATACTTGAGTAAATGTCATTTATTTTGATTTTTTTGCTTCGGGATAAGAGAAAGAATGGTACGCTTCATGTCTAGTGTTCCTGATGGTTTTAGAAGTTCGCCATGGTTATTATTCATGGGATAGAATGCCTCTATCACTAGTTGAAGAAGTTACCTCACTGGTTTTATGAATCCATTTCAAAAGGAAGGATCTACATCATAGTTGCAGAGTTTCATTTTTTTATGTGTAATAAGCTATGGTGGAAAGTATATAGAGGTCAGAAGAGTGTGCCTTAATAGGTAGGATCAAGTAAATATGATAAGTGAAATCATATCTTTCAATATGCATAAATGATGTCCCCCATTGATTGATAGTGAGACAAGTCTAAATGGTGAAAATATCAAGTCTAAAAGGAAGTTGGTTGAGTCCAATGGGTTTTTTTTCTCTGCTACTACATTTTTGCTGACATTTTACTGACCTTATGTTGTAATTTTTTTTGCATTTTTACTGTGTTTCTGTTACTTTTTAACAGAGTAAAGAACTGGGATTCTATGTTGATGTGAAATATGTCAAGCCTACATATAAGTGTTTTAGGTTTGTGTATAAGAAGATATGGTATGTTACAGGTCTAATATGGCATGTCAAGGAAGGGGGAGCTAGTTTTGATCACAAACAAGTGTTTTAGGTGTTAAGAATATAGAAAGGCGGAATTATGGAGATTGTAGAGTTGTATGAATAGTTTCTTTCTTGAAGTATAGAGTGCATGATATTTGTGCATCAAATTATATGCTACATGTTTGTAGGGGTATCCTAGAGCAGGGGGGTTTGTTATGACTTTCAACAGGAGTGAAAAGTTTCTAAGTGGGTTGAAAGGCAAGGTAGAAAGTCTGTATGGAATTTTTCATGATTTTTTGCAGGTTTTCTTCAAAGAAGAGCTAATCAAGTTTTCAAGAATCCATTGTTGTAAGCTATAGACTTTTATTATATACCACATGTTTGAGAAAGGTTATCAAGACAGGGGAGCCCATCTTGATCATGTAGCAAGAATTAAAAGATGCCAAACAAGTTAGAAGGGAAGTATTAGTCATGTTTACAGGTATAGTTATAAAGAGAGTAATTCATATGCTCAATGAGGTTACAGTAACGTGAAAAGAAGGATGAAATCACTAAAGTGTTAATTCAAGATAGAGGAATTGAAGTTGATCACCCTATATGGCATATATGCGAGGTAAGAGCTCTAATTTTTGAGTTTTTAGTTAGATAATGGTAGAATGGTCTCAGTGGGAGCTATAAGGAGTGGATTCATGTTGTGTATTAGTTTTCATGGTTGGAAAACGTTGATCTAAATTTCTCTAAAGATTTGATTTAGGGACAGTTGTCCTAAAGTGGATTTGTAATGATTGAAGACTGAATTTATGTTCTTGAGCTTGAAAATGGACTAGAAAGAGATGGATAGCATGAATGAAGGCTAAAAATGAGAGTATTAGTTCATGGAGAGTTGATTTACATGATTTATCAGGTCCTTAGGATCATTCATTTGTGTTGTTGAGATAAGACAAGAGAAACTACAAACCAATGGGGAGTATTTTGAGCAAGTAAGTTGAGTTTATACATTGTGTCATGTTGTGTGTTGTCATTTTCCATGTCTTGTTATTATTTTTCGTAGATGTCAAAGGGGGAGAAAAACATCATAAACATGGAAAATATTCATGTAGGTTTGTTGGTCTTGTTGGTTGCCATAAAAATTTTTGTAGGTGGTTGCCATCAATGAAATAGGGGGAGATTGTTGGCCATTTTGTGTTTGTATTATCATTGATGTCAATTTCATTGATGGAAAATGGTTTCATGGTGTTGTATGAGGTCACACATGGTATTATAGGTTTGTTATAGATGTTTATGGGTCCACATGAGGTCAATATGGTTAGGTTATGAGGTTTCAAGGTTTTGATTAAACTAAAATGGAATATTCTAGTGTAATATAATGTTATTGAAGTATTAAAATAACTAAATAAATTAAGTAATAAAATATTGCAATAATACCCAAGTAATCTAAGTAATGAAATGTGAAACCCTGATGTGAAAATAGGGTTGAGAAGGCCTTACTTGAATGGATAATATTGTGGGACTGTGTTGCAGTGGAGACTGGATGAACAAGAGGAGAAAACCTTCATGCATTGGCCTAAAAAAGTGTAGATCTGGACTGTATGGCTAGACTGTGGTGCCTAGAGAGGGATAGGGGCACCTGTGGGCATTCTGGTATGATATTTGTACACCCTAATCTACGGAAACGACAAGAAAAAATCCTCTAAGGTGTCACTGAGTTTTATCCTATGTTTGTTTCCTGTTGCATGAATTTCATTGTATGACCACCAATGTTGATCTATACTTGCAATGAAGATTAACTTGCAAAACCTCAGACAAAGCATAAAAACCTTTAAAAAGGGAAGATGCATATGAAGGGTTTGAACTGTCCTCAGCTACCAAATTGATGGACTTATCACTGAGTGATGCACTACATCTCAGACCCAATGTAGTTTTAGGTGTGTATGAATGTGTAATTGTGCCCTAGGTTGTTCTTGTGTTTGTGAAGTAGTGAGAAAAAATCTAGATGTAGAATGTAATAAATGTGTGCATGGAAACAATAGAATCCCCTCCTATGAAGATTGATGCAAATGAACTAGACTTGTGTGCTTTGTGATGAATTGAGATGAATGAAAATGTAGCTATAGATGCCTTTGATGGATGGAACCTTAGGTGGAGATAGTAAGTGTTTAGTGTTTGGTCCCTCACTATGGTCACATAACTTTATATTTATATGGTTCTCTTTCTTTAATTTCGTAATTTTCCCCAAAAATGCCAACCATCAAAAATATAAGAAGCTCAAATGGATAAAAATTACCCAAAAATTAAGAGGAAAGTGAAAATATGATCAAGGCAACCAGAGGGGACCAAGGCGCCCCAGTCAGAAATAGGGAAAATGTAGTATGAAAATATAGACTATGTGAGTACGGGTGTAAGATCGAAAGTAACAACAAAATACAATGTAAAATGGCCAAATACGTGGGTTAATTATTACTCTTTTCACTTGAGAACCAAATGAATAGTAGTATGAGATTGGGACTAGATAATGACTAAAAATGTTTGATTTTGTGTCTACATTTTCCCCCACTTTATGTTGGTGAGTAGAATGCTCACCAACATAAAGTAGATAGAGATGTGTACTTGATATCCATGTAGACTAACATAGAATGCATGTTGAAGGATTGGATAAAGTGAGGAGTGATAAAAAACATGGAGCATGGATACTAAAGATGTAAAAGTGTAAAAAAAAGTGATGAGAGTGAACCTAGGGAAAAAACACGCATGTAGATGCTAATGTGTGTGGTGTACCTACATGGTTAGTATTGTGTGTGTGACTTACCTGCTATGTGTGTGATTTTGACTGATTTCTTCCCAAACAGATGAACCTACAAAAGAGAAGATGATCGAGTATTCAAATACACATGTATATGTGTAATGTGTAAATGAGAATGTATATACATAAAAAACATGTAAAGAAAGTATGAAAATGAAAAAGGAACATATGCACCTGATCCATGATTAGAAAAAGGCTATAGAAAGGATCCTATTAATGTCATGAGATTTTTTCGGGTGATCTCACACCACTAGATGAAGAAGTATAGGGAGTAAAGTCTGATTTATCCTCCAACTTGTAACTACTTCCCGAGAGTGAAGAGATCTTTGTACTATCTGGTTTTTTGTATGATCCAATGCCACTGGCTGAATTAGTGTAGAGAGGAAGTTATGGTTTATCCTCTAACTTGTAATTGTTCCCCAGAATGATAAAGAAAATATGTCTTATAAAATCCACTGTGTAGGGAGTTATGTAGAGTGGTCTGAACCCACTCATTGTGTAACCCACTATGTCACAGACAAAAATTGAAAACTGAATTGTATCGGTACTGTGTGTAAACCCAAATGATGACCCCCTCTTTGGGGGTACATGCGACATTGTGGATAGGATAATGTGTCCCAAAATAGGACCGATAGTGGATATTGAAACTATTCCCTACAAGGGGAGGGGATATACTTGGTAGAAACCAAGGCATAAACAAACAATGTAGATAGAAAAAAAGTGTTAGTACAAACATGCATGTAGAAAACAACTGTAAGCCAAATAGAGAATGTGTAAGATAGAACATAAATAGATAATGTAAACACCCAAGAAGAAAATGTAGGCCACACAAAGTAGGCTACAAATATGGGACACCCCTCACAGTGTCATAAGGCACTCAAGTCCATAGTGGCCACAAAAAAACAAGTGTGTACAAAAGACAAATGGAAAAACCTGCAAACAAAAAACAAGCAATAGCAAACAATGAAACAAACAAGTATGGAAAAAGGTATCCCTACATAAAAAATGTTTCACATGAATCACCCATTAGCATGTTAGAAAGATAAAATATGTTTCAAATCACGTATAAACCAAAGTAGTGTGTTATGAACAAAAATGAAACAATAACACCTATAGCGTATGAATGTGGATGCCCCTAGGAGCCACTATGGGACTGATATTCAAGAATCCATGTTGTGTGTAGTATCCTTGTATAGTTTATGATCACAACTAAAAATCAAGTGAATGTTTGTATGATAATGATAATGACATACAAGATATCTATCTAGCATGTGTAATAAAGTGAACATGTAAAATTAGGTACAAGTAAGAGTAAATGCAACCATAAAATGTAGCATGCTATGGATGGATGGAATGGAATGTAAAGTGAATGATAGGAGCCACGTGCCCCCAAGTGAATGGAATTGTATGTAATGAGGTTCAT
Organism: Taxus chinensis; assembly: GCA_019776745.2. Taxonomy (NCBI): domain Eukaryota; kingdom Viridiplantae; phylum Streptophyta; class Pinopsida; order Cupressales; family Taxaceae; genus Taxus; species Taxus chinensis. The sequence goes on from CM034152.1 coordinate 467,299,082, forward strand.
TTAGTATGCCCCTTCAGTAATCAATAATGAGCCATAAACAAGAGTGTGTCATTGGGAAATGGTCAAAGTATGTGTTATGTGTATCGCGTTGGAATGAGCGTGTAGTGATGGTATGTGACCTAAGGATGAATTTTGCGTGACATTTTATCCTAAGTGTATATCAAGACAAGATGAATATAAATGAGTGGTGATTTATCCTAAAGCATATACCACTAAATGATGCAAGCCAAAGTGATGATGTAGCCTATCATGAGATGATGCTAGAAGAAGTGACCTACTAGCCTAAAGTGTATATCACTTAATATAGGTATGTTGCATGAGAAAATATTGAATGATGAAAGTGTAAGGGTGAGAAGGCCCATTTGTAATGTATACCCTTAACAACTCAGTATGGACCATGAGACTAGAGTGACACATCAGGTAGTGAGTGCAATGTATATGAGTAGATGTGTAGGATCTTTAGTACGTAGTGTGTAATGTCTACCATACAGTGTGTGAGGTTCATGTGTATAGTATTCCCTCAACATTCAAGTGTGAACCAAAGCACAAGAGTGTTTCGTCGAGAAATGGTTGAAGTATGTGTATCGATATGTATGCACTAGTGTGTGAATAATATGAGTATATGACGTGTGTTGATGTTAGTGGGTATAGATGCAATTCCCCCCAAGTGTACTATGATGATGGAGATCTAGCCAAAAATGCTAAATGGATCAATGTAAGGAGTAGTTTCCTTAATGAAAGTGAGAATACATTGAGGTGATAAATGTGTGTGGCCATCAAATGGTTCATCATCATTATAAGCTTCATCCGGGTCCCAGTCATCGACATAGGTATTGTCTAGAGTAGACAGTGGAATTATCAGTTTAATTATAGGAGGTGATTTTTGAGCATGACCTGGTGATGTCGCATATACCTTTAATGACATAAGAGTGATCTCAAATATAAGAGGAAATTTTTGAGTTTGACTTGATAGCATTTAAGATAACTGAGGAGAAGGATGTAATGCAAGAAAAACCTTAAGAGGTGATTGTGTAATTTGAGTGGGTTGAATAGGCAGTGATTGATTGACCGAAGAAGGCACATGAGAAGTGATAGTTTGATGTGCATTAGACGTAAAATGAGTAGACTTAGGAGCCCATTTGGGTATAATATTTGTAGGTGGCATGTAACAAAAAAATTTGTAGTGAATGAGATAAATCCCTAATGCTTAATATGTTTGATTCTTTGTTGTAAAGTGTAGTAATCATTGTCATTATGTCCATTGATCTAATGATAATTGCAATATGGATGACCTTGATATTTTATTGTCTGATAAGTAGGATATTAATGAGTATGTGGTAAAGTGATCAATTCATGACTAAGGAGCATAGTAAGATGTCATGTTTCTTAGTATTGCAATAAAAGTGAGGGGATCTGGTAATGGTATGACTTGAGGCTCACTGAAATAAACACATTTAGAAGACATAGATAGAAGATGGGATGTAGAAGGAGAAAAAACATGATCTTGAGAAGCATCCTTAAGATTTTAGATTTCAAATTTGAGAGATGTAATCATGGATTCCATAGCCTTAAATTTATTTTGAAACAAAGAATGTAAATCTTGAATTGATTTCAACATAGATTGATGAGATGAAGGATCGTGAGGACTAGGGTTTTCAAATAGATGATTGAAAATAGGGATTATTTTGTGTGGCGGTGTATCTTTAGGAAGATACATGGTGTCTTGTGCTTTTTGAATAATAGCTTGGAAATTAGGATGCATCTTAAGCAAATTGAGAAAAGAAATTTAAGGCATTTTTGGAGCCATGATAGAGGTAAAATGAGGATCCTAAGTGTTAAGATCGAGTTTAGGTTCACCAAAATGATTAAATTAAAATGGAATATTCTAGACTAATATAATGTTATGGAAGCAATAAAATAACTAAATAAATTAAGTAATAAAATATTGAAATAATACACATGCAATCTAAGAAATGAAATGTGAAACCCTAATGTGCAAAGAGGATTGATAAGGCCTTATCTGATTTGATGATGTCGCGGGACTGTGTCACAATGGAGACCAGATGAACAGGAGGAGAAAACCTTCACAAAAGAGCCTGAAAATGGATAGATCTAGAATATCTTGCTAAATTGGGGCACCTGGAGAGGGATAGTGGCACCTTTGGGCACCCTGGTCTAAGATTTGGGTTCCCTGGTCTAAGGAAATGATCAAAAAACCTCCTTTGAGGTGTCATTGAGTTTTCTCTTGTGTTCACTTCGTGTTTCTTGAATGTCATTGTATGAACGCCAATATCATTTTAAACCTACAATGAAGAATCACCTGCAAAGCCCCAAAAAAAACATCAAAACCCTAGAAAAATAAAGATGCTTATGAAGGGGTCAGACTATCCTCAGCTACTACATTGATCGACTTATCACTGAGTGTTTCACTACATCGCATACCCAATGTAGTTTTAGGTGTGTGTGTGTGTGTATAATGTTTCCCTAGGTTTCTCTTATGCCAATCACATTTTTTGAAGTAGCGAGAAAATAACTAGATGTAGAATGTAATAAATGTGTGCATTGAAATAATAGACTCCCCTCCTATGGAGTGTGATGCAAATGAACTAGCCTTATGTGCTTTGTGGTGGAGCTAGATGAATGAAAATATAGAAATATATGCTTTTGATGGATGCAACCTTAGGTGGAGATAGTAAGTGCTTAGTGCTTGGTCCCTCATTATGGTCACATAAATTTATATTTATATGGTTCTCTTGCTTTAATTTTGTAATTATCCCTAAAAAGGATGCCCAGAAAAAATATAAAAATATGAAACAGATATAAAGTTTCCAAAAAGTAAGTAGAAAGTGAAAAGAGTATCATGGATCCCAGAGGGGACTAGAGGGGACCAGAGCACCTAGGGCACCCCTATCAGAAATAGGGAAAATGTGGTATGAAAGTACAGACTGGGCAAGTACGAGTGCAAGATCAAAAGTAGTAACAAAATATAATGTAAAATGGCCAAATACCTGGGTTGATTATTACTCTTTTCACTTGAGAACAATATGAATAGTAGTATGAGACTGGGACTAGATAATGACTCAAAGTGCATGATTTTGTGTCTACAGGTTGAGTCAGGTCATTCCATGCTTGTTCTTATCCCTGAAGCATGTAGAATTGCAAGGAGATATGATATTTTGAGCTGAATAATATTGTTGGTGAATGGTATAAACATGGTGATATGATGTAGTAGGTATGTGATGAGTTTCAGGTCATAATTCAATGATACAGTGCATGTTTGATGTCCTTGGGAAGTAAGCAGTTGAGAACATGAAATAAATCAAGGTTACATAAAATTGGATGGAGAGTTTCAGATATATTTTGTCTATGAGGTTAGTTTTATTAGTTATAGGATGTTTTTTTTATGCTTCATGACAAGTTTCATGTCAAAGTGCTAAATATTTTTGAAGATATGTAAGTTTTGGTGAAACAGGGTAAGTGACTGTGTGTTTTTAAAGCAAATATGGACCTTCTGATGCTCATTGTGAATTTTAATCTTTTAATTGGGACATGATCTATCTCTAATAGCTTATAATTTCAATTATTGAGCTTTCAAAAATATATTAAGGTGGTTTGATTGTCACATTTTTATGAATGATCGTTAAGAATGTAAATTGGTTTGAACCCTAACTAAGAGTGACTTAGAGAAAAGTGAGTATAAAAATCCTTTTTTGATTGGTTATGCAAAATTTATGATTTTATGTTTTATAGTATTATTTCATCTTTCTAGAAAGGTATATTTGAGCATGTGACAATATGTGGGCCCCACCTGAAATGCTTGTTTCTAAAGAAGTTTGGTTTATGACAAAGTTCTCCAAAGAATGTAAAGTCTAAATTGGCATTCATGATAGCCCTAGATTTTTTCTTTATTTCCATGAAGGTTTCAGGTCATGGATGAGGTTAATAAAGTATAATGTGTTCCCTATTTATGAAGAGTAGTATGTGGAAAAATTGAGATTGTAGCAGCTACATGGGGAGTTAGGACTCCATTAAAGATGTTTCTTGAATTTGGTTCAAAGGGATTTATAATGATATATCAAACTTTTGTTTTTGATATGGTATGCAAATGTTATGACCTATTATTTTAGGGTCAAATCTAGAAGATGATTGTTCTAGCAGGGTGTCAAGTGGCTTCATGAGGTAAGTGATGGTTTCTAAGTTATTCATGCTTGTTTAAGGTTTATGAGTGCTTATAAATCATGTCTAAGGTTGTTACATGATTTGGTTAATATTGTGTTGGCGAGAAAATTTTTCGGGTGGACAAACTTGTGGATTTCTTACCAACACTCTCAGAATCTAAGTCCCTCTACTTAACCGATGCAGTTTTCATATATGCATGCACATGATAAGGTGGATATCTATGGTGGATTTTCGACCAAGGATCCAACAGGGACACTCCATTGAACCTGTGGAAAAGCTTACACATACCTACAGGAGAGGATTTTTCTGTAGATAGGGAAAGGGGAGTGATAAATTAGATAGGAGAACTAATGTTGTGGGTAGAAAACTAGATTCTTGCATACATCAGTTAGAAGTTTTATCACATACATTAAAATTAGGAGGAAACAAATCTACGTATAGCAACAAGACCGAATGGAATTTGTGATTACAAAGTATCAATAAACCCCTTAGTCAAAAAAGGATCGAAACTCCTTATTCTTGTATTGATTGCTTAAACCAAGTTGTATATGGTATGAGAATGGAGGAAAAATAGAGAGTGGGGGAAATGAATAATTTGGCTATCTCCTTTATTATCTCAAGGTAGAATGCACTCTTGAGCTTACAAAATTAATGACCAAACATTTTAAATGGGAATGGCATTACAGTTTATAGAATGAGAGGTTACTTATCATCTTCCTCATAACCCTCCATATGCCTTATTTCTAACTTTAGATTATTCATACTCCTACAAAATATTTAAGTCCCTTTTATAAAATCAAGGTGACTTAATTTACATTATGTTTCTAAATTCACTTTTAAGTGACTTAAAGGAATATCGAAAATCACAAACCCCAACACAAAATTAGAATATTGGAAAGTGAGATAAAGTTGGTGGGAAGAGGAGAGAGAAAGTGAGAGAGAAGAAGAGGAGGAGATGTCGTTCCTGATGAATTCCGTTGATCCTCATTGATGGAAAGATCCAAATGTAGTGAAACTCTGAATCTTCAAACTCCTTGCACACTGTGAAACTCCTTCAAATCAGCTTGTGAATGCTTTCCAAGTTGAGTGAACTATTTTGCTGATGACCGCAACTCCTAGCCTACGTATGACATACCTGTGACCCAAACTATGTAGTGAGTTTTGAAAAACATTGTCTAGTTCCCTAAGATGATCATCCCTCTATATATCATTGTGTAAAACTTTCCCTTTGAGAAAAACCTACTATTAATAGTAATTGTCCAAATGGAAGGCTTAATGTTTTTAGTGAGAGGTGATTTTTACCTCTTCTCGACCATCGTGATGTGAACTCCCTCATTTAATCTTACGCACACTGCCTTTTCTTTGACCACTTCTTAGGGTGACTTATTATTTTTAGTAAGAACCCATATAAGGAACTCACTATTTTTAGTAAGTGGTCATTTTCACTGTTTTCTTCTCCAGATAATAATTTTGGCTTCTTGGATATCTTCAGTGTACACTACCTTTTCCATAGCCGCTTTTGATAAATACTTACCAATAATAGCAAACATGTGTGAGAAAGCTTACTATTTTTGGAAAGTGGGTTTCCAGTGCTCAGTTTTTGATGGAGTATATTTTTATGGATTCAACTCATCATCGCATTCATGTCCTCTGAATTTCACTTGATTTCACCTACTAGAATGATTGGAAATAAATTTTGAAATTTTAACCTGGCAATGGCTTCAAGCACGAAGCTACCATGATGGCCATTAATGGAGATCGAAATTTGTAGGTCTATTTTTTGTCTCTGTTTGTGATGAAAACAAATCTATTGCGATAGTATTTTCATTTGGATCTCGTGTGCAAGTTTTTAGCTCATTTTCATTGCCGGAATGATGGGAAATCTGACGAATGCAAGTCGGTACACAAAGTGAGTATTTTGTTAGAGAAAATAATTTTGGGAACCATTTGACCTCTATTTTATTACATCATGATCGTATTGAAAAACATGGAATTCTACAGAAGATGAAACCTTGATCTGACTTATATCTTGTGAGATATGAAGATTTCTCAATCGGGTGACTTCACGGTTATCTGGCAAAAAACCTTCATTTTCTTCTCGTTCTTCATTGTTTCAAGCCATTTTTCTCTGATATTTATTTTTTTCATAGTGTGAAGAGTTTAGTGACCATGACAGAGCTAGTTCAGATTAGTAATGGTGGACTGGGTGTCTGGAAAAGCAAGAACAAGGTCAGGGCATGGTGAGAAGCTGTAAAGGAGAAATGAGGGGGAAGAAATGGCTAAGTGCCAGATTCAAATTTTTAAAAAGTTCACATGGAGGGGCTGGGAATATTTTTGTGTCCCGAACATCCCTCACCTTAAGGAAATGAGGGACATCAAATTCCATAGTGAGCAAGAGGATGACACGTGTCCTCAATCCGACAGTAGTGGATTTGCTTAAAAAACACTACAAGCACTGGGGGCTGAAAGTCGATCATGTGGATGACCAAAGGACTCCCTCTAGGGGATGGGCACATTTTTCCATGTATTTTGTCACTGACCTCAGGGACATGAGGGACATAAAATTCCATGATGGTCCTGGAGCTGACATGTGTCCTCGATCCGATGGTAAGGAATTTGAGCTCCAAAAATGCACTTGGGGGCTAAACTATCAAGTCTAAAGGTCAAATGAGGGTCCTAGAGGTCACATGGGGCTTGGGCACATTTTTCAAAGGTTGGTGTACCTAACCTCAGGGATGTCAGGGACATAAAATCCTGCCAGGATCCTGGTGCTGACATGTGTCCTCCCGAAAATTGACTAAGTCTTGAACATGCTCCAAGAGGGAAACTTGTGATGATGATATCTAGAGCTCTCGATGCATGGTTTTGGAAATAATTTATATGACATTACCAGAAATTACCTTTTTAATTCAATGGTGGGGGTATTATTTCTTTATTCATCCATTTGATCCCTGAAAAATCATAATTGTGATTTGGTCCTCCACCTGTGCCTGAGAAAAATTGCCTACATATCTAATGCGCTTAAAGTGTTGTAAAAAATATGATTTCACCATAATATAGGGATTAGAATCATATTTCTATAGATGTTTCTTTTTACTCCTAACTCCATCTGGAGACCTAGAATCTTATTATGAAGGTCAGCAGTTGTTTTAGGCCTGTGTACTTCCTAGGCTTGTGAACCCTAATTCTGGAAAAACTACCCCAACTTCTCTAAGACCTTCCAAAATATTCCTAAATCATCTCCATGGTGTCCCAAGACCTTTGGATCATATCCACATCCACTTAAGCTCTTCTAATTTTCTCTATGAGGTTTCTCCAGCTCTAGGAATGTCAGTGATAGCCCTTCCCACAACTACTTGTAACTTGTAAATGAACTCCTAAAATCACCTAGGGGGAATTAATTGGCTTTCCTAAATCACCTAGGGGGATGAGATAACATTAATTAGGAGGTCACTTAGACTGACTAGATAGACTCGGGGTGTCTTGGAATGATAAGATTTGAAAAATTTGGCACATGGGTATAGTTTTCGTGCTTGGAAATTTTCAATTTCCTTGTTTCACATTTACATGACAACATCTTGGAAGTTATTTTTGTGGCGATGGAGAATGTTGAGCTCAAGGTCAGTTCTTGAGTCCTAGAAGGCATAAAAATAAGTTTACATAGATTGGCTCAGTTTAAGGCCTTCCACTTCGAATTGGAAGTAGGTATAATATGTTATGGAAATGTGATTAAAATATATTTCTAGTGGTATATTTCTTGTCTCATAATGAGGTATTTTAGTTGGTCATTTAGGTCCATTTGTGAAGAAGAAGGTATCTACATTTTCAGGACAAGTTTTCTCAGGCTGAAAGATTGAGTTAGTTAAGGAATGAAATGGATTAGTTGAAGCTTGATACCACCTAGAAAGTTAAGAGGGATGAAATTTTTTTATATTTAAGTAATTTGGATATCTTGAAAGTGACAAAAAATCTACAAACGAACTGAGTTTGCAAAACTATTTTTTGGGCATCTTTTTTGGTTAAGAGAAAAGTTGATGTGTTTTGAGCATGTGGATGTTTCATGAGTTATACCTTTCATTAAAGTTATTTAAAGGTCCTAATAAGTCCATAAATTTTTCATATGCCATATTTTATTTGATTTGGAGTGGTCTTGTGGCCCAAAGTTGATATCAGGGTGTTGGAAATAGTTGTTTGGTGAAGAATATGAGCTAGTGGGTCCATATTATGAAATAATTGATTGGTTAAAGAAAATGTGAGACAATGGATGATGTTTTTATGGTATATTACACATGTGTTGTGAATTTTGGAGCTTTAATAATCATGATTTTGGTATGAGTGGATTTTTCTCATGCCGGTGATGGGGTTTTGAGGCATTTGGGTGCATGGTGAGTGGTTTTGCGCATGGCCAACCTATATCGGTCATATGCAACTATTTTTGTGAATATAATGGGATATAATTAAGTTGTATTGGTCATGAAAATTTTTAAGTACTGACCTATGGTGATTTTGAAAGATGAAAAACATATTTAAGTGCTTGTTTAGTTCATTTTTGAACTAGTGCTCTTAGAGGAAAAAGTGTGACCCAAGTAGAATTTTTTTGCAGGTATGAAGGCATGATTTTAATTTTGATAGAGTCTATTATAGGTTAAGGAAGATTAGATATCATGTATTCAATTTTTTAGAGTATATACAAGTTGAGAAGGAAGAAGATAGACCAAGTTGAAGGCATGAGGGTTTGAGCAAGGGTTGGTGAGTTAAATTAGATATCTCCATCAGTTGTGGTAGACAGAATATTCATATATCATCATCATTAAGTGGATGATTTCATTCTTATTCATCTTATGGGGTTGTGGCCTCCTTTTGGAATGGGTTCCTCACCAAATTAGGGGTTGGTGCTCCTTATAAAGTTGGTGTTCTACTAAACTAGGGGTTGGTGCTCCTTGTGAAGTTAGTGCTTTACTAAATCTCTTTCATTTGTGTAATATAAGTAGAGTTTCAGTGGGTTTTATTCCCCTTGAGGGATCCCCACTTATATATGGTGTTATGTGTTGTGCATCTTGTTTTTTGTTGATGTTTTTGAACGTTCAATGTATTAATAAGCACACATGGTTATGAATGATGTATGGACAACTTAATTGATGAATATATGGTTTTGAAAATGAAATAAGAATCATTATAGGACTGATTCACCCCCCTCCCAGTCCATTGTGCTTCTAAAAGGATATTCAGGATTTGAAATAAATTAAGAAGAGACCATGGGAGTTTGTTATGGAGTATTACATGAGGTTGTCTAACATGATGAATAAAGATAAAAAAAAAATTATGAATGAAGTAAAGCTACCTTGTTTGTGGAAGGATTGCAAAACAAGATCTAGTTTGCAATTGTGTAAACAAAATTTTAATCTAAATCAGAGGCCATTGAAATATCTATTTGAGCGGAGAAAATTGAGGACCATAGAGAAGGTATTTCATCTAATCACTAAATCAAAGAAAAAATAAACACAGTGATGCAAATATTGGAGGAATTATAGAAAGGAAATAAAGAAATGCTCTGCATATAGTGTGCAAAATGTAGTGGAAAAGGACACCACAAGAATGAATACATTAAGGAAAATTTAGGGGGTTGAGGAGAGTATTGTAAACTATGTAGGAATTGGGGGCAGTCACTTAATAACCGTCACTTGCTACAACATTATGTTAGAAACCCACAAAATGTTGTATGTACCTTCTCCAAAGTCATTACACATGAAGCTAAGGACTTTGGTGATTTAATGGATCTAAAGGAAGAAGTTACTAAGAATGTCTTTATAATACAAACACAATTATCTTTTAAGACATAACCAAATACTCCATAAATAGATATAGTTGCTTCACCCACACCAAATATGCACTGGGATCCTTCTTCACCCTACACAAACCCACAATGGATAGCATAGACTCCACAATCAATTTTGAGTTGGGCCTTGCCATCTCTACAAAATAATTTGAGTTGGGTACCTTCTTCACCATAATAACTAGGTCAAGATGGAATGTACCTCCACCTCAAGCAACTTATGGAGGATATCAAGGATAGAGCCAAGGATGGAATGCACCAAAAAGGTCGTATGGTGCATAAAAAGGAGGTTACCAAGGTGGTTACTAAAAAATAAGGATGGGACCTTGACCTCAGGAATAGGGATTGATTTACTATTTTTCAAAGAATCAACCCACATTACATGAAATTTTCCTTCGAATCTAGAGAGTGAAGTGTTTTTTTCATACTTTACGGTACATGCATAACATAATACATAAGATTGCCCCACATTAGAGAAGTAAAGAAAATAAAATAAATTTCACAATGTCAAAATGATTAATGGTGTGCCCAAAGAAACTAACAGTATCCAAGCCATTACCAAATTGAAAATAAAATAATAGGGCTTGGAACATGTGGAGATTCCAATAGAGTCAAAAATATGATGAGCATATAAGTATACTTATCTCGACCCAAAAAATGAAAAATCATTGCTTGAAGAAGATAAAGGGTTTCTCCATTCAATACAATATAGAGATAGTAATGGGTATAATATGGGGGAAGCAGAAGCACATATTTATGGCTAGATTATGGGAATCTTAAAACAAGATGGGGTGGTTACTGCACTACAATATTTGTTCAACATATTAAATGTTTTGTGTAATAAGGATATCTCCCAGAACATATACAATTTTCTTGGGACTCTATTAGAGAGTGCATCAAGTTAAAAAAATCAACCAAAGAAACGTATTTGGTATGTAAAGACTAAGAATCCATGGGATATGCATACTTAATTTAATGTAATCCTTGGAGAAATGAAATAAAAGATGTGGTATTTTATTTTGGAAGAACAGTTAACGTGATTCAAATGTCCACTTGGGAAGTTATGGGAGCCCTCATTTTGGCTTATAGTTTGGTTACTCTTAACCTCATAGATTTCAGGAGGTCAGATCTAATTGACTGACTTGAGGATGTGGAAATACAGGTAGGAGATTTGAGTTAAAAATGGAATTTGAGGTGATTGATAAGAAGAATAATGAAATGAACTATCATATGTTTATTAGGATGAAATGGGTATATGATGGAAATATGATGATCAACATGGTTATAAATCATATACAAGCACACCTTCACAACTCTATTATTTTCATTCTAATCAATAGATCTGAAAAAATCCATACATTATTCCTAAAGAACCTATGTATCCATATGTGCATGATGTCAAAAGTTGGTTTAAAGTCAGACATCAATAAAAGGTTATAATTACACAATCTAGAAAGGAGATGAATGCAGATGAGTTCAAAAAATGGGAAATTCATGTTACTGAGTAAACTAGGAATCCATTCGTAGAGGAAGAATTCAGTACAACATTAAGACCCTAAGTATGAAATATCACAAGTATATACATTTGTGAAACATGATTAATATTATATTGAGAAAATGTGGAAACACATATTCCATGGGAGCTATAATTTTCCATTGGTGAAAATTTAGATGAAGGATTGAACCACTAGATGCATATAGAACATGAAGTACAACTAATGAGAATGGGTTAAGTAGAAGCAAAATGTACCCCAAAGTTCTTTGGCACTGCTAATATAGACACATTCTTTATTGAATTTTATAAACATGTGCCTTAGGAAGACATGAGGATAAAGGCACTAGAATATGCACTAAAATGAATAGAAACCAAATGGTGTGTAGTACAAATATCAAAGAACCTTAGTTGGATTGAAACTGTTGGTATGATGTATTCAATGTTTTCCCTACCTATGAAATTAACTAAATATTGGCCCGAGTAATAAGAATAATAGTGTCAAGAAATTCATATTCATGAATGTATTGAATCTTGGAAAGTACAAGAAATTGAACCTAAATGATGGGTTCATATATTCCAGGAAACACTGATGCCATTACCAAAGGCTTGATACTGTCATCAAGAGAGAAGGAGAGAAATGTGCAATTGGGGACATGTGCAATAGGACTTCATTCAAACAATAACATTTGAAAATATGAATTCCATAGTAGATGTATCCATTCAAAAGATCAAAAAATTCTTATGTCATTGAACTATTGAGTCAGAAGGAGGAGATAAATTTATAGACCCTATAGAAACTAAGAAAAGGAATTGCAGACAAAATAAAAATAGGATTGAAAAGGTAAAAAAGGATATGTATAATAGAGTAGAGGTGTGTCACAGAGTAAGAGATATTAGGGAATTAAAATAATATCCTAAGGATGAGAAAGACATGGAATTATTCAAAATATTTAAACATGAACATATTAAGCCTATATCATTTGAGAAAGAAGTGCACAATGAGGAAGAGGACCATCTACACAATTTGAATAGAGAATAAAAAAGGTCCAAAATTATAGAGGATACTAGGAATAAGGTAAAGGTTAAAATAAATGATGAACTAATGTGTAAAATGGTAGATGAAATTGGTACATTATGCATAGAAAATATAGCCACTATTGGGGACTACTGAAAAGAAAAAGAGATGTATGAAATTTTACAACTATTGTGGGATTATGAAAAATGTTCCCCACCAAATTCAATGAGGTAAAGGGAGTGTAACCATCATTAGGATAAATTTTATTAAACTAAAAGGTAAAAGTTAAGGAATAACTTTGCGGTATGGTTGATGTATGATTAATATATCCCATAGAGAAATTAGATTAGGTGAGCCCAATATTCACTCAACTAATGAAAATGGAGAAATAATTAATCTATGGTGATTATAGAGATTTGAATGACACATGTGTCAATGATCCATTACCAACACCATTCATAGATGAGATTTTAGATGAAGTATCAGGATATGAGGTATATTTTTTACATATGGATTCAATGGTTACCACCAAATTCTAATTAAATAAGAATATTATTCTTATTTCACTAAATATGGACATATTCAAATCCAAATAGCTAAAAAATATAGCTCTCATTGGAATCCAATATTATGAGAGTTGTCTCTGAGATTCTAACGGATGAAAATTTGAATTTCTGTTGCAATGGAGCTATGTAAATTACATCTGCAACCTACCTAGATGTTGTCGTCGAACCTAAGAATATTCCTCTAATCGATGGACTTGTTGTAGCAAAATCTTGTGTTTACATTGATGCACCTGGGTCTCCTGCTGGGGTCGATGTTTTTGGGTTTTAAAATGGTACTTTAACAAAACCACAGTCAAGGGACAATAAGTCCCTCCTCTTTATGGGAGAGGTTCCCTTATTAAAAGAAAACAACAAATCTTATATACAAATGTACAGCTTTCATCTTAAGGATGGACTTCTGACATCTTCAAATGTTTTTTTTACCAAAATGGCTTATCAATACAAATGAATGGAAGAACTAAAGAAAGGAAAGAGTAGAATATAATAGTACTTTCATAAAATATAGATAACAGAGTATAACCTTATACATACTAAGCAAAGGTGATACAGAACATAATCATTCACATTCACAGTATAAGATATCATTCCATAGACACAAAGTTCTAGAACTCATATCAATAAGAACAAAAAAATTATTATTACAGAAGATAAATGATCCACAGATTTCAGGTAAGCAAGAAGAGAAAATAGATAATGATAGAGATAAAGGGTAATTTCTTCTGTATTGATTGCTTTTGATTCTATTTACACTTCAAAAGTATCAGATTCCAACATTTGCAATGAGCCAAGCTCTTGCATTTATAAATGAAGCAAAGAGAGGAGAAGAAGAGAAGGAAAGAAATCTGATTTGGAAGCTCAACCACCAACCATCAATGCCCCTATAAATCTACCTACAATCTGTCAAGTCTAGTTCTACATGTCTTTGGCATGTTGAAGAAGGATGGATGGAAGATCAGATCAAATCTGATCTAGTTGAAGTAATCAGATCACATATTAATGGCGTGAAATATGTTTTCCATATTTTCACCCAAATCAAGACATCCAATAGGTTCTCCATATCATTTGACATGTAGAAGACATTGAGAGATTTCCAAAAACTCCTCCCTTGCCCAAATCTAAGCTTCCAGTTGAAAGATATGGCCATTTGAAATTCTACATTGAATCCGTACAAAAATGGTGAAAATGCAATCTTTTGTAAAATGGGTCCGCGGGCCCGAAATTCACTTTTGCACCTTTTGGAAAAAACATAAAATTATAAAAACCTCCCTTAGCCCCATAGGCTCGTGACTTCACTTTTGATATAGGTCTGACACGTGACTTTACCTGAGTGGCAACGGAGTTATGGCTCACTTTAAATTTTACTTCTTTTGGAAACAAAGCCAAATTTCCAAAAGTGCTCCGACGATCCGTCTCCCCACTTTGAATTTTGATGCAGGCTCAACATTTGAATTTTTACCTTTTAGAAACAAAACCAAAATTTCCAAAGTGCTCCGACAACCCGCCTCTCCGATTTTTACTTTTCAACTGGCTGCGTATCCTATTGCGGGCCTTAGACATTCTCTTTACATTTTACGCCTTTCACCATAATGCCTCAAAACACAAAAAGGACTCACCTTTCCGCTTTTGAATTTTCAATGGTGGAGTTTCGGGTCACTTTATAACTTTACTCCTTTTTCTGAAATAAATCCAAAATATTCAAAGTGCCCCGATGATCCACCTTTCTGATTTTGACTTTTCAACGCGGGCATCAACACGTGGCTTCACCTAGTCGCCAACGGGGTTGCACTTCACTTTTACAATTTCACTCCTTTTTTCCATAGTGTCTCAAAACACAAAAAGGGCCTGCCTTCCCACCACCTCTTGATTTATCCAGTCAAGATCCTTCGGGCCATGGGGCTAATTTGACACTTTTTGCCAAAGCAACAAAGTGACAAGTTCACAAGATAAAACCCACCACGCCGCATCTAATCAGAGATGTCCACGTATTTTTTAACGTCAGGACAAAAATTGATAGGGAAGATACACCCATTATTCATGACTGTGGAAAAATACAAAGAGGGAAATCTCCACCATTTACGCCTGAATTTCAAATTGTTCTCCATGAAAATATAAACCTCAAACAATACAAGGCTCGACGCGATCCACGACCAAAGAGAAGTATTGATAATTTCCGTGCATCCAAAATGAAGATAAATATTTTCACACCTCCATACAGGGAGACAGAAAATACATCAAACCATGCAGACCGAAGAATTTTAAATCAAGAGGGCAGAATTGCAAATGAGAACTAACTTCTCACTTTGTTTAGAAATCTCGCAAAGGAACCAACTCAAAAATTTTGAAACTTGACTTGAAAAAATGAGGAGGATTTTGAGGGTGACAATAGTTGGATCTTTCTAGGGATGACTTGACTTACATAGAGGAACAAGGCAACATCAGAAACCATAGAAAAACTCTGGGAAAGCAAACCAGTGCCTTATCCATTGGGAAAATAGAGTCAAAGGTGAAGTAATACAAAAGTCAACACACACGAAAGGGAAACAAACCAAAAAGGAAAAACAAAAAACAAAACACCGCACATAGTATATACAAAAGGACTGCCTAATCACCTAGGACTTAAAAAACTTCAAATATTGCCCACTATAAATAAGTGGGAGAGATGATCCATCCATAAAATCCAAGTAGAAATAATTTTCTCAGGAAAAGTATCTGATTTTGAAAGGACCAATCCAAAGAAAATCAAACTTATCATGGCTTCCTCGAGGTTCATACCTTTTATCCCACAGCAGAAAAATGTCTCCCACTTGAAAATCTCTAGGTCTAGCATTCTTATCAAATAAATATTTCACCTTCAGTTGATGAGATGAGATCCTATCAAAAACTTGCATCATGTCTTCATCCAGCTTCTGGAGATACATGATCCTCTTGTCTAAGGAACTGATGAAACTTGAATCCTCAATAGCCTTCATTAAGTGCAAGGCTGGTAATTCCACTGTTAGTAGCAGCTGAGTTTCAACACCATACACCACCTAAAATGGAGACATCCCAATTTCTCTTTTGGGTGTAATTCTATCTTCCCAGAGAGCATCATAGAGCTTCTTGTGCCAATTATTTTAAGATTCATTAACAATCTTCCAAACGATGGTTACAAAATTCTTATTTGTTGATTATACTTGTCCATTCCCTTGGGGGTAATAGTTTGAAGAATGAGAAAGGGAAATTCCATAACCATATCAGAAATCCATCATCTCAGAAGAAAAAAAATTTGAAGCATTATCATTCACAATTTTTTTTGGTACCCCAAACTTTATCAAGATGTTCTCCTTGATGAAATTACACACCACCTTAGAATTAGTGCTTTTGAAAGGAATATCCTCTACCCACTTTGTGAATTAATTTGTAGTAGTTAGCACATGAGTATCTCAAGCACTGGAAGGTGGGTTAAGAGTTCCAATGAAATCCAATCCCCGCTTTTGAAAAGGCTCAACAATCACTACTAGTTTGAGTGGTAAAGCATCCAACTTAGGTCTCCCAAAAAAAGTCTGACATGCTTCACACTTACCTACCCATTTTGATGCATCTATAAACAATGTAGGCCAATATTACCCTGCACGAAGGATTTTATGGGCAGTGACAACAAAAGAGAAATTTCCTCCACAAGCCTGATCATGAAAAGATGAAAACAACTTCTTTTGTTTCTCTTTGTCCACACATTTAAGGAATCTTCCATCTATGCCTCGCTTAAACAAAGTATTTTCCCATAATACATATTGTGCAGACCTTAGCTTAATAGATCTCTTTTCCTTAGCATTCAAATGGGATGGACACTCTCCATAAGTAAGAAAATGTGCAATATTAGCATACCACTCATTTATTGAACTGAGGAAGAGAACAACATGAACATCAACTACTTTTTTGGACAATTATTCATCATCCCCTTCAGCAATAAGCTCACATAAGCCTTTACCCCGAACTAGCTTAGTTGGCTTAATATCAAGGTCATATTCTTGGACTTTTGCTACCCAATTACCTCTCTTAGTTCCAAACTTTTGTTGTGTAAGAATATACTTGATGGTTGTATTAGGTACAAGCACAACAAAGTGAGAATTAAGAATATAAAAATGAAACTACTTGACAGCTTTGACCACTACAAAAGCATGTTTCTCCATCATAGTATATTTCAATTCATGAGCTTTCAAAACATAACTCATGAAGGAAATTGGAAGTTCATGATCCTCAGAATTTTTTTGAGTTAGCACAGCAGCCAAGGTACTCTCTGTAGCATAGAAATATATAATAAAATCTTTGTTGAAATCGGGACATGCTAAAATGGGGAATCTAGCAATATATTTCTTGATACTTTCAAATTCTTCTTTACCTTTAGAATTTGAACCAAATTTTTGCTTTCTTTTCATCATGTGAGCAACACTCATAGTCAGTTATGCAAAATCTAGATTGAATCTCCTCAGGAAATTTATATTTCTAAAGAAAGAGTGAACACTCTTTGTGCTCGTGGGAAGAGTAATATGCTAGATTTCTTGAACTCTTTCTGGATCTATCTTGATTCCTTCTTTGGAAACAATATGCCCCAACAACTTGCCTTCGGTAACACAAAAGACAAACTTCTTAGGATTGAGAGAAAATCTATGTTCTCTACCTTTTTGAAGAACTATTTCAAGATGCTAAAGATGATCTACCCTTGTTTTGGAAAAAAATAGTCAAATCATCAAGATACACAACTATACACTTTCCCTTTAGACTGCCAAAATCTAAATCCATTGCCCTCTAAAAAGTGGCACTAGCATTGATAAGACCGAATGGAATTCTCTTGTAGGAAAAGGTGCCCCAAGGGGTAGTAAAAGTAGTCTTATGTTGATCTAGGATACTGAATTCCACTTGATTGTATCCAGAAAATGCATCTAGCATAGACAACACCTCAGATCCCGAGACAGCTTGCAAAACTTGATCCATCATGGGGAGTGGATAGTTATCTTTTAGAGAGGCTGGATTCAAATTCCTAAAATTACATAGATGTGAATCTCACCATTCTTCTTTCTGACATGACCAATGTTGGAAATCCATGTTGAATGATGTATAGGGAAAATAATCTTGGCTTTTAGTAACTTCTGGATCTCTTGAAAAATAGTATCAACAACCTTAGGATTGTACTGCCTTTACTTCTGCTTGAAAGGTTTTCTCCCAGGTTTCAGAGGAATACAGTGCTGCATTTCCTTTGGTTGAAAAGCTTTTAGATCATCATATGAATAGGCAAGAACATCGACATACTTTTTTAATAGGTTTACTGCTTTCTTATTCTCTTCTTGAGTGCAACATTTTCCAATATTCACCATCTTGGGTTCATCATTGCTTCCAATATTGACCTTCTCATACTCAACAGATTTTCGAGTCCCTTGAGAAGCTTTAGATTTAATGAACCTATCATGTTTATCAAAAAAATCTTCTAGACTCACCAACTCTTTGGGAATCTTGTTACCTTTCAACTTAATACAACCATCATGATCCATTTCTTCCTTGATGTCATCTTCATTAGAGGGAACATACTCTCTAGGTAGAGTTTCACTTCCTTCAAAATATAATTGGTCAAAATTATCTTTAAGATCCAAGAAAGAGAGCAAGTTTTGATCATCATTGAAAACTTGCCAGTTGTTCGCATTATCTGGTACACAGGGCCTATGAATCATTTCAATGGTAAATCTCTCTTGAGATAAATTTGGATGAGGAATCAAAAAAGATCCTGAGACAACTAGAGAATCATCTCTAGTAATCTTTTCTCTTAGCACAACTTTAATTAAGAAAGCATCAAGGAATTCAATGGAATACCAAATAAGACTTCTATAGTGTTTTAATATCCTATTCTTGACTTGGAAAAGATATCTGACCTATTTCACATTCAACTCTGCATCACCATGAGTAAAGAGATTCTTCACTCCCATTTATTTTTCCATGTTCAACCCAAGGATGAGGGCCTCAAACTCAGCTGTATTATTTGTATTTTCAAAATAAAGCTTGAAATAAAATGGATGAATATTCCCTTCTGGAGAGATTAACACCACACCAGCTCCACAACCAACTAAAGAGCATCTTCCATCAAAATCCAAATTCCAAATGCCATTAGGATCATGAATCACTCCCTTAGGAAGACTCGCCTCATCTTCTGACATGATCATATAATTACCATGCCATATATCTTCATAAAGTATTTGTGCTTTTGGATCATCAGTCTTTTGAAAAATATACTCAGTTTGTGTCTTTAGTAGCAACTTATTTATTTTTCCATTGACCAGGATCAAAGCATGTGACCAATCCATTTGAATCTCACCTCCTACCTCCTTATGGAAATTTCTAATCAGCAACATACCATATGAGGGAGGAATATCAGCGACCAAAATAGTGGCTTTAACCTTTTTCTCTAGAAAAGTAGCAAAGGATACTTTTGCATCTTTAATTCTCCCAACCAAAGGCACTTCTCTACTCTCCAAGGAATAACAGGAACCAAAGGTACATGTTAGAGCTAGGCCCAAAGCATGAGCTACTTTTTCAGGCATTACATTGTCTGATGCTCCTGAGTCTATAACATTGTTACTGAGTTTGTGGCCAGCTATGAGGAGAGTCACATAGAATGGTTTAATTTTCTCATCAGGGGAAATGACTGCAACCACAAGATTTGGTTCAGGTGAGGAAGATGGAGTGGGAAATATACCTTTAGAAGTATTAGATAAAGCTTTGGATTTGGAATTGACAAAGTTTCCCATTTTGGTAAAATATTTTGGATGAGTTTGGTAAAACTCTACCTCTGAGATTTGGATTTTGGTCTTTTTGAGGTGATCAATAATATCAAAAGATCCAAAGGTGGATGGGGAAACATTACTAGGAATAGGAGAAACTTTTGATTTATTAGTTTTAGGAGTTGAAGGACAAGAATTTTTGGAAATAGAAGTAGAAGGAAAAGGATTAGCATTACTCACCTTTTGTGTGGAGGCAGTGGGAATAGGCACTCCTCTTCTAGTAACCACTGGAATAGTTACAGGATACTCTTTAGATTTCTTAGTAGGCTGCACCACTTTTTCCCTTCTGTTCATTTGCTCCCAAGTCATAAAATCATATGACTTGCTATTCACATCTACCACTCTTTCATCATATTCATCTTCATCATCCATACCTTCGGTGGTGAGGAAATGAGCTTGAGATCCACCAAGTTCCTCTTGTTCTTCATCAACCTCTTCTTCTAGGTCTTAAAATTCTTCATTAAACTCCTCATCATCATGATCTTGAACTTCACAAGTTGCATTGACTGGAACCTTGATAGGTGGGCCTTCAATAGCAAATTTAGTCTAAGAAGGAGGTAACCGGTTCCTAGGCTAAAAATTCCTTCTTGGAATATCTTGATAAGGAGTATGTTGAGCCAAATCATTTTTGATGGCAATGAGATCATTTGCCAACTTCTACACTAACTATTCTGAATTGGCTCCAAAAGAGGAAGAGGAGGATGCTTTAGACATGGAGGGTTCTCTTTTCAATTTACCAAACATGATCATATCATCCTCAACATTGATAGCCAACCGTTGATCAGCCTCTAGAGTTGCAAGGTTAGCTCTCCTTAATGCATAACTTACTTCAGGTAATTGGGCATTGAGGAAGAAGAACTTTTAGATTTGATCTAAGGATGAGTTTCCTATGGAATTTTATGAATTATCTTGTTGAATTTAGCCACAAAATCCCTCATGGGTTCATGTGGTTCCTTCTTGATATGATAAATTTGAGCCAAGAGAGCATGCACATCTTTAGCAGGTTTGAAACTTTTCTCAAACTGAGTTGTCAAGGTGGTCCAATCAGTAATTAACCCAACAGGAAGATGATAGAACCAATCAGTAGCATTATCCTATAATGTTTCCACAAAGAGCCTGACAGAAATGTCTTCATGTTCAAT
The DNA here is from genome assembly GCA_019776745.2 of Taxus chinensis. Classification (NCBI taxonomy): domain Eukaryota; kingdom Viridiplantae; phylum Streptophyta; class Pinopsida; order Cupressales; family Taxaceae; genus Taxus; species Taxus chinensis. The sequence goes on from CM034152.1 coordinate 467,320,118, forward strand.
CCCAAGAATCCCACATGCAATGTTGAAGGCTATAATGTGTTCATCTGGGTGTACTTTCCCATCACCTCGAAATTTAAGGAAACCTTTCCTACTACTCTTGCGTAACTCATGTAATGGTTGAGGAAGAACAAGAGGCTCAATATGTTATCCCAAGGCAAAGATGCTGCCATCTATGGGAAGATTTTCTGAAGGGGAACTAAAACACCAGTACATATCAGAGCAAGAAGAATAGAACTGAGTTGATCTGGAGGAATGTTATTATGGGAATTTATGTCTTTAACAGGAGGTGTGCTTGTAGAATGAGTTCCTCAGTTCCTTCTTGTTGGAAGAAGAGAGAAGTTTTGTTACTCTAGAAGTTGAAAATGAGAATCTTCAACCCCGAGAGCTTTCTTCCCACGTGTATATCATAGAGTCGCTAGATCAAAAATGATCTTGAAGTTGTTATTAGAAAGTGATATGTTAGAAACGTATTCCCTAGTGGAGTCACCAAAAAATTTTGGGTTTTAAAATGGTACTTTAACAAAACCACAGTCAGGGGACAGCAAGTCCCTCCTCTTTATGGGGGGAGGAAAAGGTTCCGTATGAAATCAAATAGAAAAGCTTATATACAAATGTAAAACTTTCATCTTAATGTTGGACTTCTGACATTTTGAATTTTTTTTACCAAAATGGCGTATCAATACAAATGAATGGAATAACTGAAGAAAGGAAAGAACAGAATATAATAGTACTTTTAGAAATATAGATAACCGAGTATACTTATACGTACTGATAAAAGGGGATCCAGAACACAAAGCATTCACATTCACGTATAAGTATCATTCATAGGACAAAAATTTCTAGAAATCGTATCATAAGAACACAAAGTTTTTCTTATTACAAAAGATAAATGATCCAACAAATTTCAGGGAAGCAAGAAGGACAGTGATGAAGCTGAGATAGAAAAGGAACATTCTTCTGTAGTGATTTCTTCGAATTCTATTTACACTTCAAAAAGGACAGAGTCCAACATTTGCAAGAGCCAAGCTCTTACATTTAAGAGGAAGCAAAGGAGGGAGAAGAAGAGAAGGAAAAAAAATCTAATTTGGAAGCTCGCCCCAACCATTAATGCCCTAAAAATCCACTCTACAATTTTGTCAAGTCTAGTTAATGATCTTTTGCGTGCTGGATAGAAGGAGGATGGAAGAGCATATCAAAAACGATCTAGTTGAAGTAGTCGGATTCACATTTAATGGCATGAAGAGGTTTTCCATATTTTCATCCAAATTAAGACATAGTATTTGGTCTCCATGTCATTGGATGTAGCAACATCAAGAGCTTCCAAAAAAAAAATTCCTCTCTTTCCCAAATCTAGCTTCCAGTTGAAATATATGGCCATTTGAAATTGTGCATCGAATCCATACAAAAATGGTGAAAATGAAATCTTTTGCAAAATGGATCCATGGCCCGAAATTCACTTTTGCGCCTTTTACAAAATATGAAAATTTATTAAAAAACTCTCATAGCCCTATAGGTCCCCAACCACTTTTGATTATAGGTCGGTACCACGGCTTTACCTGAGTGGAAATGGAGTCCCGGTTCCTTTAAATTTTACTTCTTTTGGGAAATGCTATCCAAAATGAGCCCCCTGCTTATTGGCCAAACTTGCCTTCATTTTTCCTTCCTGTGTTCAATATCAAATTTACACATTTAGGGAATCAAGGGTTTCTAGAATATGGCTCCATAGATAGAATTTTTTTCCCCTTTCCAGAAAGGTAAAAATTTTCCTCCTAACTCCTTACACTTTCAATATGGCGGCGGAGTTTTTGGAGAAAATTTCCTTAGAAGGCTGCGGCCAATGTGAATATGACACATGGGTGGGGGTGGATGGTGGAGAAAGTTGAAAGAAATTGCCAAAGAGTGTTGGAGGGTGAAAGGGAAAAATCCGGCCGCATGCCGACGAGGAGAAGGGAAGGAAATTGCAAAGGCCAAGGCTAATGTGAAGAACAAAATGTCACCGTGGTGGTGGAAGTCGGGGTGCGGAGGAATTTTGGGTTTTTTGCCAAAATTGTATAAAGGAAAAAAGGGAAAAAACAGCCCACGGGCCCGCCGAGGAGAAAGGAAATTTTATCCCGCGGATGAATAAGGGGCCGACATGTGGAAATAAAGGAGTGAGGCGCGGGTGGTGGTTGGGGAATTTTTTATCAAAAATGAAATCAAAGGAGAAAAAGGCAAGGTTCGCTCTCTTAATGCATAACTTACTCAGGTTCCTGGGCATTGAGGAAGAAGAAACTTTTAGATGTGGATCTAAGGATGACATGTTCCTATGGAATTTTAATGAATTATCTTTGTTGAATTTAGCCACAATCCCTCAGGGGTGCATGTGAGTCCTTCTTGATATGATAAATTTGAGCCACAGAGAGCATGCCAAAGTAATATTAGCAGGCGTATCTTAGAACTTTTCTCCACTGAGTTGTCAGTGATGGTCCAATCAGTCATACACCCACAGGAAGCTGATTAGAACCCATCAGCGCCCTTTTGCCCTATTAATGTTTCCACAAAGCTCCTGAAAGAACGTTCTTCATGTCAAGCCCAAGAATCCAAACATGAAATTGTTGCAAGGCATATTATGGTTCCTCTGGTTGTACTTCCCATCACCCTCGCAATTTAAGGCACTCTTTCTACTTACTCTTGCGTACTCAGTAATGGTTGAGAAGACAAGTAGGCTCAATATGTGTTTATCCCAAAGGCAAGATGCTGCCCTCTATGGGCCGATTTCGGACGGGGCACTTCCCCCACAGTACCTATAAGAGCAAGAAGAATAGAACTGATTTGATTTCTGATGGAGGAATGTTATTCTGGGAATTTAGGGCTTTAACAGGAGGTGTGCTTGTAGAATGATTTATGCCTTTTGTTGGAAAGAAAGAAGCGAGAAGTTTTTTCCTCTCGAGTTTTCAAACGCGAATCTTCAACCCCTCTAGCTTTCTTCCCACGTGTTATTATCATAGAGTCGTAGATCCAAAATGAAAAAATTGATCTTTGAGTTTTTCTTCTGTCCAGTGATATTTTCTAACCTTATTCCCTAGTGGAGTCACCAAAAAAATTTTGGGTTTTAAAATGGTACTTCACCAAAACCACTTCCTGGGAACAAGTCCCTCCTCTATGGGGAAGCGGAGAGGTTCCCTTATTGACATCCAATCGAAAAAGCTTATAGACACAATGTAAAAAGTCATCTTAATGTGCCTTCTGACCTTTTGAAGTTTTTTTACCACAATTGCGATCAATCCAAGGAATGGCATACTGAAGAGGAAGAACAGATATAATAGACTTTTAGGAAATATAGATAACGGGAAACCCCCCCTTTATTGGTCGCTTGTAAAATTTGCTTACAGAACAAAAAGATTCAATCCCCGTATCAGCTCTCCTTCATAGACACCAATTTATAGAAAATCGTTATTATCAGACAGACCACAAATTTTCTTATTACAAAGATAAATGATCCACACATTTCAGGGAGCAAGGAAGACGCCCGTGCTGACTCTCGCTCGCACCAGGGCAATTCTTCTGTATTGATTTCTTTCGTTTATTTACCCTTCAAAAGTATCAGATTCCACATTTGCCCTGAGCCAAGCTCGTACATTTTTTAGAGGAAGCAGAGAGGAGCGCGCTAAGGAACCCCCCTCTACTTTGGACGCCGCTACCACCAACCATTAATGCCCCTAAACAGAACAAGGACAATTTTTGTGTCAAGTCTATTCTACATGTTCTTGGGTGCTGAAGAAGGAAGGATGGAAGATCAAATCAACCCTGATCCGTTGGAGTAGTCGGCATACACATATTCATGGCATTGCCAATATTTGTTTTCCATATTTTCATCCAAATTCAGACCACTATTTGGTTCTCCATTGTCATTTGGCATGTAGCAGACATAAGAGCGTTCCAAAAAGTCCTCTCTTTCCCAAATCTAAGCTCCAGTGACATATAGGCCATTTGAAATTGTGCCCATCGAAATCATACAAAAATTTGTGAAAATGAAAATCTTTTGCAAAATGGATCCCTGGCCCCCCAGAAATTCACCGTTTGCGCCTTTACAAAATATGAAATTTACTTCACCACATCTCATGGCCCATAGGACCAAAACTTCACTTTTTGTATAGGTCTGACACGTGGCTTTACCTGAGTGGCAATGGAGTCACGGCTCACGTTATAATTGTACTTATTTTGGTAAATGATATCCAAAATCGAGCCCCCTGACTTTCTTTTTGGCCAATTGCCTTCCCTTTTTCCTTCCTTGTGCTTCAATATCAAATTTTACACATTTCAGGAACTCAAGGGTTTCTAGAAATGGCTCCATTAGATAGAATTTTTTTCCCCTTTCCAGAAAGGTAAAATTTTCCTCCTAACTCCTTACACTTTTCAAATTATGGCCCGGCGGAGTTTTTTGGAGAAAATTTCCTTAGACAGGCCTGCGGCCAATGTGAATATGCCACATGGTGGTGGGGGTTGGGATGGTGGAGAAAAGTTGAAGAAATTGCCAAAGAGTTGGTGGAGGGTGAAAGGGAAAAATCCGGCCCGCATGCCCGCCGAGGAGAAGGGAAGGAAATTTGCAAAGGCCCACGGCTAATGTGGAAGCAACACATGTCACCGTGGTGGTGGAAGTCGGGGTGCGGAGGAATTTTGGGTTTTTTGCCAAAATTGTATAAAGGAAAAAAGGGAAAAAACAGCCCACGGGCCCGCCGAGGAGCTCAAGGAATTTTATTCCCCGCGGGATGAATAAGGGGCCGACATGTGGAAATAAAGGAGTGAGGCGCGTGGGGGTGTTTGGGGAATTTTTATCAAAATGAAACTCAAAGGAGAAAACAGGCAACAGTTTTAGCTCAGACTCCCATTAGCAAATCAAAGGAAAACACATGTCCTAGAGTGGCAGAGGTGTGAAGGATTTTGGGAAATTTTTTCAAAGGGGAAAATTTTAAGTTTGACCCCACCAACCTAATTTTAACCCTGTTTTCGCCATTTTTGCACTAAATCTTCAGAGGGGCATATCTTTTGATCCAGAGCTTAGTTTTTCACGTTATTTATGTCATTGGAAAGATGGTGAAATTATCTACACGTTGGATGGTTCAATTTTAATCTTCCATGTTCTTCATTGGAGGAAGAAGGGAATCAGCAGAAGAGTTCTATCGTTTCTTCCACACCATCCATTCAAGAAGGTCTACAAGAAGACTCCCATTTTGGAGTTGAAAATCAGAGCTATGGGCATATCAAATAGATCAGACCTTGAGCAATCAGGTATTTGGCTTCATTAGGGAAAAAAGGGAAAAAACAGCCCACGGGCCCGCCGAGGAGAAAGGAAATTTTATCCCGCGGATGAATAAGGGGCCGACATGTGGAAATAAAGGAGTGAGGCGCGGGGGTGTTTGGGGAATTTTTATCAAAATGAAATCAAAGGAGAAAAAAGGCAAGTTTAGCTCAGACTCCCATTAGCAAATCAAAGGAAAACACATGTCCTAGAGTGGCAGAGGTGTGAAGGATTTTGGGAAATTTTTCCAAAGGGGAAAATTTTAAGTTTGACCCCACCAACCTAATTTTAACCCTGTTTTCACAATTTTTGCCTTAAATCTTCAGAGGGGCATATCTTTTGATCCAGAGCTCAGTTTTTCACGTTATTTATGTCATTGGAAAGATGGTGAAATTATCTACACGTTGGATGGTTCAATTTTGAATTTTGATAGATCTTTTTGGGAGAAAAATGAGAAAACATCTCTGGCAAGCAAAAAATACATAAATGACATTCAACCACCAAATTTAATGATGTATGGGTCATTTTTGGATCTACAGAGCAATGTACTTTGGCGTATGGGTTTTTCCATGAAGCCCATATCTTTACAGGTGATATTGAAGGTATTTTATTGGTGTTTGAGCTCATAAATCATTTTTATCACGTTTTTTGCTTTCCATTCTTCTACTTTGCCATTAAAAGCCAGATTTGGCTCATTTGTAAAAGGTTGGATGTTTTTGCTTTTGCAAGATTTTCTTTCCTCCTTAGCAAGTGGATTTGAAGGAGTTTCAGACCTCCCATGGATATTGTAACACATTTTTTTGCCTCTTTGTTGTTGTAACATATTGTATCAAATTTGGGCATGATAATGTATGTTTTGTGATCAATTTTCAATCCTCTCATGTAGTTATTATTGTCTTCTGATACTTCATTACATTCTGGTAATTTTTGCATGTTTTGTTGATGCATCTTCATGATCTGTGTCTATTTTTTGAAAAGTAAGGAGTTTAGCACTCCTTTGGTGTATCACCTCTTTATTGTTTTTCTTATTTTTGTTTCCATTTCTTTTTTTTCTCTCAACCCTATCTCCTTGGTAGTTTTAGAGTAGGAATTTTGAATCAAAACCTCTGTAAAATTACATGCATACACCTAAACAGAGGAGTAAGAACCATATTCAATCTGGAAATTTTTCTCACCTTGCAAGGTCCCACACCTTGGAGAAAACTCAATGTTTTGCATTCACACCAGATGAGTTTTCCTTTAAAAAGTATATCTATAACTCATTTGGGGGTGTTGTAGATTTTCACTAACAGTTTTGGCATGCTGGGTGGGACCTTAGAGGTCTTCCATTTCATCTTTTGTAGGTCAATGTGTTCCTGTGAAGATTTTAGCCTTTGGAGGTAATTGCAAACACATCTAGTGACTCCATCTGGTCAATAACTCATTCTCTAAGTTGTAGACCTGTTTTCCATTCATTTCCATTCATTTTTCTTTCCATCTCTTCCATCTTCTTTCATTCCATGAAGTTTTGCAATCATGACTTCATTTCCCCCATGGAATTTGCATTCACAACAACAGCAATATATTCCACCTCCAACATGTTTCTCAAATCCTCCCAATTATTATTTTGATCATATTCAAAACCAGTATGCATACCCATATGAGCAATGCCAAAATCAGTTTGGATATGAAGCACATCAAGCACAAGGGTATGTAAATTGTGAGGGCAGTCATGAAGAAAATACAAATCTGTTGGAGAATATCTAGGGCTCAAGCACAAATGAAGGCATTTCAGATTGGTTTCAGAGCACCTTGTCCATGGGGAGGCCCTATTTCAAGACACTATAGCCATCAAGAGAATCTGGACTTCATGATGAAGATGTTGTCCCAACTTGCACAATGGACAGTGGAGATAGAGGCCTATAAATTTAGTGCTGAGTAACCTTATCAATGGGTAAGTTCTACACCATCATCTGGTTGTTCTCTTTCCATTCCTCAAGCAGCACCATCTCATTTTGAATTCCAAATTTCAAATCCAACCCATGTTGCCCCAAGTGTTGAATCCATTTCTCCATTTCCTAGTCTTCCACCTCATCTCAATTCTTCTATCCTTTTCCCTTCCAAACAGCCATTCCCTCCAAAGAAACGAGAGTTTCTACCTCCTCCAACACCACAAAAAATTTCAAAATCAATTGAGTTACAACCCATCCCTCCTCTTGCATTCCCAAATCCATGTTGGGAAGATAAAAATTAGAATGCTAGTCAAGGACAACAACAAGAAGAACCAAACAAAGTAGAAAAAATCAGAAGTTTGGTAAGCTTGGCTCTCAATTTTGAGATTAAAAAAATCCCCTTGATGATGAAGCCAAAAGAGGAAGTTGTAGTTGAAGCAATAGTGGTGGTTGAGGTTGAGTTTGCAGCAGAAGAAGAACAAGAACAAGAGGAAAAGAATCAATAGTTTTTTGGTGATGAGTTGGGTGTCCATGTTGGCACTTTTCCCAAAGAAAATGCTGATCCAATTTGCACTGCAAAATCAGTCATTGTGGAGGAAGAAAAACCAGCTCAAAATCCCATTTTTGAAGAGAAAATGGGTGAGATCAAGTCAGTATTTGCAATAGCAAAAGAAGGAAGAATTATTGATAAATTTTTACTTTCATTTGAAGGGGCTGATTTGATTGATGAAGCCATTATGGAGGTGAACAAAACAGGTCCAAATTATGAGCAAGAGGCACAAGAAACCTCATGTTTCCCTCCCACTTCATCTCTCCAAAAATCTGATTTTTTGGATGAGTTTGAATTGACAAGTTTCATGTTTGAAAATGAAACTACACATGGTGAAGAAAATGCAGATTTGAAGGTCACCATGTAAGAGGGAAAAGCTTTGTTTTAGCAGGTCAGCGAAGAGTTTGATTGTTTATCAGACTTAGAGGAATGTCTTGAGGAGGAGCCAACTGAAATTACAACATTCTCTTCTCCACCATTCATTCTCCAACATCAAGAGCCTATTGCCACAAAGGAGAACATTAAAAAACTGTATCCTGTGTTTTGTGGCAGCTCACTGGAACCAAGATTGGAAGATATTAATCTTCCATGTTCTTCATTGGAGGAAGAAGGGAATCAGCAGAAGAGTTCTATCGTTTCTTCCACGCCATCCATTCAAGAAGGTCTACAAGAAGACTCCATTTTGGAGTTGAAAATCAGAGCTATGGGCATATCAAACAGATCAGACCTTGAGCAATCAGGTATTCGGCTTCATTAGAGCCAAAGGAGAAGTCATAACCAGTCATGCTTGCTTTTGAGCATGAGGATGAGCTACAAAGTGTCAAGGATCAACTACAATTCCTCTTCAATCTAAATGCAGAGCAACTAAAAGAGGTATTGGATTTGCTTTTAGTTGACACCTTGCTGATTTGGGTAGAAGACCAACTTCTTGTTGATTTTCCATTCATCCTAACAGTCATGATCATCTCCAAATCAATTGCATGGCTGCCCATTTTGAAGAAAGGAATCTATTTTGCACAACCAGTTGTAGGGTTTGTTTAGCTCACCTTTGCTTCCAGTTAGAGTAGAGTAGGTAGGTTTTCTTTCAACAGAAGAAGTGCTTGTGCACACTCTACATATCCCACTTGGGGTATGTATGATTTCCAATTTTGTACATAGTTTTTGTGGTGCTGGTTTTGTTCTTGTATAGTCCATTTTAGTGGCTTTTGGTGAAAAAAAATCCAAGTTTAGTGGGCTTCAAAGTGGCATGCAAAAAATACAAAAATGACATTCAACCACCAAATTTAATGATGTATGGGTTGTTTTTTGGATCTGCAGAGCAATGTACTTTGGCGTATGGGTTTTTCCATGAAGCCCATCACTTTACAAGTGAGATTGAAGGGATTTTATTGGTGTTTGATCTCATAAATCATTTTTCCCACATTTTTTGCTTTCCCTTCTTCTGCTTTGCCATTAAAAGCCAGATTTGGCTCATTTGTAAAAGGTTGGATGTTCTTACTTCTGTAAGATCTTCTTTCCTCCTTAGCAGGTGGATTTGAAGGAGTTTTAGACCTCCCATGGAGATTATAACACATTTTTTCCTCTTTGTTGTTACAATGTATTGTATCAAATTTGGGCATGATAATGTATGTTTTGTGATCAATTTTCAATCCTCTCATTTAGTTATTATTGTCTTATGATCCTTCATTACATTCTGGTAATTTTTGCATGTTATGTTGCTACATCTTCATTATCTGTTTCTATTTTTTGTAAATCAAGGAGTTCAGCACTCATTTGCTGTATCACCTCTCTATTGTTTTGCTTAGTTTTGTTTCCATTTCCTTGTTTTCTCTCAACCCTGTCTCCTTGATAGTTTTAGAGTAGGAATTTTGAATCAGAAAATCTGTAAAATTTCATGCATACACCTAAATAGAGGATTATGAACTAGCTTCAATCTAGAGATTTTTCTCCCCTTGCAATGTCCCACACCTTGGAGAAAACTCAATGTTGTGCATTCACACCAGATGAGTTTTCCTTAGAAAATCATATTTATAACTCATTTGGGGCTGCTGTAGATTTTCACTAACAGGAAACAAAGCTAAATTTCCAAAAGTGCTCCGACAATCCACCTCCCCACTTTGACTTTTGATGTGGGCTCAACATTTGACTTTTTCCCTTTTAGAAACAAAACCAAAATTTCCAAAGTTCTTCGATGACCCACCTCTCCGCTTTTGACTTTTCAACTAGCCACGTGTCCTTTTATGGGCCTTAGGCATTCTTTTTACATTTTACACCTTTCACCATAATGCCTCAAAACACAAAAGGAACCTCCTTTCCACTTTTGATTTTTCAACGGCAGAGTTGCGGGTCACTTTATAACTTCACTCCTTTTGCCGCAACAAAGCCAAAATCTTCAAAGTGCCCCGACGATCCGCTTTTCCATTTTTTACTTTTCAACGCGAGCATCAACGTGTGGCTTCACCTGGGCACCAGGGGGGTTGTGCTTCACTTTTACAATTTTACCCCTTTTTTCCATAGTGTCTCAAAACACAAAAAGGGCCCGACTTCCCGCCACCACTTGATTTAGCTAATCAGGATCCTTCGGGCCACGGGGCCAATTTGACACTTTTTTCCAAAGTAACAAAGTGACAAGTTCACAAGATAAAACCCGCCACGCCACATCCAATCATAGATGTCCACAGAATAAGAGATATGATATGTCAAAATTGGGCACGTTGGTGGGGATTTTCAAGAAACCACTTGGAAGGAAAGTGGACCCCATTTGCTCTATGGATCCATATACATTGTCAATTTTTTCATGCTCTAAGGATGATTAAGGTATTTTCCACATTCAAATACCTAAAGCTTTCCTCAATAGAGTGATCCAAAAGAGTCAAATGGTGCTATTGGGTAAGTTTCTAGTCCATGGCCTAATATTGATGTGGTTAGGAAATGGGCCGCTATAAAATGGAATCCATTGGGTGAAATGAGTATTTCTTTTATGGCTAACGAATTATTCTTTTTCAAATGTAATCTCTAAGAAGACATTGATGTTGTTCTTTTTGGATGCCCATGGTGTTTGGGGAACATGGGACTCTTCAGTAAAAGGTTGTACCATGGTTTTGATCCTATTAAATAAAATATCAACACCATCCCCATATGGTGTAGACTTATAGGAATACCAATGCAATTTTGGGATGATGAGATCTATCAAATATCCTATAGGTCCGGATAGTGATACCAAAAATAGATCTCGCTTGGCTTTTGTTAGGTTCTGTGTCTCCATAGACATGGAGCAATAATTACCTAACCATTTCATTCTATAAACTATAATGGGTTCTTGGAGGTAGTCAACTGTCTATGAATATTTTCAAATAAGGTTCTCCGAATGCCACAAGTTGGGTCATTTCACTAGAAAATTCCCTATAACAAAAATCATGGAGGATAACAAGGGGAAAGAATTTCATACTCTAGATCCTCAGTAACCCAATAAATATGATCCTCTCCAGATGCAAAAGAGCAATCACCATTCTCAAAAGATAATCCAGGATGGAAACCTCAAAACCCTAGTAAAAAAACCTCCAATAAGGAGAACCCTCTGGATTCCAAAAACTCCTCTTCTAAAGCCATCTAAAATTAATGATTTGATAAACACAAAAACATACAAAGAGGAGAAGCTTATTGATCTTACCATGAAGGTGGATCAGACTCTTCAGTTAGTGGAGATTTGTCTCCAGCCAAGAGGTGAGTCCAAAGAAGTTGAGTAGATCACTTCCCTACCTCTCTTTCTTTCGGGTGAAGAGTAGGCTCAGAATATTACTTCTAAAACCTTGTCTAAAAATGTAGCGAATGTTGAAGAGGACTTACTAGTTGAGGACCTTCACTGCATTCCTATAACATGTCCTAAAAAACCTCTTCTTGAAAGGAAATCCCTTGAAGGAAACAGTGATGTTGGTCAGGAATTCTCGGGAGAAACTAATATCAGTGAAGATGTGCTTGACAGCCCCATTGTAGTTACTAAACAACTTGAAAATAGTAATCTGTCAGCTTCACCATTTCTATATTTACAAATAAATCCCATACTATAGAAAGAGGAAGGAGAGCTCACCCCTACAAAACATTTCATGTTGGAGGATTGTATCAACACTTTTTCTGCATATTTTACTCTTATGAAATCCAAGAAATGGAAATATAAAGGCTTTGAAGGTATTTCTGATGCTTTTTTATTTGATAAGAAAAATTCAGTAGACAACTAGACTGCATCCTACTCCAAGGTCACTAGAGCCTCCAAGAGACAATCCAGCATGGGGGCTAACACCACTAAGGGAAGACCTTCAAAAAATGATCAGAGAAAGAAGGAAATTAGTAAGGCTCTTGTGGATTGAACTTAGTCCTCTTTGGACCATCTGGTACACACCTCCCCACACCTTTTTTAAATGAAGATCATGTCTTGGAATATAAGAATCCTTAATGGGAATGGTAAGCCATGCACTCTTAAGAAGTTAAGAAAGACATGTAATCCTACCACTATGGCTATTCAGGAAACCAAAATGAACTCGGAAGCTTGGAATACCTGTAGAAGATACTTTTGGAAAAAAGTGGAATAGACTGCAGTTGACTCAAAAGGGGAATCTGGAGGTATTTCTAATTTTTGGGACCCAAATCTTGTCTCGGGTTAGTTGGTATTCTCCTCCTCTTCCCACCTTGTTGTTTTTTTTCACTCGCAGGACAAATCTTGTAATTAGATCCTCTCAATTGTCTACACCCTTAATACTCTTCATGGAAGGAGATAGCTTTGGAATGAGCTTAAAAATTTTCATTCTAACTGTAGAGATTGGTGTTGGATGGTTATGGTGGATTTGAACACCCCACTCTCTACTTCTGAAAAGAAAGAAGGTCTTTACTTCATAACCTAGGGATGGATGATATGGCAAAGTTTATTTCTCACTCTAATCTCTAAGATCTTGAGCTTCATGGTAATCCCTACACATGGTCCAAAAAAGTATTGGGGGAGGAGCTCATTCAAGTGAGACTTGACTGGGCCATTATCTCAATTGACTGGATATTATCTGAAAATTTCTATCTCTCCTCTCTCCCCAAAATAGGCTTGGGATCATATTCCCATCGTCTTGAAATTGTTAAAGGTTGATAAAGCCACTCATTTCTCATTCAAATTTGAGAAAAATGTGGCTGGACCATCTAGACATCAAAGAAAAATCCGAGTGGTGGAACTTAGAAGTAGAAGGTACAACACAGTTCAGATTTTTCCAAAAGCTTTAAAACGTTAAAAAGAAAGTCAAGAATTGGAATAAAACTTCATTTTATAACATATTCACTCATAAAAATAGGTTAGATAAGATCTTGTAGCTGTGGAAAATAGATTTATAATGGTTGGTATGTCACGTGAGGACTGTATTTGTGAAATAGCACTCTTATCTTAATTCCATAACATATGTGCTAAAGAAGAAATTTTTTGGAGGGAGAAATCTAGAGTGGTCTGGATGAAAGAGGGTGATAGAAACACAAAGTTTTTTCACATGAAATCCCTCAAGCACAAGGATCATGATAGAATATCTTAATTTTCCCTTCCTAATGGATTTATTGCTTCTAATCAAAATAGCATTAAGAAAGAAGCTTTAAATTTTTATATGAATCTCTTGAATGATAACTCCTCTTTATCCTTAGAGGCAACAAATTGCATGTTAGATTATATTCCCCATGGTCTTCTAGCTCTAGAAGGTTTCAGCACTTTGAGAAAACCTAACACTTTAGAAGAGCTTTAGAAGGTGGTCTTTTCCATGGAGGGAGACAATTCACTGGGTCCCGATTGATTCTCTATAAATTTTTACCAAATTTTCTAAGATATCTTTCTTGTAGATCTTCATAAAGATGCAAATTAATTCTACAGGACTGCGAGACTCTTGAAATAAGTTAATAATACATTCATGTTTTATCTCCTAAGAATTTGGTGGCTAAATATTTCAAGTACGTTAGACCTATTAGTCTCACAAATGTTCTTTACAAAATCTTCACCAATATTCTTACTAGTAGAATTCAACCTTTTCTTCCTCACCTTATCTCCAACCAGCTGGGGGGTTTCGTGAAGGCCAAAATTATACAGGATGGTGTTGTGATGGTCCACAAAACCATCCATTCTATGGAGAAGAGAAGAAAATCATAAATTCTTTTGAAACTTGACATGAATAAATCCTTTGATAGAGTTTCCTGGTCCTTCCTTGATAATGTAATGAAAAAGTTTGGGTTTGATGCTCAGTTCAAAAAGATTATTAGTGTTTACATATCTACTCCCAGATTCTCGGTGATTGTTAATGGAACCCTAGTAGTCTTCTTCTCTAGAAATATAGGTATATAGAAAGGATATCCCATCCCCATCTTCTCTTTATCATCATGCTAGGCAGCCTCAGTCGGTCCATCACTAGACATGTCTCCTTAGGCTATCTTAATGGCTTCCAACCTACTTCCCTAGAGCTCATGGTCTCCCATCAACAATTTTTGGATGATAATATTTTTCTTCTAATGGATTCTCTTTTAGAAGTGAAGATGATGAAAACTATTCTCAAAACTTATAAGGAGACTTTAGGACAGTAGATCAACTTTATAAAAGTTCTCTCTACTTTTTCAACACTCCTCCGAAAAGGAAAAAAAATATTGCTAAGATTTTGGGATGGGTAATTAACTCTTTTCCCACCACTTATCTTGGCCTTCCTCTAGGCACTAACAAATTTTATTTTGAGTGTTTAAAATGCTTTACTGGAAAGGTTTCATAGGAAGCTTGTTGGTTTAAAGGGAACCATGATCTCTAGTCCTAGAAAAGTTTTGCTAATCAAGAGAACACTTGAAAACCTACCTATTTACATTATGTCCATGTTTTTAATACATGGTTTTATTATGGATAGGATTGAGAAAATTAAAAAGAAATTTTTTTGGATGGGTACAAAGGAGAAAAATAGGTTCTAACTTGTGGCTCAGGATAAAGCTTGCACCAGTAAAAAATTGGGTGGTTTAGGGATCAAGAATATCAAGACTATGAATATTATTCTTATCTAAAAAATGAGTTTGAGACTTCTAAAGGAGAACATCCCTTAGACTGATCTTATAAAATCCAAATATTTGAACAAAGGTACGCCCCAGGATTTCCACAAAGGCTACTCCCTTCCTAGTGGTTTGATTTTTGGGAATAATCTAGTTAAGATTAGACAAAAATTTCAAGAGGTTTGTAAATGGAAACTTGGAAATAGGGATGACATTAAATTCTAGGATGAGAAGTGGGTATATTTTCACAATCTTCCTAACAGTTATCACTAGGAATAACTTTTAAATAGTTGTAAAATAGCCATTGGTCAACAGTTCAGCAACTACATCTGTATTATTGATGGCAGATTTCAATAGAAAATCATAAGCTCTAAGATCCCTACACATAAGGATATCCTTTTGGATATGTATAATATCCACAACCTCATTCCTATCAGTCAAATACAAGCTAATGATGACTTCATCTAGTCCCAATCCTTTGCAAGGGATTATTTGGTGAGATTGGGCTACCAAGTACTGGGAGATGAGACCCCTAGTGGATTTGTTTGGAGTAAGATCTGGTTCAAAGAACTCACACCTAAGATTAATCCATTCATTCAATAGGTCTTGAATAAGATCATCCTTACAATTTAAAATCTTATCAAAAGGGGTTCTACCATGCCCAATTAGTGTTATCTTTGCAAAAAATATAATGAGTTTATCCATCACCTTCTCTTACATTGTCCCACTATTTCTACCTTATGGAAGCTAATATTTTTAAGATTTGGCATCACGTGGGAGTTCCCAGATGATATTGTGCATGCCTTGGAACAATGGAAGCCACCTTTAAAACATGGTCTTCTCAGGAGGTTTTGGAAGATTCTTTTTCCACACACCATTTGTGGAAGTTGGAAGGCTCAAAATTATCTTATTTTCGGGAATGTTAACAAGTCCATAAAGAGACTCCTCAATGAAATCATAGTTGCATCCAAGGAAAAAAATTAATATTCAATCCCCAAAAAAAATTTAAGCACCCCAAGGATGAGGAAATATTTTTGAAATCCTAGAACATTAAAATCCAACAGGGTCAAATTATTGCTCTTAGCATTGACAGGAATCTTATTCAGTGGATTCCCTCACTTGAAGGTTGGTACAAGATTAACTATGATGGGGCATCGAAAGGAAACCTAGGTATAGTTGTTGGTGGGGGGATAAAAATAAACCATCAAGGACTTTTTATTTCTGCCTACATAGGACCTATGGATAATCAATCAAACCATTATGAAGAGGACCTTTCCACTCTCTAGGGAATCAGAATTGTCAGGGACCTAAAAGTCAGCAATTTATTCATTGAGGAAGACTTTGTAAATGTCATTAATAATCTCAATGGTTCCTAAACCCCCAGTTGGACCATAAAGGACTTTATATTTGAATCTAAGGTTTTATGTAAAGGTTTCTCAAACATTAAAATTGGACATGTCTATAGAGAAGGGAAAGGGGTGGCAGATGCACTTGCCAATGATGGGGTTATCATTAATAATTTTAAAATTTAGTATGATCTCGAGGATATTTCTAGTGCTACCAAATCCATCATTAACAATGAAGCCGCAAACACTTAACTTTTTAATCATTTTAAGGCAGTGGTCTCGGCACGTATGGAGTGATGATCAAGTGTACTTCTAGACTATGTGAATTCATTCCTCCAAATGGATCTCTTTTTTTATTTTTGAGCTCCAGCTTCAACATAAGGATTTTTATTTCAATTTTATAGCTTAGAAGGTGGGATTTGAAAGCTCTGAATTCTCAGTGTGTCACTATTTTTGCAACTAATCCATCCTATCATTGTGCTCAAGATGTTGTCATTCTGTTTTCTAGATTCAATTACACCATGGGGGACACCTTACAGGTTTGAGCCCATCTGTAACCCATCGTGGAAAAATAATGTGGAGTTGTGGGAAGTGTTGAATGCAGTTGGTTTCATTGAGTTCATGGAGCGTATTAAGGGACATGATGTCCATATCTCCCTAAATTTTGCTAAAAATTAGAAGGACAGAATCGTCCATTTCAAAAATAAAGAATTTATAATTACTAAAGAGATGATCTCCTTCATTACAGGGATGAGCATGGAGGGGTAAAGTTTTTCAGGAATAAATGTGATAAAGATGTTGAGGATTAGTGTTTCCTAATGGGTGACAAGTATCTACAAATTGGTAATTCAAGAATCCTCTGTTCCTCCATCTCCCCTCTGTTCATTGAGGTTGTTAAGATGATTTTTTGTTATATTACTCTAGAAGGTCAATTTTTGACCATGCCTTTGCATCATCTTGTCCTCTTAAATCACTTCATTCATGCTATTAAATTTAGTTTCACTCACTACATATTACATTCTCTTGAGAAATATAATAGAGAGGTTCAAGACCACATGAGGCCACTCCATTTGCACTAAGGAGTGATCTTCCTCCTTCGTCACTTCTTTCTCTATGTGGTGGAAAATGACCCTGCCCCCCCTCTGTCACTCCTCCTCCTCAGCAGCCAAGGATTCGCACCAAAAATCTGAATTTTCTTTCTCCCTTGTCTGATCCTCCCTCTGCCAAAATAATTCTTCATAGTTCAAAGGGCATGGATGTTGTTATAGCTGAGATTCTATTAGAAATTATTCAAACTTCCCATATTCTAGCTTCTAGCTCTAGTCTGTCTTCTCAAATTAAACACCAAGCAGAGGCCCTTAAGGGGATAGAGGAGAATGTGGATATCCTTATCAAATAAGGATTTAAAACAAACCTAGACCCCTCTACCCTCTCTAACCTAGAAGAGAAGATGAATAGCCTTTCCACTTAGCTCAGTGATTTAGAGGAAAGGATTTTATAGGTGGAAGACATGCAGTCCAACCAAATGGCTATTCACAAGGTGGTTTTGAATTATATCTAAACTAATGTAAAATAGGTATACAAGGCTTATGAAATCCATGAGTTTTCTTGGAAGAACGGAAAAATCAAAAAGAAGACTATCACCAAGAGTGGCCAAGACCCAGAAATACAAATTATTGTCAACCTCTACAAAGCCTTGAAGATTGCACTAAAAATTTTCAAAAAGTCTCTATATTAGCTCTATTTTGTTGTTTTGTTATTGTTCTTTTGTTGTTTTGTTGTTTTTGTTGTGTTATTTTGTGTTGTTAGTCAAGATCCTTCTTGGAATTTGGCCCCTACCTAAGTTTTTTTTCTGAATATCTAGCTCCTAGTCTTTTTGGTTGGGATTTGGCCCCCACATATCAAAAAACCACTTTTTTGTTAATGTATTATCTGGATGTTGATCCTTTTTGCTATAGGGTATGGCCCCTTCAAATCCATTTACCAATTGTAAAAAAAATATTATTCCAAAACTTTAAATATTAGAATTTACTATACTCCAAAATCACATATATTAGAATCCAAAATCATATATATTGGAATCCAATATTACAAATATTGGATTCCAAAAATTTATATATAGTAATTGACTATAATCCAAAATCATATATATTGGAATCAAATATTACAAAGATTGGAATCTGGAGTTTGATATATCATATTACATATTACTTTAATGAATCTGGGAAAATTCATTTAATGATTTCAGGAAATCCAACATTGAACTACAAATAAATAAACAAAACATGTTTTTGTTTTATCTTGGCTAGGAGACGTTAGGATTTATTTATGCTTTGAAATATGGTTCTTATAATTTTTAAAATGTATGTAATATTAAAATATTGTTATTAGCGACCGTTAGGCTTTACTTTTAGTTTTTTTCCATAAACATCTATTAGAAGCAATAGCTTAGTAGTTCTTAAGCTCTAATGTTTTGTATTTTGAATAGATTGATGGAGAATCTGATCATAGTCACAAATTTAGTTGTCACTAAGCATTTTCATTTATATAATCAAATGTGAAATATGTGTGCAACTAACATTATGAAGTCGAGAGGATTATATGACTTTAAAAAATCAAAGTAATATATTTAAATCTTAGTAGTCGTTAGATAATCCCAATGTAGCTTATCTAGGTAAATTAATATTAATAAAAATAGAATCCACTATATAGAAAAATATTGTTTAACCTTTTTTATATACTAACATATCTATTGATAGAAAAAAAAAATTAAACTTTCATCGTATTATAACATTACTAAAGATAGACACACACATTATACAAAATAACATTGTTAAAGAAAGACTCACACATTATACATAAACATTTTAAGATTTTATCATAACATGGTTATATAATTGTACTACCAATTCTATGTTTTTTTGTAACATAGTTTAGTGTAAAACCATTCCCAAAGATAGACTTCCAAATCAAAAAAAGGAATTACAGAAATGTGCTCTCAAATAAATTTAGGGACAAATTAAATAATTATAATAGGATTTTTTATTTAGTGGCATCTTGTGCATCTTACACATCCTTTAATGGTTGCAACATAGGCCAAAACTCATCTATCAAGTAGTTTTCTATCAATTTAGATCATATGTTAAATTTTTTAGAAATACGTAGTTTCCCACATCATTGAACTTTTTTTTCTCTACAGAGTCATCTATAAGCACTGTATTTTTACAATTGTAATATGCATTAAACTTTCTCCAAATGGAACTAAGATTTTTGATAAATATGTTGGGATTCTCAGAACCTTGATAATTAGTATGTTTAGACATGATGTAATCTTCTTGTGTAAATATAAAATCGAAGCTAGCAAGCTCCAAATGGCGCTAATATTTTTGATAAATATGTTGGGAATCCCATAACCTTGATAATCGATACATTTGGACACGATGAAATATTCTTGTTTAAATATAAACTCAAAGTTGGAAACCTCCAAGCCAATGTATCAAAGGAATGAAGGAATCTTGTCATTAACATTTGACTTTATTTTCAATGTCCATAACACTATTTTGAAATGATTTTTGCAACGTTGCAATAACTCTTTGACATTAGGTATAATAAAATAATTTTTTATTTTTGAGGTTGATGCCGCCAAGTTTTTTTAACATCTCATGTGACGAATCAACCTTGTGAATGGTGTGTGCCAAAACACCATTTATATCGAATATTATCAGTTTTATGTAGCATATGTTCTTATATGCAAATGAAGAAAAACATAATCAAATGGTTATGGGTGGTGAATTAAACCAAAAATAAAAAGTGTGTTATTTTTTTCACATTGTACTAGGAATAACTTTTTTTGTTGAAAACAAATATTGAATCGAATAAAAATGTTTGTGGACTGTGAATCTTTAAAAACTTTAAGGTAGTTATTTTATTCCATATAAATTCACTATACATTGTTTATTTTGGAAGCAAAAAATATAATTCAAGCACCAATAGTGCATTTGAAGGTTTTCAACGATCTACACATGTTCTTGTGTTGTCCTGCATGTTTCATCCATGTACACAATTGATTGTAATCAATGAATTAGTTGTATATTTTCCATCAAATATCCAGCATGTTGTGTTTTGAGATTAATTTCCTCATTAACATCGTAATACATGAATCTCTCAACATCGATAAAAAGAATATTGTTTTCACCATATACGGCATCAAAAATTTATAGTATTTGTTGACTGGTACTTGTTTCGATCTTACATTGACCACATCCCCAAATGAACCTAAAGAGGGTATCTTAAGCCAACAAAAATTTTCAACGAAAATGTACTTCATAAGTGTTGAATTCATACATGTAGACCATAATTCAATGTCAAAATATTTTGTTGTAGTTATTATCAAATGAGCACTAAATACTCATTCAAAGTATTTAGTGTTCCTATGTGTAAAATTTGGAACCCTATTACAGGGTATTTTTTTGCCAATACCAAAAATTCCAAATAGCAAACCTTCAACTCTCAAAACTAGTAATTTATGAGGCTTCCAAATTGGATCTATAAAAACAACTCAAAATTAATTTAGGCTTCCCAATTTGATGAGAAAAAATAGCTCAAAATATTGTTACGATAATATTTTATTTTGGTAATTCATACAAACAACTTCTAAATTTATACTCTCAACTTAAACACAGTGAAGATATAAATACTCGCAACTTATAAATGTATAATCTCAACATTTAAAATAAATAGTGAACATATGAATGTATCTTCTTTACAATGTTTAGCTATATCATTATAAAAACATTTTGAAATAATAAATAGTTGATTTATCCTTTTAGACGTTTGCTCCAATTTATTGATGCCCTCTATAACACTCAAACCCTGAGACACTATTAGTGTTAAGTTTTTGTACAAATCGTTCACCAACCACATATCTTTGGAACATTTTTCTCCACTTCTTTTCCTCCCCACCATAAAATTTTCTAGAGGGTTTCCCTTTGTACCTATTGTGATACACAATGTGTCTCTAGAGCTGAAAATAATATCTTCTCTACACCAAACCTTTTGTAAACATTTTATTGAAATTCCATCATGTACATTGCAATGTTCTTTTCCCCAAGTAAGTATTGGTTTCAATTTAGCTACTATTTCTTTTCAAATCCTTTGTCATCTTTTCAACTTCTGCGGAAGTGAGATTTTTACACCATAATACCAATTCAAATTTTTTTGATAGTAACTTTAAAAATTCTTTGAGGCCACCTCGTAGGTTGATAGTCTCCTTGTTGAAATTGAATGCCATCTCCTTATGGTTTTGGTTTTTCTCATATAACAAACCCTCCAAATCTAAAATAAGTAAATAATCCTTTTGGCTAACTATGCACGGAAGTAAATATTTTTTCAATCGATTGTAATTTAATTTTAACCAATTAAAATAAACAACATTTCAAGAGGCTATCACTTATCGATTGAGTTTACGTCTTGGTTTGCATCACCCTCACCCGTTTTCGGTTCTTATGATGCACATTTTTATTTCAAAAACATTAATCAATTCATAATAAATTTCATGTCGAGGTAAATAAAATCATGTTACAACTTGTTTCTATACATTGTATGGTCATTTGCTGGATAATATTGCATAGATATAGATGTATATTAGCGACTGTTAGGCTACGCCATTATTGGCTAGACTATGTTTGGTTGGACAACCTTTGATGAAGTTGAGGATATTAGTAGCCACCATGCTTTGTATGGGCATGATATCAAATAAATATAAGAAACAGACCACTTTGTTATTGCTCCGTGAAAATTGGTCTGTTTTATTGAGTTAGTGATAATGGGTTCCTACAAATATAAGGGGCTTATAAATGGTTTTTGTTTATAATTGCACACGACTAACATACTAGGTTAAACTATGTATTGTCCTTTGGAGTGATGTGTCAATTCCCTCCACATTTTATCCGCATCAACAAATAAAAAAGTAAATATTTTATTTTTAAATCCACAAACAACTTATGAATTTTATAATGAAAACTAAGACAATCAAAAACATAGCACATTGATTATTTTATAAAACGATTAAATGTCAATCACTTGGTATAGATTCATTGGTTTTTTAGGCAACGACATATGGAGTAATAAGTTGAATCATTTGTACGTTAAGAACTCAATCATCTCCAGTAGTTTGAAGTGGCTTGGAATTGACAATTACTTCCTCTCTTTGTTGGTTGTCTACATAAATATTGAATGTATTAGTATCTTATTTTAGTTTAAAGGCATTAAACTAAAATATTTTTAAATTTTTTCTTAATCTACGAACATTTTTTTCAAATGAGAATAACAATGTTTTAAAAATTTCTTGATCATGTGTCTCAACAATAAAAATTTCGACTAGATAGAGTCAACCAAAGCATACAATACAACACTACTGTCATGGAGCACTATTATTGGATCATTTCTGGAAGAGTTTCAAGTGAACATATGAGACCAAAACTCATAAGATCTCTCATAAATAAAAATGACGTGTCTTTCCCCGTAGGACGATTTTGATTGGAGTCTCCAATTTCTATGACATTTTATCCATCCAATCCCTGATGATTTCTTCTCTCTCCTCATTGTCATCGTCACAATTGTGCACACCAATTATTATGTACATAAGACACAAGATTTTAAATTTCCCATTACTTTAAAAAATCTTGTAACACCCATCCATAATCAATTCCCCCTTGTATTGAACCTTTTTCATCTATTTTTTTAGTGTTTCTCTCAACATTTTTGAATAAGAAATTGGTAAGAGTACAATAATAATAATATAATTAAACAGACTAGATATGACAACTGTAAGCATGTCCATTATTGCATCAAAAGATATAACACTAGAAAAATTACAGAAATATGCGATGAGACATTCTATATTGAATGGATTAGTCAACAAAATAGCTAATATTGTTGACAGAAATTGAAAGGGATGTGCACATTGACAAGTAAACTCTTTTGTCTTCCATTCTTGTTGGCATTTATTCTTCCATTGAAATAAATTAGTTTTCTAAAATTATTTGAGTCTCGACCGGAAGAACCCTGCCACTTCAACATCAATTTTTCTCTTTCTGATTTTTGACTTTCTTTTGAATGAGCTTTTATTTTTCCTTTTATCTTGTCTCCCAAGAGTGTAGACAATTGACAGTAGTGAGATTCAGGTAGTCCAATTTTTTGAATAACATTGGCTTCATTGCATTGTTTCAATATAATATTATCTGGATACTTATTTTTCAAATACTTTAGAACTTTTCCTCTCATTTTTTTGTCATCTTTTACTCCCCAGCAATAAGATTAAGACATATATTCTATGAAATCTACCTCAATAGATCCAGATAGCCATACACTCCATGAATCCACTTTTTCAGCTAGTACTAATAGTTATTCATTGGTCATTCCTCGTATATCCTTGAAATAATTAGTTGTGAACCTTGAAAGTGAATTTGGATGAATTTAGGTTGGTTATCCTTAAAAGGAGAATAAGAAATCCCACCTGATCTAGACAACTCAAAGGTTGTTGTCCATTTAGTCCATATATCCTTAGGAAATAATAGAAATGTCCATTTATCATATAGACTCTCTATATTTTGCATGAAAAATATAGCAAGCCATTTCTCCTCAAAGATTTACATTCAAAGCACAAATAATATATTTAATTTATGCATATTACAAAAATAGATGTTAAATACTAATGCAATAAAACTAAAATCCATTACCTTTCACTCCTCTGTATTTTGGTTTCCCACTTCGGGCCTCTCAGGACATCCTAGGGATTGACAAACTGATTGAACCTTATAGAAAATCAATAAACTTGGTTTCAACGCAAGTTTTTTAACTTTTTTTTGTTGCTTAAAAATTATAAAAATGGCTTCATTAGATGATTTTGAAGACATAATTCAATCCTTTCAAAATGGCAACATAGAATGTAAAGACTTGTAAGTGTTTTTTGGCTAAAAAAATTTGGGCACAAATTGTATGTTGGCTATCTAGAATGTAGAAGTGCACATCATCCCTTTTTAGATCATCTAGATCCTCAAGTTCCACAACATCCTTTATAAACTATAAGAAGGGAAGAAGAAATGCATCCCTCTGTGTAGGAATAACATTTATCAACATGGAATGGACAAGAAGGTCAACATTCTCCTCATCTACATGATGGTACTGATACTCTCGAGGTGCTACATGACACTTAGAAACTTAAATGGAAATCCATCACCATTGAACAAAAACAAATCAAATTATTCAATGGTTTAATATTATGATTTCTCGAATATGTTGGTCTCTTTCTTCAACAATGCAATTGCTTTATTATTCTTTTTTATCCCGTGCAAATTTGAATTAGAGGGGTCTATCTCCAATTTAGACAAATAATACCCTTAGCATTTTAAATAGCTTGGCATGTTTTGGTGAAGAAAGTAAATCTTTTCTATTCAAATAATGACAAACATAAGAGGTATTATCATATCTATATAGTTTTTTGAATACCGAAGTCATGCCATTATGAATTTCATTGACATTTTCATAGCTGATTTTGTCAGAGTATATAAACATCTCCAAATTCCAACCATATTTAGAATAGGAAATCGTATGATTTTCTATTGAGGCATGCATTTCCTGTTTCTTGAATAAGGAAACTTCCAACTCCATTTCAAGAATAAGACACTTATTAATTTCAACGTCAATTTTTTCAACCTAAATACACATTGTTCACATATAAATAACTTTTGAGGATAGAACCATACCGACTTCATGTTTTACATAATCATAAAAAAATAACCACATGTCGATATGATAGTTTTCTAGGGAATGGATTTCTACAAACCATTCCTCATCTCTTTTCTTCCAACCCTCTACACCTTCAATGAATGGAATTTCTACAAACAAAGTGTGACCAATGGAAGACATGTTACCTGTAAATGGAAAGAAATGAATTAATAATTCGTAAATATATGAAACTTAAAATACATTATATTTTTCCATCGATTCCTTATTGACTTTTGGTGATGTTTGTTAGTATTTTCTTCCATATATGTTTGTTAGTATTTACAATAAGAAAAGGAGAGTGAGTCCAATTTATCTTTTGTGTACTACACACAACTTATAACATCAAACTTACTTTTTTATTATTTTTGAATTTAAAAATGGAGTGGTCTAACGACTTCTAAGCTGTAAATTTTTATAAGTGTAATATAAAACGTTATCAAAAAATAGATATGTTATTCCTTATGATTTGTAATAAAACAAAAAGTAATTTATCTATGTCATTCTTTATCACCAATTGAAATTAGTATCATTATGAAAAATCTAATCTATAAGAAACTCTGTATCCAATGTTGTGACATTGGCCAAGCATTCTTAAGCTTCCAAAGCTTGGTATTGTAAATTTAAGCATAGTATGGAGATAGGATTAAGTTTGTACTTGCAAACAAATAAAATGTGTAAGTATATTTAACTTATGTAATATATTTAGATCTTATTGGTCATTAGGAAATGCCTTAACAAGCTATCATATATAAATGGGAGATATTAATAATTGTTTTGGTCAGATTAATAACAAGGCTCTACTATCTCTCACTCTAAATATTTGGTGAGATTTACAAATCATTACAAATGTAACTTATCTGAAAGTGTTTAGGAAAATGTTCAAGTCTTGAAAGGAGAAACCTTCATTTTCATGTTTTAAATGAATTATTCTTGTGTTGGACATGTGGCAATTAATTATTCTATCTGATATATAAATATATTGTATAAAAAATATTTTCATCATTGTCTTGTGTGGAATGTAATAATTAGCCTAGTGGGCGCAAATATCCAATGTTCTTTACGTTGCATCAAAGCAAAGTAATAAAATTAAAGCTTAGTATCTGTTACACTTAGAATATCATATTGGAATATCTAGCCATAGTAATGGTACTTAGTGGTAGCTAAGAAGTTTCTTTTATGTAAGCTGAAAAATAAATGTTTGTATGATATCCATTTTATAGTATACATGATTATATGCCTTTAACAAATCAATGTAAGATATTTAGAGCTTAGTGGTCACTAGGAAATGCCTTAACAAGCTATCAAATACAAATGGGAAGGATTAAAAATTTTGTTGAATAGATTAACAAGGCTCTACTACCTCTTACTTTGAATATTTGGTAAGATTAAAAAATCATTACTAACGAAATGTATTCCAAAGAGTTCAATAAAATGTTCAAGTCTGTGAAAGGAGTAACCTTGAGGTTTCACATTATTAAATGGATTATGTTTGTGTTGGACATGTGGCTATTAATTATGCTATCTAACATAAAAATATATTTCATAAAAATTATTTTCATCATTGTATTGAGTGGAATGTAATAATTAGCATATCATGTGTAATATCCAATGTTCGCTATGTTGCATCAAAACAGATTAATAAACTAAGAGCTTAGTGGCCATTATGCTTAGAATATCATGTTGGAATATCTAACCGTGGTAATGGAGCTTAGTGGTAGTTAAGTAGTGTATTTTATGTAATTCTGGAAATTAAATATGTGTATAATAGCCATTTCGTAGTATATAGAGTTATACGTCTTTAACAAATCAATGTAAGATATTTAGAGCTTAGTGTTTGCTAGGAAATGCCTCAACAAGCTATCAAATACAAATGGGAATGTTTAAAAATTTTGTTGAATAGATTAATAGCAAGGCTCTATTGTCTCTTACTCTGAATATTTGGTGAGATTTACAAATCATTACAAATGTAACTTATCCGAAAGTGTTCAGTCAAATTGTTCAAGTTGTGAAAGCTAGTAACCTTGACATTTGCCAATGTTTTAAATGGATTATGCTTGTGTCAGACATGTGGTTATTAATTATGTTATCTGACATACAAATAGTTTGCATAAAACTTATTTTCATCATTGTCTTGTGTGGAATGTAATAATTAGCCTAGTGGCCGTAAATATCCAATGTTCATTACGTTGCATCAAATTAAAGTAATAAACTTAGAGCTTAGCGGCCACTAGGCTCATAATATCAAATTGGAATATCTAACCATAGTAATGAAGCTTAGTGGTAGATAAATAGTGTATTTCATGAAATCTGAAATAAATATGTGTATAATAGCCATTTTGTAGTATACATGATTATATGCCTTTAACAAATTAATGTAAGATATTTAGAGCTTAACGTTTGTTAGGAAATGCCTCAACAAGATGTCAAATACAAATGGGAAGGATTGAAACAATTTTGTTGAATAGATTAATAACAAGGCTCTATTGTCTCTTACTCTGAATATTTGGTTAGATTAACAAATCATTACTAATGGAACTTATCCCAAAGTGTTCAGTCAAATGTTCAAGTTGTGAAAGCATCAACTTGCATTTACATATATTAAATGGATTATGCTTGTGTCAGACATGTGGCTATTAATTATGCTATCTGACATACAAATATTTTTCATAAAACTTCTTTTCATCATTTTCTTGTGTGGAATGTAATAATTATCCTAGTGGCTGCTAATGTCTAATGTTTGTTACATTGTATCAAAGAAGAGTAATAAACTTAGATGAGATTAGTGGCCACTAGGCTTAGAATATCATATTGGAATATATAACCATAATAATGGAGCTTAGTGGTAGCTAAGAAATGTCTTTTATGCAATCTAAAAATAAATATGTGTATAATAGACATTTCGTATTATACAAGATTATATGCCTTTAACAAATCAATGTAAGATATTTAGAGCTTAGTGGTCGCTAGGAAATGCCTCAACAAGCTATCAAATACAAATGGGAAGGATAAACATAATTTTTAATAGATAAACAACAAGGATATGTTGTCTCTTAATCTTATTATTTGGCTAGATTAACACATCATTAGTAATAGAACTCATCCCAAAGTGTTCAAGTAAATGTTCACGTAGTGAAAGGATCAACTTTCATTTGCACATATTAAACGGATTATGATTGTGTCGGACATGTGGCTAATAATTATTCGATCTGACATACATATAGTTTACATAAATGTCTTTTCATCATTTTCTTGTGTGGAATGTAATAATTAGCCTAGTGGTACGCTAATCTCTAATGTTTCATTACGTTGCATCAAAGCAATTAATAAACATTAGAGCTTAGCAGCCTGCTAGGCTTAGAATATCATATTGGAATATCTAACAATGGAGCTTAGCGGTAGCTAAGAAATGTCTTTTATGTAATCTAAAAAGAAATATGTGTATAATAGACATTTCGTAGTATATAGTATTATATACTTTTAACAAATCAATGTAAGATATTTAGAGCTTAGTAGTCACTACGAAATGTCATCAAAAAGCTATCAAATACAAATGAGAAGGATAAAAACTAATTTTTAATAGATCAAATAATAAGGATCCGATTGTCTCTTAATCTGATTAATTGGTTAGATTATGACACATCATTAGTAATGGAACTCATCCCAAAGTATTCAGGAAAATGTTCACGTCCTAAAAGGATACAACTTTCATTTGCACATATTAAATGACTTATGATTGTGTCAGAAAAGTGGCTATTAATCATGCTATCTGACATACAAATAGATTCCATAAAACTATCTTTTAATCATATATATTATGTAGAATGTAATAATTAGATCCTAGCAACCACTAATCTCAAATTTTTGTTATGTTGCATCAAAGCAATATAATAAACATAAAGCTTAGTGGAATCTAGGTTTGGAATATCATGTCAAAATATCTAATCATAGTAAACTTCTTACTGATCAAAACAAGGAGATATTAGAAATTTCAAGCCACGTGTCATCTTCTTAGTGGGTATTATTTGAATAATTAATGCTACAGGTTTAGTCATGATTTAACTCGGTTTAATATTTTTTCAATACTAATGCTACAAGTTTAAAAAAGTGACACATGTCACATTCCTATTGGAGAACTCTATTTCAAAAATGTGTAGACACTATCTAGCAATGTTGATAGAAAAAATATTGTGTGTTGTATCAATTTAAAATAAAAATACTTTAATAATTTTTTAGCTTAATGTAATTTCTATTGTCGATTAAATAACTAGGTTTCATGTATCTGAAAAATATATTTCAAATTTCTATGTAAAAACCATGTTCCACACATTTTGAAAAAGTAATTTGAAATCTTATTTCCCCCCAAATTTTATTTTCCTTCATGGCTTTTCAAATTCCAATTTCCCTCCGTATTTGGGATGGTTTGAAATTTCAACCATCTCACTCTTTTTTCTTAACGAGGAGGAAATTCAAATTTTAAGATCTCAATATCTTGTGAAATGTGTACAATGAAAGCTTATTAAATGTCCCTTAAAATTTTTACTAGCGTTTCTCACCTTTTTTGTCTAATGGGAGGACAAGTAGAGAATGTAAAAAAAAAATATTCACAGATCCAAGGTTACAACTTCCAGATGTCATTTTTTCAAGGATAAAGATGAAGTAGTTAAAATAATATGATTTGTGAAGTGGGTATATAAAGGAGGTTGTAGAGAGGGTCACTAAAATAGTTTTTAATGGAAGAAAAACAAGGGAGATAAACATGAAATCATTCTATAAAACTTTAGAACAGGTATTTATCAAAATTGTCTACCATATACTTCCAATCTATCAAATTCATTCCATACATTTTTAGAACAAGAATTTATCAAAATTGAAGGGGTTTTTGCACCTTTTTTTTTAGAGATCATTCCAATTAAGCGTCCTGGAAAACCATTGTGTTATAGATTTGTAGACACAAAATCATGCACTTACCACTATTTATTATACCATCAAGTATGTTGTTTTATATATGGATCTTGTGTAAGAACAGTATTCACTGGTAACCCATTCCCTAGTCCACTCACTTGTATTATTGTTTTATATTTATTGTATCTTTCACACTTGTCACTCAAACACCCAGTTCTATTCAATTACTCATTTCGTCATTTTTCTCTCAATACTAGTGCCCAAGACTGGAAACTAGAACCCAGGCACTCTTGTCCATCCTGGGCACTCATTCCCTCTTTATGTTTAATCTTATTTTTTACATTTGAATTCATTCTTTTCAGTTTTATCTCTCATATCTTGAGGTACTAGTCGGCATGTCGGGTCATTAGTGTCAAAATTCAAGCAAGAGATACCTATATAAACACAACATACATACCATTATAGGCACAAGAAATTCTTATCAAGGTTTATCTATCTACATATCTCAAGGGACTACATTTGGTTGTATTATTCTGCATACGCACTACATAGAAAAGGGGAGTTCATTTTATTCTATCCATACATTTGTATTTTATATAGCTATTTCCTGTTATCTTGGCATCATTGGCATAAGGGTGACCTAAGAGAACTATTTCCCACACAAAGCACATAGAACTACATTAGGTTTGATATGTACTGTAACACTCAGTCGTAAGTTCACCATTGTGACAGTTAAGGACAGTACGACCCCTCATTTTGCATATTTATTTTTTAGGATTTGATGTCTTTTTATGGTTTTATAAGAGGATATTTATATGTAGGTTTACAGGTATCCCAATGATCCAAGTACTACATAAAGGGGACCAAAGGAGAATAAGTGTGAAACCCTAGTGACACTATCAGAACCAAGTCTCGCTCATTTCTACAAACTCCAGCACTCCCATAGAGGTCTTGGGTGCCTTCGGACAACCCTATCCTTTCTTAGGCACCCATGCCCAAGTAGTGTGAGCATCTCTGCATTTTTCTAAGCCTGATTGTGACATTTTGTGCTCCTGATACATCACATTCTCTATTGCATAATCACTTCGATATAAGTGAAATTAAGGTAAGTTCCCTATCTCTTGCATTTTCTTTCGTATAAAGATCATATAAATTAATGAGAACTTTTATTTTAGTGTATATCAATTATAAAAAATATTTGCATTCATATTATAATAAAATATATTTATATATTATTTAATCATTTTGGTGAACCCGTAGCTTAGAACTACTTTCCCTAGGATCCACTAAAACCCTAATGGCTAAGGATAGCACTTCTCATCCTAGACTAGTCATGCCTCATGTAAGTGTTAATTTTATCTATGATGAAGCAACCATATATAAACTTATCACTCTATATCACAACACTATTATTCCAGGTGATACTCAAAGGAAAATGTTAGCTCATGAATGCAATGTGCCTACTAGCTTTGATCATTCTATCATTAGCATTGTTTATAATCTGAAAAGCTTTCCTAGTGGTAGACATTGTTATTCAATTAGCCACACTCTGCCTTATTCTATTTCTACTAAGACTTTAGATGAAGCTATTATCATTTTTATGATTAATCTTGATGATAAAGATTTAGCTAAAAAATAGGCTGAAAATAAACATGTACATGATTTTTTTTCTCATACTAGTCAGGATGATTCTATAGTTGCATCTCATACTCCTTCCATTTCTGAAAATGTTTCTAATAATGCATCACATACTAGCTCTCCTCCTCCTCCTTCATTATATGTTGATGATACGCTTAATTAAATCCTTGCATCTGAATCTTTGTTTGATATTGAGGAAGCACATGATAGTAATGATTCTACTTATTTTTATACTACTGAATGTGAAGTTTCTAATCCATTGTCATCTTCTTCTGATATTGTCTCTAGTAACATGCATGATTTATCTCCTTCTATTACATCATCTCGTAATAACACTTTTAATGCTAGTCCTACTACTTCACCGCCCATTACTTCTTGGGCACCTATATCTAGTGTGCCTTTAGCATCGGTATCTTCTACTTCTCTTGACATCCCTATGATCACTCATAATGGAAAGATACAGCTGCTTAATACACCATCTACATCTCCTACTATTCCATCACAATATATCTTATCACGCGTGCATGTTGTTGGTTAATTACAATCTCAGGTCCAATCTCTCACACTTGAAAGAAAATCCTATTATGCTTATATCGAGAACAATTATTTACATGACAACCCTATTCTGAAAAATATTCACAATTCAACATTCCCTAAGGATTTCATTTTACCTACATTTTCATGATTTGATGGTACTGGAAATCCATATTTACATCTTAAACATTATTGTCTAACTATGGCTTCTTATTCCAATGATCGATTATTGCTAAAATATTTTCGCCATAGTCTTACTGATGATGCTCTACAATGGTAAACACATTTACCCTTTGGATATATTAGTACCTATTGTGATATGGAAGAAGTTTTTATTCATCACTTTATACTTAATAATGGCCCTAGAGTCATACATGAACATTTACTTGGCTTACATCAAGGAAAAATAGAACATATCATTGATTACATTTGTTGATTTGATGATTGCATGCATCAGTTAGTCTTTCATCCCATTGAATTAGAAAATCAATTCATCATTTGTCATGGCATGATTCCTATTTTAAAACAGAAATTACAATATGACACATGTGAATCATTCACACTCTTATGTTATAAGGTCATCAATCTATAACAGGATCTCACTATTGCACATGTCATAGATCCTCCTCCTAGTTATCCTACTTTTGCACCATCTAATTCTTCTCCACTTCCATCTATTGAGCATCCTCTTAGGTATCCATCTCCTCCACCTCACAATCAAGTTCAGTATTCTCCATTGCATAAGTGTCCTTTATCTCCTCCACTGTTTCAGGCTCTACCTTATATGTTTACATCTCCTTCACATGATCCATTACAATTTTCTCATCACGCTAGACCTCATGATGTCCTGCATTCCTTTCTTGACAAGAATTTGACTTTATTACCTTCTAATCAGCATCATCCACCTCATCGCTTACAATGCTAGCGTGATCAACCTTATTACAACTATCATTATATCAATGGCCATCATGACAATGATTTATGCACCCTTCATGATTGATTACAACAATTAGAAGATAAGGGTATCATTTCCTTTGTCTCTTGCTCTCGTGAGCTTTCTATGTCTTCACTTCCATGTAAGTGTGTTGTTACTCTAGTTGACTTATCTCCTATGTCTAGTTCTAAGGTCATTATTCATCCACCACCGTAGGTTATTTTTCATGCATGCTCTCCATCTCATCCATCCACTTCTACATCTCCCATCATTAGCACAATTTCATCAAGCATTTAATTTGGTTCATACACTCATGTTGATTCCATTCCACATGGTTCCACCACTCCACACCCACTTGGTATTTGGTAGGTGAGATTTTATCACCTTATCCCCGATGATGCACTCATGTTCTTACATTTCTTTCATGACTGTTGAGGTATATGTTACAATAATAACCTCGCCATATCTTTGTGATACACATCATATCGATATATTTATCTAGTGCACACTATCATATCACTTCCTAATAACACACTCTTGCTTTACGGCTCATTCTTGACTATTGAAGGGCCTTATATAATTGAACCTTATCATCTACACATTGGGAGCATCATTATTCTCCTTCCCCCTCTCTTCATCATATTCACACACGATTCAATACACTTTTCATCTCATTCATTTTATACATATTCTACCATTTATTACATTTTCATCATTTCTATATCACATGGCACAATCACATTATATACACTATCTATTATCACAGCCACTATCTGATCACCAATCATTGTCGACAACTACGCATTGCAAATAAAATGAAAAAAACAATAATCAAAACATCACACATAAAATATAGTGACAATAATCAATGCATCCTATATCAAGAAATGAATCATCACATCGCACATCAATAAACATCGAATATAATAATAATATGCCAATAGTCCATATATATATCGTCCAATACCATAGTTACAAAAATCTCATCACTGGGGGGAAACTCCCCATATATTTTTACATCAATACATATCATATCTTGTCATCACTATCACTATCTACAATTGTGGGAGCTCTAGAACTAGAAGCTTCACCGCTTAATTTGTTTCACTGATTATGTCCCCTATATCTCTCCACATGCCTACGTAGTAATATCACCTCATTCAACTTCTCCACAAATAAACCTTGTATCTCCAAGAATATCACAAATACATCATTTTCTAAGGTACCTCCACCTGTCACATCTCTAGCTTTTTACGTCTCCTCTCATGCCTCATCCCTCTCACTCAGTAATATTGTACACGTAGCCGCCACTAACATCATTGGATCAAATAAGTGTGCATTCTCACCCACAATACCATCCACACACTCTACCATACCACCACCTATAATTACATCGGTGGGAACATTCCACGTCAATGTGCAGATGGATGTGTCCATAATTAGCAACCAATATGCATCACATGCATCCATAGATCAACACATTAGACAACAACAAAAATCAAACAACAAAATAACAAATCACAAACATCACTATAAAATTACTCATGCTCTGATATCTTTACCTCTATGCTATCAAGGGCATGTGCTTTCCCCTCTAATCCTTCACCCAGTGGTTTTCCTACCACATCTAAAAATACTCGAAATAAAAATACCCACCAATGTGATGCCCATCATGCACGATATGTCTTTGTACACCCTACATCATCCATATTTATCAGTTTTATCACCGCATCTACCTTGTATGGCCCAAGAGGTACTAATTGCACTCCTATGGGCCCTTGTCTAGCTCCATCCATCCTCGGTGCCCTAATGACCCCTCATCCATACATATGGCTCTCGGGGCACATCTTAGGCCATACCAAACTGTCATGAAACATGATCTTCCTGGAATAGCTCAGTCACCCCTGGGAAATTATCCTCTAGCCACTTATTCTTTCAAATACAATATAGCTCTACTGCATCCTCTGGCCATCATCTGTAAGATTTGTATAGCCTTCATATCACGGCCTCTAGCCCCATATAATCTAACACATCTCTGCAGGTATTTGTATCCATATTCCTACTACAAACACCTACCCATATCCTGGTAAAAATATCTAGCCTTTCCCACTCTCCTTGTGGTCCACCAACTGGCCTCAATATCTTAATATGTTCATAGGCCCATACATATAACAATGTGGTAGCACCAATACCACCCTCATGCTCCTCTTTTGTAAATATATATATATACCAATACACATTGTGCCTAAGTATATATCGTCACATCCTCCTTTATCTGATGACAAATATCATGCATTGTATACAAGATGCCTACACCACCACCCTCCATAGCAACCAACAAAGTTATCACACTAGAAATAAACTTCTAAAATCACATAACCCCTGACCTTATAATAGCATCTAGGATAATATGGACCTTAGTGTGAACTCAGGTCCCCGTAAAGTACCACCTAGTGGCCCTCATATGTCTCTGAGCATCATCTATAGCCATCACCTGAACCCTCTCACCAACAATAGGCAAGTGCAATATGTGATATATTCCTCCAAAGTCATGGTCATCTCACCAATAGGAAACCAAAAGGTGCAAGTTTATGTACACCACCTCTCACACAA
The DNA here is from genome assembly GCA_019776745.2 of Taxus chinensis. Classification (NCBI taxonomy): domain Eukaryota; kingdom Viridiplantae; phylum Streptophyta; class Pinopsida; order Cupressales; family Taxaceae; genus Taxus; species Taxus chinensis. The sequence continues at coordinate 467,355,663 of CM034152.1, forward strand.
AGTTGTGATCATGGGAATATTATGGGGCACATCACCCATCCTCAGTATGTGTTGTAAGTCATCATAGTCTGGAGCATCCCACTCCTCATCTAAAAAACCCAACCCCAATAACATACTCAAATGACAGCTACCACAAGACTCCAACAAACACGATGTTAGAACAACATACATATGTAAATACACCTACCTATAACATTAATAACCATCAGTTTTCACATGTACAACACTCTAGGCTAAACTCAAGTATTCTGAGTTGCCAACACCCAGGAAAAATACTGGGTTGCCAATATCAGGTCACTAGTGCCCATGCCTAGGTGCTAGTGTCCCAAAGGTCATTAGCGCCTTCACCACTATTGTCTAGGTCCAAAACACTGAAAAACTCAAAAAAAAAAAATTGCAAAAAATCATCAAAATGACTAATTTCAACACAGTTTTTGAAAAACATCACACTCACTAGCTTTGTTGTCATACATGATGCCATAACTACCACCACCATCTCAAATCAACTCAATCGTGGTGCTCTCACTTCAAGAATCTTCACAAACCCAGATCTCCAAATCACACCCATAAAGTAATCAAATGAAGTGCCTATTCACTTTTCATATTACTATTTATAGTAACTTCCCATTACTTACCATGTTATAGTCATTATTCACACCTATAATTTGAACTGATACACATTTCACAGTTTCAATCATATCTTTCACAACCCTACTCCGATTCCTATCTCATTTGCATCATTCTTTTCAAAATTTCTCCTACTATCACATCATATACATTCCACAAATATCAGATTCCTCCTTAACATCATTTCAACTCGATATACACACACTTTTTTGACATCTATCATCCATTCATTATTTCAGCATTACATGATTACTTTTGGCTAGGCATTCGTTCTCATCGTTACTCCCCCATTTTTCTGAGAAGGGGCATATAATCGAGTCATCCCATAATCCCCCTCACATTATTACATGATCAATCTACATTTCTAATTCGTCATTTTTGAAAAATTTATCATACATCATGTGACATTTCACACCACTTTCTATCAATTCCCCCTAATGACCTAATCTTGGGGCAACAAGCGTAAAATCTCTCCATGAGTAACCAATCAAAGAATCACATGCATTCAATTCTTGACAACACAAACCTTATACTATTTGAAATCACATCAATCAATCGACACAACACAGTGTATTTATCCTCCCAAATGACCTAACTTGGGAGTTACATCACCACTTTCCTAGATGACCTAACGTGGTGTTGGTGTCCATTTTGATCCTACACTGTTTTTCCCTAATTTTCCTTCACTCTGTGTTTTCTGAAACATTTTCTAAATCTTGAGTGGGTGATCTGAAGGTTTTACCACCATTTTAATGCCTTTATTTTCTTACAAGTTATTTGTTATGCCCTATTTTGAAAAAATCTCCAAGCTTGCCCTGTTTTGTGCCCTAATTTTTCAAATCCGCGGGCTCTGTCATTTTTTCACTTTTCCCAATCATGAAAGCTCAAAAAAGATCGATTTGTACTTATATGACTTTGAAAATATAAATCCATGGTCATAAATCTTCTTGGAGCCTAGGCTCATGTGAAACATTTGCCATCCTTAGCAAAAAAAATGATTTCTGGGTATCACTGGTAATTTCTGTGTTTTTGGATGATTTGACGAGCGTCTTTTACCCTTCAAATTCTTCCTCAGCATTCATCAGCAATGTGGCTTGTTATAATTGGCCAAGGGATGGCGGGCAGATGTTTTAACTTATCGCTTTTTGATTTTTTGGCAAAAAGGCAATTTTGGTCCCATGGCTTTGCTTCATTCTGATTGGTTCTGATATTGCTTACATGGCACCTTTTGATTGGATAAGGAGTGGAAGATTTGTTTTTTGAACTTGTTATTTTTTGCTATTTTGGAAAAAATATTCATTTGGTGTTGCGGTCCCATTGCATGTTGATTAGTCCATGTGGCCTATTGAAAATAGGCAAAGTTATGAAGAGGTGGACCAAATTTTTACCTTTTTCCCGAGAGTGTATACGTGTTCACCTCCTATTGGTCGTGGATGGGTGGGTCTTTTTGTGCCTTAAAGCATTTTGGAAAAAAGAGTTAAAATGAAAAGAAAATGCCTAAGGCATGTAGCGAATCAGAGGTGGACACGTGTCATGTTTTAATCAAAAGAGGGATGGAAGGCTAGTGGAGGACTTAGAGAATTTTTTCCTTTTTTTGGCAAAAAATACTAAAATGTAGGAATGAGCCGAAATCCCGTAGCCTATCAAGAAGCGACGCATGGCATTTGAGGAAACGGAGCTGTGGGGTTGATTGTGAAATTTTGCCTTTTAAGTTGAAAGGGCTAAAATTATTGAAAAGGCCACAACCCCACTAAAGTACGTTAATGCCTTGGTATTTTTATTTTAAAAGGCAAGTCGGATTGGTGGGTTGCTAGGAGAGTTTGAAATTTTTAACCTTTTTTCCTAAAAAGGGTTAAAGTCATGAAAGTAAGCATGGCCCCGACAAAGAGGAAAATTGAAAGCTTGTCACGGGTCGGTTGGTCGTCAGAGGTAAATGAATATTTTTCCTTTTTTGGAAAAATAAGTTAAAGTGATGATTTGAAGCGTGACCCCGTAGCCAATCAGAGAAGGACACGTCACCTTGGTAAAATGCAGAAGGGGAGTGTGGGCCACCGGTGAGTTTTGAAAACTTTAAAGTTTTCGAGGAGTTGGAGTAAAGTTTAGAACAAGATCATGATCCCGCAGCAAATCATAGAATGATACGTGTCAGGGACAGAGATGAAAATATGGGCCCATGGGGAAAATATGGAAATTTTGCCTTTTTGGAAAAATAGGTATAAAATGAAATTTTGGAGTGCAGGTCTGCAAGGACCCATATCAGAAGCAAAGGGTGAAAGGGCAGAGATGCAGGGAATTTTTTTTAAAAAAATCCAAAAAAGGGGTAAAATAGCATAATTGAGCCACGATTCTGCAAGGATCCGCATTGGGATACATGACAAGCTCATTTTCAAAGGGCGGAGGGGTGGAGAAAAATGTCAAATTTTTACATTTTTCCAAAAAAATTAAAATGTCAAAAAGTGACCCCAAACCTGTTTCTAATCACATTGTGACACATGGAGGGCTCAGATTAAAGGATAAAGGAAGATCAACGATAACTGTGCATTTTTTAGTTTGGCCACCATTTAAGCTCCAGGAAGCTTGGATATGTGATTTTTACATCAATTTTTAGCGTATTTTTGGTGAATTCATGTTGTTTTTGCCTTCAAGGATCAATACAATCGATTTTTAAGCTCAATTTTCAAATTCAAGGTGTTTTCGAGTTGGATTTTTTATCGATCTTGTGTAAAACCTAAAATACCAGATCCAGAAGTTGCATAGGCAAATTTGGAAATGGAAAAGATGAAATGATGAAGGAAAGGGGGCATGCATGCCTTGAGGATGAAAAATGTGCCCCCTACTGAGTAATGATGTGAATTTTTTGCAATGATTCGACCTTTTGAAACACCTAGAAATTTTGGTTGCAAAACTGTTAAACGTCCCTTTCTGTGAATCATGACAGAATTTTTGTAACAAAATTGATGCTTGACATATTATTTTCTTGGGAAAGAAGGCTTAGATGTAAACAAATGTTATATAATGCATGTTTTTTGACATGCAAAAGGTAAGGAAATTAAAAATCACAAGAAATTTTTGAGAGAAGCTCATCTTCTGGGAAACCCTCCAAAAACCTGGTTAATGTCTTTTGTGTTAGATCTTCATTCATGTTGAGTTGGTTACAAGTGTATAGCCATCACACAACTATGATATTGTTCCTAAAAATTTCCCCTGCTGATGAATCTAACAAGCTTTTGAGTTAATCTGTGTTATTTTGGGAAATATGATGTATGTTATCATGTTTACATGTTTGCAAATAGTTTTCCTTGTTCTTGTTGCAATCTTGCATTGAAATATTTAGGAATCACACAGATCTCATCCTTATTGATAGTTTAGTGGCATTTGAAATTTCATTTATCAGAAGATATTTCATCTGGCATTGAAAATAATCATTTTAAAATCACTTCACCTTCATTTGTTGACAAATATTGCTTGTAAGCCTTTGCGGTTACCTTAGGCGTGATTTGATTAGAGATTTTGATTTTTAATTGATTCCTTTAACTCAAGATTTTGTGTTGAGGTCTCAAATATTGTGTGAAGAGTGCAAACCTAGGCCTCCATTTGTGTTCTCTTCTAGTTGAAAGAACATACTGACTATTTAGAAGCATTTTATCTTATTGTTGTTCAAATGTTGTAGAGGTTGTCAAATATCTGGCATAGTCAAGTTTGTCTTATCAATATCCCACCAAAAATCATTCTAAACAACTTATCCTACCCTATACTACCCTTTTTTTTCCCTGTATACCCACAAAAGATCAAAATCCATTTGCTAAAGTATACATAACAGATCAGTATATCAAATGTCTTTAGTAACCTTTTCCTTGTGTTGAAAACATACCCATATTCTAGAAGTGACAACTCGTGAGAGTCAGATTTGGTGTGTTGATCATGTTTTCCTCAAGGTATTCTTCATAGAATTTGAGAAAAAGAAGGGTATCTTCATCTCCTTCACCATTTGAAGGTTACAAAATAGGTTCTCTTACCTTGGTTGAAAGGCACAACCTAAAATAGTTAGGACAAGATCAAGTCATTTTAGAGTGTTATCCATCTCTCCATAAATCTGAGTGCCAGTTAGATCACATCCCCGGCTACAAAATGGAATACATCATCTTTTATTTTTCTTTAAGCTTCATGTCAGATCTGTGATGCTGCTCAGTTTGAAAAGGAGAAGAAATTTGGGTACCAACACATAGGAAGTTATTCTACATTATCTACCACTTCCAGATGACCTAACATGGAAGCCATATCACATACATTACAGCGACACCCTTGGAGTGCGAGAAATGAGATGCCATTTCCTTTCCTATACTACTCATATATGGTTTATTCACATTTGATCTAAATAAAGAAAAATGGATCCAAATCAATAAAATTTGATCTTTGTTCATCTGCAACGGCTAGACGTTTTGAGGATGTAGTTAAAGTTGGAGAGTAAAAACTAAACCTCTCTCCCTACACGCTTCCTCTTATGATAGGACACCAAAATCCTTAGTTTTTCATACACGTGAAATCATGTTGGGAACTGATCACTCCCTATCCTAACACATCTTCATCGGTGATAAAATCAAAATCTCCAATCACTCAATATATAAATCATCAATCTCACTTAGTGCACCTCATAATGTTCCCACATCTCTCATTACACCACATGGGTTGACACGCTAATCAATGGTTCACCATGCTATATGTTCTCATTTTACATGTACTTCTATAATATCTACATGTACTTCTACAACATGGGATTCTCCAGGATTCTATCAGGTATGCATCTCTATCTAATTTATGTTGTTAAGCTTTCGCTTAACAACATAAAATGGGGGAAAATGTAGACAAAAAATCCTGCACTTACCACTATTTACTATACCACCAAGTATGTTGTTTTATACATGGATCTTACGTAAGAAGAGTATTCACTTGTGACCCATTCCCTAGTCCATCCACATTTCTTATTGGTTTATATTAATTTTATCTTTCACACTTGTCACTCATACACAAAATTGTGGTCAGATCACAGGGATCCCTGCCAGTCAGTCTTTATTCATTTATCGTCATTTATCTCTGGACACTAGCACCCAAGACTAGACAATAGTACCCAGGTGCTCTATTTTGTCTTGAGTGCCTTTTCCCTCTTTATGTTTGATCTTATTTTTGACATTTTTGGTTGGTCTTTTTAGTTTTCCCTCTCATATACCGAGGTACTAATCTGCATGTCAGGTCATTAGTGTCAAAATTCAAGCAAGATATCCCTACATAAACATAACATACATACCCTTATAGGGGCAGGAAATTCTTATCAAGGGCTATTAAAATACATATCTCAAGGGAATGCATTTGGTCACATTATTCTACATACACACTGCATAAGAAGGGGCGTTCATTTTATTACATTTTCATTTTATCTAGCTATGGCCCCCTATCTTGGCATCATTGGAGTGAGGGTGACCTAGGAGCACTATTTACCACATAAGAACACATAACTACATTAGGTTTGAGATGTAGTGCAGTTCTCAGTTGTGAGTTCACCATTGTGACATTTGAGGACAGTCCAACATGTCATTTTGCATATTTATTTTTCAGGATTTGATGTCTTTTTTAGGGTTTTACGAGAGGATATTTGTAAGTAATTTTACAGGTACCCCAATGATCCAAGTGTGACATAAAGGAAACCAAATATTAACAAGTGTGAAACCCTGATGACACTATCAGAACTAGGTTCCAATAATTTTTATAGACTCAAGCGCCCCCACAGAGATCTTGGGTGTTGTTGAGTGGATTAAATACAACTAAAGTATGGAAGTGCATAAGGTTTAGGTGCACGGGCACAGGGCATGTGGAAGAATGTGCAAGTATAGCAAAGTATGGGTGTGCCTAGAATATTTTGGAAATGGGGCTTAGCCGTTTTCAGCATAAGGCTATTTTTGGGACATGGGTGTAGAGCACACAAAGGTATGGATACTTACAAGCTACGCAAGGATATTTTGGATAAGAAGAAATTGAGAACCATGCAAAGTTTTGAGCTAATAATAGGATCTTTACTAAGAGTTAAATATAAGAGATCTATTATTAGCACTCAAGCATGATTTTTTTTTCTTATGTAAGGTTGCATGGCTATTATTAGCATGTATCTTATTTTTTGAAGGTGCATGAATGGTGAAGGGAAAGTACCCACCCCTATAAATATGTATTAATTTACATGGTTTAGATATATCTGATGTTTTGTAGAGTTATGTTGTTGATTTGTACGCACACATGACTCATGGTGATATTATTATGATGTATGAAGCTTCTTTGTTTTACAGTATTTAATATAATGGATCTTATTGGCTAGATATTTGTGTTAGATGTAACTGAACATAGATCTTGCATGGTAAAATTTATTATAGTGATTGTTTAGTTATTCCTTCATATGGTTTTAATCTAGATCTGGTTTACGCATTATGGTTTACTTGATTATCTATTATGGATATGAAATATACTTGTAATTATCTTAACATCTTGAACAAGATTCACTAAGAGGAATCTAGTACCCTTGTATGCTTTAGGTGAGCACTCAGTTCAGGCTGAGTGATGTGTCAATGCACCTTGGGTTATTTGTAGTGAATTCTAGGATACATCATTGGTTTCATTGCCAGGACCTCTTTCTCAATTGTTTTTCAGGATGTTGCATGATGAAAACATATCAATTGACCTTGGCCAGCATTGAAGAGTGGTTGGATGATCTAGAAGAAGAGTACGCTCACATATTTAGCACTAGACCTAAATTTAATGCACGTGTGTGGGTTGAACAAAATCTGTATGATGAGATTTATGAGACTCCCTTTGCCATCTTTCCTATATATTTTTTTGGTGGCTATTTTCTTACATGTCTAAGAGGAATTAGAGGTTTCACACACTTGTTTGGATGCAAGAAGAATTCTAGACCTTGTATGATATAGATCTGATTTGGACACGCTCTGTGGATGTTTAGTTCCATGGTGTTTTGAACAGCTATATTCTTGAGTACGGAGTTTCCACTTACTCTTTCCCATAATTTGTTGAGTTCCATTTTTTGCATGATCCTAGAGGATCTTACTTACACAGTATTATGTTGGCAATCAAGATATTGATTGTAGCCCTAGATTTGGAATAGAATCCTATGGCTAGCTAAACCCCACCACACGCGGGGGAGGATCAGGTTTGGTAAATATGGAGGACCTAGTGGTAGATAGATAGAGAGAAGAAAGGAAGCTTAAGTTTAATGAAGCACGTGAGAGGGATTTGATGAGGCAGTGAGAGATCATGGAAATAATGGTGTTGCAGAGGGAGATGGCTCATGAAGGATTTGGAGCTCATGTATAGGATGTGTAGCTAGAGCATCTGGAACTCGCCCATCTAGGAAAGCATGGAAAAGAACCCTCCTCAGCTTTGGATGAGGGCACGTTGGGAGAGAGATTTTGGACAACATACATGCACCTAAACCTACCTATTAACCTAGCCTTTGCACTTGGTTTTCCAAATTCTACAGAAATTAACAGTAAGAAAGCTAGTGTGAGTAGTAGAGGTGCAGTAGATAGAGTCAATTTGTATTCAAGTTTAGGAGTTAATCAGCGAGCTTATTCATCTATGGTGTAATCTTCATGTGTTTTATTTGGAGGACCAACTAGAGGTATATTTTCTAGCATGTCATCGGCACAGAAGATGGATGCGTAGAACATTGGTATAATATATGTAAGTAGCACAATTTCACAAACTATAGGATTCTAGTTTAGCACAACAATTGGAACACAAGGCAGTGCATCCTCTATTATATTTCCTACTTCAGAAGGAGGAATAGGAAAGACAGGTGGCCCGAGCACTAGTGGATTTGATGGCTTTAGAGGTGGAGGAAACACAAGTATTAGATCTGGTGGGAAAGGTTTGCATCAATCCCAGCAAATTTATATGGAGATGTCTCTTCATCTTCCAGAATATAAAGGAATTTAAAAGGCATCTGATCACGTGCATATGTGTTAGATACTATAGTGCATGAAGGGGATCATTGCTCTAGAGTGCAAGGTTAGTCATTTTGCAACTATATTATAAGGGCACATGCATAGTTGGTATAGAAAGTTTGACCCTAACCAAAAATGTATAGATTATACCATGTTGTGGGATGATTTCTTGAAATAATTTAATATCCCTGAGTTTGAACAAAAGAGCATCAATGCGTTGAAATATATTAAGTAGGGAACTACTGAGAGTGTTCGGGAGTATGATGCTCATTTCAAAACCCTTTTGTCTAAATTATCTTATGATATCCATGTAAGCCAGCATGCACAATGGTTTTTTGGAGGTCTGATCACACCTTTTAGGAGGGCACTTTCATATAATACTTATATAGATCTGTGTGAGGTGCTTCAAGTAGATCTATGAGCTAACGTGGTAGGAAGTATAGACATAGGAGTGATTCCATTTTTGGAAGCTCGAATTGCAGCAATGGATAAATAGTTTGAGAAATTATCTACTAATTTGGCACATGAGATGTGCAATGGAATTTTGTGTAGAGATTGTGAGGTAGAGGGGCATACTAAGGATAGTTTCCCCCATAAATCAGTGCACTCCTTTTTGCTATATTACGAGATCTGTCACTTGGACCATAGTTCAAGTTGGTGCCCATTGTTGCAACACACGATAAGAAAGAACATGTCCTGTTACTGTAATATTTACAAGTCTTCCACTCATGATACTAAAGATTTAATTTTGATTGATTAGATTCATGATGTCATTTATATTATCATACGATAGAAGAGTGTTACAAATAATTCTAAGGAGAAAGGTAGCATCATGACCATGATCATAATGAAGGACACTCTAATGGTGGTCATGGTAGAGGTTAAGGTTACTAAGGAGGATTCCGAGGTCAAGGTCATGGTATTAGAATAATTTCTTTTCCTTGTGGGACTTGTTATACATGCGGGTCCCCTGATAATTATAGGCACGAGTGTCTACAGAATATTATTTTTTCTTTCTACGAAAATAATCATAGCTATGAAGAATGCCCAGACTTGTATGAACATTTGAGTAATAAACAAAAATAGGAGAACAAGGTTGCAAGAATGGTTAGAGTTCAGCGCGTAATGAAAGATCAATAGATGTTGAAGTTAGCACTAGATCTTGAGTTAGTACCTATGAAAATTAATACACATTTTGAGGTTTCCCACACTAGAGAATTCCAAAATTGAAACCTACTATTACTAAAGAGGAAGTTATACATGCAAAGTATCTAGACTCTCTGCATTAAAAGGAGGTTTATCAAAAAACCATGGAGGTAATTCATAATTTACAAGGTGAGATACAGTGTATGAAAGAGCATTCATGGAAATTTGAACAATATAAAGTAGTTAAACTCCATCAGATATATTTTGATGATTTAAAGGAGGTTTGCAAGATGTTGCGCCAGGAAAACATAATTCCTTTATTAGGGAATTGGTTAAAGGGAAACACTCCATGTGTTGGGATTGAGCATGAAAGGAATATTTAATATGTTAACCTTCCTCCTCATATTATATATTATGATAAGGAGATCAATCTGAATGTTGTTTTGGATGGTTGGCTTTTAAGTAATATTCTAATTGACACGGGCACAAAAGTGAATGTGCTCACTTTGGATGCGTGGGTTTAGATGGGCTGACCAGCATTACAACCATCTTCTAATGTGTTTTTTATGGTGAACTAGACAAAGGCCACGCCAATAGGGGTTTTGAAATATGCGTTAATTACTATATAGGGGGCCAATTTTATTGGGTACTTTGAGGTTTTAGTGCTTACAAAGGAAGATAGTTTTCCAGCATTATCTAGGTGCCCTTAGTGTTATGCAAAAAACTCTAATCTACACTTCAATAAGGGGTATATAAGTTTTAAAAACAAGGAGGAATGCATTATTATTCCCTTGGCATACAAGAAATATTCACCTTATGAAAATCCCTTAAGTGAATAAGATTTCAACAGAATTTATGTCCACACCAACCGAGATCTAGAAGTTCTTGAGCCATCAAAGGAAGGAGTTATCCAATGGGATGATTCACAGTCCATGAGTGATACTACAAGTGTTACATGTGACAATCGGGCACATGACACTTACAAAATGGTTGGGCACAAAGTACGAAGTGCAGCTCCACACGTCAGTAGGCCACATAGTATCAAGAGTTTGGGCAGTAGCCAGGTACCAAGGTACACTGGTGAAGAGAATCCAGAAGTATTCATACTTTTTATTGAAGTTCAATGGGAATATTAGATGGAAATAAGGAATATGCTAGTTTATACTCTACATGGGATAATAGAAAGTTGGTGGATGGTTCATAGGGATAATCTTTTGGAGTGGAGAGAAGTGAGGATTGATTTATTTGCTATATTTTTGAGAAGCAAGGCACCTACTTGGATCTATGCATTTCATGGTAATGAACCTATTCAAAACCACATTTAGAAGTGTGAGAAACTCTAGACAGAGGGGTAGGAAGCTTTACCACCTTTGATGTGGGTGCACGAGCTTTATTTCACCTTGTGAAGCTGTGCATGCATGCATGGTATATCTATGTAGAGTTGAATAGAGAGACTGTAAATCAGCAATAACTTATTGTAGGTATGATTTAGACCTTTGACTATTTTTCCACTAAACCTTCAGTGAATGAGTAATTACAAGTTATGAAGCACATAACGATGGGAGATAGTGCAAAGGTGTAGGAACTACTTTAGGATTTGTTTGGAGAGTCAGACCTAGAGGCATTTTTTAAAGAGGAAGAGACAGATGCAAAATAGCTTAGGCATGTCTACCTAGAAAGAGAAAAGGGTAAGATGGTCTACATATTTAATGATGAAGAGGTGGAGAACCTTGATATTGAGCACACAAAGGGTACACATGAGGTCTTAGACAGTGCATATGAGAAGGTGCTCGCATACCATCTTCCTATGAATGGATTTTGAACCTAAGGAGGCCATCATTGGAGATTATTGGTCTGACTCTAAATTTTCTAGGATAATTGAGTTGCTACGTAACTTTCCGGATTTGTTCGCTGGAGGATATCATGAATTGAAAAGAGTGCATGAATATTTGGGTGAAATGAGAATCAAGCTGAAGGAAGGTGCACGTTCATTTTGGAAGAGGCCTTATAGGATGAATCCAAACTTGTGCATTAAGGTGAAAGAAAAATTTGACAAAATTATAAATTCTGGAATCATTGTGCCCGTCGAGGAGTCAAAATGGGTGAGCCATATGGTCATAAGCATTAAGAAGTATGAAAGAATTATAATTTGTGTGGATTATATGGAGTTAAATGCTACATGTGTGATTGATCCATTTCCCACACCATTTACTAAAGAAATTCTGGAAGGTGTGGCAGGGTGTGAAATATACTCCTTTACTGATGGATTTTCAGGGTATCATCAGGTAAGGATAGAAAAAGAGGATCAAGAGAAGACAGATTTCACCACTGAATGGGGAATTTTTGAATACACGGTTATGCCCTTTAGATGAAAGAATGTGCCTGAAGTATTTTCACGCATATTGGTACAATCATTTCAAGATTTTATTCACAAGTTATTGCAATTATATCTAGATGATTGGACAGTCTATGGGCTTTTGAAGGATCACTTTGATAATTTGAGGCTGATGTTTGAGAGGTACCAGTAGTTTAGCATCTCTTTAGATGTTAAGAAGTGCATATTTTCCACACCCTCTAAAATTTTACTATGACACATCATCTGTAAAGAGGGCTTGCTATTGGATCTTGCTAAGGTTGTTGTGATTTTGCGCTTAGAGGAACCAACTAGCCAAAGTGAGATGCGTGGATTCTTGGGGCACACAATATATTATAGGAAGTTTATCAAAGGTTATGCCAAGATCCCCACACCCCTAGAGGAATTATTGAAAGGAAAAAGAAAGTTATATTAGGGTGAGGATCAAAAGCATGCGTTTGAGACTCCAATAGAAAGGCTTACTACAACACCTATTTTATGGTTTCCTTCATGGTCCAAACCTTTTCACATTCATGTAGATGCCTCTGGCATGGCCATAGGCATGGTACTAGCCTATCCTAGACAAGGCATTGTTTATCATCCTATTTTCTTTGTGAGCAAAAAGCTAACTCCAATAGAGAAAAATTACACAACTATCAAGCACGAGGTGTTTTCTATGATCTACGCACTCCATAAGTTGTGACAGTATTTTCTTGCTACCCCATTCATATTTTATACAAACCACATGGAACTAAATTATTTGGTTAATAAACCTTTTTTACATGGGCACATACGTCATTTGGTTATGTTATTTCAGGAGTTTAACTTTATTGTGGTGGTTAAGTTGAGTAAGAGTAATTCTGGTCCAGACCATTTATCAAGGATTCAATTGGGTGAGGATGCATAGAGCATTGAGGATATAATGTCAGATGCACATATATTCAAGTTAAACCATGTGCCCTCTGACTTAGAGGATATTGTTGTCTTTTTATGCACAGGTGTATCACCTAAAGGAATGAAGGCTTTGGAGAAGAAATAAATTTCCAACTACGCTGCACCTTACAATTGATCAGTGAAGACTTATACAAGTTAGGTCATGATGAAGTTTTACATCAGTGTGTACTTGAGTATGAGCATGAAGCAATTATGGAAGAGTATCATAACGGTATTACATGTGGACACTATGCGGGGGATGCCACCACGCGTAAGATTCTACTAGCTAGTCTATGGTGGGAAACATTATACAAGGATTGCAAAGAATATTGCAAGGCATGTGACCATTTTTAGCACCTTGGAAATCCTGGGCATACTTATGATATTCCTTTGAGGCCTATTGTTAGTGCAAAACCTTTTGAGAAGTGGGAAATTGACTTTTTGGATCATATTTCCCCAGCCGTGCATAGGAAAGGATCACGCTATATTATAACTTGTACATATTATCTTACAAGATGAGAAAAAGTGGTGCCTATAAAGGATTGCACAACAACTATGGCAGTAAGGTTTATATGGGAAAATATTATCATCAGGTATGGATGCAATTTAATTTTAACAAGTGATAGGGGTACTCATTTTCTTAATGAGACTATCAGGATATTAATGGATGAATTTATGGTTGTACACCATATAACAACACCTTATTATCCTCATGCAAATGGAACTGCTAAGGCCTTCAACAAGATATTTATCCATACCTTGAAAAAAAATTCTGATGTTGGAAGGAGAGATTGCGATGATAAAGTCTTTGTTTTACTTTGGATGTATAGGAAAACCAATAAGAGGTTGAATAAAGAAACACCCTTTCAATTGGTGTTTTATGCAGAGGCAATTTTACCCATGGTATTCATGTTACCTTATTTTTGTATTGCACACATGGGAGGTTTAGCTGATGAGAAAGCACTTGAAGAATGTATTGACAAACTCGTGTAGCTAGATGAGAGGTGCATCACAGCATGATGGAGTCAGAAGTAAGAAAAATCTAGGCAGAAGGCATGGCATGATAGGCACATCAAGGATAAGAATCTTGAGGTTGGACAAATGGTACTTCTGTATGATTCAAAGTTTTTGCGCTACCTTGGCAAGCTTAAGGTGCATTGGTTGGGACTATATGTTATAACTTGTATACTTGATTCAGATGCTTGTCAATTAGAAAAGATGGATGGAACATGGTTTCCCAATTACTTCAACAAGTGAAAGTTGAATCCCTACTATAAATAATTCTTCTTGGTGTTTGTAATAAGGTAGTATTTCCACTTAGGTTAGATTTCCTTAATGAATTCCCTTTATATGTGTTTCCTTTCATTGTTGTTATGCTTTGTCAATTTAGTTTAGTGTTTTGTGTAATAAGCATGCTTGTGCACCAAAAGTTGTTTATTATCTAAGTGTTTTTATGTGCAAAGGATTGTGCATACCCTTAGTGTGGGGTGGTTTATATACATGGTTCATTTCCAAGGTGAATATTAATTGAATATGGATATGAATAAAAAAACTTTTGTGTGGGTGCTTTAAGGAAAGAAGCATATAGAAAAATATTTTTCTTGAATGAAGACAACTTATGGATGGATACATAGTGTAATGTGAGGTAGGCTATAGCAATCAAAACTACTTAGAAGAAGGCGCACTGGAGAATTACTTCGGTGCATGAGGGTGTGCAGATGGAGGTCTATGGCCAAAAATTAGAAGGCACACCATAAGGTTATGATTGTGGCAATGAAATGAATAGCACAGAAAAGTTGTTTAAATGATGAATTAATGTTGTGGATGGTGGTAGGTGGAGAGCAGTAAATGTGATAACTTTTTGAAAATATATATAAGGACATGTTGTGAAATCATTTTTACATTTACATGCAATAGTTTTCTAGTGATTTTTTTGCAAGTGAGCTAATGAACAAGATGTGAAGTGTGAAGAGCTATGAACCAATCTTATTTGTCAGATCTATACACGAGGTAATCTTGTGCTCCATTTAGCAAAGTTCTTAAGTGAAGCAGAGGTGTGTGGGGAAGAGGATTGATAGATAGGGTTTGGTTTCAAGCTAGTGCACGCAGTCTCAAGCTAGGGCACGTGGAATTGAGTTACAAAGCTTGGAATAGGTAAAATAACATGTCTTTTTAGTTGACATGGCATAAAAAAGAGCACCTAGATCTGGTACAAGAGGAAGGAAGAAAAAGGAAGTTGAGATTGAATTTAGAGATGCTCCTAAGAGTATATTTTCCAAAATGTAATACATGAAAGGTGTTTTCATGGTTCGTGATTGGGATTCACACATTATTTGCTGCAAGGTTAGATATTACAACCATAAAAACAGGGATACCAAGGTGGAATGGGAGAAATTTCTTATGGTGAAGAATTCAAAGAGAACAATGGATAACATGGTGGTTTACGACAATGTGGGTGAAAAATTATTGACCAAGGTAGGATTTTTATAGTTGTATGAGCTCCCTTATTTTGGAAAACCTAAAAAGTTATACTAGTGGCTCATGAGCAGAGTCCATGAGGATTTCTTCTATTTTTTTAGGCACCGAATGAGGATCACCATGCCTTTGATTGGAAGTTTGATAGGGCTAAGGAGTACAAGTATTGAGCTGAGTAGTGACCTCACTGATAAGGAGGCCATAGAAAATACAAATAAATTACTTAGATACACTAAAGGAGGGCATGAAATGGATATCCCTAAATTGCATAAGTATCTGGTTATTCAGGAATCACCCCATCTCCTGACAAAGATAAACAATCAAGAGTGCTCGTATCAGGTAAACAAGGCTTGGCTCCATATTACGAAGAAGATGACAGAAGGTGTTGTATATAAATTATCAAATTTCATTATTGAGACAATTACTGAGGAAGCACAGGAAGGTGAGAAAATAATATTTGGTGTTGTACTTATGTCATTAGTCTTTGTTGAAATTGGAGTTGCCGATGGACCAGAAGATAATGTGTAGTAGTTTCTTGAAGAGAAGAAATCCTTGGCAAAAAGATTTTCCAGCTATACTTGTGATGGATCAATGAGTGGACCCTTCAAGAAAAGGGAATAAATGTGGTATGAGCACTTGTGTGACACATTTGAAGAAGAATGGAGGATACCCAAGGAGTTACCTTTGGTATTGGATAAACAAGTATAGTTTGTAGTGTATCAACACTTATGTATTGGGCACTTCAGGATGAAGGATGGAAAATGGGGCCCATAGTGTAAGTTTCCATATGCCTTCACTATGCACTATTTTCAAGCATCTGTACATAGGTTCTCAAATGCACCCTGGTTGTTGTTTAATGCTGACAAGGTAGATTACGACTACCACACATTGAGGAAGTTGTACATTTATCCAGGTAAGACTGTTTGTATTGAAAGGTTGATCTCGGATGATAATAACATGAAGCTTGTAATTTTTTCCATTGGAAATTTGTTCGTGACTCTGGTATATATATACTTGAATCCTAAATTACAAAATAGGAAGTATTTGGAGAATGAATTCAAGCTCCCTAGACCACCCAAGGGAAAACATATTGTGGGAACTTTGGAGGAAGAATATGTTTTTCCTGTTGAAGAGGAAGAAGGAGAATAATAAGAACTTCATGAATATATTGGTGGCCTAGAGCATATGGGCAGAAGATAGCCTATGGTTGGAGAGAAGAGAGAGTGCAAGGTGACCCCTCCATTACAGAAGTAAGAGGATGAACTATTAGAAATAGGCGCAATGGAGATAGATGTAGATCAGACCACTAACGAGCCTCAATTTAAAATGGTAATTAGAAGAAAAAGCTTAGGGCACGGGGGCATCACATACCTTAAGGAGATCACCTAGGAATTCACCTCAGAAGGTAGAGCTGAAAAGAAGAAAATACGCAGGTATAAGCTTACAGAAGAAGAATCTGGGGAAAGCACGCCAAGTACTCCAACACATCCTGAGAACACAAAGGATCCTTGGGGAGAAGAAATGAAGAAGGATGAGGAGGAGCTGAAGGAGACAGGTCCAAAAATAGAAAAGGGAAAGCCTTCACGCATGCCCCATACTACACAAGAAGGTGAAGGACCATTACTAGACTTGGATACCTGAATTATAAAAGGTAAGCACACTAGGAAGGAGAAAATGATGAAGAATATGAGAACCTACATCTGGGTATGTGGATGATAAAATTAAAATCATATGCACATGGTTCCAAAGCACTTTGGATCCTAAGGATTTATATGGGTGGGAGCTTATGGATGTAGAAATGGTGAACGCACGCACACATAAGCAATTATCTTGGTCTATGCAGACTCATATGGACGAGCCTGATTTCGACGTGTGTGAAGAGTTATGTGTTTTGACAAGGATGAAGAAATCACCCCACATCAAGCATGTGAATGTCAAGCCAACTATCATGTCGGATGAGTAGGTGAGCAATGCTTTGGTGAAGGTATTTGCAGATGTTGCACACAGAAACATAGATAAAGCAACAACCATTAGGGAATTGGTAGGTGATAACAAGGACAAAGATGAGGAGATAAAGTTCCTAACAGTAGAGAAGGAAATGGCTAAGGAAAAATTGGAAGCTTTGGTTAGTATGGAAGAAGAAATTGGAGATGAAATTTTAAAGGTAATGCCACACCTAGAATCACAAGTTCTGGAAAAAATATTTTTGTAATGCATTACATATGCACTCTGGTAAAATTGGTAATCTATGAGAAGCCCATGCGTATGCTAATACCAAAGGATTATGTAGAGGAGGCAGCAAGGGCCAAGGTCATGATTTCAAGGAAATATGTGAGTTATGAATCCTTGTTGTA
Organism: Taxus chinensis; assembly: GCA_019776745.2. NCBI lineage: Eukaryota > Viridiplantae > Streptophyta > Pinopsida > Cupressales > Taxaceae > Taxus > Taxus chinensis. The sequence goes on from CM034152.1 coordinate 467,373,554, forward strand.
GGCACTAAAGGACGAGTTGAAGAAATCAGATCAAGATCTAAATATGTGTGGGGTGTCATATTCAATTATTAGGACATCAAAAATTGAAGAGGATAATGAGGTCTTGAAAAAAGTGAAGAATGAGATGCTCAGGTGCATGGAGAGGTTTTCTCTGGTGGAAGAAAAATGCAAAGTGTGGGTTTTACCCCATATATGAAGAAAGAGCATATGCTCAAATAATTCAAATTAACATTAATCAATAACATTGGTTACATATATATATGAACATTCCTATAACAAATCCACCAATCTTACACACTAAATCTAGGTGGTGGTTCAACCACTTTTATTCCAACCTATTTTCCCTCAACCTTCCTAAAAACACTCCTAAATCCTACGAGTTGTTTTCATAGCATTATTATAATAATATTAAGTTGTTTGTCAACAACTTAATATTAGCTTACTTAACATTATAATATAATACAATCTAATGATACTGACCTAGACTCATAAATGCACCCATGTTACACTAATTCCTAACACAAAGCACTTGCAGGATCCTAGGATCCACATAGGGAAAGTATGAATGAAATTGGAAAGCTCATTGCGCATAAGATGCATTTCATGGAGGGGATTATTTCTAGCAGGGCTAACATTATTAGAATTTCACAAAATGAAAAAGAAAACATGACTCATGATGAGTTGGAAGTCATGGTTATAGACGTCCTAGATAAGACGGGTGAAGTGCTGAGTGATTGGCAAGTGTTATAAGCAGAGACTAAAAACAAATATCCAAAGTTAATCTTGTCTGTAGAAGAACAAGGTGCCGAGTAGTTCTTCATTCTTTTTTTCAATTAATTACCTATTCTTTCATTCTTTATTCTTTATTCATGGAGATATAAGTTGTAATTACCCATTATCGGGGGTGGTAATGACATTAGTGTGAGGTAATACTGAGTGGATGAAATAAATCTAAAGTATGGAAGTGTATAAGGTTTGGGTGCACGGGCACAGGGTGCGCAAAAGAGCACGCAAGTATAGCAAAATTGGATCGTGCCTAGAATAGTTTAGAAATGAGACTTAGCCATTTTCAACATAAGGATATTTTTGGGACATGGAGTGCAGAGCATGCAAAGGTATGGAGACTTGTATGTTACGTAAGGGTATTTTTGATAAGTGGAAGATCGAGCGTCATATACAGTTTTGAGATAATAATAGGATCTTTATTAAGAGTTAACTATAGAAAATCTATTATTATCACTTACATGCTTTTGTATTCTAATGTAAGGGTGCATGGCTATTATTAGCATGTAGCCTATTTTTGGAAGGTGCATGGGTAGTGAAGGGAAAGTCCCCACCCCTATAAATATGTATTGATTTGCATGGTTTAGATATATCTGATGTTTGGTAGAGTTATGTTGCTAGTTTGTATGCGTGCATGACTCATGGTGACATTATTATGATGTATGAAGCTTCTGTGTTTTACGTTATTTAATATAATGGGTCTTATCAGTTAGATATTGGTGTTATATGTAACTGAACATGGATCTTACATGGTAAAATCGATTACAGTGATTGTTTAGTTATTTCTTCATATGGTTTAGATCTAGATGTGGTTTACGTGATGTGGTTTACTTGATTATCTGTTATGGATCTAAAATATACTTGTAATCATGCTAACATCTTGAACAAGCTTCACTAAGAGGGACCTGGTACCCTTGCACACTTTGGGTGAGCGCTCAGTTCAGGCTAAGTGATTTGTCAGCGCACCTTAGGATATTTGCAATGAATTCTAGGCTACATCAGGTGCCTACAGGCACCACTATCCTTGCCCAGGAACCCATGTCTAGGCATTACGAGCATCTCTACATTTTTTTGAGCCTGATTGCAATAGTTTTTTCTCTTACTCCATCACATTCTCCATTCCAGAATCACTTTGGGATAAGAAAAATTAAAGTAAGTTCCCTATCTCTTGCATTTACTTTCATATAAAGATCAAATAAATATCTAAGCACTTGTATTTCAGTGTATATCAGTTATAGTAGATATTTGCATTCATATTATAATAAAATATTCAGATTTTGTTAAATCAAGATCTACCTCTTGTGCTTTGCATAGAAATCCAGTTCTATTTTTCTTGGATGTCTCACGTTGTGCTACCTTTTCAGTTCCTTTATTTGTATTGTTAAACTACCTTTTGTTACACCCTAATGAAACCCATGTGCTCCCTTTCCATCTCTTTTATGTCATTGATTTATTTCTTGCCTTGCAATTTGTTTTCTTTTATTTGTCTTGATTACATTCTTTTATTAAGACCCTCTTATTGAGCATCTTTTTTTTCCTCAACTCTCGTTTATTTTGTTCGCTAAAATCCCAAATCGACAAAGTATGGGAAAGCCCACGGAATCCCTCCACGTGTCTCATCGGCACAACTTCAAAGGTAAAATTCTAATCTGGGTTCCCAAACTAGTGGAAGCCTTCCATGTGTCCAAGGCTCGATAAAGTCACTCCTGAATAGGTTGAAAGACAAAGCACAATAGAAGCAAGCGGAAGCCCTCCACATGTCTATATGGCACACTTTTGTTATCGGGCTAAGTAAAGAGGCCCCGAAGTGAGTGGGAGCCCTCCACATGGTAGGAAAATATCTTCGTCAGCCAGAGATTTGGTGGTGATACCAAGTACGAGCAGATGTACGGAATCCTAGAAATGATCAAAATATTTATTCCAGATCAATAAGGTCAAAAATCTAAATTAAATACTGACAGTGGTAGCTCTATATTTAAGAGATTGGGGTAGGAGCCTAAAAGATAAGAGAAAATACCTATCAAATTGAAAGTAAAAAAAGTGGTAGTTGAAAGTGAAAAAAAATAGTAGAGGTATTTAAAAGGAGGCAGAAGTTCCCAGATGAGAAGGATTTTTCAACAGAGAAGGAGTGAGGAGGAAAAGCAAGGAGTTTTGTATTTTGAATGTTCTAGCCTTAGTAAGCCTCTATCATAAAAGAAAAGTGTAATTTGTTCCTTTGAGGGCCTTATGTATCATTTTTTCTATGAATAAAGAGTTCTTATTCTGTGTAAATTGACTTTTTATGTTCTGAATCTTTGTCCTTTCATTATGGTTAGTTCTAAATGAGTCAAGAAATTCATCGTGCTTGATGCCCTTAGAATTTCTCTATTTGTTTACTATCTATAAATAAGTGCTTTGACTCTTCAGAAACTTGTGTTATCAGAATAAGTAGATCATGCTGAATAGCCCTTTGACTATCCTCGATAATCTCTTTAGAGTATTTTGTGTATTTCCATTTCTATATTGGCACATCGCCTCTTTATTTCAAGTTATTGCATACTTTTTCTAACCCTATCCCACTCTATAGAGAAGAGCCAACTTTTTTAAAATCTGGAGGTCACCTTAGGGTGCACATCTCACTAACCTAAGGTTTCCTACGACTCTGATGGTTTATCTACAAGGATAATCGTCAACATTTTTCCTGGCATACCTGGTGGGACATTCAGCCTGGTTTTCACATCATATAAGATTTACTAATTAGAGAAACATTCAATCTACCCACTTGAAGGAACAAACAGATACAAACAAGGGTGAGAGCAAGGGAAGAGATTCTAATCAATTATTTACAGCTATCTCCTCCATGACACAGAAGAATAAGGTAGGTTCAGAGATATCCATCCCCCCGTACTGGACTCTCTCAAAACCTCCACCAGGTAGGTCCTTTACAAAATCAACTAGGATCCTTAGGCCTATTATTATGTCTCATCTTCAGCCTCCACCTCCAAGACAGTTTGTCTCATGGGATCAGGGAAACCAACTTATCTTACCCATGCCCCCGGTGGTATGGAACCCCATTCCAACCAATACGTTGAAGGCACAACCCAAATTCAATGGTGAGGATTTCAAAACCCCTGATGATCATATCTAAGACGTAGTAGAGATATGTGTAATAAATTATATAAGGGAGTAAGACGTCACCTTACTATTTTTGGCTGCCTCTTTTAAAGGAAGGGCCTTGGAATGGTACCAAGCTTTAACCCCTAATAATATTGGTACTTTGGACCAATTAGGAGGGGAATTAGTGACCAGGTTCAGTGACGAGGGAGACCAGTAATCACTCTTATAGTAGCTAATCGACATTAAAAATGGCTCGTAAGAGTTAATGATAGATTTTAACACCTGGTTCCATAGAACCAGGCAAAGGGTTTTGGCCCTAGCTAGACCACCTACAGGTATGGCTATTGTTTTTTTCTTGAAAGCTCTAAATTCAGATATTTCAGTAATGATTCAATCATTGGGAGGGGATTCCTTATGAATGGCCTATATCATTGCAGTCCAAGTGGAGAATAATCTAATAGATGTCAGTAAACTCCCCCTAGAACTCTTTCATCGATAAACCCTGAGATATCCCCCCTTCCACAAGTATAAACACCAAGCCCGACCAAAACCCCTACATCCTTGTATAATTACCCACCTACTTCTACGACTTTGGCATCTGCCACCACATCCTCATCTTCCTCCGCTGAGATTTATGAGATGAAAAATATCCTGAGAAATTTTTCTAACGAGATAGTGAACCTTAAAAGGAACCAGGTAGCTTATCCAAGGAAAAGTTATCAAAATTTCCAAGGTGGTTGACCCGCTTATTCCTCTACATACCAAAATACTTAGAGACCACTAACTATGCAACTATCAAATCAAATAGTCCCTGTACCAACACCACTTCCGATTGTTCCCCCCAATAGCAGGAGAGAAATCATCTCAGGAGAGAACCATCTGGCTGAGGAGCCCAATGCTTGGTGCTTCCCTTGAAATAATTCTCATCCACTGGGGGAATTCTCCCAATGGAACTTATAACTAAGGTTAGCCAAAAAACTATCAAGAGAAGGTTATGATGCGTGCACATTTGGATCCCCATTAGTCTAAGGGAGCCCAAAACACCACTTTCACAGCCTAGATGCAAGGAATGTCCCTAGAACAAGAAGCCGAGATCACACCAAAGCATGCCCTTTTATTTTGGGTAGAAGGAGATGAGTGTGTATTCATAAATGAAGTGTCTATCCTGAAACCTATTCTATTTAGCTATAATACCCACTTCAAGAAGATAATCATTTAAGCATACACACCAACTTCAATTTCAACTAACAAGGTGTATAAAGAGCCTCCAACTATCGTAAACACATCATCGCTAAGAGTAAGGGAAGCTCCAAATCCAACTGTACAGGATCAAGAGGTATACCACCTTGATAAGGAAAGGATGAAGCATCATCCGCCTCCTAAATCATCATGGGTTGGACCCATCAATGTATTCTAACAACTAAAAAGGGCACTAGCCAATGCATCTTTGTGGGATCTTCTAAGTATTCCTGAGAAAAAGGATCTGCTCCAAGAAGCACTCAAATTAGACGAGGATTCAACCATCATGGGCCTCTTGAGAGGATGAGTCAAAGGCACCCGAGTGCCCACATAATCCATATTGTTGAACCAATAAGGAGAGGTGAGTAAACCAAGGCCTAACCCCTTCTTTTTAACTCTTATCATAGGTAATGAGTTGTTACATAACTCCATGATAGACTTCAGTGCAAGCACTACTGTTATGCCCTAGGAAATTATAGATGATTTAGGAATTCATTATGAACCCTTGAAGAAGGGAGTTATGCAACTGGACGGGAAATTTGTTCTAACAAATGGAATTATCAAGGGAATCCCATTACAGCTATATTCTTGTCCAAATATAATTGTTTGCCAATATATCATGGTGATTAATGTCCCACCGATGCTCTACCTCTCCCAAGATTTCATAGCTAAGATCGGGGGTGTATGTCTTTAGATTGGTCCCATTTAATTCTATGAACCAAGTACGGGTCCAAAATGAAGGTCTTATTAGAACCCCTTTCCAAGGAGCATATAATGGACCAAGTGCCTTCCGACTTCGAGGCCTCCCATGTGATGATCACTAGAGAAAAATAACTATACATAGAAGATAGGGAGCCTCAGGTGAGTGATCATCCATTTAATATTTCCCCTAGAGATACTTTTGGGAACTTTGACTCAACCAGATTCGGAACTTATGTCATTTTCGATGAAAACCCCACAATCCCAAAGGTAGAAGGCGGGGGTGATGAACTGGAGAAAATCCTCCCTGGGAATCCTCCAATGTTGACCCTATATTTCAACAGGGCTAGGACAAATAATGGATCGAGAGCCAGAGTTTGCCAAATATCCTTGAATAGTAACATAATACTCCATTCGGTCTATTTTGAGTTCTCCTGTACAAGTAACGAGGTAGAATATGAGGTCTTGGTGCATGGTTTTTCCACCACACGAGAGGAGGGTTTTAAATAATTGAGAGTATTCGGTGACTTAGAGCTAGTGGTCACACAAGTAAGAAATATTTCTACCACCAAGAACCCAAGGATGAGATCCTATCGGCACCAAGTATGGGATTTGATAGATGATTCTGAATCCTTCAATATTAAGGTAATTCCTCATGATTTGAATACAGAGGCCGACAAGATGGATATGATAGGGTCTCAATTCGACCCGACCCAGGATTTAATTGAAAATAAAGACACCATAAAATTGATTATTCACCCTGCTATCCCTAACAAAGTCAACCATTGGAAATTTTTTGATAATGACTAAAATTTCATACACTTCCTCCAGCAATCAGACCAATTCGCAAATCAACTCCAGCCCAAGATCAAAGAAGCATATGGGTATCAGATAATACATCTAAAGACAAATAAAATCCCAAGGGGATTAATTACTAATTAAAGTATTTTTGACTCAGATGATGCTATCTTAGACTGGAGAAATTTTGAGGTAATAAAGGAATACTATGTCGAACTGGAAATAGCTAGGGACAAATGACTGAAAGTTTGAAAGTCGGTGACCCAAAGGGAAAGGGACAGACTTGTGGACTTATGTCACAAATATGATAAAGTAGTGGCTTGGACATATGATGAGCTACATGGTTATAATAAAGACATTATCCATCACACCATTGACTTGGAAGAAGGGACTAAGCCTATGCATAAAAAAACAGAGGCTTGTAAACCCTAAGATAGAAGCCCTCATGGCTCGAGAATTAAGAAAGCTATTGGAGGCTCGTATCATTTTTCTGATCAAACACATGACATGGGTCTCCAACGTGGTTCTAGTGAGGAAGAATAATGGTGAAATACGAATCTACGTAGACTTCAAAGATCTAAATAGGGCCTCCCTGAAATACCATTAACCCTTGCCCTCTATGGAAAAAATATTACATACGGTGGCGGGCTCCGAGATGTATTCTCTATTGGATGGTTTTTTAGGTTATAACCAAATATGGCTTGTGGAAAGAGATCAACATAAGACTACCTTCACAACCAAATGAGGAACCTTTTCCTATTCTAAGATGCCTTTTGGGCTCACCAATGCAGGGGCTACTTTTCAAAGAGCCATGGATACCGCATTTGGGGCATTGATAAACAAGGTAATCCTCATATACCTTGATGACCTTACGGTATTTACTAAAATGGTAGAAGAAAATGTTGGTGCTTTAGAATTCATGTTTAAAAATGTCAAGAGTTTGGAATCTCTCTAAACCCAAAGAAATGTATCTTCATAATTCCCCAAGGAAAACTCCTGGGACATGTCATGTCAAAGGAGGGAGTATCTATTTATCCTGAGAGATTCGAAGCTATTTTGAATCTTCACCTGCTAGTTAACAAGAATGTTTTTCAATCTTTCTTAAGAAATATCAACTTTGTTGGTAGATTTATATCTGATTTTGTGGGAACGATCCAACCAATCACTCTCATGCTAAAAAAATACCTAGGCTTTAAATGTATTGATGAAGGTCATCAATCCTTTGAACTGATAAAAAAGGCTATTGCATTGGCCCCTGTGCTCTGTAATCCTAAATTCTCAAATAATTTCATTATGTATGTATATGGGGGAAAGAATAGCATAACATCGATACTGACCCAAAAAGGAGAACGACAAGGGGAGGAACACCCAATTGCTTTCTTTTCAAAAACACTCCACAACTATGAAACAAGATATAATTTCATGGAAAGTAAATCTCATGCCATAGTTAAAGGTCTGAAGGAGTTTAGACACTTGGTTATGCACAGCAAAATTCAGGTCATGGTGGCTCACTCCAGTGTCAAAGAATACATAATGGAGGGTGAGATAACTGAAAAAAGGGCCAACTGGATAACCAAGATCCTGGAGTATGACATAGAAGTGAAACCCATAAAGCTTGTGAGAGGAAAGGGACTATGTCAATATTTGACATAGGAACCTATCCCAGAGGCAAATAACGAAAATGGGGGGAGGTAATGTACCTATAGGAGGATAGGCCTGAGGGGTGGGTCTCTGACAAAATTCATTTTATGAAAACTGGAAAGTACCCATGTCATCTCCCTTTAAAAAAGAGGAGATATTATAGACAACAAGGGACTCATTTCACCATGATTGACAACTTCCTTTTTAAGAGGAATTTTAATGGGTTAAAGTTAAGATTCCTAAAAAATGAAGAGGCCAAGAGAGTCTTAAGGGAATTACACCATGGGAACTCTGGCATTCACTTTTCATCCCAAACCACAGCCATAAAAATCTTGCAAGCAGGATACTTCTGGCCAAGCCTGTTCACTGATAGTCAAGTGGAAACAAACAAATGCAAGGTTTGTTAAGTTTACACAGGTTTCTGAAGAAATGTGGCATTACCCCTCAATCCCATCCTAGTTGAGGAACCCTTTGCATAATGGGGTATCAATTTCATTAGAATGGTTAACCCAATTTCAATTGCTAGACACCGGTGGATTCTCACATCAATTGATTATTTCACCCAGTGGACGGAGGAAATTCTGTTTAAGGATTCCACTTAAAATGTGATCTTAGGACTCTTACAATATATCACTATGTGCTTTGGTCCCCCTCGCACTATTATATCTGATAATGCCAAAGATTTCTTAGGGTTTAAGGTATCTAATTTTGTGGTCAAGCACAGGATATATCTACAGACATCCTCTAGCTATTACCTGTAGGGTAACGGTTTAGCAGAGTCTACTAATAAGAATATGATAAGGCTCATCAAAATAATGGGACATGAGCATAAAACATTATGGCATGAGCATGTTAAAAAAGCCTTATGGGCTGATCGGATCACTCCAAAACAGATTTTAAAAGCTTCACCATATGAAATAGTCTATGGGAAAAGTGTTGCGATGTTGATTTCCTTAGAAATCCCTGCATTACAACTATTGAAAGGGTCCGAGATAGAGGAAAATGAGGCAATGTTAGTAAGGCTCACCAAGCTAGTGGAACTCCAGGAGAAGTGTGAACTTTCCCACGAGGCCATGATCAATTAACAACAAATAATCAAGACATGGTTTGATCAAAAAACATCATAACTGAATTTCTCAGTCAAAACCACCATCTTGAAATGGGATGCAAGAGCAACCAAACCAGGAAATCATGGAAAGTTATACCCCCTGTGGACTTGTCCCTTCTTAATCAGTGCATATAAGTAGCATAGCTTATTCAAACTTGAAACCATGGCAGGAGACCCTTTGGATATCCAAAAAATGGGATTCACCTGAATCCATTCGTATAATGGTCTTAGGAAATTGTATCATGTGTACATATTTATTTTGTTTCTTTCTTGATTTTGTTTGTGTCTCCCCCTTTTTTTATTTGTGGGTGTCTTCGCCATGTGTCCCATCACCTCTATCTACATATCTTTTTGAATTTTGAGGGAAGCGTGTTCACCTTTTCTCCAGAGTTTTAAGTCTTCATCAAGAGTAAATACCCATACCTTAATTAGGAGATCCACAATCAATGAAAAATATATCAAAAAGGCACTGAGTTCAGCACCTTGGGTCTCCTACTCAAAGGGAACATTATAAGAAGTGACCTCAAGTATGTGTGAGCTTTTACTCCCTAAATATAAGTGGCTATTTAAGGTGTCTTGAGTTGTTCAGTAGGGTCATTCCAAAGCATTAGAGTCTTCTGAATTAATCAACAAATAGATAAGCCTCCAAAGTATTTTCTAAATTTAGAAGATGCCATGGCTACGTCTAGCTCTATTCAAGCAACAAAATCCTACGCGGGGTAACCCCTTCCCCCTGACCTCTGTGACCTAAGTTAAAATTCCCTGATCCACTATCTCAGTACATTGATCCTTCTATGGTTAGTGACCCAACTGATGATATCTTTGACCCCAATCTCCAAAAAAATGCCTAAAGCTTTAAGATAAGTATCATATGCCAGGTTCAACAAGATTTTAAGCCATTTGGCTCTAGAATTTAGAGCACAACTCTTGCCCAATATATGGTTCTTCTCACGCACCCATGCCCAAAACTCATACAGATATGCAAGGCCTATTTCAACTTAGAGAACCATATAATCCATGGTCAAAATTTAATTGTGGTTATTACACCACAATCTGTTAGGGAAATATTGGCCCTAACCTATGACCAAACGACTAGTTTCTATAATATATACAAGCTTCGAAACGTATGGGCTCAATGCCAAATTAAGGTCTCATTCCTTAACAAATAGTTGAGGAAATCAGATACCAATGATTTGGGGATTCTATGCTTCCCCATTCCCTTGAAATCCCTCATGACTAACTCTCAGGATGCCTACTCTCTGTTGGCCTTTATTTTTGGGAAAGACTTTGATAAAGGCATTAAGGATTAGTAGATGGCAGTACTGTTCCAAATGAGGATTTACAGCTAGAAAGAAGCATATAAGTTTGAATTCATAGAGGTCATCACGGGGTAAATTTATGAACAACTCAACCATTTCTCGATGGAATCCACCTTCAGGTATTGATCTTTTCTCTTCCACCTCATCATGTACCAAAATTCTCAATATTTTGGTCAGTATATGACTCTGACCTTGTGGTATGTGGAGGTAAATTCCCAAAATATTATCCCGGTATCTACATGGACCCATGTACTGTCTTGTTTGTTGGATGTTTATGAATTTTTCAATGCTTTTGTGGAACCCCTTTTGCTAGAAATTGATCCTGAACGGATCGATAATAGATGAATGATTATGCGTGTTATATCTTCTCAGACCCATTGCACCCCTGTGACTACTTCTTCACCAAAGGGAATTCCATGATTCAGGTTCACATATTCAAGGGTGAATCTTTCATGCTCTCGAGGGTTCTCACGTTTTAGATTGTGGGTCTTGAAGTCATCAGGTAGCTCATCGTGTTGGACCTTGAAATTTCCTAATCTTGAAATAAGAAAGCAATCTATGAACTCCCCTTTAGTAGGGGAGGGGTTACCATACTCAAAAGGCAAGCAAACCACTGTCTCTCGCAGAAGTTAGCCTCCTATGGCTTCACCTTTATCAAAGATTCATGGAGGTATGACCCAGACGAGAAAATGTCCGCTACTCTAGTTACCAACAAAATCTCTAACTCATTTAAGCATGAGCCGAGTCCATTTTTTGATTCACGGTAGAGTCCCCAGGCTAAGCCTCCTGATATTTTTGTTGAACTCCATGACATCCCAACTCTGGACTGGGAGTCATTCCACCAGGTCAAATACAAATTTGATCCTACTCTAACAATTGGAAAGGGACTGAAAGCATCCCTAAAAATAAAGAATTAGAGCTCCCAAAAAATTGAAGCCTTCTAGAAATATAGGTAGAAGATTAGCTAGACCATGAAGAACTTTGAGGAGGTCCTCAGTGACAAGATATGGGAAGATAATTGGGACTCAGAGCATAACTCTGATCTAGATAGTGAGGACATAGTTGTGCTCACTTCTGAGCAATCTTTTAGATTAACCGTGGAATCTTCCAAGATTCCACAACAATAGATGTTGAAATTTCCTTCATTTGTTGCTCTTCTTCAGACTCCCCCACCAACATTGCCCTCACCTGACCTCCCGCAATCAGTAATAGAGGGGGAATCACCTGCGAGCTCGGATCACAAGAAGCTAAATTTAGTCGCGGCCTCCACAATGCATCCACCTCCACCTGGGGCTTCTCTATCAGCTATGCCTATACCTCTATATTTTCCTTCAAGAATTCCCCCTCTATCTATCACTTCATCATAGATTCTTCCACCACTTGGCGCTCCCCTACTTCTGTAGTTTTCTACCATCATCCTATGTTTCTCCCCCTACATGATCATGCCCCTTTCTTTGGTCCTAGTTACTGCAATGTCTTAATCACCAATTACTATTCCATATGGCATGCCCCTGTATTTCTATTCACATGAGGAATGGTCTCTTCTCCCTCTAATTTTTTTAGCCAAGAAGAGTCCGCCAAGGTGGCCCAGGATCAAAGGATGGAAAAAAAAAAAGAGAAAGGAAATGGCATCTCCATCAACCAAGTAGGTGCAGTCTTTATACAACCATCAACAGAGCTCCTTGGCCATTACCCGCCTTATCCTTCAGGTATCCAAGCCCGCAGAGTAGATACAGCCTAATGACTATTCAATTAGTGCTATCGCGGTGGACCTTATTAAATTTCAGAATTAGGATAGGGTCAAATTGATGAATTAAATAGTGGTAGTAGTCACTACATACTACTTGAAACTCAACAATCATCTTAAGAAGGCGCAATCCAGACTTCAAAAATTAGAGGCCACAGCAACGGGCCGTATGGATAAGCTTAAGGCCAAGGACATGGAGGTAGATCATCTTGAGAGGGAGTTGAAGGGCACATCTACCAAGAAATCCCTTGCATCTTCTCAAGTAGAGGCAAAGACTCTAGCAGCTAAAATCATTGCATCAGAGGTCCTGGTCAATTCACTCTCGTAATAAAAGAATAGCCTCTAGGCCAAGATAAAGTTTTCTTAAGATACAGTCAAGGACTTGACCAACAAATTGGTTCAATAGTCCTAGAAGGTGGGGATTGTAGCACTAGTACAAGGATTATATGGATCGTGTTGTGACAGAATTTCCACCACTGCTACAAATCTGGCTCTGACCCTCAGATTTATATCTGACGCACAGGAATTGTGCTCCAAGGTAGAGAATGCAGTCTCCACTATTAGTAGTTCCTTATCCGCCAAGGTCCCTGAGCCAAATCTTTTGATTCAGAAACTCTATTATGCCTCAAACCCCGCTCTTCAAAATGTAGGGATCACTGACAGGTGGTTGATTTCGGAAAATATTAATGAGTTTTTTAGCTATATCAAAGCTTCTATCAAATTTCAAAATCTCTTGGCACAGCTCTGCTAAGGAATGAAGGAACAGAAGTATAATATAAATGAATTGGTGCATCTTGGTTTCCCCTCTCCCTTCCCAGATGAGTCTACGGTCCTGTCAAAGGAAAAAATCCAATAGCTCTTGATCACCAAGCTTCAAGACAAGATTTTCTTCCAGTTTATAAAGGAGGACTCCAATGTTAATGAGGTCGAGGCCATCATCAATCCCATCATACATTTAGATTTTTGCTTGTATGTAGTAATGAAAAGCCTCTAGGATTTCTCCCACAAGGATATAATTGAGCTAGACCAAGCATTTCAAGCCTTGCAAATAAGGACCTACCCAACAGAGGAGGAATGGTTCGGATACCAAGCTTCTTTGTAGAAGCTCTAAGTGGCATTTTTAAGCTACATTTTCTATTTTTGAAAAGTGGAGGATATAAGATTCTTTCATGGCTGGTACGGAATCCCTTGGTGATTCACCAAACTGATTACATTCTTTTGTTAATACTCTCTTATTGAGCATCTTTTGTAGGCCTCGACTCTCATTTCTTTTGTTCGCTAAATTCCCAAATCAACTAAGTATGGGAAAGCCCGCAGAAGCCCTCCATGTGTCTCATTGGCATAACTTCAAAGGTAAAATTCTAAGCTAGGTTCCCAAACTAGCAGAAGCCTTCCATGTGTCCAGGGATCGATAAAGTCACTCCCTAATAGGTTGAAAGATAAAACACAATAGAAGCAAGTAGAAGCCCTCCACGTGTCTATCTGGCACACTTTTTTTATTAGGCTAAGGAAAGAGGCCCTAAAGTGAGTGGAAGCCCTCCATGTGGCAATAAAATATATTCATCGGCTAGAGATTCGGTGGTGATACCAAGTAGGAGCAGATGCACGGATTCCTAGAAATGATCAAAATATTTATTCCAGATCAAGAAGGTCAAAAATCTAAATTAAATACTGACAGTGGTAGCTCTATATCTAAGAGATTGGGGCAGGATCCTGAAAGATAAGAGCAAAGCTCTATCAAATTGAAAGCAAAAAAATTAGTAGCTGAAAGCGACAAAAATAGTAGAGGTATTTAAAAGGAGGCAGAAGTTCCTGGATGAGAAGGATTTTTCAACAGAGAAGGATTTTTCAACAGAGAATTATTTTTCAACAGAGAAGGAGAGATGAGGAAAAGCAAGGATTTCTTTATTTTGAAGGGTCTAGACTCAGTAAGCCTCTGTCATAAAAGAAAAGTGTAATTTTTGGATTTGAGGACTTTATGTATCATTTTTTCTATGAATAAAGAGTTTTTATTCTGTGCAAATTGACTTTTTATGTTCTGAATCTCCATCCTTTCATCATGGGTAGTTCTAAATGAGTTAATAAATTCATCATGCTCAATGCCCTTGGAATTTCTCTATTCATTTACTATCTATAAATAAGTGATTCGACTCTTCAGACAATTGTGTTATCAGAATAAGTATATCTTGTTGAATATCCCTTCGACTATCCTCGATAATATCTTTAGAGTATTATGTATCTTTCCATTTCTATATTGGCACTTCACATATTTATTTCAAGTTATTGCATGCTTTTTCTAACCCTATCCCGCTCTACAAAGAATATCCAACTTCTTTAAAATCCAGAGGTCACCTTAGGGCATATGTCTCACTAACCTAAGGTTTCCTAGGACTCTGATGGTTTATCTACAAGGATAATGGTCAACATGTCCCATCATTTTTTGTTCCATGATAACAATTTTTTTCCTCCATAATGAAAAAACTTCTATCGCACAACCACAAAGAGTTATGAGTAGTAATGCTTTGGGAAATGAAAATATTTCAATTTTCACATTCTTGAAAAACAATCAAAAAGTGTTTAATATTATATTGTTTTAGGAAACAATTAATTAGGTTTTCTTATATGATAGTTTTAATTTGTGTTTATTAATATGTTGCAAATAAACATAGCTAATTAATATACTTAACTTTCATTATATCATTACACTTTATTGTCAATATTGAGTCAGCACTCCTAAAAATTCAATTTCTAAAGTTGGTAATTTATAAGATTTGGAAACAAACTAATGATATTTTTACATCCTTCCTATTTACATTTAAATTATATTTAACTATAATAATTTACATATATGCACGAGAAAATATAAAAAATATCAAAATCAGTCCATTTAATAATGAATGCATATTAAACCTTGTGCTCGCTAGGCTATGTAATAAAATCACATAATGGTCATTATGCAATAAAATATGTAAATATACATATATTTATGTATATAATCATATATACATTCCATATTGTATACAAACAACATGGAGAGCTTATATCATACATCCATCCATTGTATTTTGTTTTTGTCATTATACAGCCTAACTTAAAATAGTTGTCTAGCTTGGCGGTTGCTAGACTATATTTCTTATTTTCTAAACTCAAATATTTACAATTTAGTTTCATTACATAAGATTATTTGAAACTAGATACAACCCTCTTAAGTGATACAACAATTTATATTAGAGACCCTTAGGCTTTGTCTATTCGGCCTTGTCATTGTAAAAAAATATTTGTATAGATTAGCAGCCCCTAGGATCAATCTCTTGCTTTTACATATAGGCAAAAAATTGTTGTTGTATAGGGTAATAGATTATACACCTTTTGGTGAAATACTAGTTGGAAATTTTGTTAGATATGCTTTGGTCAAATTGCAGGATATGGTATATTATATTATACACCTTTTTATAATACATGACTGTTATAAATAAGATAAAACCCCCTTTAGTCATGCAGTTGTACAAATTAGCACCCTCTACGCTTCATCTATTAAATTTATCCATTGTAAAAAAAATATGGTCTAGCTTAGCGGCCACTAGGCTCCAACCATTAGATCTAGTCATTTTAAAAACTATATGTATAACTTTTGGATCGCTAGTGTTTTTCATTGTTTATAATTGTATCATATTGGTTGGACTATCCCTAGCAGAGCCAAGTGTTGCACTACATACTAATTAACTAAAAGTAAACTAAACTAAATGTAGTCAAGGGGATAGTTAACATAATCTATGAGGACATATAAAAGTAGAAAATAAATGCACTAAGATAGAATGTAAATGAGATAAGTAATAAAACTAATGAAAAAAAAAACCCTAATGTGTAAGAAGAAAGAGGAAAGAACTCAGTTCATTCGATGAAGTGGTGGGACTATGTCGCAGAGGATACTAGAAAAATCAAGAGTAGGAACGATTGTGTAGAATTTCCAAAAGGTATGAAGGTGGAGGATCTAGCTAGACTAGAGCGCCTAGAGGAGGACTGGGGCACCTATAGGGACTCTGGTCTGCAATATAGGTGCCCTTGTCTGTAAAAAATCTCTAAATATGATATTCACAGGGCCAAAAGGTGGTCTAAAACCCTTGTTGTCTGTCACATCAACTTCGATGTCCTATGTCAGATATCATCAATAACTCAAGATGGAAGAAAGACATGCAAGACCCCAAAATAATCATTAAACCCTAAAAAATAAAAATTCATATGAAACAGTTGGATTGACCTCAGCTACCGTAATGGTGGACTTACTAACTAAACATTATACTACATATCAGACCCGATGTAGTTTTATGTTCAAGTGTGTGTGAACATGCCCTAGGTTTCTCTTGTGCCAGTTACACTTTGTGAGGTAGCGAGTAATAACTATTGTAGAAAATGTAATAGAATGTGTGCATGGAATAGAATCCCTCTCCCAATGAAGTGTGATGAAAATCTCCTAGCCTTATTCCTTGATGATGGAGCTATGTAGATGCAAGTGATCTCTAATGCAATAGATGGATGAAACTCTAGATGGAGTGATAGTAGTAAGTGATGTGTCTCATAAACTTTATATTTATAGGGTTCTTTTGGTGTAATTTCATAATTAACCCTGAAAAGGCCAAACAAAAGAAATATAAAGATGTAAAAAGGACAGAAAGAGCCCAAAAAGTGGCGAGAGAGTGCAAAAAGGACTAGGGTGCCCCTAGTGGGATCAAGGTACCCACGAGCACCCCAGTACTAATCTGGGTGCCCTAGTCGAAGCTAAAATGACATGGGATGACAAAATTTGACTGTGCATATGGGTGTAAATGGTCTGAAATGATGAAATAAAATAAAACAAATTGGACAAAGAAAATGGATTAATTATTACTTTCTTCCCTCAAGAACCTTCTTAATAGTAGTATGAGACCGGGATAAATAAATGTCTAAAGTGCATGATGTTTTGACTACATTTTTCCCCCAATTTATGTTGGTGAGTGGAAAGCTTGGTAGCATAAATTAGATAGATATGTGTACCTAATTTTTATCTAGAGTGATGAAGAAGGTGTTCTGAAGGACTAGACAAAGCGTGGAATGACAAAAAATATGGAGGAGTGTGGAAACTAAATATGAAAATGCATAAAAATTGATGACAGTGAACCTAGGGTGGCACGCGTGTGTAGTTGTTGCAGTGTAACATGTACTTGCATGGTTAGTAAAGCATGTGTGTTGTCACGGAGTTTTGTTTTTGTCTATTTTTTTGTTGTTTTTGTTGTCCCCATTTGACTGTTTGTTTCTCATACGGTCGAACCTGCAAGGAGAAAATGATCAATTAGTCAAATCTGTATGTATGTATGTAAGTGTAAAAACATAGTGTAAAAGACACATGTATATGAAAGCATGTAAATGTAAAATACGCAAGTGCAAGTGGGAAATGTTAATATAAATGTAAATGTAAAATGGAACAAATGCACCTGATCCATGTCGAGAGAGAGAGAGAGAGAGAGAGAGTATAGAAGGATAACCTATACTATGATTTTTTGGGAGATCTCGCATCATAGGCTGAAGAAGTGTAGGGAGGAAATTCTCTATGTCCTCTAAGCTCTAACTATTTCCTTGAATGTGTAGTAGATATCTTTGTATCACCTTGGTTTTTTGGATGATCCGATGCCACTGGCTGAAATAGTGTAAAGAGGCGCACCCACTGTAACCTTCAAGCCTGTAACTACTTCTTAGAATGTTAAGGACACCTTGTTCTATAAAATCTGATGTGTGTGGTGTTTTTAGACTAGTATAAACCCACTCACTGAATATAATTGAACCAAACTTGTGTACAATCTTTGTGTTAGTATGTAAAAAAACCCTAAATGATGTCCCTCTCTTTGGGGGTGCATGCGACGTCGCTGATAGGAGAATGTGGCCCCAAAAGAGGACCAACTGCATGGACACTGTAACCCTGAAATGTGCTCGGTAAAAATAAAGGCATGTACAAACAATAAGGCTAGCCAAAGACAAGTGTAAACATGCATGTATATAGAAAACAATGTATAAGTTATGTAAACAATGTGTAAGCTACCATGCAAAGTAATGTAAGCATGCAAAAAGACAAGTAAGCCACACAAAATGGGATGTAAACATGGGACATCACTCATGATGTCACAAGACATGTGAGGCCATCATGGCCGCAAAAAATAAACAAGTGTGTGCACAAAACAAAGGGAAAGGCCCGCAAATAATAGAAAAAAATAGCAAACATTGTAACAAACAAGTATGGAAACCAATATCCCTTCATAAAAAATGTTGCACATGAAGACCCCATTAGCATGTTAGAAAGATGACTAGTATGTCAAAAGCATGTATAAGCAAGTAATGTAAAGTGATAAGTACAAATGAAACAATAACACCTCGGAGAGACGAATGTGGATTTCCCCAATGACCAGTGTAGGAAAGGTAGAAGGTGAGCATCCATGATGTGTGTAAGATACATGTATCTGTGATCATAACTAGAATAATTCATGAATGCTCATATGTAGATGATATAGATAAATGCCATACAAGTAAGCTAACTAGAATGTGTAATAAAGTGATCATGAATAACAAAAGTAAGCAAGAGTATAAGAAACCATAATATGTAGTATGTTGTTGATGGGTGGAATGGAATGCAATATGGGGTGGTAAGAGCCACATGCCCCCTGAGTGAATGGAAGTGTATGCAGTGAGGTTCATTTTTTCCCCCCCTCAGCATTCAAGAATTAACCATAAATGATAGTGCATCATCAGGAAATGGTTGAGTAGTGTGTGTTGTGTCTATCACATTGTGAATGAATGTGTATGTGTAGGTTGATGATATATGACCTAGCGACGTTGTGTGTGTGAACCCTATAGACGAAGCGTATATCACAAAAAAATGAATGTATAAGTGATGATTTATCATAAGTGTATATCACTATAAGATAAATGGATGAGTGGTGATTTAGCACTAAGTGTATATCACTACAAATGGAAGGACGGTGTGATGATGTAACCTAAGGTGTAGACCACTAGAAAATGATATAATAGGTGATGATTTATCCTAAAGCATATGTCATGATGAGATGAGTAATAAGGGAGTGGTGATGTAACATAAGGTGTAGACCACTGGAAAATGATAGAATAGGTGATGATTTAGAATAAAGTGTATGTCACTACAAGATGAGCAGTAAGGGAGTGGTGATGTAACCTAAGGTGTATACCACTACGAAATTATAGAATAGGTGACAATTTATCCTAAAACATATGTCATGAGCCTAGGAATGTCACATGGTGAAAGGTCGAATAGAAAATGTGTAAGGCCCATTTTCTTTGTAAACCCTCGGCAGTCGAGTATGGACCGAGGAACTAAATTACGTCATTGGGTAGTGGGTGTAGCATGTAGAAGACAATGTAGTATATGTGATGATAAAATCTGACCATGTGATGGGGAGAGTGTGGCCATATGCAAATCAAAGATGTGTAAAATGTGTGAAATGTAAGGTGAATAGAATGTGTGAGTATGTGGGATGTATAGTAATGCAATGTATAGTGTAGTGTTCAATAGGTGTAATATGCGTAAGAGCGTATAGTATGTAGAATGCAATGCTATATGCATAAAATGTATAAGGTGTAATGCATGGAGTGACATTTAATGTATGAAGATAGGATAGTAATGTAATTTTATAATCCTGTATAATGAAGACTAGCATGGTATGTAGAATATGTGTGAAAATGTGTGGTGTAATATACATGGTATGTAGGCAAACAAATAATGCAGTATGTAGGATAGGATGTAAAACACGTAGATAGTGATGTATGCCTAATGATGAATATCATAATGTAGGATGTGTAAATATGTGAATTTCAAAATGTTATAGACTAAATATAGAATGTA
Organism: Taxus chinensis; assembly: GCA_019776745.2. Lineage (NCBI taxonomy): Eukaryota > Viridiplantae > Streptophyta > Pinopsida > Cupressales > Taxaceae > Taxus > Taxus chinensis. The sequence goes on from CM034152.1 coordinate 467,393,884, forward strand.
GGGTGTATGATGCGTAATGTATGGTGAAATGTGATGTGTAATGCCTATAGTGCAGTGTGTGGGGTTCATGTGTAGTAAGCCCTCAACAATTAAGTAAGAACTGAAGCACAAGAGTGTGGAATTGGGTAATGATGCTAGAATGTATGATGAGTATGCCTAATGTGAGGATATGAATGTATAAGAATGTAAAATATGATGAGGGTGACTATGCTAAGATAAAGTGGGGTGGATGTGGAGTGTTATGCCCCCCAATTATGTGTGAATGTTAATAGTGTGATGTAGTACTATGTAAGAATGATAATGTAAGAATGGGGGATATGTCTATGATGCTAATGTGATAAGGGGGGATGTGTGAGCTACTATGCCCCCCAAGTGTGTATGCAATGAAAATCTAGTCAAAAGACACTAAGTGGATCAATGTAAGGAGTAGTTTCTTTAACAAAAGTGATGGGACCCCAAAGTGATAGAGGAGTGTGATCATCTGATGTTTCATCACCATAGTGAGATGTATCCAGGTCCCAATCATCAATATATGTAGAGTCGATAGTAGGTGTTAGCATTACAATGTTAACGGTAGGAGGAAATGGCAGAATCTTGCATGGTGGTGGTGAAAGTGAAAATATATCATAAACACTAGGAGAAGGATTGGTTGTTGGGACAAAATTAATTGGTTGGAGCCTAGATTTGAGGGGAGGCCAATTTGCATTGAGTCTCAAAAGATACTAATTAGGTTGTCTTGGTAATGTAGTAAATGACTTAGTATGAGGTGTTTATGAACCAATTTGGATATGTGGTTGACTTTGTTGACTTAGAAATACCTTAGGTGATTGCTTAGGTGGATTATGAATAATCGAAGAAAGAGTAGCTTTAGGAGACCATGTGGATGTAACCTTTGGAGAGGATAATGTAACACGACATTAAGTAGTGAATGAGATAAACCCTTGATGCTCAAGATGTTTGACTCTATATTGTAAAGCATAGAAATCATTGTCATTATGTCCATTGATTCTATGATAGTTGTAATATGGATGACCTTGATATTTTGTAAGTCAATAAGGAGGATAACAATGAGTAGGTGGTAAATTGATCAATTGATGAATAAGGAGCTGAGTAAGAATTTCATGTGGTGTAGTATTGTGCTCAAACATAAGAGGCCCAGGAAATGGCATGTCTTGAGGTTCAATCATATTACATGTATTAGACATAGATTGCATACAAGATGGAGAAGGAGCATAAACATATGATTGACAAGCATCTTTAAGTTGTTGGATTTCAGATTTGAGGGATGTGATCATGGATTCCAAAACTACAAATTTGTCTTGAAATCAAACATGTCAAGCATGGATTGATTCCAATAGGGGTTTAGTAGTTGGAGACTCACTAGGGTCATTGAATAGACAAGCGAGCATAGGACTTAGTTCCTATGGTGGCGTATTGTCATCATAATACTTGGTGTCTAAGGATTTTTACAAAGTATCCTGAAAATTAGGGTATCTCCTAAGTAAATCAGATAAAGAAACTTGACCCATAATAAAGGAAAAAATGAGGATCATAAGCGTGAAGAGACTCAAGTTCACCAAAATGATTAACTAAAAGTAAACTAAACTAATTTAGTCAAGGGGATATTTAATCTAATCTCGTAGGACATATAAATGCAGAAAATAAATACACTTAGATAGTATATAAATGAGATAAGTAATAAAACTAATGAAAATAGAAACCCTAATTTATAAGAAGAAAGAGGAAATAAATCAACTAATTCGATGAAGTGGTGGGACTGTGTCATAGAGGAGACTAGAAAAATCAGGAGTAGGAACGATTATGCAGGAGTGCCGAAAAGGATGGAGGTGGAGGATCAAGATGGATTAGAGTGCCCAGAGGAGGATTGGGGCACCTGTGAACATGTTGGTTTGTAATCTGGGTGCCCTGGTCTACGTAAAAGCTCTGAATTTGATCTTCATAGGGCCAAAAGATGATCTAAAACCCTTTTATTGATCAAAGAACACTTGACAGAAATCACACCAGAAGTCTGTGCGGGAAGATAGGTCGTATTCAAAGTCATGAATGGATAGGAAGAGCACGTGCATGGAGAACAAGTTAGCATTTAGGACTTATTCATTTTCGATGACGAAGATCTATTTTTAGAAGATAGCATGTAGAGCACACAAACAAGGTAGAGATGTGCGTGCCACGCATTGTCTATTTTTGGTGGATCGGATGTAGAGTGCTTTTGCATGGAGATAGGATAAGAATGGGAATATCACCATATATAACTACCAGTAGTCTATAAATACCGCACTTTCATGTGTGGATATGCCTGTAAGTGGTGCGTGGATATTAATAACATGCAGCGTATTTTTGGAATAGATAAGCGGTGAAGGGAAATTCCCCACCCTATATATATATGTAGTGAATTACATCGTAGAGAGACATGTAGGTGGTAAGTATACAAAGATATGTGCATGTATCTAGATTATTGTATCAGATCCATGTGTGCATAGGCATAGATTTCCATATTTGTAAGAAGCTTCTATGTTACTGTTTTGATTAATATATGGAAGATATTGGTTGAACCAAAGTGTTATTACAATATACTTTGGTGATGTATGTTCTTGATTCAATCATGATAATTGTTTAAACCTATTCTTTCTTAGATCTAGATCTGTCATGCACTATAGAATGATGGATTGGTTATGGATCTGTATACTTTAATTCTTCATCATGTTGGTATTCTGATACAACAACCCTAAAGAGGGACATGGTACCTTTACATGCTTCGGGTGATGTATCATCATGTCTATAGCATTATCTAGTAAATTCTAGGCTGCATCATTGGTTCCGTTTCCGGGACCTCTTTTTCAGTTGTTTCTAGGATGGTTTGAAATGAAGACGTATTAGTTAACTCTAGCAAATATTGAGGATTGGATACATGATCTAGAGGAATAATACGCATGAAGTTTTCTACATTGGATCTAAGTTTAACACACATACTTGGGTGGAACATAATTTGTATGATATTTTGTATGAGTTATTCTTTGTTATCTTCCTAGTAGAGTTGTGCAAGTGGCTGGTTGCTTACACATCTAAGAAGAATTGGAGATATCACACGCTTGTTTGGATGCAGGAAGAATTTCAAGATCTTTATGATGTCAATCTGATATGGACTCGCGCTATAGATATGTGGTTCCATGATGTTTTAAATAGTTATATTCTAGAGTATTCAATTTTGATATACTCTTTCCCAAAGGTAGTTGAATTCTAGTTTTTGTGGTATCCTAGAGGAACATATTTGCAAGGTATTCCGCTAGCAATAAAGATCTTGATGGTAACCCTGAATTTGGAAGACAAACCTATGGCTAGCTAAACCCCACCATGCACGGGGGAAGGATAAGGATTGGTGAAAGATGGTGGAATTAGTGGCAAAAAGGAAGAGAGAAGAAAGGCAACTGAAGTATAATGAGGTGTGCGAGAGGGAGATAGAGAAGTAGTGTGATGTTGCAGAGTGGATGGTGTTGTGGAGAGAGATGGCTTGTGAAGGATTTTAAGCTTTCATGGAAGACATGGAGCCAGAGCATTAGGAACTCCCCCATATGGGAAATCATGACAGGGAACCCTCCTCGGCCTCACAAGGAAGCGTGCCAGTAGAGATGACCTAGGCCATGGGTGTGCATCTAAACCTACCTGATAACCTTGCCCTTGCACTTGGTTTTCCAGTGTATAGTATGACAAATAATCAGCAAGTGAGTTTGGGAAACAAGAGAGCGAGAGTAAGTCAGAGAGCAAGTACATCAATGGTAGGATAGATAGCTTCATTTTTAGTTGGGGGTACATTTTCAGGTGCATCTTCGGCATAGAACATAAGCACACATAATGTTGGATTCACCTCTAGAAGTGGAAATACTTCACAAACTATAGGGGTTTAGTATAGTACTGTTGTCAGAGCATAGGGGAGTACATCTATAGGTCCTATTCTAGCTATAGGTGGAGGATCAAGATATATAGGTGGTCCTAGTTCCAGTGGATCTAGTGATTTTGGAGGTAGGGGAAACACAAGAGGTTCTGGATCAGGTGGGCAAGGCCCGCACCAACCCCAGAATATTTATATGGAGATGTATTTTCATCTTCCGAAGTATAAAGGCATAGAAGATGCTACTAAGAATGTGCACATGTGTGAAATCTTATGGTGCACAAAAGGGATCATAGCTTTTGAGCACAAGGCAATTCAATTTGCTACTATGTTACAAGGATGTGCACATAGCTGGTATAGGAAGTTTGACCCTGATCAAACTTATGTAGATTATGCAATGTTGAAGGATGTTTTCTTAAACGAATTATATGTCCCATAGTTTTAGCAGAAGAGTATAAGCGCGTTCAAATATATCAAGCAAGGCACTAATGAGAGTGTACATGAGTATGATGCCCATTTTAAAACACTCCTATATAAGATTTTTTATGATATTCATGTGATCTAGTATGCACAATGGTTTGTTGGAGGACTCATTACACCATTCAGAAGGGTGCTGTCACATAAGACATACACCAATCCATGTGAAGCATTAGAGGTAGCCCTACGTGATAAGGCAATAGGGAGTATTGACACTTGCGTTAGCTCATTCTTAGAAGCACAGATTACAGCTATGGCAAAGCAGTTAGAGAAACTATAGGAAAATTCAACCCATGAAACGTGCTCAGGTATTTGGTGTACAGATTGTGAAGTGGAAGGACACACCAAGAATAGTTTCCCTTGTAGATCTATACACTCATTTTTTTTGGACTATGAGATCAGTCATTTGAATCATGATGTTAGTCATTGTCCTTTGTTACAGCATGCGATCAGGAAGAATGTATCTTGTTACTATAAAAAAATTCGGTCCACGACCCATGATACTGACGATTGTAGGTTTATTGGTCAGATCTAGGATGCTATAGATATTGGGGTACGACAAATGAATGTAATGGATAATTCTAAGGGTAAGAATGAGCACCATCATCAGGATCATAATAAAACACGCTATGACAGGAATGAGGGGCATTTTAAAGGAGGTTGTGGGAGAGGACATGGATACTAAGGTGGATATGGAGGACAAGGCCATGGTGGAGGTAGGAGCGAGTTCCCTTGTGTACCATGTTATACATGCAGATCCCCTGATCACTATAGGCATGAATGTCCTTAGAATATCACATGTTTTTTTTGTGGAAAGAATCATAGCTATGAGGAGTTCCTGGATTTGTATGAGCATCTTAGAAAATAGCATAATAAAGAGAACAAAGTCATATGGATGGTTAGAATCTAGCGAGAGGTGGAGAATTAGTGGATTCCCAAATTAGCACTGGAACCTGAGGTGTTAACCATGAAGATTACCACATGATCCAAAGTGGTGTGCGCAAGAGAGGAATCAACCTAGAAGCCTACAATAACCAAGAAGGAATTTTTACATACAAGGTATCTGGAACCTTCTCATTAGAAATAATTCTATCAAGAAACCATGGAGGTCCTCATAAATCTTCAAGGTGAAATACAGTGCTTAAAATAGCATTCAAGAAATATGGAAAAAAAGAAAGAAGTAGGAAGATTCCCATTTCATATTGATGACATCAGAGAGGTAAGTAAACTACTAAGCCAGGATAACATTATTTTTTTACTAGGAAATTAGTTGAAGGGGAACACTCCACATGTAAGCACTGAGAATGAATTATAGATACTTCATGTAATCCTTCCCCCTGATAGCATTGACTATGACAAGGAGATCACTTTGAACATCGTTGTGGATGGTTGGTTGTTGTGCAATATCTTGATTGATACATGTGCAGAAGTCAATGTTCTCACCTTAGATGCATGGGTACAAATGGGGAGACCTCCATTGCAGCCATCATCTAATGTGTTGTTTATGGAAAACTGGACTAAGGACAACCCCATAGGAGTTTTGAAGGATGCATCTATAACCATACAAGGGGCCAAGTTCACTAGGGATTTTGAGGTACCAGCACTTGTGGAAGTAGATAGTTTTCCAAGTTTTCTTGGATGCCCTTGGTGTTATGCAAATAATGCAGACTTGAGGTTCAATAAGGGTTATATCATCTTTGAGAACAAGGAGGAAAGGGTTGTAATCCCTTTGACAAATGGAAATTCTACACCATATGTTGATTCATTGAGTGAAAAGGACTTGAACAGAATATATGTGCACGTTATTCAAAACCCAGAGGTCAATGATCTATCAAAAGAATGCATCCCACAGTGGGAATATTCTCAGTCTATTAGTGATACTATGAGTATTGCTTGTGATAATTGGGCTCATGGTACATATTAAATAGTAGGGCATGAGGTAAAGAACGTTGTTACGCATAAGAATGGACTTCATTATCTTCGATGAATAGGTAGCACAGTACCTTGGTATAATGGGACATAAGATCTTCCTTTTTTCTTGCAATCCATAGAATCATAGTGGATAGATCAAGTTAAGAGAAGATATATGTTAGCGTATACCTTGTGCGAGATAGCAGCGCACTAGTGGGTAGTTCACAGAGATAATATTATGGAATGGAAGGAGATTAGAATCACCATATCCATAAGGTTTTTAAGGAGCAATGCACCTACACATATCTACACTTATAATGGTGATCAACCTATTCAGAATCACCTTCAGTAGTGTGAGAGACTCTGGACAGTAGGATAGGAAGTATTACCACCTTCACTCTGGGTACATAGATTGTATTCTACTCTACAAGGATGCACATGTGCTTGGAATGTATATGTAGAACTACATAGAGAGACTAGAAATTGTCAGGACTTGACTGTAGGGATGATCCAGACCTTTGACTACTTCTCAACCAAACTATGGGAGATAGTGAAAAAGTGGAGGAGGTCATTTAGGAATTATTTGGTGAGATCGAGTCAGGAGCACGTTTTAAAGAAGAAGAATAAATTGACTCTATACTACTTGAACGCGCTTGCCTAGAGAAAGAGAAAGGAAATATGGTTTACATAGTGGATGACGAGGAAGTTAAGAACTTGGATGTCGAACATTCACAAGGGGTGTGCAAGGTCTTGAATAGTTTAGATAAGGATACGTGTGCATATCATGAACCCATGAAAACAAAGAAGGTGAATATAGGTTCAGAGGCTGAGCCTAAGGAGGTCATAATTGGAGACTACTGGTAAGAATCGGAAGAGGAAAAGATCATTGAGTTACTCAAGGATTATCAGGACTTATTCCCTTGAGGGTGTCATGAAATTAAAGGCATGCATGAATCACTTTGGGAATTGAAGATAAAACTTAAGGAAGGTGCATGCCTAGTTAGAAAGAGACCTTATAGAATGAATCCAAATTTACACAAAAAGGTAAAAAAAGATATTGATAAGATGTTGAAATATGGAATCATTTGGTCCTCGGATGAGTTAGAATGGGTTAGTCCTATAGTGATAATTATCAAGAAGGATGATAGAATTCAAATCCATGTAGATTAAAGGGAGATGAATGCTGCATGTGTCACAGACCCTTTTCCTATGCCTTTCACTGAGGAAATACTAGAAGGAGTGGCAGGGAAAGAAATAGATTCATTTACATATGGGTTTTCCAGGTATCATCAGGTTAGGATTTCTCAAAAAGATCAGGAAAAGACAACTTTTACTACTGAATGGGGTAGCTTTGCCTATACTGTGATGCCTTTTGGATTGAAAAATGTGCCCACTATATTCTCATGGATAGTTGTTTAGGAATTCAAATATTTCATTCACAACTTCTTACATGTTTATCTAGATTATTGGACAGTATATGGGCTTGTTAAAGATCATTGTGAAAATATGTGCTTAATGTTTGAACGATGCAGATAGTTGAGTATCTCTTTTAATATCAAGAAGTGCTTATTTACTACACCTTTTGGAATATTGTTAGGACATATAATCTGCAAGGAAGGTTTACTTGTTGATCCAACTAAATTTTTAGTCATCCTAGGCCTGGAAGTGCCTACCAGTCAGAGTGAGGTGCGTGGATTTTTAGGTCATACAGGCTATTATAGAAAATTCATCAAGGGATATGCAAAATTTTCCGCACCTCTGGAGGAATTAATAAAAGGAAAAGGTATATTCTATTGGGGATAACCGCAGCAACGTGTATTTGAGTTATTAAAAGAGAAGCTCACTACTACACCTATTCTATGTTTTCATTCATGGGATAAACCATTTCATGTACATGTGGACATCTCTTGCATAGCCATTGGCGCGGTGTTAGCTCAACCTGAAGAAGGTATTGTAGATCATCCAACTTGTTTTGATATTAGGAAGGTGACCCCTGCTAAACATAATTATACAACTACAGAATGTGAATCTTTGTCAATTATCTATGCATTACATAAGTTTCGACAGTATCTACTAGAAACACCATTCGTGTTTTATACAGATCACATGGCATTTAAGTATTTGGTGAACAAGCCCATCTTACAAGGGTGCATATACATACGGGTACTCTTATTTCAAGATTTTGATTTCACAGTTATGGTAAAGCCAGGGAAAAGTAATTCTAAACCAAACCATTTGTCTAGAATTCATTCAGAAGAAGAAGCACAGACAATTGAAGAAACCATGCCAGATGCACAGTTGTAAAGGTTACAATGTGTGCCATCAGAACTAGAAGACATTGTTATCTTTTTATGGACTAGTGTGACACAAGAGGGAATGAAAGCATTAGAAAAGAAACAACTTGTTATATGCGTGGTACCTTTTATGTTAATTGGTGGTGACCTCTACAAGTTAGGAAGAGATGAAGTATTGCATAATTGTGTATTAGAGCATGAGCGCAAGGAGATAATGGAGGAGGCACAAAGTGGTATTGTAGGTGGCCACTATACAGGTGATGCTACTACATGAAATATCCTACTTGTTGGATTATGGTGGGAGACCCTGTATAAAGATTGTAAAGTGTATTGCAAGGCATGTGACCATTGTCAGCATCTAGGTAAACCAAGGCAAAGAGATCATTGCCTTTAAGACCTATTACTAGTGCAGAACCATTTGAGAAATGGGCCATTGATTTTGTAGGACCTATTTCACCAGCCGCACATAGGATTGGATTGCACTATGTCATTACTTGCATAGATTATCTCACAAGGTGGGGCAGAAGCCACACCTACGAAGGACTATATAGTAGCTACAGCAGCTAGGTTTCTATGGGAAAATTTTCTTACAATATATGGATGTCCTTTAATTTTGACAAGTGATACGGGTACACACTTTTTGAATGAGACAATCAGGATCCTATTAGATGAGTTTATGGTTGCACACCATAAGACTACACCCTACCATCCTCAGGAAAATGGGAATTTTGATGCTTTTAACAAGATTTTGAGCCAGACATTGAAAAAAATTTGTGATGTTGGAAGAAAGGATTGGGACGACAAAGTATATGTTGTACTTTGGGTGTATAGAATAGTGTAAAAGAGATTAAACAAATCCACACCATTTCACTTGGTTTTTGGTGTAGAATCCGTTCTTCCTATAGAATTCATGTTACCTTCTTTGTGTATTGTGTATGTTGTAGGTCTAGCTGATGAGAAAGCTTTAGAAGAGCGGATTGAGAAGATGATTCAGCTGGATGAGTAAAGATCCATAACACATTGGAGTCAGAAGCAAGAAAAGGCCATGCAGAAAGTATGGCATGACATTAATATAAGGGATAAGAAGTTTGAGGTTAGACAAATGGTACTTCTTTATGACTCTAAGTTCTTGCGTCATTCAGGAAAACTTAAGATGCATTGGTTAGGGCTGTATGTCATCACTTACAAACTTGAATCAGGTTCTTTCCAATTAGAAGCACTTGATGGAACATGGCTACCTGGCTATTTCAACGGGAGTAGGTTGAAGCCCTATTATAAATAAGTCTTCTTGGTGTTTGTAATAAGGCAGTGTTGCCAATTAGATTAGGTTTCCATTCTGTATTTCCTTAATGTATTTCCTTCATTGTCACTATTCTTTGTCAATTTAGTTTTTGTTCTTGTGTAATAAATATGCTTGCATGCATGAAGCTAACTACAATATGGAGCATGTTTATGCGTAGAGGACTGCACATAATTTTAGTGTGGGGTGGTTGTGTATATCCAGATATAATATGGTGGAATTTAGAGATGAAAGGAATAAGCTGCTACGGGTGCTTGTCAAGGTCAAAAGATTGCTTCTCAAAAGTGACCAAGGATGGAGATGAATGAAGGGACAGTATAACACGAGGTAAGTGGAGGCCATGATAACTACCAGGAGAAGGTAAAGTGATGAGGTACTCAGGCACAAGGAAGTGTGCTGAAGAGAATTTTGTGACTAAAGGGTAGAAAGTCATGCTAGAAGGTTATAGCTGGGGTGCGAAGATGTACCGCATGGAAAGAATGAATTTGTTCAATGAATGAGAGGATATTTGGTAGTTGAAGGAGTAATAAATGCATCCAAACTTGAAAATCTATATAAGGATGGGATGTGAGTTCATTTTTACCATTGTGATTAAGAGTATTTGAAAAAGAGCTAAGTGTGAAGAGCTGAGTGATCAATTTGAGGTGCGAAGGGTGTGAAACTAGACATGAAAAATAGATCTGTGTGTAGAATAATCTTACATCCCTGGTGGTGAAGGGTTTGAGCAAAGAAATAAGACAGAGAGGAGCTAGGGCATGTGATTTCACCTAAGGCATGCTAAATTGAGCTAGGATTTGATTCATACATTGTATATTTGTAGAGGCAAGTGTCTATAGAAATATTGCAAGGTAAAAATGGCACATAAGAAGGCAACATCAGCAAGAGCGAAAGAAAAGAAGAAGGTGGTCGTCGAGGAAGAAGAGATGGCACCTGAAAGTAATTTTTTAGAAATGCAATATCCATAAGGGGTCATTGTCGGCTAGGAGTGGGACTTGCACATAAGAAAAATCAAAGTGAGCGAGTATAATCACTGGACCACATATAACAAAAAGAAACTTGATGCCTTGCTCACTATGAGGACAAATAAATGCATGGAAGAGGACATGTTGGTGTACGACGATGTATGTGAGAAGATCCTAAAAATTATTGGAGTCTACCAGCTTTACAAGCTCCCCTACTTTGAGAAATATGAGCCCTTGTACTAGTGGCTCATGAGGAGAGTACACGAGTACTTTTTTCTAATTTGTAGAACATAAAGTTAGAATCTCATCTATGTTTATCTCAATGGTGACAGGTTTGAAGGCCACAGGAGAGGATTTAAAGAATGACTTAACAGAAAAGGCCGTGATCTTGGAGACCCAAAGAGAGTTGGGGTACTTTAAGGGTTCGCACAGTATGGACATTGATAAACTAAAGAAGTGTCAAGTTGTACAAGTAGCAGCACATCTTATTACAAATTTGAATGACCAAGAATGGTGGTTACAGGTGAACACCATATGGCTGCATGTTGTGAAGCAAATGTCAGAAGGATTATTCTATAACATTACAGGGTACATTGTAGAGCAAATATTCAAGGAAGCATGTACAAGAGGGAAGATCAGCTTTGGAGTTGTTCTATTATCACTGATATTCATGGAAATTAGAGTACTAGATGGACCAAAGGAGAAGATATGGGAATATCCCATAGAACATAAGTCACCAATGTAGTGGTTCAAGAAATATTTGTACAAAGGGTCGATGACTAAGCCAGTGAAACAAAGGGCAGAGAAGTGGTATGACAGGCTCTACATGGCCTTTGAAGAAGAATGGCGCATCCCAAAGTACTTACCTTCGGTGGTAGGGAAACAAGTCTAGTTTTTTTTATACCAGCATTTCTACACCGCGCACATCCCAATGAAAGATGGATCCTAGAGCCCTTGGTGTAAATTACCTTATGCCTTCACGCAAGGTACTTTCAGGCATCATTCCACATATTCACAAATATACGTCGCTTAGCATTCAATGCAGATAAGGTAGACTGTGACCACCACACCCTAAGAAAGAAATATGTGTATCCGGGGCAAAGAGCATATATCGAGAGGTTCATTTTAGAGGTATTGATCACTAAGCCAATGATTTTAGTTATTGGAGATATTGGGGCAGCATTAGTATACCTTTAGCTGAAGCCCAAAATGGAAAACAATAAGTATGTGGAGAATGATTTCGCGCTCCTAGGGCCACCGAAGGGTAAACATAAAATAGAGAACATACTGGCATAAAGGCCCATAGAAATAATTGAAGAAGAAGATGAATAAGAAGAGAGTGAAGATAGTGGGGGATTGGAGCATAGAAGGAGGAAAACTTCATATAGGAAGGAATCATAGTGGGCGACAACTGCACCTCAAGGGAAGGATGAAGAGGAAGATGCGGAAGCAGTGCAGGGAGAGCACATATTCAAGAAAGTATTTAAAAGAACAAGGACTCAAGGTGTAACCCCACAATCGGTAAGGATATCACCACGTCTATCTCCGCACAAGGATCCCACTAAGCCAAAAAGTACAACAAAGCTAAAGTTAGATGAAGAGGCCAAAGGATCGGAGGAGAGCACGTAAGGATCTCCTACTCCACCTAAATTTGAGGAGGAACAATAAAGCAGGGAGGAGCAATAAGAAGATCCAAGATATGAAGAGATGAAGGATGGAGAAGAATGAGATAAGGAAACATCTGAATCTACACATGTGACTACTCAAGGTCTAACATAACAGACTCCTAACCTTGAAGATCAAGTTCCAAAAGGGCCTAGGATGAAGAGGATGAGTGGAAAACATAGTGCACCACTCATGGGATACGCTGAGGACATAGGAAATATTGTTCATGCCCGCTTCTAGAGCACCATAGCACAGAAGGAATTATTTGGCTAGGAGCTAATGGATGAGGATATGGTGACCATATGCACCAAAAAACAACTTTCATGGTAAACACACACCCATATGGATGAGCCTGACTTTGATTTCTATGAGGAGTCATGTGTGTCAAGATGACTAAAAAAGACACCTCAAGCTAGGCACATAATAGTCAAGCCTACTGTTATGTCATATGAGCAGGTCAGTAATGCATTGGTGAAGGTTTCCATAGAGGTTTCAAGAAGAAACATGCAAAAAGCTGTAGAAATCATAGCAATATGCGAGGAATAGAAGACAAAGGATGCGGAGGTAGCGCGCCTAACTCATGAGAAGGACTTAGAGGAAAGGAAGTATACTACATTCATTAGCATGGCAGAGGCCATTGGAGATCATGTGTTGAAAGCGCGACCGTATCTGGAGACTAGGGTACCGGATCGATTCCCCTTGGCAATGCATTATGTTAGAACATTGGTGGACTTGGTACTTGAGGATGAAACTATAAGAATACTAGCACCAAATAATCCCAAACAAGAGGTAGAAAGGGAAAAGGCAGTAGTAATCAGAAATATTTCATCATACGATGGACTACTACAAGCACTTCAAGAAGAGTTAAGAAAGGTGGATCATGCGTTGAATATATGCACAACTCCATAGGCGTTGATCAAGGTAAAGACCTTGGAGGAGGATAATGAAGTCTAGAAGGCTATGAAGGATTATACCTTGGGCCATGTAGAAAGGTTAACACTTGTAAATCAAAAGCATGAGGCCCTGGCGGAAGCACAAGAGCCGCACAAGGAAATATTAGATGAGCTTGGGAAACTCATCACGTAGAAAATGGATGTGTTGGAGGGAAGAATGGATGCAATGTATAGCATATTGTTGGTCTAGTAGAATTATAAGGGTGAGGTTACATAGGATGAGCTAGAGTCCATTGTTGTGGATGGTCCAGACAAGGCAGAGGAGGCACTCACTGAATGGCAGGTCTTGGAGGCTGAAATAAATGAGGAATATCAAGAATTGATCCTTCAGGTTGAGAAGGATGAGGCTTCCACATAAAACATTCTTTATTTATTCAAATTCATTCTTATTCTTTCTATTCAACCTTCTTTTATTCATTTTTGGAGATAACCATTGTCGAGGTGACAATGAGATTAGTGTGGGGTAATACGTGAGAAGATAGGTTGTATTCAAAGAAGTGAATGGATTGGAAGAGCACACATGCAGAGGATAAGTCAGCATTCAAGACTTATCCATTTCTGAGGATGAAGATCTATTTTTAGAAGATGGCGTGCAAAGCACACAAATGAGGCAGAGACGTGTGCACCACGCATTATCTATTTTTGGAGGATCAGATGTAGAGCACTTTTGCATGGATACAGGATAAGAATAGGATTATCACCATAGATAATTATTAGTACTCTACATATATCACACTTACATGTGTGGTTATGCCTGTAAATGGCACGTGGTTATTAATAGCATGCAACCTATTTTTGGAATAGATAAGCGGTGAAGGGAAAGTCCCCACCCTATATATATGTAGTGAATTGCATAGTAGAGAGACATGTAGGTGGTAAGTATACAAAGCTATGTGCATGTATCTGGATTATTGTATCAGATCCATGCATGAATAGGCATAGATTGCCATATTTGTAAGAAGCTTCTATCTTACTGTTCTGATTAATATATGGAAGATATTGGCTGAACCAAAGTGTTATTATGGTATGCTTGGGTGTTGTATGTTCTTGATTCAATCATGATTATTGTTTAAACCTATTCTTTCTTAGATCTAGATATGTCATGCATTGTAGAATGATGGATTAGTTATGGATCTGTATACTTTAAGTTTTTATCATGTTAACATTCTGCTACAACAACCCTAAAGAGGGACCTGGTACCTTTGTGTGCTTTGGGTGAGCACTCACTCTAGGTTGAGTGATGTGTCAGCGCATCTAGGGTGTTATCTAGTAAATTCTAGGGTACATCACCTTGTTATCTATCGCATTGACTTCATTATTCCGTGCCGGATTTTGTCAATAACTCAGGATGGAAGAAATACCTAAAAGACCCCAAAACAAACATCAATCTCTAAAAAAGAAAAATGCATATGAAGGGTTTGGATTGACCTCAGCTACCACAATGGTATGCTTAATAACTGATCATTTTGCTACATCTCAAACCCGATGTAGTTCTATGTGTAAGTGTATGTGAACATACCTTAGGTTAATCTTGTGTCAGTTGCACTTTGTGAGGTAGCGAGAAATAACTGTGTATAAAATGTAATAGAATGTGTGCATGGAATAGAATAGAATCCCTCCCCCTATGAAGTGTGATGCATATTTCCTATCCTTTTTCCTTGATGATGGAGCTATCTGGATGCAATTTATCTCCAATGCAATAGATGAATACAACTCTAGATGGAGTGATAGTAGTAAGTGATGTTAGGTCCCTCATTATGGTCTCATAACTTTATATTTTTAGGGTTTTCTTGGTCTAATTTCATAATTAACCCCTAAAAGGCCAACCACAAGAAAGATAAAGATGTAAAATGGCTAGAAAGAGCCCAAAAAGTGGCAGGAAAGTGCAAAAAGGACCGGGGCACCCGTTTTGGGACCAGAGCACCCACGGGCACCCGAGTACTAATCTAGGTGCCCCAATTGAAGCTAAAATGATGTGGGATGATAGATGCTAACTGGGCATATGGGTGCAAGAGGTCCATAATGACAAAATAAAATAAAATAAAGTGGCCAAAGGAAAAGGGTTAATTAGTAATTTATTCCCTCAAGAACCTTCTAAATAGTAGTATGAGACTAGATAAATAAATGTCTAAAGTGCGTGATTTTGTGACTACAAATACCATCGAGAGGGATCAATACTTATGTAGTTCTCATAATATATTGTGTATAACACATAACTCACATTGGTTTGTATCAAAGAAAAGGCCTAGCAACCTCTAAGTTCCATTACTTATTGAAAATAATGGCTTAGTGAATGCTAGGCTCAACAATTTCTTATTTTGAAAATAGTGATCGAATAACAAATCATAGTAATAGATCTTAGCAGTCACTATGCATTTTCCTTTATATTTCAATGAGAATTATGTGCGTGATAGAAAATTTGTACTCTCGTAGGCTATGGAGGGTTTTTCCTTTTCAGGAAAAAAGATGATTATTAACAAAGTTTTCAAGGTATTCATACAACATCATGATGTAGAGACATGTCGTCTAAAATATTACTAATGCATGCGAGATTTGGTATAATAGAATTATATCCTATCGAATGTTAGGCCATATTTATTTTGTCTTAATTGAAAGGATTTATAGTTCAATTTCATTATTCCAAATCATTTTACAATATCTAATCCCCTATTTAGTAATATAATTATATAGGTTAGTGGCTGCTAGCCACACCCATAGGATATTTTCATTGTAAAAATTTATTGCATAGCTTATTAGATGTTAAGCTCAAACCTATACATATTTTCTTCATAATAATCTTTGTATAGCTTAGTGAACATGATTCTACAACCTTTATAACTTCTCATCGTAAAAAAATGTTTGTATATGTGTGTTTTCATTTTTTCTCAAATATTTATAATCCAATTTCATTATATAAGACTATTTTAAATAGATTCATTGTATTGACAATTGAATAATCTGTGACATTAATATTGTGGTGATTTCCCTTGTTCATATTTTCATGTTAGTGGGATTTTTAGGCCTATCAGAAACAATTGTTGCATACGTTGTAAGAGTATTCAGCATAAACCTCCTTTAGGTTTGCAATTGATATTATAATCAAAATAGATTGACTTGAAACTACCTAGATAAATCCTAAAATATTACACAAATTATTTTAGTGTGAAAACATTACTTGTATAAAACATAGTCAACTTCTCACAAATATTCTCATAAGATATGTTTTGTATAACACATAATCCACATCGGTTCGTATGAAATAAAAATTTTATCGATACTAAGCTCTATTACTTATTGAAAGGGATGGCTTAGCGGTTGATAGGCTCTATAGTTTCTTATTTTGAAAATAGTGATCGAATAAAAAATTATAGTAATAGAGCTTGGCAATCATCAGGAATTTTCCTTTATACATTTTCATGATAAATAAATATGTAATGGATATTTTGTACTCTTAAAGGCTATGGAGGGCTTTGCCTTTTCAGGAAATAAAGTTGATTGTTAATAAATTTTATAGGGTACTCATAGGAGATTGGTAGATTTGAAACCTTTTTTCCCATCTATGGAGAGCTCTTCCTAGACTTTACAACTACAATCATCCACATAAATGGATATTAAGCTGTAGGACGTACTTATGCTTACAAAAAGGCCAAGGTAATACCTCAAAAAAATATAAAGGATTTACAATTTAGTTTCATTATTCAAAATCAAAGGTTGGTGGCCACTAACCACATCTATAGGATTTTTTCTTTGTAAGAAAATCTTTGCATAACTTAGCAACCACTAGGCTCAGACCTATACATCTTTTCTTCATAACACTCTTTGTATAGCTTAGTGGGCATGAGGCTACGACCTTTAGAACTTGTCATCATATAATATTGTTTGCATATGTGTGCAGTCATTGTGTTTTAAATATTTATAATCCAATTTTATTATGTAAGACTATTTTAAATTGGTTCATTATATTGACAATTGAATGATCTTTGGCATTAAGATTTTTTTGATTTCCATTATTCTTGGTTTCATGGTAGTTATATTTTTAGGCCTAAAATAAATAACTGATGCATACATTATAGGAGTATTCAACATAAACCTCATTTAGGTTCGCAGTTGACAGTATAGTCAAAGTAGATTGACTTGAGACTACCCAAATAAATGCTCAGATCCATAAGATTTTTTTCTTACTTCATGTTGGTCACTTTGGAGAGTGGGAGAATCCTTTGGGGAATTCTTAGCACCCACTAAGCTTGGATTCATTAAAAATAAAGAATCCTCACTTTTCTATGACTAAGATGATTCCATACAATGCACACAAATTTTAATGGTAAATTGGATTTGAGTATGAAAATATTGATCCAACAAGGAAAGCTTAGGTGTGCATTGAGTTTGGTCCTAATGACGAGGCGACTAGTAATACAATTATATATGTTAGTGGTCTTTAGCCACATCCATAGGATTTTTACATTGAAAAAATGCTTTATATATCTTAGCGGCTGTTAGGATCAGACCTATACATATTTTCTTCATAATACTCTTTGTATAGCTTACTGGGCATGAGGCTACAACCTTTAGAAACACACCTAACCATATTTTGAAGTCATTCAAAATTAGAATCCTCACTTTTCTACGACCAAAATGATTCCATGCAATGCACATAAATTTTAATGGTAAAGTGGAGTTGATTATGAAAATCTTGACCTAACAAGGCAAGCTTAGGTGGGGATTAAGTTGTCTTTATTTCATTAAATGGCTATGGTGGGTAACAAGGAATATTATTAAACTAAAATCAGAAATCCTATTCTAATATAATGTTATGCAAAGTAGAAAATAACAGTTAAATAAATAAATAAAATGACCCAAACAACTAAGTGAATAGAAATATAAAACCCTAATGTGTAAGAGGGATTAATAAATTCCTTAGCTGATTTGACAAAGATGTGAGACTATGTCACAATTTTAAATGGGGAAAACAAGAGGAGGAAATGACCACAAAGAAGCCTTAGAAAACACATATCTGATCTCTCTGACTATACAGGGGCACTTGGAAAGGGATAGGGGTGCCTATGGGTGCCCTAGTCTAAGATCTGGGTGCCCTGGTCTGTAGAAATGATCTAAAACCCTCCTCTATGAGTTATCACTGGATGTTTTACTTATAGTTTCTCCCCCACCGCATTATCTTCACTAAATTGCGTTGGACTATGCCAATTGTCAAACTAGTAAAACCTGTAAGGAGGAATCATGTGCAAATCCTCAGAAAAAGTATCAAAACCCTAAAAAATTAAATATGCATATGAAGGTTTTGGACTATCCTCAGTGGACAAAAATGGTGGAATTACTAATTGAATGTACTACACTAAATCTCATGAACTAGTTGTAGTTCTAGGTATGTGTGTGTGAAAATCATTCCATAGGTTACTCATGTTTCCTAGTCACACTTTTTGAAGTAGCAAGTAATAACGAGATGTAGAATGTAGTAAATGTGTGCATGGAAATAATAGACTCCCCTGCTATGGAGTGTGATGCAGCTGAACCATCCTTGTGTGCCTTTTGATGGAGCTAGATAGATGCAAATGTAGCATTAGGTTCCTTTGATGGATGTAACTTTATATGGTGATAGTATATGCTTAGTGTTTGGTCCTTCATTATGCTCCTATAACTTTATATTTATATGGTTCTCTTGTTCTATTTTCGTAATTAACCCCAAAAAGGATGACCACTAAAAATATGGAAAGCTCAAATGGCTAGAAAGTGCCCAAAGATAGAAGTAAAGTACAAAGAGGACCAAGGGCGGCCAGAGGGAACAGGTACATGGGGGTGCCCCAGTCTTGGTTGGAACACCCCAATCAGGAATAGGAATAACGCAAAATGACAAAACAAACTGGGCAAGTATGATCGGAGGATCAGAAGTGACGACATAAAGAAAAGTAAAATGGCCAAAGGACATGGGTTAATTAGTACTTTCTTCACTCAAAAACCATATGAATAGTAGTATGAGACCGAGACTAAATATTGACTCCAAGTACGTGATTTAGTGACTACATTTTTCCCCACTTTATGTTGGTGAGCAGAAATATTGGTAACATAAAGTAGATAGAGATGTGTACCTGATAATCAATATAGAGTGATGTAGAAATGCACCAAAGGACTAAACAAAGCATGGAGTGACAAGAAATATGGAGCGTGGAGACTAAAGATGTAAACGTGTAAAAGTGATGAGAGTGAACCTAGGGTGGAAGCATGTGTAGATGTCAATGTGTTTAGTGTACCTACTTGGTTAGTATCATGTGTGATGTACTTTCCATGTGTGTGTTATTTTTATTGATTGATTTCTTCCCATACAAATAAACCTGCCAAAGATAAGAGGATCAAGTAGTCAAATAAGCATGTATATGTGTAAAAATGCATGTATATAGTATAAAGAGTGCAAATGAAAGTTAAAAAAATGAAAAAGGAACATGTGCACCTGATCCGTGATGAGACAAAAGGGTGTAGAATGGATATCCTATAACTTTCAATGAAGTGTGAGTTTTTTGGGCGATCTCATGCCACTATGGCCGAAGAAGTGTAGGGAGAAAGTTGTGTTATTCTCCAACATGTAATTGTTTCCTAGAAACTTGGTGAAGAGATCTTTTTACTTTCTAGTTTTTTGGGTGATCTGATGCTACTGGCTAAAGTAGTGTAGGGAGGAAATTTCCGTTGTATCCTCCAACCTGTAACTGCTCCACAAAATACTAAGTGCAATATTCCCTGTAAAAGTTATTGTGTATGGGGTTCGTAGACTGGTCTGAACCCACTCACTGTAAATTGAACTGTGCCATGTACAATGATTTTAGACTATACTGTAGAATGAATTATAGACTAAACTATAGACTGAACTATATCGGTACCATGTGTAAAACCTCAAATGATTCCCCCCCTCTTTAGGGGTATATGTGACATTGCAGATAGGATATGTGGCCCTAAAAGAGGACTGACCATGTGTAACCAAAACTAATCCCTACGTGGGGAAGGGAAATGTGCTTGGTAAAGACCAAGGCACACACAAACAAGTGGTTAGGAAACAAGTGTTAGTATGAATAAACATGCATGTAGAAGACAAGTGTAAGCCAAACAAATAATGTGTAAGCTAGAACATAAGCACACAATGTAAACACCCAAGAAGATAATGCAAGCCTTAAAAAGTGGGTTGAAAACATGGGACACCACTCATGTTGTCACAATACATGCAAGGCCGACATGGACGTAAACAAACAAGTGTGCACAACAGACAAAGGGGAAAGCCCACAAACAAGAACAAGTAATAACAAACAATATAACAAACCAGTATGGAAGCAAGTATCCCTGCATAACAAATGTTGCACATGAAGCACATGTTACCATGTTAGAATAATAACATGTATGTCAAAGCATGTATAACCTAATAATGGAAAGTGATAAGTACAAAATGCAACAATAACACCTGTAATGTACGAATGTGGATGCCCCTAGTAGGTAGTGTGTCAAGCATTGGTGTTACATTTATAATCCTTGTATTTTCTATCACAACTAGAGACGAACATGAGTTTGCATGTAGGTATGGTAAAGATAATGACATATAAGAGATATATCTAAGATGTGTATTAAATTGAACATGTAAAATCAAGTGCAAGCATGAGTAAATGTAATCATAAAATGCAGTATGTTGTGGATGGATGAAATGGAATTCAGAGTGAATGACAAGAGTCATGTGCCCCCCGAGTGAATAGAGTTATATGAAATGATTTTCATTTAGTATATCCCCTCAGTAGTCAATAATGAACCAAAAACGAGAGTGTGTCATCAAGAAATGATCGAACTATGTGTTCTATGTAGCACGTTATGATGAGTATATGGTGATGATATGTGACAAAGAGAGGAATTGTATGTGACCCTATAGCCTAAGCATATATCATGACTAGATGAATAGAAAGTAGGTGGTGATTTAGCCTAAAGCGTATACCACTAAACGATGTAAGCAAAAGTGATGATATAGCCTATCACGAGATGATGCTAGAAGAAGTGACCCTATAGCCTAAGGTGTATATCACTAATCCTAGAAATGTCACATGAGAAAAATAATATTGAATGATGAATTTGTGATCGTGATGAGGTCCATTTGTGATGTATACCCTCAACAGTCCAGTATGGACCATGATACTAGAGTGCATCATTGGGTAGTGAGTGCAGCACGTAGATGAAGATGTAGTATGTGCGATGAGAATATATGACCATGTGATGAGAAATATGTGTAAATATGTAATGTATAGAATGTAATGCAATATGTGTAGATAGCCTAATAGTGTGAAATGTGTGATATGTATTATGTATGACTAATAGTATGTAATGCTAGACTCGTAGACAATAGGAGTGTGACACTTATGTGATGAACACTAATATGATGTGTAGATGTGAAAATGTTGAAATATAAATGATGTAGAGGAACTTGAAAATGTAGTATGAAAAATGTGAAATGTATTGTAAGTTTTGTAAAGAGACGCAATGTGAGGTACCTATTATGCAATGTGTGAGGTTCATGTGTAGTATGCCCTCGACAGTCAAGCATGAACCGAAGCACAAGGGTGCTTCATAGGGTTGTGATGATGTATGTAAGGTAGATGGCTATGCAAATGCTAGAATGTGGATGCATGTAAATGTGAGTATGATACATGTGTTGATGCTAGGATGGGGTGAATTACGTGAGTGTTATACTCCCCAAGCGTATATGAGTGAATGAACTAACCAATAAAAGTGAAGGATGAAGGTCCCTCATCTGATGCTAGTGGTGGAGAAAATGTTTGACCATGCTCTAATAGTGGGGGAATAGTAGATATTCGTTGTGCAGGTGAGTTAAGTCTATATGCATGCAATAGATTATTACATGATAAGCATGTAGGTGTGACAAAATTCATAGGTGATGGAGATCGATGAAAAGGCGCATGCATAGGTGATGGACACCCACGTGGAATAAAATGATGCAGTGACCTATGTTGAGATGGAGTAACTATGCACGGAACTATCTTATGCCTATGTGTGGGACTAGTAGAGTGGTGAGGTCATGTAGATGGTAAGTGAGTAGGTGAGCTAGTAGTATATTATGCTTTAATTAACATAGGTTGTGATGTGGTAGATGGAGTAGGGGATGCCTGAACTGGTGCTTGAGGAGATAATGACCATGGAGTAGATGGGGGTACATCGTTGATAGAAACAACTTGATTTTTATGAATGAACTTGTTTCGTAAATGATTCATGGAAATGATAGACTAAACTGACGAATCCAATTGAGGCCGAGAAGCATGTCACAACCATCTACGACTTGTCTAACAAGTAAAGGTACAAGCATAGTATGAGGCCCTACTGTAAAATGATGTTTAACCACACCATATGAATTGTTCATCGGATATGATATGGGCAAACATGACTAACCAACAACATCAAGAAGTGGCAGAGAACATGCATTAATAGGCCATGACAAGTTAACCTTAGTATTATTTATGGGGACCAATCTGATAGAGGCACTAATGTGTAAGTGATTAGAAGAAAAATTGACATGATAGACATGGTTAGAGAAATAAATGATTGGTGGAGAAGTGTCAGTATGAGCCACCAAAAATTCAAGAGATCCTGATGTAGGTGAAGGCACTACGTGATAAACATAGTTAGTGGAAGATTTAGATACTTTCTTGTCATGTTTTGGTAGAGGGTTGTTAAATATCATGAGTTTATGATTTTCATTGACAGGTGGAGAAACCACAAGTTATAGAAGCTCAATTTTACCAATATCGATGAAGCCCTGAATGAGAAATCGAAGTCAGAAGAAATGGTTAGTAGAGTGTCCTACGCACTGATGATAGCCATAATGAGAATTTTCATTGAAATTATGCCCTTTTGGTTGAGATGGATCTATTTGTAGTGAAGAAGGCAGTGTAATGAGGTTAATATCGATAATTTGTGGTACTAAAATATGTGGAGGTACACCAAACTTAGTGAATATGCATCGATGTGGTTGTGATTGAACCTCCTTAGTAGTAGATACTGAGTTGATGGCAAGTTTTGTGTCTATTGGTTTAGTCATACAGAAGGTTTAAATGTTAGCTTGTTTTGAAAACATGTAGAGGATAATGCTTGCTCTTGGTATTTAAGCTTGCCTGTGGCTAACAACTTGTTCTCATAGAGCTTAAGAGTATGACAAAGTTGATCACTCTCTTAGGAGAGGTGGTAAAATAATTTGAATTAATAAATCATGAAGCTCAGAGTCGACAAGAACATTTGACATCGTAGCTAAGTTGTTTTTGTAATGCAAGACATAATCCACTAAGTGTTCATTAGATCCTTGTTTGAGTTGCACAATTTGGGCATAAGATATCTTAGAGTCGATGTTGATAGAGAAGTGAGTTATAAAAGCATTGGTTAGATGCATGAAAGAGATTACCTAATACACAGGTAGGTCATAAAACCAACACATTGTGTAATCTTCTAAACTACAAGGAAAAATCATAGCAAACAAGGTATGATCATCCACATAGTCCAAACATGCTACATGAAAAGATCTGAGATGCTCTTGTGGGTCACCATG
Source organism: Taxus chinensis (assembly GCA_019776745.2). NCBI lineage: Eukaryota > Viridiplantae > Streptophyta > Pinopsida > Cupressales > Taxaceae > Taxus > Taxus chinensis. The sequence goes on from CM034152.1 coordinate 467,417,941, forward strand.
ACCTTTGAAGATGGTCAACTTGGGAGAGATGAAATTGGGTGGTAATGGATAGGCATATATATTAGGTGCAAAAGTAGTATGCAGTAGTGAATTGGATTCTAAAGATGGCGAGGCACGAGAAGTATCGAGATGGAGTTGGTGAATTTGGGTTTGCAAGTCTTGATATAAAGAGTTTAAATCAGGAGTATTCGAAGAAGAGCCAAGATGCATATTAGGTGTGCTAGGGTGAATGATGGGAGCGGTAGTAGTACAAATGGAGGTTGAGACATAAATGGTCGGGGTGGAGACCATGGAGCCAAATAATGAACAACTATAGAGGTAGAAGTATCATGAGCATTCTTAGCAACAATCAAATCATGAAGGACATATGGAAGATGAGTGGGATTATCACGCAAAGCTTACCAAAAATAAGTAAGCATATTTAATTGGTCTTGGTCCACATTGGTATCTTCATCGTATGACTTTTCACTACCAAAGGCCTCTATTTCATGAAGAGGAACTCGGTGAGAGGAATCCAAGGGATTCTTAGTTGTAGATATAGAAGTAGGAATATCAGCCATTGGTTTATAAACCCTAAGGGAAAATGAAGGAAGCTCACAATATTGAAAATTCACAAAATGACCACTACGAGTGACGGTCATATGAAAAAAGGCCCAAAGAGAAATGTATTTGAGGATCGGGCTCACCAAAATGATTAAATTGAAATGTGATATCTTAGTGTAATCTAATGCTATGCAAAGTAGTAAATAACAGTTAAATAAATAAACGGAAATGACTCAAACAACTAAGTAAATAGGAATGTAAAACCCTAATGTGCAAGATAGGGTTTAGGTGTCATTAGCTGATTTGATGAAGGTGCGGCGAATGTGTCGCAGTGTGAACCAGGTGAACATGAGGAGGAAAATGACCACAAAGAAGCTTGAGAAAGTATAGATCCAAGCTCTCTAATTAGACTAGGGCACCCGGAAAGGGATAGGGGTGCTTGTGGGCACCGTGGTCTACAGAAATGGCTTGAAACCCTCCTTTGAGGTGTCACTAGATGTTTGCCTATATTTTCTTCTTGTTGTACTAAAGTCAGCGGACTACTGCCAGATGTCGCTGTAAGACCCGTAATAAGGAATCATCTGTAGAACCCTAGACAAAACATCAAAACCATACAAAAGAAATATGCATATGAAGGGATCAGACTGTCCTTAGAGGCCACAATGGTGGATTTATTAACTGAGTGCTACACTACATCTCAGACCCAATGTAGTTCTAGGTGTGTGTGTGTGTACAAATCATTCCCTAAGTTCTCTTGTGCCAATCACACTTTGTGAAATAACAAACAAGTAACTAGATGTAAAATGTAGTAAATGTGTGTATGGAAATAATAGACTCCCCTCTTATGAAGTGTGATGCATATGAGCCGACTTTGTGTGCCTTGTGATGGAGCTAGATGGATGTAAATGTAGCTTTAGGTGCCTTTGATGGATGCAACTGTATATGGTGATAGTAGATGCTTAGTGCGTGGTCCCTCATTATGGTGTCGTAAATTTATATTTATATGGTTCTCTTCTTCTAATTTCCTAATTAACCCCAAAATGCCAACCACTAAAAATATAGAAATATCAAACGAATAGAAACTGCCCAAAAGATGGAAGCAAAGTACAAATAGGATCAAGGTTCCTAGAGGGGACCGGGGCGCTTGGGGCACCCAAGCTTGCCTGGGTGTCCTAGTCAGGAATAAGAATAATGTAGAATAACAAAATAGGTTTGGAAAGTATGGTCGGAGGATCAGAAGTGATGACAAAAAGCAAAGTAAAAAGGCCAAAGGACATGGGTTAATTAGTACTTTCTTCACTCAAAATCCATATAAATAGTAGTATGAGACTAGGACTAAAAAATGACTCAAAAGTGCGTGATTTAGTGACTACAGAATATGCCAAGACAATAAAAGTTTATTAAGAAGATACATGAAGAAGGAATTTTTTCAAACACTTGGTACCCAATGCATTTCCTTCCACTTATTCTCTCAAACAGTTCATGCACCTTTTGTGGGATAGTATGAAGGGAGATTTTCTCTAAAGAGGCTTCTCAAAACAATGTAAAGATTAAAACCTTGATTTAAAATATTTAATATTAATCTAGTCAATTGAATATTAAAGCTAAGCTACTAGTTATATATTAATTGTATGGCCAATTTCCAAGATTGTAAAAAAACATATCTAATGTTAAATTCTGTTAAATATTCAAATGCACTAATAAACGTAAAATGTATGAAATCCATATTAATTTGAACTTTGAAGACATAAGTGGGAGGAATCACAGCTTGGGTTCATTTAAAACCCCCAATAATAAAAAAACATTGGTACAAATACTTTATAAAATAGCTAAGGTAAGTTGGTACACATTAGATAGATGATTTGTAGAAGTAAAATAGCTAAAATGTTATCAATCTTCTAACTGACCATTTCGAATTTGATTGAAGAAAGAAGAAGATGTTGAAAATGAGAACATTCCTTGTAAATCTAGAATATCTTGTTTGGTAAGTTTTGTCTTATCAAGGTGTACAGGATATGAAAATAATCAAATCACAAGCATTTAATTACCATTATATTTTTAATGGAAGATTCATTGTGCACATAATCTCTACAAATAGTATCCACCAAATTATTGCTAGTGAATTAGAGTTGAAACCTCAATATTGAGCAACTTATTCAATTTGAACTAAATTTTGAACATGTGGAATAAGAAAAAATCAGCCATAAAAGCATCATTAGCATTTGATTTTGGTAGAGATATTTCCACCATAACCCTTTCAATAATGTCAAATACTATTTGGTTTATGCAAGCACATGTGTAAGCTGGTTATAATTGTGTGAAGTTTCAAAAACTACATTGCAAATAAGTGGGTAGATAGAAAGATTATTATGACTATAAAAGTACGACTAGATTACAATGGTTCTAAAATGATGGTAGGATTTTTGGTTTCTTTGGCTTAGTTTTTCTCATACATAGGGCCTCTAGTAGCACAATATACAATACTCTGTAGCTTTGTCCATTTTTGGATATTAGTTATGTATGAGACTATTTGGACTAATATACAAGTAACATATCTACAATACCATCTTGAATTTGTAAGGGAAAACATTAAAGTACATGGTTTAATGAATATGTTCCTTGTTTTTTCCTTTACTTTCCATATAACATAAATATTCATTTACCCTTATCAAAAAACAAGACCAGGGATCAACCCCTTGCCCCACTAAAAGATAACCCTCTTTGCATTTGAAATAGTGTAATAGGGATAAAGACCACCGTTATTGTGCTGATAAGATATAAAATATTAAAGAATACACTCAACCAACTATTTTCTCCTTAAAAATCCTAAGAAATGGGGTGCCACCTCTGATAGGGAAGTGAAAGGAAAATATTTAGAAAGGGTGCAAAAAATTAGAGGCAGATCCAGTTCCCCTAAAGAAGGGATGAATGAAGCAGGGGAATGTGGCCTAGTTCCTCTAAAGAAATGATATGCTCTTAAGAATGGGATAAGCTTGGACCTATGTTATGCACATTAACAAGGAAAAATAACAATTTACTAGATTGGATAATATTCTTTGATTTTAAACATTGAAATAGCCCCTTCCTTTATGGGCTTTAGAACTTAATATAAACACATGACCTAAAGAAATGTATAGCATGAAAATTCATAAAATTTTATATAATAAGATATTACCTTAAGGATAGTGATTGCAGTTCATGATTAATATCAATAAATAAAAACAAAGCTATTTTCTGGTTGAGATTTAGACAAGGTAGCGATTTCTATTACTGAATTTTATTATTTGTTGGTTTGTGTCAAACTATATGTTATTTAATGTTAACAAGTGGAAATAGACTAATTTTTTGGTTTGGATTAAATTATGTGTCTTTCTATGTCAACAAGTTATAAAGACCAATTTTCTTGTTGCGTTGAATTCTATGTTTTCTATATTAAATTTTTCCCCTGTGGGAATTATAGGAATTAACATAGATGCCCAAAATAAATGCATAGATATAAATATTTACAACTTTCCACAACATAAGATCCTACCTTCAAGATGGCCATAGCGAGAAGAGGTTATATTTGAATTGAAATCTTTAATGCTCTAAGTGAACAAGACCAAACAGAGTAATTTACTATTTTGGTGTAAAGCATGTGTTATTTGATGCCCTTCCTTTGGTAACTTCAAACTTAGCCATAAGATGGCCAAAAGAAATGAGTAGGGTACAAATTCATATGGTTTCTTATGAGATAAAAGGATACCTTTGGGATAGAGATTGTATTTTATGGATGGTACAATGGAAACAAATTTATTTTCTAATTTAAATTGAACTTTATGTTGCTATGTGTATTATTCAATGTATTTTCCCTTCCTTTGGGGTCTTTACAACATAATAAGCATACATCCCAAATAAATAATTCAACTAAAAAATGAGCTGGTTTATTATAGGACAAGATGTTGTTGGTCGAAGAAAATGGCTAAGAACTAGCCATGCACAAGAGTTATAAATTATGCGTAAGGGCGTGTGTGTGAGGAGGAAGCATAAAAAGGATAGTGCACATAGATGCGCGCACCAGAGAAGAACATGTCAGCAAAAAAGGGCTTGTGCACATGCATGCAAAACATCTGGGACTTATCCAATTTTGGAAGAAGTACTAAAATAGACAAAAGTGGAAAATAGTTTGGCACACACACAAAGGTTAAAAATAATAAATCACATGCAAGCAAGGATTGAGATGGAGCATGAAAGTAGACTATTAATAGGATTGAATTGGGATAAAGCATGGAGCTATTTATAGCTCGATCTCAAGTAAAGAAGATTTGAAAAAGCATGCAGGTTATTGTTAGAGGACACTTATATTTAGGAAAACATATGTAACAATGAAGGGAAATTCCCCACCATGTATATATAGGTGATTCACCCTTGTATTTACTAGTTTTGAGTTTTGGATTGATTAATGAGTTGATGTTATAGTCTGTATGAGAACTATGTAAGTGCATGGTCCAACATCTGGTTGTAAGCAGTTGTGATGTAATCAACATACTTATTATGTATATCAATTGTGTTTTATAATGGATGATTTATTTAGGTGGCTAAGGTGACTCTATCTGAACATGGCCGGATGGGTGTTCAAATCTTATTAGTCATTATCTATGAATGATTTCCTTATTATATGTGTTTCTGTAATTTTTTATGTTATGATGTATCTTATTTCATGAATGATTATGATGATTATGCATGTATAACATCTTGATAAGAAAAAAAAGGAGGGACTTGGTGGTTGTGGGCACTTGGTTCATGTGAGCTTCTAGACTTATCTGGATGAAGTGTCAGTGTGCCTAGCTCAATTTGGTAAAATAAAATACTACATTTTGGTTCCGTTGTCGAGACATCTTTTTAATTTGTTCAATAGGATGTTGCGAAGACATGGAATTTCGATTGTATTTAAAGAACATTGAGATCTAGATATATGATGGTCAGGATGTGTTTTCTCATAGATACAACATTAAACCTGACTTTAATGCATGCAAGTGGTGGAAGATAATCTCTATGAATTGCTTGTATGATACATTTCTTCATCTTCTTTCCAGTAGAATTATACGAGTGGTTAGAAGCTTACGTGTAAAAGAAGGTGTCTAGACTTGGTAGAAATAAAGTGTGGAGACAGGAAGACTATCAAACACTCTTTAATTTGGACGTGCCTTGGACTAGAGTTGTAGATCAGTTGGTGGGAAGGTGTGTTGCATAGTTATACTTTGGAAGTATGTGATTTCAACATACTCGTGGCCAAGGAAGAATTCAAGTTCCTATTTTTACACAAACCAAGAGGATGATATTTGCGCGTGACACCTTTAACTATCAAGATATTGATGATTGAAGCTTAGAATGAGAACTTATCGATGGTAGGATAAAACCCCACCGTGCATAGGGGAAGAAAATAGGTGTGGGAAGGATGGCACTGACCCAAACAAATAGAAGAAAAGGAGAGAGAAGAAAGATGATCTCAGATATAATGATGCATGAGAGAGGTGGTTGCGGAGGTGGTGAGACTGAGGGGAATGATGACTGGTGGTAGTGATGATAACCTTATAGAAGAGGAGGGACCGAAGGATCATGTATTAACTAGTATTGGGGAAGCATAGTAGAGAGACCCCATCAGCATCAGATGAGAGTGAGTCTGAGGAGAGAATGAGAACTGTGGGTGTGTATGTGACCTAACCTAGCCACCTAGACCTTACGTAAGGTGTTTGGAATCTGGAATTTTTTGTAGAAGATCATCATAGTCAAGGTGAGAAGGAAGGTAATCAAGTATCACCATGTTGGGTAGGAGATACATGTAGGCATATATTAGTATCACCTCAAAAGGCACAACAGATTAAGAATGCACATATGGCAGTGCAACAGGAATCGTGTTTGGACAGAGTTTTTTTGGAACCAATTTGGTAGGTGTGTCATCGGGACAAAGCAGTGGCGTGCTACCAGTTAGAAGTAGTACTTTTGGTAGAGTTATAGGACAGAAAATTGGTGTGCAGTTTAGCATGACCATAAGGACACAAGGTAGTTCTTCAATAGGCCCCCAAGTTGTAGTGGGAGGCTTAGGAGGTTTAGGTAAGCCACTGTGTGGAGGTAATCCTAGTGGAGGATCAGGTTCAGGATCTGGCCCCACTCCAGGACAAGGGCCACAACAGCCATTACAACAACCTCAATAACCACATCAACAAACCCCTCAAATATTCTTTGATATGTCTCTTCACTTACCAAAGTATAGAGGTGTGGAAGATGCAACTAAACATGTGCATAAGTGTGAGTTATTATGGAGAGCTAAGGGAATAACAACTCCTGATGGGAAGGAAATTCAATTTTCCACCACACTTAAAGGGCACACACAGTTGGTATAGAAATATATGACCCACATCAGACTATAGTTGATTATGATTCATTCTGCATTGCCTTCTTTGATGAGTTTCATATCCCTGAATTTGAGTAATTGAGTATTAGCACGTTGAAGGATATAAAATAAGGCCTATTTGAGAGTGTTAGGGAATATGATGCTCATTTTAAGACCTTGTTGTCTAAAATCTCCTATGATATTCATCAGATCCAACATGTGCAATGATTTGTAGGAGGCTTGTTGACAGTTTTCTAGATAGCACTTTCACACAATACATTCACTGATCTGTGTGAAACCTTGGAAACAAGCTTTACATGTTGAAGTAGTTGGAAGTGTTGAAATACAGGGTAAGTCCCTTCCTTGAATCATAGATAGCAGCAATGGATACTCAGTTGGAGAAATTATCTTATAATTCAATGCATGAGATACATAGTGGAATATGGTGCATAAATTGTGAGGTTGAAGGACATACAAAGGATAATTCCCATGCAGAAATGCACGCATTGTTGACATCTTGTGATATTTCATAAGAATCATGATGTTTGAAATTGTCCACTTTTACAATGCGCGATCCAGAATAAGGTCTCTATGTATTGTAATTTTTTAATGTGTATCCATGACACAATTGACTACCATTTGATTGACCATATTCATGAGGCATGTGAGACAGGTTTGTGCCATACCACTGTAGCAAGAAACTCGTCAGGTGCAGAAAGGAAGAACAAGTGAGGCACACAACAATGGTAATGGAGGCTTCTAAGGTGGATTCAGAAGTAGAGGTCATGGTGGTCATGGAAGGTTTTCATGAGGGACATGTTATACATGTAGATCACCTGATCATTATTAGCGTGAGTGTCCAAAGAATCAAGTATGTGTATACAAAAAGGCTCACAAGGTGGAAGATTTTCCAGACCTATATACATATGTGTAATAAACAACAATAAGGATAAGGGTGTGGCTATGATTAAGGTAGAGCACACAAAGAATGATCATTGGCACCTAAGAAGATGGTTGAGCCGAACTTCAACCTGTATTAGTTACTATGTATGCAGAAGCAGCATGCACTCATGAGAATAGGAAGGGTGAAATACCTCTCATCAAAGGGAAGAAGTTGTACATGAAAAGTATCCAAATGCATCTCAGTAAAAGGAAGTGTATCAGGGAACTATGGGTGTGTCAGAGAATTACAAGGTGATATTCAACACCTAAAAGAGTAAGCATGTGAGAGGGAATGCATATGAGGGGTACTGAACTCCCTCATAAGGATATTGATGACCTTAAGGAAGTGTGTAGGATGTTGAGGAAAGAGAACATCATACCTTTGTTGGGAGAATGGTTGCATGATAAGATATCATGCATGGGTGTATGAAAGAGAGCACCAGATCCTTCATGTAAACTTACCACCACATGACCATGAATATGAAAAGGATATAACACTAGATGCAGTGATCAATGGGTGGTTGGTAAGTAATATTATTATAAATACAAGAACAAAAGTCAATATTCTCACCCTTAATGCCTGGAACCAAATGGGAAGGCCACCATTGCACCTATCCTTAAATGTGGTGTATATAGTTAATAAGACAAGGGTCATGCCCATTAGGGTATTGAAGGATGCTTTAATCACTATTCAAGGATCTGAATTTACAAGATATTTTGAAGTATTAGAGCTTGCTAAGGAAGATAATTTCCCCGCGCTGCTTAGACATCCTTGGTGTTATGCTAATAATGCAGACTTGTGCTTCAATAAGAGATATATTAGTTTTGAGAACAAGGATGAGTGCAAGTTGTCATTCTGTTGGATGAAAACAAAGGTTCTTCATATATTGATCCTGTTAATGAAGAGGAACTCAATTAAATCTATGCACATATGGTGCATGACCCTGAAAATGTAGAGCCATGAAAGGAAGGTGTACTTCATTGGGAAGATGCATAATCTATCAGTGATACTACCAGTGTTGCTTGTGAAATTAGGCCCATGAACATATGAAATGGTGGGTCATGAGGTATGAGGATGAGTTACTAGGATGATAAGGTCACACAGTTCAGGCAGATGGGAAAGGTCAAATTTCCAAATTATACTGAAGAGGAGAATCCCGAGTCGTTCTTGTACACATGATGGAGGAATAATGGACACAATGAATGTGATAGGAGAAACATGATGGTATACACATTACACATGACTATAGTACATTGGTGGGAAACACATAGAGACATTTTATTTGGATGGCACTAGATCATGGAGGTATTTTTGACAAGGTTTGAAAGGAACAATCTTTCGTCAGTGGTACAGGATTATGATGGGAAAACCCATCCTCTAGTACATGTTCATAATTATGAGTGAAATTAGGTGTAAGGGCAAGATGCATTACCACCATCTCTATGGGTACACAAGTTTTACTCCACTTTGCATGGATGTGCATGTTCTTGGTATGTGCATGCTGAGTAAAAAAAGAAGATACAAAGTTGGCCCAACCTGATTGAAGGTATTGTTCACACTTTTGATTAATTTTCTACTAAGCCTCGAGTTCATGAGGACTTACAGATTATGAGGCCCATCATGTTGGGGGATAAAGAAAAGGATGGGGATATCATGATTAATTTATTTTGTGAATTGATATTGAGGCACATGAGGACCTAGTAGAAATAGAAGACATGTAGTTGGGGCATGTGGAAGGAAAAAGAGAAGGGTAAAGCTTGTTTACCTCATAAATGATGAGGAGGTTGAGGACATGGATATTAAGCATACAGAGGGTGTGTTGAGGTAATGGACTCTACGAATGAGTAGGAATGCACATACCATGTGCCCTTGAAAAATAAAAAGGTTAACATTAGGACTAAAGATGTGCCTAAAGAAGTAATTATTGGATATTATTTGTTTGAACCTGAAGTTACGAAGATTATTGAGTTGTTACATGACTTTCAAGATTTGTTTCCTCTGGGATATCATGAATTGAAGAGTGTACATCCATCTTTGGGGGAGATGAGAATCAAGCTTAAAGATGGCATGTGTCCAGTTCAGAAGAGGCCTTACTGGATGAATATGAACTTGCACGTGAAGGTAAAAGAGGAAATTGATAAGATTCTCAAGTTAGGAATCATTGATCCTATTGAGGAATTTTAATGGATAAGCCCCATGGTGATTAGCATTGAGAAGGATGGATAGATAAGAATTTGTGTAGATTACAGGGTTCTCAATGCTTCAGGTGTCATAGATTGTTTTCCTATGACATTCACTAAAGAGATCTTGGAAGGTGTAGTAGGGCGTGAAATATATTCATTCATAGATGGATTCTCTAGGTACCATCAGGTGAGGATTGCACATGAATATCATGTTAATACCACTTTTTCAACTGAATGGGGAAGCTTTACATACATCTATCATGCCCTTTGGATTTAAAATATGCCAACAGTGTTCTCGCACATAGTTGTTCAAGAATTCCAAGATTTTATTCACAAGTTTTGCAGGTCTACTTGGATGATTCGACCATGTATGAGCTGGTAAAAGATCATTGTGACAACTTGAGGTTGATGTTTGAAAGATGTAGGCAACTTAACATCTCTTTAAACATCAAGAAGTGCATTTTTACAACTCCCTTTTGTACTTTACTTAGACATATCATTTGCAAGGAAGGATTGTTGGTAGACCCAGCTAAGATTTACTCTTATTTTAGGATTAGAGGAACCTAACAATCAAAAAAGTGCATGGGTTTCTTGGGGCATACTAGTTATTATAAGAAGTTTATTAAAGGGTATTCCAAGATTGTCACACCCTTTGAATATTTTTTGAAGGCCAAAGGAAAGTTCTATTGGGGTGACACGTAGTAGTAGGCATTTGAGACCTTAAAGGAGAAATTAACCATTATTCCTATCATGTGTTTCCCTTCTTGGAACAATTTGTTTCATGTACATGTGGATGCCTCTGGCATGGCCATTGGTGCATTCTTAGCACAACTAGGAGAAGGTAATGTTGATCATCCCATATGTTTTATGAGGAGGAAGTTGACACAGGATAAACAAAACTATACAACTATGGAACGCAAGGCATTATCAATGATTTATACTTCATAAGTTTAGGAAATACTTATTGGCCACACCATTCATATCTTTATATAGATCACATGGCATTCGAAATACTTGGTCAATAAATTGGTTTTATAGGGTTATATCTATCATTGGATCCTTCTCTTTTAGGAATTTGACTTTACATTCATAGTGAAACCAGGTAAGAGAAATTGGGACTGATCACTTATCAGAATTAACTCTGGAGATGATACATAAACATAAAGGATATTATTTTAGATTCTCAACTCTTTAGATTAACCATGCACCACTTGATCTAGAGGATATTGTAGTGTTATTTGCATAATGGAATTGTGCCTGAAGGAATGATTACTTTGGAAAGGAAACAACTTGTTATTTACATGACATGCTTATCATCTTATTGGAGGAGACCTGTATAATATGGGTTGAGATGAGGTCTTGCGCAGATGTGTTCTAGAACATGAGTGTGACTCTATCATGGAGGAAGCACATCGGGGGATAGCTAGTGGAGCCACTATGTAGGAGAAGCAACAATGCACAAGATCTTTTAGTAGGTTTATGGTGGGAAACATTGTATAAGGATACAAAAAAATTTTTCAAGGATTGTGCCATTATTCAGAGAATAGGTAAGACTAGAAACAGAGATTAGATGCCACTCTGCCCTATAACAATGCATAGAGCCATTTGAGAAGTGGGAAATTGATTTGTAGGCCCCATTACACCACCTATGTATGCAAGAAGGCACGCGATATATCATAACATGCATAGATTACTTGACAAGGTGGGCAGAGGATATGCCTACAAAGGATTGCACCATAACAACAACAACTAGATTTCTATGGGAAAACATCATAAGTAGGTATGGATGTCCATTGAGCCTTACAAGTGATAGAGGGACTCATTTTTTGAATGAGACTATTAGAATTCTACTAGTAGAGTTTATGGTGGAACACCATAAGACTACCCCCTATCACCCTCAACCCAATGGAACTGCTAAATATTTTTTAAAAAATTGGGACAAACTTTGACAAAGATATGTGATGTTGGAAATAAATATTGGGATGATAAGGTATCAGTCTTGTTATGGGCATATATAACAACTTACAAAAGGTTGAATAAGGCCACACCATTTCAATTGGTTTTTGGCACAGAGGTAGTTTTACCATGTTGAGTTTTTGTTTCCATATTTGTGTATTTCACGTGCAGGAGGATTGGATGATGAAAAGGAAGTTGATGAGCTCATTGATAAAATATGTTGGATTGGATGAGCGATGTGCAATTGCACAATGGAGACAAAAGATAGATAAGGTCAAGACAAAGGCTTGACATGATAGACACATCAAGAACAAGTCCTTTAGTGGGAAAAATGGTACTTATTATATGACTCACAAGTTTATGTACCATCCTAAGAAGTTGAAATTTCATTGGTTGGGACCTTTGTAGTGACAAAGATACTTGATTTAGGCACATGTCAATTGTAGGTGTTAGATGACAACATGTTTCCTAATTATTTCAATGGGAGTAGGTTGAAGGCCCTACTATAAATAAGATTCTTTTGTGTTTGTAATAAGGAAGTATTTCCATTTAGATTAGATTTACTTTTCTATTATGCTTTTCCTTGTTGTGTTTTGTTGTAATAAGCATGTTGGAAGACATGAGTTGATTACTTCATGTTAAATTGACACACAAAGGACTACATATACTTTTAGTGTGGGGTGAAATAGGTGTGAGTTTGTACAAGGGAATATGTGATATTGTTACATCTTATGAAGTTAATATAGGATTGTGTGATGGTATGAGTGAGGTGCAGGTAAAAAAAAATAAATTTGGTGCACAATGTAGAAGGATAATGTGTAGTGGAAAGATATATTGGTTTGCAAGTTCTTAAGGATGTTTTTTCTTAAAGGCATACAAAATTTCTTAGTGTGATGGAAATTTCTCAGATGTTGGAAACCATGTTGAGGGTCATGCAATGTAAATAAAGTGAGGGAGAAGAAGGATAAACTACTTAGTATATGGTGTAAAGGAAGATGGTGCATGACACAGGAGGTACACATAAGCGATGACTACAACCTAGGAAGTAGTGGCTTGTAAGAAGGTTACAAATAATGCACATGGAAGATAAAAGCATGGGAGAAATCAAAAGTGATTTAAAAGAAAAAAGTGGTGGTAGGTGAGGAGCAATAAATGTAGGAAATTTTGGAAAAAATATAAATAGTGCATGGGTGAAGTCCATTATTACCTTTCGATTGAAGAACTTGTGTGATTTAAGAGTGAAATTGTGATTAAGTATGAATAAGTGTGAAGGAGTAGAATGAAAATAAACCAAGAGTATAAGTAGATACACGTCCTTGAGTTGAGATTCCTTTAGTGGAATTAGAAGTATTGATAGAAAGGTATGGGGATAAGAATGATCACACAAGCATTGAGGGTTTGAAGAGTGTGAATTCATAAAGTTTGAATTTATTAAGCTAAATGGTATTTTGGAGATTGAAGCTAGGGCACAGTCTAATTGAGGAATAAATTGAAAGGATTTGAGTGTAAGGGGTTCAAGAAGAGGTTTGGATGCTCGACACTAGGGTAAAAGACTTGAGTAAGTATTATTCTAAGCACCTAGGGCATGTAATTTATTGAATTTGAAGTTAAGTTTTTGAAAAGTGAAGCAATGACACCAAAGAAGGCACCCACCATCAAGAAATCACCCAAGGGAAAAGGAAAAAATAATATCATTGATGATGAACCAAAGGATTGGTTTTCTAAGATGTAGTACCATCCAAAGGTTGTAGTAGGTCAACCATGGGTTTGTCACTTAAGTAAAATGAAAAATTAGTGATTATAACCATCGTGTGGAAGCCCACAAAGGAAAGATAAGGAAGGATGTCATGATATATTTGGCCCAGAGGATGACTGAGGGATAATTAGTGATTGATGATATAATGAAGAAGGACATATAAGAGTGTAGGAGTTCTAAAACTATACGAGCTTCCTTAATTTGGAAATCCAAAGAACCTCTACTAATGGCTCATGTGGCAAGTTCATTAATCCTTCTTCTATTTTATAAGAAGGAGAATGTGCATCACTATGGAATTGATTGGAAGAGTAACCCATTTGCATCTCGGGAATTGAAATTGGCCAAGACTTAAAGGATGATGAGGTAGTAGAGGCCACTACCACAAATTTAAACTATCAATGGGGAAATTTCTCATTTTTCATCACAAGTATCATTGATCCTAGTACAATAGTTATAATGTACCTTGCAAGATGTAAACTGGGCGTGTCTTAAAGATTGGTGAATGTAAACTAGAAATGGCTATGCATGTTGCACATAATATGGAACAAAATACCATGTATAACATTACAATTTACATTATTAAAGGGATGGTTGAAGAATCAAGGTTCCATGTGAGAAAAGGTGAGAAGATAACCTAGGATACAATCCTACTATTGATTGTCTTTTGGGAGATTGGGGTACTAGATGGCCCGGAGAACAAAATGTGGATATATCCAATGGATCACAAGTCACCCACTGAAAAAATTGTAGCATTCACATGTGATGGGGCAATAACAAGCCCTTATAAATTATGTTTGGACAAGTGGTACAAATGAATGCACAAGGCATTCGAGAATGAGTGTTGTCTGCCCAGGGAGTTGTCATCACTACTTGATGGAAAGGTGGAATTTGCGGTGCACCAAAACTTTTTCCTTGGTAGGTTCATGCTCAAAAATGGAGAATTTGTTTTGTGGAGTAAGTTACCTTTTGCCTTCACGGAAAAATACTTCCAGAGTGTAGTGAACCGCATTAAGGAAGCATGCAAGCTGAATTATGACATGGATAGTGTTGACTCATATTATCATACGATACACCATACCTTTTTTTATACTTCAACATCAGCATATGTAAATACAATAGAGTCTAAAAACATGGACCTAAGCCCCATGATTGTCGTGGTGGTTGTTAGCATATGGATTTGCACGCATGCAAATGACATGAAACAGTGTGGGAACAAAGTTCCTCCTAAATGAAGGTGAGGTTTCCTTTATTAAAACATGTACATTCAAAATTGTATGTGGGGGGTGTTTTGGAACATCAATGTAAAGAAAATTGAATGAGGG
This sequence comes from Taxus chinensis, assembly GCA_019776745.2. Taxonomy (NCBI): domain Eukaryota; kingdom Viridiplantae; phylum Streptophyta; class Pinopsida; order Cupressales; family Taxaceae; genus Taxus; species Taxus chinensis. The sequence goes on from CM034152.1 coordinate 467,433,017, forward strand.
AGATGGAATGGAACGAAGGAAAGGAATGGAAAGGAAGGAATGGAAGGAACATGCAAGAGTTAGGTAAAATCAAAGCCTAATATTGCATGGAGAAGAACAATCAATAACTAACACAAATAAAATGGATTTTGCATTAGCTAAATGAGAATAAGTTAAAGGGATCACATGTGATCAAGTAGATAATCAGAGCTTGATCACTGTCAACTAGAACAACATATTAGTATTCTTGACAATAAGATCCAAGACAATATTTGTATGCAAGATTCAAACACTTACATCTAATGAACATAAGAACATCAAATGTTATATGAGACAATGAATGTGACACAAAGTTCATATTTCATTAACTCCAAAATGTATTCTCAAAATAACACAAATTTTCTTTCTTTGAAGTAAAACTTGCATAAAAAGTATTTTCTTCTCCTCTCTCAAAGTCCCACTTACAAATGAGCCTCGGATTTCCTTTTATAACCCAAAAGTTGGTTACAAAGTAGTTAGGGTTTACATGAACATTAAATAGGGAACTTAAATGACTTTGAATTTTTCAACCAACTTTTAAAAAGTGACTAAAAATAGAAACCACTTAGGTTATCAAAAAAATCCAAAAGTGAGTTAAATAACACGACTTTATAACAAAAAGCAATGGGTACATCTGGACCCCACTTAAATGACTTGGACACACACATAGACATTATACTCAGCAATGCACCACCTAGATCAAGAAACCTAGGATCAGTTCCTTATCCATTAGGCCAAGAGTCCACCTATTGTGGTCGTACGGGAATGAACTCATTGACTGTGCTCCACAATCCTCCAAATGACAAGAAAGTCTAGCTTAAAACTTGAGCAATTCATCCACCCCTCCATTTGAGAAACATCCTGATGTGAGAAATTATGTCTTTATTCACATTCACATTCACAATTACACATAATTCTCCACATGCTCCAAATAACTTTCCACAATGAATTATTCATTTGTCGCGAGACCATAGTCATTATGCCACCTTGGCTTGTCAAAATCTAGCTCCTGATCTTTCGGCATTGAGAATATCTTCCAAGATTCGAGATTGCAATCCACTTCTTTGATTTGAATTACCACATTGTGTAGGTGTCGTGGTGCATCCATGCAAGTGATGGCCAATTCAGAACAAGGGTCAGGAAAATTGTGACTTGACTTCGATTGATATGTGATCGCATAATTGACTTACATCGATGTGTCCCAAGTTAGTATCGACGATGTTATCATATTTTGAATTGAGCATCAAGGTGGATAGAATTTCCTAGAACCTATATCGCAACATCGATTTGTTTAAAGATGACATGATTGTGACAGAAGCGTGATTTCAGGCTTATTACTTCCAAACTTCAAAACTGAACAAATCACCTCTGCAACTGCCCTGGGAAAAATAGCAAATATTGTTCTGAGAAGCTCTCACTGGATGAGGAATTCTATTAAGGTACCAAAAATTTGTGTGTCAAAGGGTTTTTTCCAATAAAATTATTCAATCAAATATTAAAGGTCAAAGTTGACTCTTTTGAAACTGCTAGGAAAATGCAAGTGAAAAACTGTGAAAATCTTGTTTGGTTTTAGCCTGGGAAAAATACCAAGCATCGCCCTGGGCATCTACAACTTGGAAAGATAGAATATAAATGTGGGGAGAATCCAAATAAATAATTATTTTCTCTTAACAATCATCCAATTTCAAAATATCAACTCTCAAAGTGAGTCACCTTGACAGGCTGAAAACTACGTGCGTGGCGAAATCAAACAAATTGCATTTTATTTGACTTCGTGAAAAATATCAAATGAAGTGTTGTAAATTTAAATTTTGGAAAAGAAGTGCATGAATGTGGGAAGAATTTAACAAACTAAACCGTTTCTCTTGAATATCATCTAGGCTCGAGATATGGATTCCCAAATTAGGCCTTCCACCAAGCTGAAATTGTGCACGTGGCAAAATCAAGTAAACTACGTTTTTCTTGGGTTCATGAAAAATATAAAACAAGGTAATGTTTGTTTAAAATTTGGAAAATGAGTACATGAAGTTGGGGATGATATAACAAACAAAATTGTTCTTCTTGACGATCACTCAGCTCCGAGATATTGAGCTTTGAAATCGATTACTTCATCAGACACAACCCGCCACACTTTCTTTCCACATCTTATCGTCTTCTTCATTAAATTCATTTTCCTTTGTGCTAATATACATCGGTAATGAATTTGAATGCGTGATATTTTTGTCTGAATTCTTCTCACCAATGCATGATAAAAATGATATATATATATATATATATATTTAATTCACATTGCTTCTCTACGTACCTGATATCTTTGGATTTATGCGTGGAAGATCGTATCTTATACAAATGCATGGAAATGATTTTCTTGATATCTGAATATGTGGCCTTCAAAACAACTATATATATATATATATAATTCACCTTGCTTCTCTACGTGCCTGATATCTTTGGATTTATGCATGGAAGATCGTATTTTATACAAATGCATGGAAATGATTTTCTTGATATCTGAATATGTGGCCTTCAAAACAACTATTTCTTTCCTCTTGCGAATGCGTGGAAGTATGTTGCTCTACCCAATGCATGGACATTTGTTTTTGTTAAACTATCTTCTTTCCTTTAAAACAAAACACATTTCTTTTGAGTGTTCTCCTTCCTTCCCCCACGCATGGAAAGGATTATTGGTTGTGTGGACTATTTTCTTTGCTGGACTATATCTTTGGCCTGTGTGGAGTATTATTTTCTAGCTTTGGCCTCTCCAACAAAACAAAAACATATGCTTTGGACTGATTTTTCTTGAAAAATGTGTGGAAAGTTTGGATTTTATAACCTGCATTGAAATATTTTCCTCCTCCTTGTCATTGGCATTGAAAATTATCCAATGGCATGGGAAATTTCTAATTTCTTCTCCCTACTGCGTAGGATTCTTACTTTTCTTTACCTATGCGTTGAAAATTCTTTCCTTCTCCTAGTTGTGTGGGCAATGTTTTAACTATGTTTTTTCCTCTTCCTCCTGCATGAGAATTCTAGCTTTGACCTGCATGAACCAAGTGTATTTCCTAATTCATGTGGATCTTACTCTTCCTTGGATTGGGTGTGGGAAAAACTGAATGAATTAACTTTTCTTATGCGTTGAAATATTCTCCTTTATAACCTGCATTGAAATATTCTCCAAGGCGTGGAATGGTTGTTTTTTGTCTAATGCTTGTGTGGACTAGTTTTTATTTCCTTTTTTCTGTGCATGTAATGGTTTCACCTTTGATTGTGTATACTTCCTTTCACCTGCATGCCTTTTACCAGTCCTCTTTGTCAATGTTTGGGTCTTGCTTCTGGGTAATACGTATTGGCTTCTTTAATCTATTAAAACTGTTATTTTCTCCTTTTCCCGATGTGTATTCCTCCTTCACAATGGCATTCACAGTAAAATAGTATTCTTTATTTCTTCTTCATATTGAAATGAGAACGAAAAAATTAATTAAACGGAACAAAAATTCTAAACAACCATTTGCTAGCAGAAATGGCAAGGGGAGCTGGCAATCCCCATTTTATTTCCCCATGTGGGAAATCAAGAGATTTTTTACCCGTTTGCCAATCAGTTGCATTGCCAATCAGTGGAAGAAATCCCACAAGCGGGGAAATAAAATGAATTTTCCAGGAAAAGGGGAAATCCAGGTACGGGAAGCCAATTTGGCATCCCCGGCAATTGGAAGTGGAAGCTTACTTTCCCCGGCAATTAAATAAAAAAATTTCAATTGACTTTTAATAAGTATTATATTAATATTTATTTAATTAAAAACCCCAAATTTTAATAAAATTGATTTTATCAAATAAAGGGTAATAAATTAATTAAATATTAATTAATTAATATTTAACGCAGATTATGACCTGGCAGGAGGAGTTCTTGCCTGAAATGGACGAAACGTAAACCAGAATGATCACAAAAATGAGATGATCGCAACGAGGGTGATAAATCATGCAAAGTAACACTTTTGAAAATTTTCAAAATTTCCATGTTTATTAATTTTGCAAAGTCAAAATTAGCTGACTGGCTCTAATTGGGGACAAGGACTTTATGGATGCAGCAACGGACCCAGACCCTAATATTAGTGAATATGATCCTAAAAATGATGGTGCACAAAAACAAGATGACAAAAGAGAGGAAACCAGAAAACAAGGAAAAGAAACAAACCAAAATCCTAATTACCTATCTACATACGGGGGAGAACATGTTTTCAATTTTGGTAGTGCTTGAGATATTTTCCACTGTAGGGAAAAGGAAAGTAAGTTCCATCGGGATATGCCAAGTAATAGGTGTTATCTCTATAGAAATGCTTGATCTTGAAAGGGCCTAGCCACAACGAATCAAACTTCATGTGCTTTCCTTTTGGTTCATGTCTCTTGTCCCAGAGAAGAACTTAGTCATTGATTTGAAATTGCCTCTCTTTAGTTTTCCTGTCAAACAATTTCTTTACCTTTGATTGATGTTCCTTGATCTTGTTTTCCGCTTGACATTTTTTTTCTTCGAGCTTACTTAGGGACATGATCATTTCATCCAACACATTGGCGAAACATTCATCATCAACTACTTGAGCCAATCGTAATGTTGGTAATTCCAATGTGATGGGAATTCGAGCATCGGTTCAATACAAGAGTTGAAATGGAGACATCTTGATTGCTCTTTTGGGAGTTACGTGGTTAGGCCGCAATGTATCATATAACTTTTTGTGCCAAGTTATTTGATTTTCTTCTACTAACTTGCACACAATAGTAATGATGTTTTTGTTACTGGATTTTGCATGACCGTTTCCTTACGGGTAGTAATTTGACGAATGAGAAAAAGATATCCCACACCCATAAAAAAACTTATCATCTCTACAGAAGAGAATTTGGTGGCATTGTCTGTCGCGATTCTTTTGTGGAATTGCGTAACGAATCAATATATTCCCTTTGATGAAGTCACAAATTACCATAGTAGATGTTTATTTCATCGGTGTAGATTCTACCCACTTCGTAAATTAGTTAGTTGTAGTGAGCACGTGAGTATGACCAGCACTAGAATTAGGATTCAGAACTCCGATGAAATCTAAACCCCATTGTTGAAAGGGTTCTTCAATGACAACTGGCTTCCAAGTAAAAATTGTCAATTTAGGTCTTCCAATAAATTGTTGACAAGCTTCGCATTTTGTTACCTATTTATGAGCACCAGAAAACATAGTGGGCCAATAATAATGTTCTCGCAAAATTTTATGATTTGTCACTGGGCCAGAGAAATGACCACCACAAGCATGATTGTGAAATGCTTCAAGTAGCCTAGGTTGTTGTTCCTTATCAACACATCTGAGGAACATGCCATCAATTCCTTTTTTGAACAATGTGTTGTCCCAAATAACGTACCTGGCATGGCATCACTTAATTTGATAGCTCTCTTTTCCTTAGTTGTTAGATTCTTAGGACATTCACTATATGTGAGAAAGTAGGCTATATCGGAATACCTTTTGTCTGTGGTACTGACAAAAAATACCAGTGGTAAATCTTCCTCAACTGGTTCTTCTTCAGAGTCATCTCATGGCTTATTCTCTATGATGAGCTAGCAGAGTCCTCTTCCTCGAACTAACTTGGTAGGCTTGATGTCCAAATCATATTCTTGGATCTTGGAGACCCAGTTACCTCTTTTAGATCATGGTTCTTCTTATGTCAACATTGATTTAACTACGGTGTCTGGTACTAAGACTTTGGTGTGAGAATTAAACACATAGTACATGAAATGTTTCAAGGCTCTCACCACCACATACACATGCCTCTCAAGGGGAGTGTAATTGATATCATGTTTCTTGAATCCAGAACTCATTAATGCAATAGGATATTTGATTCCCTCTTGATTGTGTTGAGTAAATATTGTAGAGATCATGTGCACCGAAGCATAGCAATAGATTATGAAATCATTTTTAAAATTGGGACATACCAATGTAGGAGCTTTTGCAATAGCACCCTTGATTTGTTCAAATGCTTCTCTACCTTCCTTCAACCATTTGAAGGATTTTTTTACTTTCATCATATCAGCAATTTCTTTGGTCAGCTTGGAAAAATCTAGCATGAACCTTCTCAAAAACTTCACCTTCCCAAAGAATGAGTGGACTCCAGGCTTACTTGTAGGCAAGGAAATATTCTTGATAGATTTAACATACTCAGGATCAATCTTAGTTCCTTCTTTAGAAATAATATGACCTAGTATTTTCCCTTCCGTAACTCCAAACACGGACTTCTTTGGATTCAGAGAGATCTTATGAAGTGTACACCTTTGCAATATTTTCTCTAAATCTCTTCGGTGATCTTCTCACTTCTTTTAGAACACTATCAAGTCATCTAGGTATATCACAATGATCTTATCTTTATAATCTGTGAATGCCATATCCATAGCCCTTTGAAAAGTTACGTAGGCATTGATTAAACCAAAAGGCATTCTTCTATACGCGAACGTACCCCAGGGAGTGGTGAAAATATTCTTATATTGGTCTTCTCTAGCTACTTCAATCTGAATATATCCAGAGAAACCATCCAGCATAGATAGCATTTCCGATCTAGTTACTACCTGCAGAATATGGTCCATGACCAGCAATGGATAGTTATCCTTTAAATATGCTTAATTAATATTATGAAAATCCACACAAATTCTAATTTCTCCATTTTTCTTGTGAACTAGTATAATATTAGCTATCCAAGTTGAATTTCGAATAGGAAACACTATTCATACATCTAACATCTTTTGAACCTCATGGAATATTGTCCTTGATATCTTGGGATTATATCATCTTTGTTTCTTCCTGAATGGAGTTGCACCAAGTTTCAAGGGTATGGCCTGCTCCATTTCCCTAGGTTGGAAAGACTTAAAGTCTTTATATGAGTAATCCAAGACCTCAGATTATTTAGTAAGGAGGCTTACAAATTTTTTGCACTCCTCAAGTGAGCAACACTTACCAATGTTAACCAAGTGAGGTTTGTCCTTGGTACCAATGTTAACTTGCTCATAGTTAGCAGAATTTACAGGTCCTGCCTGCTCTTTCTCTTTGATAAACCTATCATGTTTATCAAAAATTTCTTCAATTGAAACCAATCCTTTGGGAATTTTATTTCCTTTAAGTTAAATGATTCCATCACTAGGATTTTCTTTCTCAACTCCTTCTCGAATGGGTGAGGTCATTGATTCGTGAAATGCCGAATCACTTCCTTTAAAGTAAAATTATTCAAAATTATCTCTCTTTTCCAAGAAGGCAATAATTTTTTGATCATCATTTAATACTTGCCATTTTTTTGTATTTTCAGGAACACTTGGCCTAAAAACCATTTCAATGGTGCATTTTTCTTGATTAAACTATGAATGAGGGATCATTAATGAAGTTGAGACTGATAGAGAATCATCTTTGTCATTATTTTCACGAGGGATGGATTTTATGGAAAAAGCATTGAAGACTTCTATCGCATCCCACACTTTATTTTTGTAGTGTCTCAAACGATCATTCTTTACTTGAAACTGATTTTTAACTTGTTTCATGATCAACTCCGCATCTCTGAAAACTTTCAAATTTTTAATCTCTTTCTCTCATGCAACTTGGAGGCCAAGGATTAATGTCTCATATTCTAAAGTGTTGTTAGTATTCAAAAATTGGAGTTTGTAAGAAAAATGAAACATTTTACCATTTGGATATATGAGCACCACTCCTACGCCTGAACCTGTTAAGCAATAGCTTCCATCGAACTCAAGAGTCGAAATATCATTGGAATCCTAGCAAGTGATCTCAAGGGTATGAACCTCTATAATTGTCATATAATTACCCATACTTGAGTTTTGAAATAGGACTTGTGCGTGGGGGTCATCATTTTTTGTTACGCTGAACTTTTCCTGAGTTTCTGGCATTAGCTTCTTCATTTCTCCACTGATAGGGATCATAGCAAGAGACCGGTCCATTTGAATCTCACAACCTAAATCTCTGCAAAATTTCCTACTCAATAACATACCATATGAAGTAGAAATGTCAGCAACTAAAATGGTTACCTTGACTTGTTTTGAGGAAATTGAGCTAAAACCATTTGAGTATCTTTAATCTGCCCAATCAGAGGAACTTGTCTTGTCTTCATTGAGTAATAGGATCCAAATGTTCTCGTACAAGTCAACCCAAGAGCATGTGTTACTTTCACGGGCATCACATTATCCGAGGATCCAGAATCTATAATGTAATTACTTAATTTACATCTCTTTATCAAAAAGGACACAAAGAAAGGTTTAATCTTTTCAATTAAAGGTGTAGTGGCTGCCACAATATTGAGTCTTCCGTCTTTGGGAGTTTTCATAATTCCTTTGGAGGAATGAACAGTAGAGTCACCTTTGATAAACTAGACCAATTTCTCGAGTTGGTCCTTATTAGACTTCAAGTACTCTACCTGTGACATGGAAATTTTATTTTTATTGATATGATCAATAATATCAAATTTGAGCAAAATGAACGTACTTGATGTCTCAGATACTAGTTCTTTTGAACTTGATGATGGCACACTTTTGAACTTTTCTCTGGGATTGGTTGATACTGATGTGGAAGAAGAAACTTTATTTGTAGCTAATTTATTTACCGATTGACTTGACAAAGCCCCTCCTTTATTTAAGATGGTTTTGACCTTAGAAACCTCATTCACCTTGGACTCTTTAGGAATCTCAGTTGTCTTGGATTCTTTAGAAGTTTCCTTAGTCTTAGGTTATTTAGGAACTTCCTTGGAGCTCTTTTTATCTTCCTCCTTAGTGGTACTATGATCCTTTTTCTGAGAGTGTGTGAAGACAGTGAAAGATTGACTATTCATATCTTCTACAATTTCTTCATATTCATCTTCTTCTTCTAAATGGTACTCGAAGAAATAATTATTAATTTCTCCTTCAGTCTCTTTGACTTTAGGTTCATATGTCCCAGAGTCTGGCTCTTCTTCATCAACCTCAATGACCTCAACTTCATCATCTCTTTCTTCAACAACATCACACTTTGAGTTAGTTGTGGGAGTTACTTAAATACCAAGCCTATTCAGAACGCCTCTAATTCTGGATTTATTGGGAACATAGCCTTTTCTTGGGACGTCTTTGAAAGGAGTAGGTTTACTACTTTGAGAAACTTGCTTTTTCAAAGCAAGCACATCATTAGCCAACTTAGTGAGTATAGTTTATAAAGCATTGGGGGTTTCTTGACTCTTTCCCTTGAGGGAAATTTTCTTGAATTTTCTCACCATGATTAAGTCATCCTCAATTTCTATAGCCAAGAATTGAGCAAGTTCCAAAGTAGCCACTCTAGCCCTTCTCAACTGATAACACACTTATGGTTGTGCGTTAATAAAGAAAAAAATTTGACCGTCAGGGTTTGGGTGAATCTCGGCAGGAACTTTGTTCACCATTTTATTGAACTTACCTACGAAATTCCTCATGGGTTTTGTTGGCTCTTTTTTCACCTGAGAGAGTTGGGTAAGAAGAGCATGTTCATCTTCTACCGTCTTGAATCGGTCTCCAAACTTAGTTTTCATATCATTCTAGTTTGTAATGCATCCATTTGGTAGATGATGAAACCAATCTGCAACAACATCATGCAATGTTTTAATGAAGAGGCAAATAGCAACATCTTCATATTCCACTGACAAAACTACACATGCAACAAAGAAGGCAGAAATGTGTTCATCAGATGATGTCTTCCCATCTCCATCAAACTTGGGAAGAATCTTCCTTGATCCTCATGGGAGGTCATATCGAGCTGTTAAGGCCAATGGGCCTATGGAATTTCCCCATGGTACGTTAGCTACCATTTTAGGAAAGGTGGTATGCGAAGGAAAGTCAATGTGAGTAAGAACAAGTTCTTGACTTGTAATGATTCCTTCCTTGCTTTCTGTTTCAGGACTTGATGTAAGGCTTCTACAGGGCGTATTCTTATTTGGAGGAGATAACTTGAAACCAAACTTTCCTTGAAAATAAAAAATGAGATCTGATTGACCTTGACCTTGTTCTCCTTGTGTAAACCTCTTTCCTGCCAATTTGAAATATTTACTGTGAAAGGATCATTGGCATGTTTGGATCATCTCTTGTCTTTTCTCTCCACTCTCTTTCTTGAGCTCTTTGCACCTAAATGACTCTAAAAAATCTCGCAGCTTGATCTTCTTTGTTATCTAGTACTGATGCGGTGAGATAAAAATGATAGTTACTCGTGCACTTTTCCCAAATATCTTGCCTCAAATCTGACGATATGTATTCTTGAGTATCTGCAAAACAAAGATTTGGTTGCAAGATAGGTGAGTTACCTGTAATAGTCATACAGATTATTTCCTTGGTGGAAGAGGGCCACGTTGGTGAACAATGATCAACACATGTCCAGGAGGTCTTCTAGCCACAAGTGTGGATGTTCTTCTTCTAAGGTCTTTAATGTATATTTCTCTATCAATTGCTCTATCAATAGCCACAAATTGTTACAAGCTTTCTCGGTTTTCCTAAGCTATTGTTCGAAGGTTGGCAAAAATTTCTCCTTAAATCTTCATCATGCACAAGATTCTGTTGAAGAACTAAGCTTGTGTGGAGGAGATAGTCATAAATATTTAACCAAACACTGGTTAATGATTCTAGAATCTCTAGCGGAGTCACCAAAAACTATTAGCATATGGATTTGCACACATACAAATGACATGCAACATTGTGGGAACAAATTCCCTCCTCAATGAAGGTGAGGCTGCCTTTATTGAAAACCAAGACTGTATTAACACCTGTACATTCAAAATTGTATGTGGGGGGTGTTTTAGAACATCAATGGAAAGAAAAATGAATGAGGGAGATGGAATAGAATGAATGAAAGAAATGGAAAAGAATGAATAGAAGTAACATGCAAGAGTTAGGTAAAAATAGAGCCTAATATTGCATGAAAAATAATAATGAATAATTAACACAAATAAAATAGAGTTTGAGTTAGCTAAACAAGAATGGATAAAGGGAACACACATGAGCAAGTAAATAGCAAAGCTTGATCACTATGAACAAGAACAACAGATTAATAACATTGACAATAAGATCCAAGACAATATTCACATGCAAGATTTAAAACACTAACATCTAATGGACATAAGAACATCAAATGTTAAAAGAGATAATGAATGTGACACAAAGTTCATATTTCATTAACTCCAAAATGTCTTCTCAAAAGAACACAAAGTTTCTTTTTTTGAAGTAAAGATTGTATACAAAAGTATTTTCTTCTCCTCCCTCAAAGTCACCCTTACAAATGAGCCCCTAACATCCTTTTATAACCCAAAAATTGGTTATAAAGTAGTTAGGATTTTAAATGCACATTAAATAGGGCACTTAAGTGACTTTGAATTTTTCAACCAACTTTTAAAAAGTGACTAAAAATGGAAACCACTTAAGTTATCAAAAAATTGTTTGAGTTTAATAACACCACTTTATAACAAAAAGTAATGGGTACATGTGGACCCCAGGTAAATGACTTGGACACACACATAGACATCCTAGTCAACAATGTGCCATTTAGATCAATACACATAGGATCAGTTCTTTATCAATTGGGCCAAGAGTCTGCCTATCCCGGTCGTATGGGAATGAACTCATTGATCATGCTCTGCAATCCTCTAGATGACAAGAGAGCCGACCTTGAAACGTGAGCAATTCATCCACCCCTTTGTTTGAGCAACATCCTTGTATGAGAAATTTTTTCTTCATTCATATTTGCATTCACAATTGCACATAATTCTCCACATGCTCTGAATAGCCTTCCATGGTGAATTATTCATTTGTCATGAGAATGTAGTCGTTACACCACCTTGGCTTGTCAGAATCCAATTCTTGATCTTTCGTCGTCGAGAAGATCTTCCAAGAGCCAAAATTGTAATTCACTTCCTGGAATTATGTTTTTTGTCTTTATCACCATCCTAAAGTGTTTTCATTTTGATCCACTCACCATTTTCCAATTCGAGAACGCTCTAATTTTAAGATTGGTCGATGAAGTATTCTGTCAACTGCTAACCGAGAGCTGACAGGGACACACTTGAATGATGTGGCCTTGCTTGATGATCCGCACAATTGCACTTGTCATTATTTTTTGTTTACCGATGAATAGATTCGTACAATGATTAAGTGAAGATAATTGATGTAGACAAGTTTCTCCCATTATCGATCTTTGTGGATAACAATGACTTTTGACTTCAAAGAGACTTCTGCAAATGGCTACAACTTATACCGTAAAATGAGAAATTCAGAGGTGGCTTCCACTTCGGAGCCGTTGGATTTGAATTGCCACACTGTATAGGTGTCGTGGTGCATCCATGCAAGTGATGACCAATTCAGAACAAGCGTCAGGAAAATTGTGCCTCACCTTCAATTGATATGCGATTGCAGAATCGACCTACGTCAACGTGTCCCAAGTTGGTATCGACAATGTTCTAATACTCTGAATAGAGCGTTGAGGTGAGTAGAATGTCCTAGGACCTATACCGCAACATCATTTTGTTTGGAGATGACATGATTGTGACAGAAGTGTGATTTCAAGCTATTACTTCCTTCTTACAAAACTACACAAATCACCTGTGAAACTGCACTGAGAAAAATAACAAATCTTGTTCTGAGAAGTTTTCACTCGATGAGGGAGTTTGTTAAGGTACCACAAGTTTGTGTGTCAAAGGGTTTTTTTCCAATCAAATTATTCAGTCAAATATTAATGGTCAAAGTTGACTCTTCTAAAACTGCTAAGAAAATGCAAGTGTAAAACGTCAAAATTCATGTTTAGTTTTAGCCTAGGGAAAATACCAAACGTCACCCTGGGCATCTACAACTTGGCAAGGGATCATATGAAGTTGGTAAAAATTGAACGAAACAATTTTTTCTCCTGACAATTATCTGAGTTCAAAATATTATCTCTCAAAGTGAGTCACCTTGACAGGCTGAAAACTGCATGCGCGGCGAAATCAAACAAATTGTGTTTTATTTGGCTCCATGAAAAATATCGAACGAGGTGTTGCACATTTGAAATTTGGTAAAATATTACATGAAGTTGTGAAGAATTCATTGAATCAAAAAAAATTTCTTGATGATCATCTGGGCTTGAGATACAGAATCTCAAAGTAGGCCTTCCGCCAAGCTGAAATTGTGCGGGCGGTAAAGTCGAGCAAACTGATTGTCTTGGGTTCATGAAAAATATTGTTGCGCATTTGAAATTTTGACAAAGAGTACGTGAAGTTGGGAAGAATTCAACGAACCAAAACTTTCTTCCCGACGATCATCCGACTTCAAGATATCAAGCTCCAAAGTTTATTATTTCAACAGATACAACCCGGCACATTCTTTCCGCATCTATCGTTTTCTTTATTAAATTCATTTTTCTGTGTCGATAGAGATCGGTAATTGCATGATATTTTTGTCTGAATACTTCTCACCAATGAGTTGAAAATGATTTAATTTTTTTAATTAAATTCTCCTAATTTTTAATGACTTCACATAGGATTGATTTGAATTTTTTTTTAATTCACTATTTCTCTTTATGCGTGAACAATATGTTTTTGCTTGAAAACTGTGTGGAAGGTTTTTCCTCTTGCCTGGTGTTTAGCAGATTTCTGATAAATTTTTGGCCAGTCTTTGCTTCAACGTGGGCTATTCTTTCTTCTAACAGTTACGAGTGCATGGACATATGATGCATGTGTTGGCTTCAATTTTAACAAATGTTATGGCCTTTGCTGGTGAATGCATGGCCTATTAAACTACCTGTGCGTGCTTTTTCTTTTTATTTTTCTACTTTGACAGTTGTGATCTCCTAGCCAAGTAAAATGCGTGGAAATGATGTTGGGCCTGCATGGAAACAATTTCTTTCTTTGCTGGACTGTATCTTTGGCTGCCTGAAAAATGCTATCTTCTTCTCCCTTGCGTGACAACAATGCTTGGACTGTTTTTTTTTCTCTTCCTCCTACGTGGAATTCTTAGTTTTGGTTGGGCATGAATTATTGATGTATGTGTTGAATTCTTACTTTGTTTTACCAATGTGCCGACAAATTTTATTTTCTCCTCTTAGCGTGGATAGTTACTTTTCTTTTGGCAGCTGTGTATGAATTTGTTGTCACAAAATTAGGCAAATGCGTGGAGGCTTCAAAAAAAATTTAATGGCATATCTTGAAACTTCTTTTTAAAACCTGCATGAACTACAATTTGTTTTATTTGGCATGTGGTTGGAATATTTTCCTCCTCCTTTAGCTTTCAACGTGACTTCCTTCAAATCAATGTGTGGACAAATGCTTCCTCCAGCACGTGGGCAATATGTTTTTGCTTGCATGTGTTGAAATGCTCCTCCTTTGGTTTTGACATGGGCAATGTGAATGAATTAAATTTGCCCATGCGTGGATAACCTTATCCTTTCACCTACCTAACATTGATTCTCTTTCCCTGGCATGTAAATTTCCTCTTGTCCATGTGGTAAATATTATTCTGCCCAATGGATGTTGTTTTCTCTTTCACAATGGTGTTCACAGTAAACTAATATTCCTTATTTCTTCTTCTTATTGAAATGTGAGCGAATAAATTAATTAAATGGAACAAAAATTCTTCCAACTATTTATTCAAGGAAATGGTTATGGAAATTAAAGAATTTTCCCCATAATTGTTTCCCCTTCCCGTTAAAATAACCAATTGCATCTTTCCCAGGTACGTGCATTAATTGCCACGGTAAAATGGGAAATAAACAACCATTTTCCAACGGAAATGGCAAGGCAGGCTGACAATCCCATTTTATTTACCCATGTGGGAAATCGGGAGATTTTTGTTCGTTTGTCAATTGGTTGAATTGGCAATCAATGGAAGAAATTCCACAAGCGGGGAAATAAAATGAATTTGTTAGGAAAGGGGGAATTTGGGCACGGGATGTCAATTTCACATCCCTAGCAAGCGGAAGCGTACTTCCCCCGACAATTAAAATAAATCTTGTGGATTGAATTTTAATTAATATATATTTAATTAAAAACCCAAAAATTAATAAAAATTTATTTTATCAAATAAAGGATAATAAATTAATTAATATTTAGCGCAGTTTATGACCTAGCGGGAGGAGTTCTCGCCCAAAATGGACGAAACAAAGATCAGCATGATCATAAGAACGAGACGATCACAATGAGGGCAATAAATCATGCAAAGTAAATGTACGCCGAAAAAGCGACAAGTGAGCATGGGAATCTATAGGTAACTCTTCCGCGTACCCGACCTCCCGAGGTCATGCCAAGACAGCCGGTGGGGATAGAATATGCGTGGGATGCAAATGAACTAGTTAGGAAATCTAATGTCTTCGACACGCACTAATGGAATTTGGGAATCTAAGGCAATGAAGGCCCTTCTAACTTGGACTGGTGTGATAGATCGATCAACAAGGATGACTGCTCAAAGGCTCCAATCAATATCGATTTTTGGCGTGATTCGATCTATGGGTTGTGGAATACGTGGAAAATGACCTGGGATAGTTTCGCGTATATCTCCAGATAAGGTTATATGGTGGGTAATGAATATAATTGACTCTATGGACGATTCTCTAGCCTAGTCCAGAATTCTCTATCTTTGTTAGCTGTTCTATCTAGTAAGGATAGTTGTTTGATGATGATGGGTGGAAGTGGAGTGGACTAGAATACTAGTGTGCGTAGGCCAGTGTCTATATCTGATTGGCTTACGGATTCGTTAGGCTGCGGGATTTGTGGATCACAACCGTAGACTCTTGGTTGTTATGGTCCTGCTATGGTCATGTACGAAATCAAGTCCTAATCCCTAGTATCCAGTAATCATATGCTTTCTCATCTTCTATGTTTAGACTTAATAACTACGTGATTTTCTTGGAATATCTCACAGGCGTTCGTGCAACCTGGATTCTTAAACTAGTATCTATGTCTATGAGAGCATCTCCTACATCTGGCTGTGGGACCAAAGGATCACAACCAAAGGTTTTTTCTCTTTCGAACCCTTCTACAGTCATGTGAATGTTTTCCTAGGGTAATTTGTAGTTCGGTTGATTTGACCAAAATGTGTGTGCTTGGCCGTATTCTATATTTAACCCTCTCAACTGAGAGCTGGTCAGTCATAAATTTGTTGTTGTTTGGAAGACTTGTATTCTAAGGTTCTAGTCTATGTCAACTATTGCTATGACGAGGTTGGGCTGAGGCACGATTGGCTCAAATACGTATTCCCTGGGCTCCCTAGGTCCCGTGATTGTCATACAAAACAAAATGTAAATCTAACTGCAACAAAACAAATTTTAACTATCTAAAACATATATAACTTCTATTTTTGTTTTCAACTCTCTAAGAAGAAAAGTAGCTATTTAAACTTATCTAGAAATAACAACTAAATAACAATTTAAAACAAAAAAAATAACCGAGTGTAGTTATTTGTCTGTGTAATTTGTAGATTTATTCTAAATAACTTGCTTGATCTATTTGTGAGATTCTTGATCCTACCTCAGAAGTGAGGAGTGAATCATAGTTTCTCATAAACTATCAATCCCCACAGCTTCCCTGGCAATATCGAGAATAGAATTTACTAAAAATGAAGCAATTAACTACTTTACTTGATATGATTCTAACTAGAACTTTGAAAGTTAAAACTTGGATTCCACAAAATAGTGGTGAATCCAATGGTGTGTGTGATCTTGTCCCCTCAGTATGCTCTCCTCGTTCTTTCGTATTCTCGTGGATCCAGAAAAGCGTGTAATGCTAGCATCAACAGAAGTAGATATTGGGACAAAGGCAGCTCATAATGCAAACTAATTATAATGCGAGTAGGAGAGGGATAGCGCAAGAGTACAAAGCTTGGCTTATGCAATTCCTAGCGGGATTTACTACGAGTTATGCAACATAAAGCGTCCAGAACCTAAAACTATACTGTTTGAAGAGCGAAACCTGCAACTTTAATGGCTTCCTAAGCTATTCTACTCCAATGGATTGGATAAAACAACAACACCGTTTGCAAAAGCTGGATATGTGGCTTACCAACAGTTGAACAATGCTAACTAGACATATAATGAACTAACCAAGCACTCTAAGCAAAATGAAAAGCTAAGTATATTGCAAAGAGAAATTCCAGAGACAAACTTCAGGGCCATTTGCTTGAGCACAAGCCATTTATTTATAGCTTTCATTCACCCAAAGATCAAACCAAACTGAACTCTAAAAACTATAAACAATGGCCAAACACTATTCCTGGGGACCAAAAACATAAATGCAAGCCCAAGTCGGCAAGGAAAAGCTGGTGAAATGTTGATCTTTACATGAGTCGCGTCAAAATGATTTCTGGAAAATGCGTAAAGGACCGCCGCTCTGATCAGGGCGGCGGTTACAGGACCACCACCCTGATCAGGGTGGCGGTTTCGTCACTGAAGAGAAAAAGGTCAAGAAAAGAGGGGAAAAAGGAAAAACAAAGGATGCCGGGGCTAAGAAGGGCATACGAGATGTTAACGCATACTCCGAGAGCTTTTCCAGATCCTGAACACCTTGCAAGGAGACCTGTATCATCATTGGGGCACTTGTTACACTGTTCCGGTAGTACAGTACCTTACAATTTTGGGTACATACATATTTCTTCCTCGGAGAAGCGTTTTAGCCATGAAGAGGCGTAAAACGGTGGGTCCGAGTATGGCAGTCCCAAAATGGGAAGTTAGAATTTATACCTGACACGTCCGTGTGTTGAAATGACGCCATCCAAAATTCCCGCTAACTGTAAAATGAAAAGAGAACTCAAGTGCAGATAGATACAATAGTTTGAAAAATAAACACTAAGAATAACAGGGAATGAGAACGTACCATTTGTGCGGGGATAGGAACTTACCTTCATCAGCGCTCCAAACCTGTGAAAAAATTATTTTAAAATGAAACAGAGTGCCATATATATGAAAGTGGGCCCATTTTCCTATTCATTTATGCGATTCGATTTGATTGATTGTGAGCTCTGGGACCCACGGTGATGGTTTCTTGCGTGAGTAGAGTCAAAACGTTCGCAGCGAGATCATGATCATGCCTCCACATGCGGAACACCGACCTCAGCGATCACAGGTTAGTTTTCTTTAGTTTATTGTTTTTCCCCCCTTAATTTTGAAATGCTAAATACTCTGTAATGGGGGGGGTCCATTTTGACCAATGCTAGTTCAAAAGGTCCACCGCTAGGGGGCATCCTACTGGGTAGGCTTTGTTTTTTACTTAAAATGGTCTTTTCTGGCACTTTTTTGCCTTTTTAAGGTTACAAAGCCCGCATGGGTTTTCGGACACGACTGCCACACCCTCCTGGCCAGGTCAATGGTTACCATACACCGCCCTGTTCAAGGGCAGCGTTACAACGCCTACCTCCACCGTCCCTGCTCAAGTCGGCGGTTTTGCACAGAATGCAAAAAGAACTTTGGTTTTTGGAGATTGTTGTTTATATTTTTGCATTTCTCCATGTTTTTTTATATGACTTTCTCAAGTATTGTTCGGATACTACTTGCTCTTCTGTTGTGTTTTTTGGGTGTCTGCAGGCGAGAGAGTGATTTACATCGATGGATCAGATAGGAGAGTGTGTTGGGGGCTCTCAGTGGTATGAGATTCCGCTTCACAATATGAGGATTACACACTTCAGAGGGCTGGTATACTGCGCATATCGTGCATGCCCCCATGTTGGCAAAAACCATCTAGTCACATCCTTTGTGACTTATTTTCTTTACTCGGGATGAAGACGGACAACCTTTCCGATTGCCAGGGGTCCGTGTGAGTGACCATTAAATTGGAGGACGTCCTACCCCGCATTCTGGGGGTCCCCGATCATTGGGAGGGGGGACTCACTTAGAAGCATCTCCCGGTCACAAATTACACAGTGGACGACTATTGGGAGATGCAGCCTCTCCACGGTCGAAGAAGGGGGTGATAGTCGATCCATTCCCTCTTTGCCTATCCCCATCATTTTGACAGGCCATCCTGGGACCTGCCGCCTCGGTTGATCGGGGCAGGGAGGGGACCAATTGCTATACTGTTGGTCCCCCATTATTGTCACAAGATAGAGGGCCACGGCCGGATATATGCTTGGGGAGTAATATTCTTATTCTTGGGACCAACCTACCACGAGCTATATAGGTTGGTCCGTTTACAGGGGCATTGTTGAGCCCCACTTTAGTCATGAGTTGGGTTTATGAGCATTTCACCCCTATTGGCAGGGGTGTAAACGTGGCAAGATCCGGGAGTTATTAGGCAGCCTAGTATGGCAGACACGCGGTGCTTAGAGCACCGCCACACCAGCTGCTCTCTGACTACCTCGATAGTATGCGACACCATACCGACCCATGGCCGGTATAGGGGCGAGGAGGCCCTTAACCCTTGATTTCCTTCCCATAGGGAAGGGGCTTATCGATCGTTTGGACGAGTGAGGTGTGGGCCATTTGACCGAGTTCCTCAAGTTTTGGTCCTTCCTACAGGGGTAGCTTCCCCCCGTGGCACCAGTTTACAGATCATTCGTGAGGCCAGAGGGGGCCTAGAGGTCAGGTTGGATATGATTAATCCTAGCAGTCCCATTGAAAGCCAGAGGATAGTTTCGTGCTAAGGGAGAGCCAGTGCACTCGGGCACCGCTTACTTTCAAAAAAAATTTTTTGCTGCGGTTCCTACTCATAGCAGCGATGAACCTATTGATATTGACCTCCGTAGTCTGAGGAGTTTACAGAGGCGGGAAAGAGAGGAGACGAGGACAAGCGATCCTGAGTGGCATGACATTAGGACAATTATGCACGCAGAGGGGTTTAGCAGAGCTAGAGAGGGATACTCTAGTTTCAGAGGATCCCCTCTCCCGTGTCCATGTGGAGAGGAATGAGCCGTTGTAGGGCGACATGTTCTCCTGCCACGGAGCAGCCCCTCGCTCGGCATCCAGCGAGCAATCCACGCATTGCTGGCCCCATGCGACCCATCTTGGAGCCTGAGATTCCGAGTAAGTTACCCTTTCTCACTTTTATGTTTTATTTGTGGCTCCCCTTCATTGTTATTTTTATCTTTTAGTTTCTTGCTTAGTTTCTAATGCGTCTCCCTTTGTTTGCAGAGACGGTTGATGAGTGGCAAGATTGATCCGTAGGTATGTACCGATTCCCTGATGATCCCCATAGATAGGACCCCGCGCAGAGCTGTTCCGGGGATGTTGGGGAGCCTTCAGCACCGTAGGCCTACCGAAACATTTTTCTTCTCCGTCTAGCACGTGGGCTAGGATGGTGTCGACCTCCGTACTGAGTTGTGGGCTATCGGACGGCTGAGCTCTTATGATGAGCCATCTCGCGTGAGAACTTTAGCGGCTCTGCTCCTAGGGATCCTGAGCCTCTGTACATTCAGAGCGCTGGCGTAGCCGAGTCCCCTAGGCTGGTGCGTCACCTCGCTTCGGAGGGGTCGCTAGGGATTTAAGAGAGGCACTCTTGCTCTCATGTATTTTGTATTATATATTTCTTTGTATATCACGGGCTCTTTGAGCGTTTTGACCATGCTTAGTGCATGATGACATTGTATATAAACATTGATCATTTATATATATGCATTTGTTTTGGATCAAAATCTTGGCACTCATGGTTTCTTTTCTATTTCCAGTTTCTTTGTATATACTACGATGTATGTTTATATGCTTTTTAGAATGTATGCAATGGAGAACAAATGATGCAAATGTTTGTTTCCTTTTGTGTATTTCATGATGCTGATATATGTAGATGTAATGTGATTTTGAATCTTAGTTTCCGTAAGCAATTTTGGATACCTCATGTTTGTTTTGCAAAGTGATGAATACAAACTAGTATGATGAGTAGATACACTTGCCCCACTCCTAACTCCAAGCAACTAGTAAGATGTGAGAGCTCCTCACCGAGAGCTAGAAAGGGCACAAGTTTTGAGGTGTAGCTGAAATGATAGTGATGAAAGACAGACAAAGCTTTGGTGGAACCAAACAGAAAACTACATGCTTACTCCATACCTGAGTGACTTCATAATTTAGAATGCAACTTACTTTGCGGTTTATCTAGACTTAGATCCATAGATGGCCACATAGTAGAAAAAATCTGAGTTTTTAGGATTTTAACTCTCTTGGAATTTTGAACATCTTATTCATTTCGTTTTTTACTCAAAGTTTGAATTGTTTGTTTATGAATTTTAACATTTTCTTTGTCAAGAGGACCCCCCTATACTTTTCCCCATGCTACTAGTAATAAGCATGGGTTTATCACCGTGGGACAAGGCATAGGTGAGTAAGGGCATTTCCATCCTTTCCCAACCCTACGTCACTAGTAAGAGGCGCAAGCTCATCACCGAAGGTTGGTGGGGCAAGGAAATGTGTAAAATTAATCTTTTTTGTTTAATCACTTGTAGACTTGTTTTCTTGAGCAAAATGTCAGTATGTGCTTATTTCTAAAGAGATATACATATGGGATAGATGTGACACCTTGAAGCTTCTAGAAAAGACCATAGGTAAGGCCACCTATCCTAAGAAGAAATCGAAGCGAGAATAAACTTGCAGATCTTGGTATGGTTACCGTTAAGACTTTGTCATGCCTAACTTTATTTGATAAAAGATTCTGAGATAATTTGATGATATCATGAAAACGGAGAGGTATGATTAAAGAGTTTATGCCAACAACATCATGATTTTTTTGTGAATTGCTTTGAGAATAGATTCCTTGATCACCATTTATGTAAGGAACAGGTGGACAAAATGATCTTAATCTATATGAAGATGCAATGTAAATATATATAAGTAGTGCAAACTGCTTATGCGTAAAACCACTTGAGGTGAAGGGAATTGACTGTTTCGCCAAATTCCTCACCTTCTAGCGTACACAAGAGGTATGCACCATTTCCGTAATCCTTCATGACTCAGTATGGGCCTAACCATTTGGGCCGGAATTTTCTTCCTTCGCTGGTCTTCTTGTCAATCTGGCTGTCTAGTCTTAGAACTAGATCACCTTCGTATATGTCGCATTCATAGACCTTCTTGTTATACTACCGGCACATTCGGTCAGCATAAGCTCTATGCCTCTGTTCAACATCTAACCTAGTTTCATCTAGGATTTCTAGTTGGGAAAGATGTGCTTCTCTATAAGCATCTTCATCTAGAATCCCTTGGAGTGAAATGCGGAGACTAGGTATTTCAACCTCAAGTGGGAGAACTGCTTCTGCCCCAAATACTAGCAAGAAAGGAGTTTCTCCCGTTGGTGTTCTTATTGAGGTTTGGTGGGCCCATAGAGGCCGGGATATAAATTCAAATTCCAATCTCATTTGTTTTCTTTTAACCGTTTTAAGGAGAATGGCTTTCAGTGTCTTGTTTATCGCTTCAGCCTGTCTGTTGGCTTGGGGGTAATACAAGGAAGCTGTATGATGGCTTATCTTAAATTTATTACATAGTTCGTGAACCTCTTCATTCTTAAAATAAGTTCCATTATCAGAGATAATGATTTGCAGGATACCATACCTGCAAATGATTTGGTTCAAAATGAACTTGGCGATTATAGAACCAGGTACAGTAGTAAGAGGCATAGACTCTACCCATTTGGTAAAATATTCAGTGGCCGTGATTATAAAATTATGGTCATCTGTGGATGAGGGAGAGAATTTCCCTATTAATTCTAGACCCCATGTAGAAAAGGGCCATAGAGTAGCGATTGGTTGCAGAGCTTGTGCCAGCATGTGGATCTCATGGGAGAATTCTTGGCACTTATGACACATGCGTAAAAACTCTATTGCGTCATGTTCTAGAGTGGGCCAAAAATAGCCCATTTGATGTATTTTTTGAGTGGTGGCATGGCCACAGAAGTTTCCTCCACACATTCCACTATGATATTCATGGAGAATCTTCTTGGATTCTACTGCATGTTGACACATCTTAGAAGCATTCCATCGAATGCTTTTTCAATAGAGCACTTGCTCTATAATGACGTATTTAGCTACGATAATGCATAATTGCATCTTCTTTGTTGTGGTGTAACTCCTTCTGGGTAAGTATGGTCCATGATATAATTAATGATATTGGTGTACCAAAGGCACTCAGAGATAGAGGGTCCAGGTTTCGATGTAGTATACGCACTCATCTGGAAAGTCTAAATCTACTAAATCGCCTCCGTCTAATGGGTTGTCAGCTAACCAATCTGCGATGATTTGTCCTTTAACCAACTTCTGATTTACAAATGTTAATTCAAATTCTCCCATTAAGGTTATAAAATGTCCAGCCTTTTTAGACAAGGACCCTTGTGTGATGAAAGTTCGTAAATGGTGCGTTTTTGCCATGACCCCTTGTTTCTTGGTTTAGCATATAATGTCTTAGGCATTTAGTAGCAAAGAATATGGCAAGGCATTCTCGTTCTTCCTATGTATGGCATGTTTCATAGTCGAGTAGTGTTCGGATGATGAAATAAATCACACGTTCTCTCTTTTCATCGTCCTCTTGGGCCAACATACAAGCTAACGATACATTGGTAGCTCAGTGAATATAAAATTAACGGGCGATCTAGCTTTGGTGGCATTAGCGTAGGTGGTGATAATAGGAAACGCTTAAACTGCATCAAAGGATTCATTACAGTCCTTCAGTCCAATCAATGCTATAGTCCTTTCTTGAGTAAATTGTTGATTAGATGAATGGCAAAGCTTAAGTCTGGGATAAATCCCCGGATTGCACCCAGTTTTTCTGAGAAATGATCTGATTCCAGATTCATTCGAAGGTGGGACCATTTCAAGGACAGCCTGAATTTTGGTTGGATCAACATATATCCCTCATGACAATATGATGTAACCTAGGAGATTTCCTCCTGTTACACCAAAGACACATTTCTCTAGATTTAGTGTGACTCTATATTCTATTAGGTGTGAAAGAATGATGTGGAGTACTTCCAGATGGTCACAACACTTCTTGGCCTTAGCCAATAAGTCATCTACGTAGGACTCCACGATTTTATGAATTAAATCGTGGAATATATATGTCATAGCTTACTGGTAGGTAGCACCAGCGTTCTTGAGACTGAATGGCATAACAACATACCAATAGGTTCCCCAAGGAGTTACAAACGTAGTTTTAGCTTGATCTTACTCAGATATTTTGATTTGATTGTATCCTGAGAATCCATCCATGAGAGATAAAAGTTCAAATCTAGCTGTTGCATCAACAATGACATCTATGGATGGTAATGGGAAGTTGTCCTTAGGACATGCTTTGTTGATGTCTCGAAAATCTATGCAGATGCGTATCTTTCCATTCTTCTTGAGAACGGGGAAGATGTTTGATACCCATTGGGAGTAATCGACTGGCTTGATAAATCCTACTTGGAGGAGTTTTATTACTTCCTCTTTTACTATGAGAGCTACCTTGGGCTTCATGGGTCTAGATTTTTGTTTAACTGGCTTTGCATCTGATTTAGTGACAAGGTTGCGCACCGTAATGTGGGGTGTGACTCCTGTCATCTCCTTATAATTAAATGCAAATGCCTTCTGATGTTCTTTGAGGATCTGAGTATGTATTTCTACTTCTTCTGGGGTTAATGAGGATCCTAGTTTCAATATTCTCGGTTCATCTTTTGTCCCGATGTTGACATCGATTGTTTCTTCGATCAAAGAGGTGTTACCCTATTTGAACTCAGGTGGTGCTAGAGGTAAATCCAAATTATTACTCATTTTCTACTACATATATGCTAGGTTCCATTTGTGAGGGAAGATCCATCACGAGATTTTCTTAAGTAGGAAGACGAATGTGGAATTAAGGATAAATCTAGCATATGATAGGAGAGATGTAGTGCTGCATAGGTGTTTAAGTAATCCAAAGTAAGCCACATCACTATCAATACTGGTCTAGGAAGTTAGATTCACTTCCACTTGAAAGGGGATTTTTCATTGTTTTTATCAATGGTTCATCATGAATGGACACCATGAAACTGGGTATCTTCTAACTCATTGCTTGGAGTAAAACGTGATGCTGAAGTTTGCTATTGAATCAGCGAGAAGATTTTTCTCTCGCGGGATTACGTCAATGGATATGAAGTTAAATGCCTTGCTTAAACCTAATACGGCTTCTTTGTAAGAGATGCAAGTGTTTAGATTTGGTTTCGTATACCTCAGAAACCTGGTTTGTTACTAATTGCGAGTCTCCTAAGATTCTAAGGTTATCAATACTGATTCTTTTGGCTAAGGTGAGGCCAAGGAGGAGGGCTTCGTACTCAGCGCCATTGTTTGTGCATTCAAAGTTTTAGCTTAAAGGAAAATAAGTAGGACTTTCTCTTCAGGCGAAGTAAGAATTATACCTGCCCCCACTCCATAACGACATTTAGCTCCATCGAAATGGAGAGTCCAATATTTAGCTGGGAGTATAGATGTTGGGGTATCTGTTGTGTTTGCGCACTCAACTTCTACCATGTAGAGGTCCTCTGCTGGAAGGGAACCAACACCTAGGGAATATCCTATGCCTACTAAATCAAATGGTAAGAACATTATTGAATCTTGTTCTATTAACTCAACGATTTTTGCAGTAGTCCCTAATGATACTGTTTCTATAGCCTTATCTTTGGGGGTTGGGGTTGTTTCGGCTATGCTGATAGTTCCAAGATCCGTCATAGGTACCAAATTTTCCTCTGGTTTTGGGTCAGTGGGTTTATTGAGTTGGTTTTTTCGGAAGTTCAAATTCTGAGTGCATACCTAGATCTTTTCTTTAAATCAGCTAGGTGCAAATCGAAAGGCTTTGGATCACCTTTGGCTACAAAATACCTTTCCTAGATGTAGGAATATTACTTCTTGGAATAAAGTATAAGGGATTGCCTTCATTCGGTGTATCCATGGTCGGCCGAGGATCATATTATAATTAGTTTCCTTGATCTATATATATAAAACTCAGTCAGGATTGTTTTGGGTCCTAAGGTGACTGGTAGTATTATAGTTCCTATCGAAGTGGCTTTAAGGCTATCATAGCCTCTCAATGTATTTCGAGTGGTGGAACAGTTTGTTTCCCCATATCCTAGTTTTTGGAGGAAAGAGAAAGGGACTATGTTAACTGCGGCCCCATCGTCAACCATTACCCGTTTTACGTAGTTATTATAAACCCATACTTGTAAGTGTAAGGTTGGATCACCTCGGCATGCAATCTCAGCATCTGTAGGCATTTTACTTATTTCGAATATAAATTCGACATCCTTGTCCCGGCTGCCCCGGAGGGTGGATATCAAAATCTACGTGATTTACTTGTGTTTCAGGAGGTGGAGTGATGTTAATTAGATGACCTAAACCTAATGCTTCTAAAAGAGCAGCTCTGTGAGTAGGAGAGTTCTTTAGTAAATCCAAAAATGAAATGTGCGAGAAGGTCTTTGCTAGGTCACTAATTAAATCATAGGCACCCACAGGTTTTTCTACTATTTGTTGACTCTTATCAGTTTCTGGTAGATGACTTGGGCTCGGTTGAGAGAAATATTCTCGTGTTCTTGTTATAGCTTCGATAGGTAGTTCAGCATCTAATTCTACCAAACTGACTATCTTGGATCTTGGTTGACTTCCTAACTGTGGCGCGACTGATGGATTTAGTGAAGTCGAGGCTTCATGATCATTGTTTCCCGTCATTGCACCCTTGTTCGTCCCAGTTGGATTTAGTCTGTTATTATCATGGTTTGGGAGTGGATCGTTAAAGATCTTGAGGGGAGCATTCTGAGGGGAAACTGCCCCTGTGAGCGTATTTGGTGGTGGTGACACGGGATCTGCCAAAAACAAATCTGTGAAGAACTGTCTTTGTTCTTCTGGAAAACGTTGCATGAATTTATTGTAGTCACGGCATGTTCTAGTATCATGACCCTGAATTTTGTGGAAACCACAATAAGAATTGGGATTGTAATTCCTGTTTTGTTGGTTTGGTGTATATTGTGGCCTAAAATTCTGATCAAACTGTTACCTATTAGGATTAAAATTTTGTGTTTGTTGTTTCTGGCTTTGGTTTTGATAACCAAATGAGTTTTGGCTTGGCCCTTGTATAGGATTTCACCGTTGTTGTTGTTGGTGGTGGTGGTGGTTAAAATCCACTGTATTAATTGTCAGGGTAAAGTTGTTGTTTCGTTGATTGTTTGTTTGTGATGGAGTATTGACCACATTTACCTTCTTGGGCTGGTCGGTTACTCCATCCGTTGTTACACCCCAATTTTTGTTAAGGATTTTAGGTCCTTGATTGATGTTTGTGGTAGTGGGATAATTTGTAGTGTTCTGATTGGGGGTGATTAACCTCCCGTTTGTTCCATATGTCTTACGACCACTATCTATCGCTGCTTGATCTATTCGAAGAGTGCTCTCAAGTACTTCATCGTAAGTTCTTAGCGGGAACTTCTGGACTTCTTCCTTCACCTCTCTACTGAGAGAATGAAGGAATAAATCGCATAGTTCCATCTGATCCATGTTTGGAGCACTTGCTGAATAATAAAGAACTGTACGCCACCTCTGGATGAAATGGGCGACAGATTTGTTGTGTTCTTGTTTGATGTGCAAGAATTCCCTGATTCCTGTTCTTAACAGTTTGTTCATGTCGAACGCCTTAATGAACTCTTATATGAGTTATTTAAATGAATGGATGGAGGCTTCAGGTATTCTATAATACCAGTCGAGAGTAATGCCTTCCAAGGTTTTGGGGAATATTTTAGCAACAACCCCATCCCAAGGGAGTAATTCACGTATGGCTGTAGCGTAAGCTTTGATATGCGCGTTTGGATCTCCCTCACCTTTGTACTTGGGTAAATCAGGAAGGGGTCTTGGAAGCATGATGCTTCGTATGGCAAAGTCTAAGGGCTCTTTCAGATATTCTGAATAAGTCCCTATCGCATAGGTTTCGACCATTGATGGTGGTTACTGAGGGAGTGATGGTGGGATGGGTTGTTGATATAACGCAGCGCATACATTGACAGGGGCATAGGGAAGTCCCTGTGTTTGAGCAAAAAGGCCGAGAGAGGAGAACATATCTCCTTGTGGTGATTTGGAGTACATGTTTAAGTATGACGGGATATTGTCTAGTAATGGGTTGTTTGATACTAGACCGGGAGAAATAGTGTTAGAGATGACAAGCCTTGTTGGCATTTGTTGTGGATACTGGGGAGGCATGCCTAACGTGCCTACTCCTGTGAGGAGATCTACTTGGCCAGGGTGGTATGGAGGATTGGAACTTCCTGCTTGCATGAACTGAGGATTTTGACTTGCTTGAGAAAGTTCTAACCCTCTCACTTTTTATACTAACGTTGAAATGACTTCATTTGGTGAAGTCATGGTGCTTTGCCTTAGCGGCGTTTGTTGTATACCCTGGTGTTGTATAGGCATATGATATCCTGCTATGAATTGGCTGTTATCCTGCCAAGTTTCTCCGAGAGTATTTCCTATATGCAGTGGCATAGAGGTATTTTCTTGAAAAGAGACTTCGGGTTGTATTTGTAAACCTCCTATAGATGGGTACATACCCCGGGAGCATTGTTCACTTCTAGGATAACGTACTGAGTGTTCATCATCTAAGACCAGGTATGGGTCTGATTGCCTACTAATTTGTGGTCTAAGTAGCATCTGAGGAGACGAACCAGATTCTCTGGTAAACGTCATATTGTTCGAGCCTGAAGGCTCTGTTTGTTGCGTTCAAGGGGGTTGATCTACCTCCTCAGTTTGAAAAGATGAATTATATCTGATTCTTGGGGTTTGTGTTGATAACTGATTAGTTGAATAGTTGTCGCCCCATACTGAGAGTGAGGGTGATGATTGTCTATTCTATTGGGCGTAGTATGCCTCGAGACCTAAGAGGGGTCTGCCATATGCATCGAATCCCGACATATTTGGGGGGTATATGAATACCCGCAGAATAATGGGAAGGAGCGAAGGTGATTTATGAAAGGCTAAAGAGGCAGAGAAGATGAAAAGTAAACTAAACTTGGAAGAACACGTGATATTATGAATCTAAACGAGAAATTAGGAAGTTCACATCAGCTTCACTAATTTTGTTTATTTCACGTCGGGTTCACCAATTTTGTACGCCGAAAAAGTGACAAGCGAGCGTGGGAATCTACAGGTAACTCTTCCACGTACCCGACCTCTCGAGGTCATGCCGAGACAGCTGGTGGGGATAGAATATGCGTGGGATGCAAACGAACTAGTTAGGTAATCTAATGTCTTCGACACGCACTAATGGAATTTGCGAATCTAATGCAAAGAAGGCCCTTCTAACTTAGACTGGTGTGATAGATCGATCAGCAAGGATGACTGCTTGAAGGCTCCAATCAATATCGAGTTCTAGCGTGATTCGATCTATGGGTTGTGGAATACGTGGAAAATGACCTGGGATAGTTTCGTGTATATCTCCAGATAAGGTCATATGGTGGGTAGTGAATACAATTGACTCTACGGACGATTCTCTGGCCTAGTCCAGAATTCTCTAGCTTTATTAGCCACTATATCTTCTAAGGATAGTTGTTCGATGATGATGGTTGGAAGTGGAGTGGACTGGAATACTAGTGTGTGTAGGCCAGTGTCTATATCAGATTGACTTATGGATTCGTCAGGCTGCGGGATTTATGGATCACAACCGTAGACTCTTGGTTGTTGCGGTCCTGCTATGGTCATGTACGAAATCAAGTCCTAATCCCTAGTATCCAGTAATCATATGCTTTCTCAACTTCTATGTTTAGACTTAATAACTACGTGATTTTCTCGGAATATCTCACAGGCGTTCGTGCAACCTGGATTCTTAAACTAGTATCTATGTCTGTGAGAGCGTCTCCTGCATCTGGCTGTGGGACCAAAGGATCACAACCAAAGGTTTGTTCTCTTTCAAACCCTTCTACAGTCATGTGAATGTTTTCCTAGGGTAATTTGTAGTTCGGTTGATTTGACCAAAACGTGTGTGCTTGGTCATCTTCTATATTTAACCCTCTCAACTGAGAGCTGATCAGTTGTAAATCTGTTGTTGTTTGGAAGACTTGTATTCTAAGGCTCTGGTCTATGTCAACTATTGCTGTGACGAGGTTGGGCTGAGGCACGATTGGCTCAAATACGTATTCCCTGGGCTCCCTAGGTCCCGTGATTGTCATACAAAACAAAATGTAAATCTAACTGCAACAAAACAAATTTTAACTATCTAAAACATATATAACTTCTATTTTTGTTTTCAACTCTCTAAGAAGAAAAGTAGCTATTTAAACGTATCTAGAAATAACAACTAAATAACAATTTAAAACAAACAAAATAACCGAGTGTAGCTATTTATCTGTGTAATTTGTAGATTTATTCTAAATAACTTGCTTGATCTATTTGCGAGATTCTCGATCCTACCTCAGAAGTGAGGAGTGAATCATAGTTTCTCATAAACTATCAATCCCCACAGCTTCCCTGGCAATATCGAGAATAGAATTTACTGAAAATGAAGCAATTAACTACTTTACTTGATATGATTCTAACTAGAACTTTGAAATTTAAAACCTGGATTCCGTAGAACAGTGGCGAATCCGATGGTGTGTGTGATCTTGTCCCCTCAGTATGCTCTCCTCGTTCTTTCGTATTCTCGTGGATCCAGAAAAGCGTGTAATGCTAGCATCAACAAAAGTAGATATTGGGACAAAGGCAGCTTAGAATGCAAACTGAATATAATGCGAGTAGGAGAGGGATAGCGCAAGAGTACAGAGCTTGGCTTATGTAATTCCTAGCGGGATTTACTACGAGTTATGCAACATAAAGCGTCCAGAACCTGAAACTATATTGTTTGAAGAGCGAAACCTGCAACTTTAATGGCTTCCTAAGCTATTCTACTCCAATGGATTGGATAAAACAACAACACCGTTTGCACAAGCTGGATATGTGGCTTACCAACAGTTAAACAATGCTAACTAGACATATAATGAACTAAACCAAGCACTCTAAGCAAAATGAAAGCTAAATCTATTATAAAGAGAAATTCAGAGGCAAAATTCAGGGCCATTTGTTTGAGCGCAAGCCATTTATTTATAGCCTTTTAGTCACTCAAAAATCAAAACCAAACTGTACTCTAAAAACTATAAACAATGGCCAAACACTATTCCAGGGGACCAAAAACATAAATGCAAGCCCAAGTCGGCAAGGAAAAGCTGGTGAAATGTTGATCTTTACATGAGTCGCGTCAAAATGATTTCTGGAAAATGCGTAAAGGACCGCCGCTCTGATCAGGGTGGCGGTTACAGGACCACCACCCTGACTAGGGCGGCGGTCACGAGACCGCCGCCCAAGCAGGGCGGCGGTTTCCTCACTGAAGAGCAAAAGGTCAAGAAAAGAGGGGAAAAAGGAAAAACAAAGGAAGCGGGGGCTAAGCGGGGCATACGGGATGTTAACGCATACTCTGAGAGCTTTTCCAGATCCTGAACACCTTGCGAGGAGACCTGTATCATCATTGGGGCACTTGTTACACTGTTCCGGCAGTACATTACCTTACAATTTTGGGTACGTACAGTAACACTTTTGAAAATTTTCAAAATTTCCATGTTTATTAATTTTGTGAAGTCAAAATTAGTTGATAACAACTAAGAGACAAACCAGTCAAAAGAATATAGCCATGCATGAGTAGTCAGGAATCCCACACAAGTTGAAGATAAAGAAATCCACGCAGCCATAAGCAAGTCCACTCCAACACACAGCAATTTCCATGCTTATGAAGGAAATAAAATTTTCCATGCTAATCAAGCAAACAGCCAAAAGAAATAATCAACACATGCATAGAAAAAAAAAATATTTTAAAAAAGAAATAAAATACCTAGAATGCCACACTTAGGAGAAGTAATAATTTCCAACCAGTTTTTAACGCATGCAGCAAAGAGAAAAATGTGAAGTTCAACGCCTTCTCTAGATCATACTCATTTCATTTTATTATTATTTTTTTAAAAAGAAAGAGAATTTATAGAAGTCCACAGAATCTTGTTGAAAGTAAAAGATCAATGTGCTAGGGAAATGGAAAAAGATCATTCACTGCCAAAGAAGAAAAATGCCAAGCTCATGTAGCCCATGCATTGCCAGAATTAATAAAAATGGTCTTAAATTGTAGTATTTTTAACCCGGGTTGTGATTTAAGTTTAGTCTCAATATTTTGTTTGTATGATCATTTTGTGACTCGATACCACTAAATTTCTTTTTATTTAAAAATAATAATAATAATAAGAGTCGTATTATTCTTGCGGCAACGATGGTCCAGAGACTTAAACTCGACACCTTTCTAGTGTATTGTTTTCTTTTCACTTTCCATTTTAAAAATTCATAATGGGTGAATGCTCTAATAAGTCGGCACTAAAATACATATATCAAGGATTGGTTCCAGCATCATCCTTAAATTCAGCATATGATAATATTTTAGATACTCATATGGGTCACGTGGATATGGTTCAATTTTGTGACAAGGTAAGATGGGAAGGGAGGATTTTTTTTCAAAAAGGCTTTATCTTTATGGCTTACCTCAAGCGGAAGTGTTTCTGTACGATGTAAAAGTGGCATGCGAGCATGGGGATATCCAAGTACCTCTTCCTCGTACCCAACCTCTCGAGGTTGTGCCAAGACAACCGGTGAATGTTAAATATGAATGGATACAGACAAGTTAATCGGGTAATCTTATATCCTCAATAAGCAATAATGGAATCTGCGAATCTAAGGTGAAGAAGGCCCTCCTAACTTGAATTGGTGTAATGGTTCATTCAGATATAATGGTTGTTCGGAGGCTCCAATCAATGTCGAGCTCTGTCGAGATCCTGTTTCTTGGTTGTTGGATACGTGGGAAGTGACATGTGGGAGCTTCGTATATATCTCCTGACAAGGTCATGAAAAATGGTGATAGGCGGGTTAGTGGATTTGTAATTAACTATGGGTGGTTTTCTGGTCTAACCCAGAAAATATTAGATTGATTGGCTTCTATGTTTAATACGGAGAACTATGTTATGATATCTGGCGGGAGTGGTGAGGATCTAAATACTAGCATTCGTAAACTGGTGTCAATGCTTAACTGATTTGCAGGCCCGTTGGGTTGTGGGACTTGGGGATCACAACCATGAGTTTGCGGTTGTTGTGGACCTATTATGGTCATGTGAAGAATCAATCCCTTCTTCCGACTATCCAGTAATCGTATTCCTTTTCAGCCTCTATGTTTAGAACTAGAAGTTATATAATTTTCTCAGAGTACCTAACAAGTGTTTTGGCAACTTAAATGTGTAAGCTAATATCTATGTCAACAAGGAGGTCCCCTGCATTAGGTTATGGAACTAAAGGATTGCAACCAAATGTTTTCTCTCTTTCGAATCCTTGTACGGTCATTCGGATATTTTATCAAGGCAGTCTATAATTAGGATGATTTGACCAAAATGTGTAAGCTTTGTCGTCTTCAATGTTTAACCCTCTCAGTTGTTCACTAATTGCTCGTAGGTTTGTTGTTGCTTGAAAGACCTGTATCCTAAGGTCCTAATCCATATCAACTAATGTTGTGGGTAGATTTAGCTAAGGCACTATGGGTTCAAATATATATTCTCTAGGCTCTCTAGGTCCTGTGATTGTCATACAAAATGATTCAACTTTTAACTAAAATTGATAAACTGATTACGAAAGAAGTATTTACACTATGCAAGCATTCTTCTATTTTTGTATTTTCAATGACGTATTTTAATGAAATTGAAGAGTAGCTATTCTAGTATATTTAGAAAAATGAACAAATAATCTAGTAACAGAATTTAAAACAAGCAA
The DNA here is from genome assembly GCA_019776745.2 of Taxus chinensis. NCBI lineage: Eukaryota > Viridiplantae > Streptophyta > Pinopsida > Cupressales > Taxaceae > Taxus > Taxus chinensis. Next base: position 467,466,768 of record CM034152.1, read on the forward strand.
AGTATCCTGGTGTGGCTATTAACCTATGCAGTTGTGATTTTATCCTAAATATCTAAGCAACTAATTATTTTAAATTGAAATACTCTCAATCCTACCTTAGAAGTGAGGAATGAATCACAGTTTCTCAGAAACTATCAATCCCCACAACTTCCCCTGTGATATCGAGAGCAAACTTTTAACTGAAATAAAATAATTCACTGCTCTATTTGATACATTATAACTAGAACTTTGATAGCTCAAACCTGGCATTTACAGAATAGTGGTAAATCCAGTTGTGTGTGATTTCATCCCCTCGGTGTGATCTCCTCGTTCCTTTGTGTCCTTGTGAATCCAGAAAGTGTGTATATGATAGTATCAACAGAAGATGGTATTCGAACAATGGCAGCTTTAGATATAGACCGAATACAATGCGAGTAGGAGAGGGATAGCGCAAGTGAACAGAGCTTGACCATACGGGAATACAACACAAGTGTACCGAGAGTTTTAGAATCTATCCTTATGACAAAAGAAAACCTGCAAATTTAATGGATTGTAATCTGGAAATGAAGCTATTATATGCTAAACTGATTGTATGGAGCAGCAATGGAACAAGACTGAAACAAGAAGATTGAATGACTTCTAAACAACAAAGGAAAACTAATAATTGATACAAAACATGAAGCTAGTAGAACTCTAAGCAAGAAATTCAAAGACTGAATAATAGAGTTGAGAAGATGAGGGGCCATTTGTTTGAAAACAAGTTGGCTATTTATAGCAAATGCAATTACTAGAGGGTAACTCCCAATTGAACTCTTTTACTATAAACAAAGGAAAAACACTATTTACCAGGGAACCAAAAACATTAATGCAAGCCAAAGTGGTTGAAGAAAGCGTGTAAAATTGAAGATTTACATTTAACATGATCATCAGAAGAATCTAGAAAATACGTACAGGATTGCCGCCCTATGCAGGGTGGCAGTTACGGGACCGCCACCCTATCCTGGGCGGCAGTCACAGGACCGCCACCCAGGTAGGGTGGTGGTTTCATCACTGAAGACAAAAATGCAAGAAGAAGGGGGGCAGAGGGAAAAACAAAGCATGCGAAGGCTAAGTGGGGCATGCGGGATACAAATGTATACTAGGCGAGCTTTTCTGGATTCTGAACACCTTGCAAGGAGACATGTATCATCATTGGGGCATGTGTAACATCATTCTGGCGGTGCAGTACCCTAAAATTTTGGGTACGTATAGTTTCTAGTTGCCATAAAATTCCCTGAATTTGTCCTAGCTTGTGCCGAGCATTATGATCATGAGCGTCGAGGAATTTTTAATGAAAAATATGAACCTTTTCTGCTCAATTCACCAAATCATATGGAGGATTTGTTAAGAGTGTCACTTCATGAAGAAAATTCTGACATCACACAACAATTGGCACAACAATTCTGGGATGAAAATCCTTTGAGATGGTTGATAAAAATTGGTTGGTCAAACCAAAAACTCACACTTCAATAATTCTCAAAGAGTTGTTTCGGGTAGAGTTTCATGAAGAAATAGGAGATATGATTACTCTCCTCGATAGGGTTTTTGGTCTCCCTTCCACTTGAAATTTTCATCCTTTGATGTACAAGTTCATTTGTATCTTTCTTGATGCAAAGATGTTCATTGATTAGGCAAGTATCGTTAGCAATACTCTCCATAAGTAATTGATTGAGGTAAGGATGATAGGTCATTTGTACATGACCTCATATTTGATTTATGTTGTAGCAAGAAGGAGTATATTTTCAGGGCTAACAACTAGAGGTACAATGGGTCTTGACAAGAATAGTGTTTTTCACTTTTATCCACAGCTAGAGTTCAAGAACGGTTCTCACCATTTCCGGAGGGTAAACGATGTTTTCCTATTCTATATAATCCGGTCACTAGCAAGAAACCTAGAGAAATATTTTCAGAAGATGCCAAGGCAGTGATAAAACAATGGGAAACTTGGTTTATCTAGTTTCCCTCTTACTCCTATATATGAGTTGATGGATTTGTAGGAGCTCCTTATAAACTTCATAAATATGGCAGTGACAAAATGGTATTGATGGAACTTTCACATCAGCTTTTCAAAATCCATTGCCTACTAGTAGATAAACGCAAAGGAGACATTCGTTTCCCGATTCAAATTGGGGAATACAAATGTCCAAATTCCCACAGTGCAAAACTTATGGAAAAAGAATTTTCCCTCATGACTATACATTCTTTCACAAGCAGGGCTCAATTCAATATTAAAGGGTCCATGGAAAAATCCCTATGAGCAAGATATAGGCACAAGGCAAACATAGAAGACTATTAGGCAAAATGTGCAAATGACACGGAGGTAAGATGACGATAATTTTCTCACCTCACATTGGCTCAGATAGCAAATTACGGATTGAGGGATCCTCCTTTGACCCTTGTTGATAATGGGATTTATCTTATGAATCTTTCCTATGATCAGATAGTTTTCACTCCACTCCCTGGTATTGATTGGAGTAGAGGAGATGAAACTTCTCTAGATGTCATGAATCAACCTGTGCTAAAAAGGACTATGATGTAGTATGAGAATCAAATAGCCAATCCTCTCCCATTTCAAGCACATATGTCTAAAATATAGAAACTACCAATGCAAGGAGGATTTACATAGAAAAAGGTGGTGCAAACTTCTTCACACCAGTCTCCACCGACATCATCACATGCATCTCAGAGGAAAAGTTAGTGGTTACCCAAACCTATCTCTAATAAAGAAGTGGTATCTCAAGGATAGGTAAAAAGTGTGCATCTTCGGGAAGGAAAATAACGTGTTTTGGGTATTTATACCCCAAACTCATCTTTTCACATCACTGAGAATTACAATAGGCCCACCAAATATCCAAATCATCAATATCATACACCAAAGTCCAAACAAATCCTAGTAGTACATATATCTAATTCTTCTGAACATCCAGGTGATAAGGGTATTCCATAAGAACATGAGGATAATCAAGAATGTGTTGTAGATGTTACTTCACCAAGGATTGAGGTGATAGAACAACTTCCTATTGGTTTTAGTCATGAGAAAGGAAAAGAGTATTTTTCTTCCAATTCTCGACTTTTTTGTGTCGAATTAATGAATGAAACACCGACCTGGGTTGACTCTGAAATAAAAAAGAGAAAGAGATTGGTAAAAGTGGCCAACATTGATTTGGAATCTTTTTCTACCCTTTCCAACAAAGTTGTGCCCAAAAATCCTAAGGTCTTCTCCAGAGTAGTGATTGATGATAGCAGAGATAAGTTTGAAGAAATTGCAGTTCTTGCTACTGAAAAGGATCTTGGGGACATGACAGTCACTAACTATGAAGTATCCAAGATAGCCCTTGAAAAGACCACTTTTGAAAGTGATGTTGTTATGGAAAAGGATTAAATGAATAGTGTGCTTAAAAGGTTAGCGAGATAGAAATCTCAAATTTCCCAACTCAAGGAAGAAAAGAATCAGTTGATTTCATATGTTCAGCATTTGATCAACCCAATTGTGTCTTCTTTTCATATTCCAGAGATGGTGGCTATCTCAGATCAATAAATTATCAATCAATCAAAGGATGTGATCACTCTAGGGCACACTCTAAGGTCATGGGTTTCTGAGATAGAAAGTGGTGGGTTGAGAACAATTGCTGAGGTGATAAAAATATCTTAGAATATTTATGCCTACCTTGATTCAATGTTTCCATTCAAGGAATGCTTTATTACAGAATTAATAACACTGGATCAGAATTTTCCAAGTCTTCAAGAGCTTGCTCGCATGGAATCTACATTCTTAGCCTCAGATGGAAGACTTGATTTTGATCATCGCATGACATGAATTATATGGTTAAATCATGTTAAGTCCAGCAAAATGATTATGGAAGACTTAGTAAATTAGTTTGACAATTTGTGCAATGAAGCCTATACCACACTCTCTTATATTCAAGTCTTCATCGAAGATATTCCTTGTACTTTCGTCAACAAACACAGCCAAAGGAATTCAGTATAACATCTGGTAGAGAAATTTACGAAATTGATATATGAAAAGTATACTCTTGTTGATGTTTTTTCCACTTCTTCTATGGATCAATGTTTCAAGATCAAACACCTTTACGAAGAGATCCAATCTAAATTTGCAGACCTACATACCATACCAGGTAAGATTCTTGAAATACAAGTACTTTGTGAGGCTGGTCTTCTCCCGAGTTATTTTCCAAAGGAAGAGAAAATGCATCGGACATTGCAAAAGCTCAAATATTTTGAATTGGCAAAGAATCAGGATCCTTGTTTTCCCAACAACATGGCAGGGTGATTTCCTATATTTTCTCATGGGTTGGAGAGTCCATTTCTCATACAATTGAGATAGGCGGACCCCACTCCAATGGATAATGCACTGGTTTTTGTCTAATGTTTTGAAAGTGGTATTTTAAATGATGTTATTGTTGAATTCACTTTTGTGAAAACTTAAGAGATTTCTATTTTTAGTTGCTTTTAATAAAGTTGGTTGAAAAATTCAAAGTCATTTAAGTGCCCTATTTAATATTCATGTAAACCATAACTACCTTGTAACCAACTTTTGGGTTATAAAAGGAAGTCAGGGGCTCATTTGTAAAGGTGACTTTGAGAGAGGAGAAGAAAATACTTTTGTATGAAAGCTTTACTTCAAAGAAAGAAACTTTGTGTTCTTTTGAGAAGACATTTTGGAGTTAATGAAATATGAACTTTATGTCCCATTCATTGTCTCTTATAGCATTTGATGTTCTTATGTTCATTAGATGTTAGGGTTTGAATCCTGCACGAAAATATTATCTTGGATCTTATTGTCAATGCTACTAATATGTTGTTCTACTTCACAGTGATCAAGCTCTGATTATCTACTTGCTGATGTGTGTTCCCTTTTACTCATTCTCGTTTAACTAATGCAAAATCCATTTTATTTGTGTTAGTTATTTATTGTTCTTCTCCATGCAATATTAGGCTCTACTTTTACCTAACTCTTGCATGTTCCTTCCATTCATTCATTTCCTTCATTCCATTCCATCTCCCTCATTCAATTTTCTTTCCATTGATGTTCCAAAACACCTCCCACATACAATTTTAAATGTACAGATGTAAATATAGTTTTTGTTTTCAATAAATGTATCCTCACCTTCATTGAGCCCACATTGTTGCTTGTTATTTACATGCGTGCAAATCCATATGCTAACATGTGGCCTTCACCATTTATCCAGTCAATTTTCCCAATGCAGGGGCTTCTAGTTTGGCTTTTAGCTGCTGAATGTGACACAAAAATAAAAAAAGAAAGACCTCCACCCACTTGGAACTTCACCTCCTTGGAGCATCGAATGAGATTTTAGATTAATTCTTTCTTGTGCATGGAATTTCCTTCACTTTTGCATGTGTGGATCTCAGAAATTTCTTACTGGTACATGGATTTGACATCTTCTTTTGTTGGGTTTGAGTTTTTAATCAAGTAAATATGTGGATATCATGAGCAGCTATAACCAGCCTGTACATGGGTGTATATGTCCACAATAAAACCATAAACAAAGAAGATTTAATAAAAAAACATCCCTATGCAAAAAAAAAAAAAAACCCAAAACTTGATTCATTTCATGTTAGCACAAGCTTGAGCTTCAGGCATGTTATGTGGATCGGGATTGAGAGAAAAATGTACAAATATCAGTCCAAAAATGAGAGCTGAATATTGTTTGTGAGCAGAAGAATTCCCAAGCAGCATATCAAAAGCCACACGTCCAACCAGAAATGAGCAATTGATTAAAAGATGACTCCTAAGCCTGTGATCTTGCAATGGAGAGACAACTTCCTAGAGCTCTCAAGGTTTTCTATCTCTGGCTAATGCCTATGCCAGGTTATCCATGTGAAAGTCAAAGAGTGCCTGTAGAATGAGCTTTTCGGTTCTTCTGGATCTGGATATCTGTAATATTTCCTTGTTTCTCCTTTTTACCAATTTCCTCCACTTCTGCAACCTCTTGTAACCATCTCCTTCTCAATTTCTAGATGATATAAGTAAAATTAAAATTGTCTACGACAATTGGAAGCAGGAAGAATAATTGTCATGCCCCCGGCACTTGCTCATGGCAGTTACGGTAATTAATAAAAAAAAGAAAAGTTCTTCTAAGTTTGTCGAACTTCTAGGAATATTAAATTAATATTTATTAATTAAAAACCTTAAAATTTAATAAATATTAATTTTATTAAATAACAGGGTAAATATTAATTAAACAATTGAGATAGGCGGACCCCACTCCAATGGATAAGGCACTGGTTTCTGTCTAATGTTTTGAAATTGGTATTTTAAATGATGTTATTGTTGAATTCACTTTTGTGAAAACTTAAGAGATTTCTATTTTTAGTTGCTTTTAATAAAGTTGGTTGAAAAATTCAAAGTCATTTAAGTTCCCTATTTAATGTGCATGTAAACCCTAACTACTTTGTAACCAACTTTTGGGTTATAAAGGAAGTCAGGGGCTCATTTGTAAAGGTGACTTGAGAGAGGAGAAGAAAATACTTTTGTATGAAAGCTTTACTTCAAAGAAAGAAACTTTGTGTTCTTTTGAGAAGACATTTGGAGTTAATGAAATATGAACTTTATGTCCCATTCATTGTCTCTTATAGCATTTGATGTTCTTATGTTCATTAGATGTTAGGGTTTGAATCCTGCACGAAAATATTATCTTGGATCTTATTTTCAATGCTACTAATATGTTGTTCTACTTCACAGTGATCAAGCTCTGATTATCTACTTGCTGATGTGTGTTCCCTTTTACTCATTCTCGTTTAACTAATGCAAAATCCATTTTATTTGTGTTAGTTATTTATTGTTCTTCTCCATGCAATATTAGGCTCTACTTTTACCTAACTCTTGCATGTTCCTTCCATTCATTTCTTTCCTTCATTCCATTCCATCTCCCTCATTCAATTTTCTTTCCATTGATGTTCTAAAACACCCCCCACATACAATTTTAAATGTACAGATGTAACTATAGTTTTGGTTTTCAATAAATGTATCCTCACCTTCATTGAGCCCACATTGTTGCTTGTTATTTACATGCGTGCAAATCCATATGCTAACATGTGGCCTTCACCAGTTATGCAGTTAATTTTCCCAATGTGGGGGCTTCTAGTTTGGCTTTTAGCTGCTGAATGTGACACAAAAATAAAAAAATAAAGACCTGGACACCCACTTGGAACTTCACCTCCTTGGAGCATCGAATGAGATTTTAGATTAATTCTTTCTTGTGCATAGAATTTCCTTCACTTTTGCATGTGTGGATCTCAGAAATTTCTTGCTGGTACATGGATTTGACATCTTCTTTTGTTGGGTTTGAGTTTTTAATCAAGTAAATATGTGGATATCATGAGCAGCTATAACCAGCCTGTACATGGGTGTATATGTCCACAATAAAACCATAAACAAAGAAGATTTAATAAAAAAACAATATGCAAAAAAAAAAAAAAAAACCCAAAACTTGATTCATTTCATGTTAGCACAAGCTTGAGCTTCAGGCATGTTATGTGGATCGGGATTGAGAGCAGAATGTACAAATATCAGTCCAAAAATGAGAGTTGAATATTGTTTGTGAGCAGAAGAATTCCCAAGCACACATCAAAAGCCACACGTCCAACCAGAAATGAGCAATTGATGAAAGATGACTCCTAAGCCTGTGATCCTGCAATGGAGGAGACAACTTCCTAGAGCTCTCAAGGTTTTCTATCTCTGGCTAATGCCTATGCCAGGTTTCCATGTGAAAGTCAGAGAGTGCCTGTAGAATGAGCTTTTCCTTCTTCTGGATCTGGATATCTGTAATATTTCCTTGTTTCTCCTTTTTACCAATTTCCTCCACTTCTGCAACCTCTTGTAACCGTCTCCTTCTCAATTTCTAGATGATATAAGTAAAATTAAAATTTTCTACGACAATTGGAAGCAGGAAGAATAATTGCCATGCCCCCGGCACTTGCTCATGGCAGTTACGGTAATTAATTAAAAAAAAAAGTTCTTCTAAGTTTGTCGAATTTCTAGGAATATTAAATTAATATTTATTAATTAAAAACCTTAAAATTTAATAAATATTAATTTTATTAAATAACAGGGTAAATATTAATTAAACAATTAAAACAAATTTTGTGTCGTATCGAGAGAAGGGCTTATTCAAAATGGATGAAACGAAAGTCAAAATGACCATGAGAATAATACGATTACGATGAAGGATGAAAACCACATGAAAGAACACTTTGAAATTTTTATATATTTTTAAAATTTTACTTTTATTGATTTTGTGAAGTCAAAATTAGCTGAGAACACAAACCAAAATTTAGCATGCCATGGCTTGAGCATAAAAAAGAAAATCCAGAGCACCGGCAATGATAAAAATAGGGTAATTAGGAGGATTGGGGAGCCATGGAAATAGAACATTCAATGAGGGTTTATGAGCATATTAAACAAGATCCTTGATACCAATACTAAAGTGAAGGGCATGAATACATCTTCATCTCTCCGTTGTTGTTGCTCAGAAGCCTCCAAATAAACCCATCGTCGTTACTCTACTCGATTAGGAAGGAAAATGGAATGAAAATTTTATCGAAAGGCAAGGTGAAATATTGATTAAAACCATAGCTCCACCTCTAAACCCTAGCTACACCTTCAAACCCTAGCTCTTGTTTTAATCATAGTTAAGAGCTCCTTCTAATATCTTATGAATTTGGTTGCCCTCACCTCGTGCTCTCTTGACAGTCCTTTGATAGCTATTTAGGCAGCTCTTTAGAGATGTTTATTTAGAAAAAAAATGAATATTTTACCGACACACACGTGTACCAAAGGAGGTGCAATGTTACATCAATAGTAAAATATGAGGGTTTGCAGAGTTATCGAAGTAATTTCGAGTTGTACTAAAAACTTATATTTAAATTGAGTAGTAAGGAAGGAAACATGTGTATCACACAACCAATTTAATATTATGTTAGTGAGAATGTCACCTATAGTGTGGCTTCACCTTAAGTGACTCAAGGATTATAAATTTATCACGGACAACACCAGTCAACTGAGGCAAGATTTATTTTTTGACTAAATGCAGATTTTTAGAGTCATAGAAACCTTTTCAATGTGCACCAAGCCCACAACACCAAGAAAATCATAGGTTAGTGGCCACTAACCACATCTATATGATTTTGTCGTTGCAAAACTCTTTTCACATCTTAGCGTCTGCTAGGCTCGGACCTATACATATTTTCTTCATAATACTCTTTGTGTAGCTTAGCGGGCATGAAGCTACAACCTTTAGAACTTGTCATCGTAAAAAATAATTTGTTTATGCATGTAGTTATTGTGTTCAAAATATTTATGATCCAATTTCATTATATAAGACTATTTCAAATTGGTTCAATATATTGAAAAATTCATTTGGTGGTAGAAAGTGACAAATTGTCAATGATAGACTTGAAAGCCTATGTCTTCCTAAATCCAAATAAGGTGTTGGAGTACAGAAATTGAACACATGAATATGGCCTCGTGTGTCAATGTGAGTATTTTGATAGCAATGTGAGCATGTCTAAAGCTATATTTCAAATTATTTATAATTTTTGTTGTGTTCTTGTGAGCTGCAATTGTCATCATATAGGCTATATGATATGCGCCTATTACAGTCATCCTTACATAACTTGAAATAAATAACATTGTTGATTATAAGCCAACCCAAGTTGATGTATTGACCACTCAAATTAGGTGTAGAATTATTTGATATGATTATTTTGATAGCAATGTAATACACTTTTCTTTCCTTCATGTTTTTGTTTTAGGGATGGTGGTGCAGGTACCGGATTCCAATCGAAAGGAACATACTTGTTTGGGCACATTAGTATGCAAATAAATATGGTTCCTAGTGACTCTGTAGGCATTTTCATTTCCTTTTATGTAAGACTAGGCACCATTTATCCCATATTCATGTTCTCCCACTTTTCTGAATGTTTTCCTCTACTTGTGTAAAACACATCGGTTGTGTTATTGTGAGTTGCATTTGTCATCACATAACTCAGAGCATGATGAGATAGACTTTGACTTCTTAAGAAATAGGTATGGGAAGCCATTCATTCTCCAAACCAATGTGTTTGGTGGAGGGAAAGGAGACATGGATCAGCGTATATACATTTGGTTTGACCCTACTAAAGATTTCCATTATTACTCTATTCTCAGGAACATGCATCAAATTGTGTAACTACATTTCATTGACTTAGAACAACTCTTTTCATTAGGAAACATAGTAGATCAATATGTCTAAACTATTGTTATTCTATATCATTTTTTATGTCCTGATGGCACTAGACTTGGATTTTATATTCTTTGTAGATGATATTCCAATCAGATTCTTCAAGAATAACAAGGAATTGGGAGTTATATATCCATTCAATCAACCCATGAAGATCTACTCAAGCCTATAAAATACAGATGACTGGGCTACAAGAGGGGGACTTGAGAAAGTAGATTGGAGCAAAGCGTCATTTGTGGCAGCATATTGATGGGTGTGCAGCACATGTAGATCATTCATAATGTCCAACACTGGGAAGAAGGTGGTGGGATCAAAAGGCATTTCTTGACTCCCAAATTGACCATCTTGGTATTGATTTGAGTAACACCATTTATATTCAACTTGCCACCCATTTCTATAATATATTTGTAATGAGAAAGGAGTCGGTATTCTTTAAAATGTGATAATCTTCATAGACCTAGCACCAAATTACTTAACATATGGCTTTTTTTTGTTTACTCTAGTTCAATATTCCTATTATGAGTTCACAGTCACCTTTGTGAGATCACATGTTACACGTTAAGTGTCATTTAATTATTACAAAGAATAAAACTATGGCACAATGTGTCTTTTGATTGATGTAAGCCATATAATATTGGTTCAACGTATCTCCAAGTGTGTTTGCCTTTGTTTTTCACAAGCATTTTGTTTGCATTGTGTTAGGGATTACTTATTTTTCTTCCTCGTGGAAGTAAGTGACTCATCATTTATATGGAGAATGGAACAATTTACAAAATTATACTTTCTTTCACAGTAATTGAATTTGTGATATACATAGTTCCCAATGATGTTATGGGCTTTTAATGATAAATATGAGATATATTTTATAATAATATGTAGTAGTAAACTTAAGGCTATGAATGAGATAAGAAAACTTAAATGTCTACTAAAATAAAATTACTTCTACCACCTATCTTCAACAATTTTCAAGTTTAACCCAAAAATAGAATGACCAACTGACACAAGTTCCATATTTTGCTTCAATAATTTCACTATTATAATATCAACAAAAAAATTTCTATACATTATTTAGTAATAGTGATATGTCAAGTGTTAACAGGGCAGGTGGATTAATTCATAAAAGCCAAGATGAAAAGTGGAATCTTAAAGTTCACTTTTAAAAGAGATTAAAAAGAAAATTTGGTCCACCTAATAACAAGGTAAGCACGTCAAATCAAAGAATCCCAATTGATAAGTGAAATCCACCACTCCTAAGAATCTTGAAGCTCAATTTTCATGGAATTTTGATTTTTTAAATTTCATATTTTATGCAATAAAGGTGTTGATCAAATTCTAGCTTGAGCCCTGCCCTAAATTATGCATGAAGGGTATATCTTTTACATTATACTTATTTACACAACAACAAAATATAGATTTTAATCTCTCACCCAACTTTGGTTTAACTAATACCTCATTTTATCTAGTGTTCATGATTTATATTATGAGAGAATCATAAAAAATAAGGTGTATTTCAGGGTGCGTATGTAATTTTATTGTAAGTTTGACCAGAAATCAAAATAACATGATGAATAGCATGTTTTGGTTGAGGTCTAATTTCTTCAATATCAGTACCTAACACCATTAGTATTTGAGTCCAATGCCAATATCATGGATGCACATAATGACTTCAACATTGAAAGTGTGAGTCCTCGCACTTTGAAAGAGTGGGTCTCATACATGAAATTACTAGTCCTCACACTTTAAAAGTGTAAGTCCTCGCACTTTGAAAGTGTGAGCCTTGTACTTTGAAAGTGTGAGCCTCACACTTTGAAAGTGTGATCCTCACACTTTGAAATCGCTTTTGCAAGAATTTATTGTTAATTTAATTTTAATTTTTATCCAACAAGATCATGTCTTATATTAGTTACTAGTCACTAACCTTTCATAATCCCAAAAAAAAAATTCCAAATTCATGAAACTCCAAAAATAGTGAAATTGGATTCTAATAATAGCGACATTGGAATATAATAATAGAGAAATTAGAATCCAATAATAGTGATATTAGAATCCAATAATAGCAAAATTAGAATTCAATAATAGTGAAATTGGAACTCTATTGAGTCTAATAATGCCAATATTGGAATCGAATATTGGTACTAATGGAATCCATTAATAATAATAATGGAATCTAGTATTAATAAAAATGGAATAAATTATACACACAAAAAGATGATAGATTTCTACCAAAACTCATAATACTGGAGTCTAGATTCACTAGAATATGTCCATATTTACTGAATAAGCGTTATAGTATGAAATTAATGTAATGTTGAATCTATTATACATAGTTCAGATTCATCTTTATTTACTCTGTGAAGTCTTATATCATTTGATATGATGAGTGGATGTTATCATCATTCATATTTGGGAAGTTTCAATTGCAGATTTATTTGTGTTCACTATCGCCTGATAGTATATGTAGTCTCCTAGTAGTATACGCAGACAATTGTATATAGGCACAGCCACCTGGTTGCATATGCAGACTGGCGTCTTCATTGCGTAAATGCCTAGTTGCATACGCAGATAGGCGTCTGAATGTGTAGTCATCCTTCATCTAGTGCTTTTTTGTAGACATCTACTTACTGACCTTCCATACATCTAACGCATTTGTTCCTTTTTTGTGGTTGTTAACCTATAATCGTCCCTAGCATGTCTTTTCCCAAATAAATTATTCACCTGCATCACTATATACATTTTTCTCATATTCTCCATCAGCATGAAAACTATTTTTACAAAATTGCCAAAAATTCTGAGTTGGGTTTTGGTAAGGGGTCTTAAAATTTTCCCTAGCCCCCTCTTTTGAGGCATATGCAAAAACCGTATTTAATCATGTGGCTAAAAATAAATAGGTGTATATTGGTGAAGAGATGTCTGAAAAGTTGTATGGAGAGCTAAAAAGGTGACCACCTTGGAGAATCTTTACCTATAAAAAGAAAAAAAAAATTGCATGGTGGCAACCATGTTGTGTAGCAAAAACAATGTTAGCAAAAAATATGGATAGTGGTAACAAAAGAAACTTACTAGAAACAATGCATGTACAAAAACACAAAAAACATCAATGTAGTCAATTTGCAAATAGTGACATACAAGAGCATACAAAAAATATTTTAAGGCCTTGTAAACATGGGATGCCTATGTTGTCACAAGGAAATCAAGGCCCATAGTCATGTAAGCAATTGAAAGTAAGATAGGCATGATGCCACAAACATGGGACTCCCATGGTGTAGCAAGACAAACAAGGTACATATGCCACAAGCAAGGAAAACAAGCAAACAATCACACACACACACACACACACACACACACACACACACACACACACACACACACACACACACACACACACACAAGCTTGTATACATGAAATGAATGCGTCAAAACATGATAATATAATGTAGCAACCAATATAGGTGAGATATATGAAATAAGAGATGACAATGTTGCACAAGACACATGTGTTAGTCATATTAGTCTGAAAGGTATCAATTACATGATGTATATAATTGAGCATAAATGAGGAAGTACAAATGAATTATAATAAAATAATAACACCTATAGAATGTGGGGGCATTACCCCCTAATGATGAGAATGTAAGGAGACATGAGTGCTCCTATAACTACTGATTTGTGTGTCATGCATCCAAATCAATATACCAAGTGAACACATGTGTGTAAAAAGATAAAGCATGTTATCCTTCAAACCATAGTGACAAATAACATGTGTAATATAAAGTGTTAACAACACGAGTAAAATGCACATGTCTTGATTTTGTATTTTTACAAATATATGAATGTTTTTGTATTATCACAATGCATATCTTGTTGGGAATTCGGGATTGTGGAATAGTGCAATGATTCAATAACAAAAAAAATTATGCTCACAGGATCTAAACAATCCCCCAAAATCTATAGCAGTGGAAGTATAAACTAGAATAATCCAAATCAAAACAAATTTGTTGCCTAGATTTTCTACATAGCAGAGCACCTAGGCAATCATGAGATAAATCTCCCTCATTTACCGGTGAGGCTCCCGTGTAAGATTTTTCAGTTAAATATGTTATTATCTAATTAGGGGTATTACTTTAACTATGCAGTTCATGAACCATAGTTGAACAGTTTTGCAACAAGTAAGCAGCTATTAAAGAAAGGAAATATAAGAAGAAGGATGAAATAATAAAAAAGGAGGAAAGAGGGAAGATGTGCAACCTAATCAATAGATCACATAGTTGATTGTATGCACATAGACAGAACCAATAGATATTAACACACAAAATTCTAAGCAAAGGAAGCTTCCATATCTATATCTAACATAACACAAAGTTCATAAGTAGATCTAAGACAAAAAGTTAGAAACAAATGCACCATGGACCCAAAGTTCTCTGGAAATAAGCTCCTTTCTATTCTTTTGCTTCAAATAGCTATCAAGGGTTTCAGCACAAAGTCTAGAACACAAGAATGCTACTTACAAATTATGATGATCCTTTAACCCAAAGGTTCTTCCTTCATTTATAACATGTAGAAGGGGCAATTACAAATAGGAAACTTTAGCTGAACTGGCACATGTGGAAGTCGGGAAGGAAACAAATGGCAATCTCCCTCCTGGAATTCCTCTTTGCATGACATGCATCAGGTGGTCAAGCCAAAATTATGCACATCTATCACTTAACTTCAAGAATCCTTCTAAATGACTTAAAGTAATGGTTTTTAAACCAATCACTTAAGTTATTATAATTTAATTGATCACTCAATTACCTTGTTAGAGAAGAAGAAAGAGGAAAATAAATTAGAAGAAAGCTGCAACACTTCCAATTTTGTTCTTTTTCTACATTCTGCATGCAGTTGACTCTTTTGCCTTTAATTCTCACCAAACTGGATCTAGAAGTGGCTGACTATGATTTGCTTGCAAGTATTGCTTCTGACTTGTCTTCCTTCTTATCCTTGAAGCTTTTGTAGTTCTTCTCCAGTACATGCATCAGTGCAATGTTTGTGGTAAATAACTCATCATTTTTATTTTTAATTACATATGAGAAATTAAAAATTCTAGAAAGCACTCTAGGTGGAGGAAAGTACAAGTAAATTCGATGAAAGCTTCCACTGGAAGATTGGGAGCACGTGCACATGCTCCTAGAAGGAATTCTCCATGCACTGAATTCTACACAGGCTGTGTCAGAAAGAAGAGGATGAATTTCCACCAGAAGCCTTTGCAATTATGAGATCTGGATCTGGAGCTATTCATGATTCTGTTGATCCTTTTCTTTCATCCATTGCTGGCGTCTAGCATGTTGATTGTAGTCACCACTTGTAGTCATTTTTTGCACCCACCAAGAATAAGGGAACCTCATGCGCACCAGCCTATCACCCAGCGGGCACTGGGCGCTCACCCGAGGCACACGAGAGGGAGTTGAGTCTCTCTTTTATGTGAGTTTAGTGGAAGGCATCAATCATGATCTTGAATTAGTGATTTAAAGGACATGAAAAAGCTATAGATCTCAGAACAGCTTCTATACCCTTTCAGTCATATCAAAAGTAAAAGTGCTTAACATAATTAACAGAACTAGGAGGTTGTAAATCCAAAAATAGACTTAACATTCAAATAAGGTTCATGATTATACAAGAACAAAGCATAATAGAAATATGCAGATAATACAGAGAGAAGATCTTAATACAATTTTCATGGTAACCTTATCATATTCACTCATAACGTTACTATAGAATATCACAGAAGGGGAGACCGTAATCATGCACCATATCTAGATCCATACATGAAGACTTTCGAAACAAAATTTACATTCCCCATTCCCTTATTACATCCTTCCTATAATCATCTACCCCTTTTATCCCATAGTTCACGCAATGATTATGCAGAGCTCCGCTTCCTTCCTCAGGTTCTCTTCTTCTTTTTCTAAGGGTGCGCATATATATAGGCATCTGATCTCCAACAAACTTCTCTGCAGCCTCAGATCTGGCCCCAAATGTCAAGGTGTGGATCGCCTCAAGCGCATGCCTCTCCATGTCATGATTAACTTTTTGGATCTTCTTATCGCAAGGTATATTCCTTCCAGGACACCTTGTTACCAAGATGGAACCTTATCCAAATGGAACACATTCTTCATGTGTTCTATCCAAAAGGCCGAAAACGGCTAAGTCCTGAATTGTGCTTTGTGGATGCGCATCCTTGGTTCTCCAAGAACCCTTTTTAAATCCTACCTTTCACACCTTAACTTGCGTGCTTCCTCCAGTCGTGCGCACCTACGTGCCTTTAACATTTGGTAGCTACATTAGGGTCCCAACACCACTTGCCGTGTTGGGATATTCAGGAAAAAATTGATAAATTGTGTGTCTAGCCGAATAATTGTTTTTCCTGCAGCATCTCAGACTGATCTAGATAGTGGATGATAAGACTGTGCACACTCCATGATGAATTCTAGCAACTGGACTATGAAGGGGAAGGCTGAAGCTCAAATGATTTCACAGATTTTGATTGCATGCATGAGAGAAGTCTTTACCACTCTGGATATGTCAATCAATTCGAAAAGAGGTTTTAGGCCTAGATATGTATCATCAATATCGGTGAATCTAGAAGTGACGCATGATTCCGCTAAGCCTTCTCTTTCCCCACACTTTGCCATGGTTGGAGCAATCTTTGACTGAGTAGCTCTTTTTATTTTTATTTTGTCAGAATTCTTTGCAATTGGTGCAGATCTAGGAATTTCTTCAGATTCAGAAGATATATTCAATGTATTGGACAATGATTTAAGCTCCCTTTCACTTATATAAGCACTTGTAATGAATACCTACAATTATCTCAGAAAAAGACGGAATCCAAAGCATGATCACTTGATTTTTATTATAAAAATCTGCATATAAAGCCCGCTGCCCTAAAATTTGAGGGTTTGCTTGCATGTAAAGCAAGCGTAAATATTTGTAACTTCACCTGGGCACCTGTAACAATATGCAGACAATTATACATACTCAAATCAAGCTCCTTCAAACCAAGGCGCCAAACTTTGAAGCTTTCTGGTAGTGAAAAACACCTTTTCAAGAGCAAAATTCCTCCTCCTTTGGGCACTAAAATTGTTCGGGATGCAATCCTTTGATGAAGAATTAATAACTCCATTCATACGACAACCCATGATTATATAACCTTCATCACTCTATAATTAATAATTGCCCCTCCTATTCCTGGCAATTAATTAATTAAAAATCATGCTCTTCTCTTTAACTTGGGCACCAAAATTGCATGCTTTAAGACAACCATTGAATAAATTAAATTTATTTAATTTAAGCCTCCTTGCCTCAGTTCACTTTGACTTCACACTATGCTTTGACCTCATGTGCCAAAATTAGGAATTAATTCCATCAATAAATACTTCCAAAAGCATTATTTATCCTCCAAAGGGGTCGCACTTTTTTGCATGATATGGGGCTGCATTAAATAAATTAAATTTATTTAATTTTAGCATTCTATTTCCAACCTTTTTGACCTATCATCATGCATTGACTTTCCTTTTATTCACCCAAGGTGAGTCGCACTTTTTAGCATGGGTGATTTCTAAATTTAAGAAGTCAACTTTGATGGGATTATTCACCCTGCACTACAGCTCCAAAAATCCCTTCATCCACTTAAGTCATTTGACTTCCATAATGGGAATATTTACCCTACAAGGTAGGTAAGAAATTTTTATCAATGCCTTAACTGATTTTTCTTTATTTTATAATGGGAATTTTCACCCTGTAAGGCAAGTAAGAAATTCCCGCCTGCATGTTGCCTTTAAATTTCCCATCGCAGCTTAACTGACTTTACCTTCATGGGAAAAAGTACCCTGCAAGGCAGGTACAAAATTTCCACTTGTTTGCTGCTACCAAAAATTCCACTGTAGCTTAAATCCATCCATTCCCAAAAATGTGACTTGCCCAAAAGAGGCTTTTTTGTGCATGACTTTGTCTTTTCTCAAAGAACTAGACTTCCTGTGGAAAATTCCTTTTGGCATGACATTCGTACATGATCTCTAGATACTTCAGGTGAGAAAAAAAACTGAACTAGCGAAGGAATTAATCTAGAAAAAATTCACAGAGAAAAAAACAAGCAAAAATAATAAAAATGAAAAATATTGCCATAAGCTACAGACAAAGCCCAGGATTGATTCCTGGTGAAAACCCTACTGGTATATGAGAATAATGACATACAGAACTTCAACAGGGCTAAACCGGAGCACAATTTCCTACAAACGGGGTTTTAAATAATTAAATACAAATTTCCTGCAGACAGACCCTGGCAAAGGAATAAAACGAGTTCGAGCATCTAGGTACTTGTCAAAATTGGCTCAAATGATTCACTATGAATATCTTGACGCAATACAAGCATCTTCTGGTAATAAAATCATAAAACGAACCATTATTTTAAAAGTGCAAAAAATTTATTATGGGGGTAGTCTCAAATTTCAGGGTGAAATCTGGGAACACCAGTCGACTCTGTCTATGGACATCTTTGCCTCTGTCAAATTGACAAGGTAAAGATGAGATCCTAGCATCTCTGGTTTTGTGTCTTATCTATTGGGCTCGAGGTCAGGCAAAAAAAAACAACACAACACAAAAAAAAAAAAAACAGACAAAGTTTTATTTATATACATACAGGTTTTACCCTACTCTTTTAGTTCTTGAATAGCTTCAAATGCTGCCTGTGGAAAGGAAGTGGTAACTCAATTCCATTCCGGTATGCAACAAAGAAAGTATCCATTCTGGAAGCTCTTTTGATTATGAAGGGTCCTTTCCATAGTGAATCAGATTTGTCATGCATGCCCTTCGGTTCATGTCTCTTGTCCCACCAGAGTACCCAGTCTTTGATCTCAAACTTCCTTTCTTTGGCATTTTTTTCGAATACCTTAGGCAAGTCCTCATCAACTTCATCCTGTGGTAGCTCATCCTTTCTTCTCTCTATGGTGGGTAAGTCTGCATCAACTTCTCCCATTCCCAAATCTACTGGCTACACTTCTGAGGAAGAACTATCACCATATTCTTTGTCCTACTTCAGTAACTGATCATGTTTGTTGAAATTCCCCACTAAGGAAACTAAACCCTTGGGGATTTTGTTACCTTTTGGTTAGATTATTCCACTATTGTCATCATAACCTGGATCAATTTTTCTGGTGATTGTTTGTCGCGGTGGTGATTTACTCCCTTCAACATATAATCTACCAAAGTTGTCTTGTTCCAGACATGTGGATGTTTATTTTTCAACATTGAAAGTCTATTGTTGTTCAACATTATCAGGGACTTTGGGGCAATATACCATCTCTACTTTATAGTTTTCTTGTCTGAATATGGATGGTGTTCTATCCGGATTCAATAGTGCAGCTGTGAACGCCAAAGAATCTACTTTGGAGTTTTGATTGGTTGGAATGAAGTCAATAGAGAAGGCTATAAAATCCAGTGTGGCAGAAAGCACTTTATCTCTGTAATGCTTCAGTTTATATCCTTTGATTTGATCTTTCCCTCAAACTTGCTTTACAAGAAGTTCAACATCTCCTTGGGATTTGAGGAGTTTTACTCCTTTCTTTTTACCTTGCTCCATTCCTAGAAGCAATGCTTCGTACTCCGTCGTATGATTGTTGTTCTCAAAAATCAGCTTGTGGGAGTATGGAAATATCTCATGATCTAGAGATATTAATAGAACATTGGCTCCTGATCCAAAAGAACAGCAAGTGCCTTTAAACTCTAGAGTCCAAACTTTTTCATCTCCTTCTGGTTCTGGATCTAGTTGAACCTCTAGCTCTAGAATGCCTTTATCCATTTCCAATAAGTAGACCCCATGGTGAGATTCCTAAAAAATAATCTGAGATCTAGGATCTTCAGATTTTGTAACCGTGTACTTGGACTTATTTTTCGGCTCCAGCTTATGGTTAATCCCTTTGATAGGAATATGGGCGCATGACCAATCCATCTTTACTTATCCTCCCAGATCTTTGCAGAAGTTTCTACTCAGCAACATCCCATAGGAGACAGGAATATCTGCAACTAAGATTTTCATCTTTAATCTTTTGTCAGGAAAAGCTACCAGAACAGCTTGTGCATCTTTGATTTGTCTAATTAAAGGAACTTGTCTCTCCATAGAATAGCACCTTTTTATGGTCTTCATCAGGGTAATCCCAAGAGCATTTGCAACTTTAGCTGGCATGACATTATCAGAAGCACCTGAATATAAAATGCAATTACTTAACTTGAAACCATTAAGTAATAGGGAAACATAGAACGGTTCCACTCTTTTAGAAGATAGTGAGGATTTAACAACTACAGCATTTTTCTGGGGAGGAGTATCTTTGGGCTTAAGAAAAAGGCCTTTTGATGTATTGGATTGTCCTAGAGATTACACATATTTTACTGGCCTATTTAACTACTCAGGAAAGGCCCTCAAGTATTCAGCTTCTGACATTTGAACTCTAGTTTTCTTGGCATGATCAATAATGTCAAAAGAAGGTATAGATTCAAATACTTGAGCTACTTTTTACGGTTGAGATGAAGAACTCACACTCTTATCTCTAGAAGCTAAGGAAGAAGGTAACGGGATGCCCCTTCTTTTCTCATCATCTAATGCCTTAACTTGACAAGTTTTTGATCTTGTAAATACTGCATATGTATGACCATGATCATCTTCCTGAAGTTTCTCATCGTCATGTTCAGATTTGTAGTTTAGGTAATTAATGTTGGAGTCGCCAGCAGGACCTACAAAATCATCATTCTCGAGCTGATCAGTATCATGTTCCTGGTCTTCTTCATTCATCTCCAAGTTGTTTCTGGGAGCAGCTTCAATTGCTAATCTTTGGAAACCAACAATGCAGTTCCGATTATTGTTGAAATTCTGAGCAGGGGCAGTGTTGTTGCCTTGAGCCATTTTACCCAATTGTTTCTTCATCTACATCATCTCATTTGCTAAATTTTGCAGTAATGAATCAGAAGTAGTAGCATAGGATGAACTTTCAGCTCTAGAAGTGTTGCTATTTATCTTTCCATCCATGATGAGGTTGTCTTCAATTTCAACCGCCATGTTTTGGGTTGCTAACAAGTCAGCAAGATGTGTTCTTCGTAGTTGGTAGCTTACTTCAGGAAGTAAAGAATTGATGAAGAACACCTTTTGATTCTCATCATTTAGAGAAGTGGATGCTGAAATTTTGTAATGTAATCTTTGGAATTTTGTAATCAAATCTCGCATGTGCTCATGTGGCTCCTTCTTCAGCTAAGTTAGTTGAGTTATCAATGTAATGGAATATTCACCTGCCTTGAACCTTTTTAGGAATGCATCCCACATAGTGGCATAGTTCGTTATGGTGCTAGGAGCTAGCCGGCATAACCATTCTCCAGCCAAGTCATGCAGAGTCTCTATGAAGATTCTGATAGATGCATCTTCATGTTTGACTTCAAGCACTCCACTGGATATGAAAAACGCAGCCAAGTGATCATCTGGATTCTGCTTGCCATCTCCAAAGAATTTTGGAAAATTCTTTCTTGTCCCTTTTGGTAGATCATGTATAGGAGGAGTCAGATACAGAGGTCCAAAGGTTTCACCCCATAGAATAGGTGTTGTATGGGTAAGTGGTTAATTCTGCATCATGAAAGGAGCACGTCTTCTTCGAGAGTAGACTTGATGAATAATTCAGCTGCCGGAATATTCTAAAAATGATCTAGATCTGGATGTGATTGCACTCTTCTTCCTGGTGAAAGACTAGATCTGCGGCTTCTAACTTGAGGATGATGATTGAAATTGAATTGAACCTACAATCTGTAGAAATGATCATTCCTTCCTTGTGCCTTCATAGATCGGGTGAATGGACATTCAGTTAGGTTGAAAGTTGAATGGGAAAACACTCTGATCTGCAAAAGATAAGCTTTGATCTATAAAGATAGTTGTTCCCCAGCGGAGTCACCAAAAACTGTTGGCTAGGTTTTCTACACAGCATAGCACCTAGGTAGTCATGAGATGTTATATATGCTAGGTAGTCATAGCACCTAGGCTAGGTTTGGCTATGCTGACCAGTGCCAGTTCCCTGACCGATGTTGGTTCCCTGTTGCTCATCGATGCCAGTTCCCTAACTGATGCTGGTTCCTCCCAGTGACCGACACCAGTTACTATGTAAACCAATAAACCTCGAATACATGCCTTTGTGAAGCAATTTAGCTCCACAACCCAACAATCTCCCACTTAATGATAAATTATTGAACCTGTACATGTAAATCACTATCCTCTACATACCATGAAGATAATTTATTCTTTACATTGACAATTCTCTCAAAATGAAATCAGGAATATTAAACCATCTTCTAAAACCAAGAAGATAACAAACCCGTGACTTACCATATACCTGCACGAAGCTACTACTAATTTGTGATAACCGATCCATACATCAAGGTCCTGCTGAATCATAACACCAAGCCTCTCATGCAACCAAGCCACCATGACTAATGCACCTGTAAGATCTCCCACTCAAATTGATATATTGAGCTTCTATCGCAACCATAGCCATACCTATAAAACTAGCCATGTTCTCCAACCATCTATCCATGTCTCCATGTAACCACCAATGCAACTGACTAAAGACAAGTCAAACTAGAATATGTGTAAGAAAAACAAGATCCTAGGTCAAGACAACCCAAATGAGTTCTACATACAACCCATGGTTAATTACTCCACAATGCTTGCACAACTCAAAGAATCCAAATACTACATTCTGCAAATCTAACCCTGCATAAACAACTAGTATGTCCAAGATAACCATCCATAGATAACATATCTATCAAGGAGTAACATGGTAAAAAGAGGAAATACAAACACTCCCTACTCATGCTCAAGGAATATAAACTGTGCTCATAGGCATCCATGTGCAAAACAAATATTTGCATCATCATAGAATCACAAAATAAAATCTATCCACATGTACAAAACTCACCATGTACATCAATCCATATCACCAGCCTCTCCAGAAGCTCCAAGTCTGTCACCAACTAAATCCAAAGCCAAATATGAATTTGTGCTCATTAATATCAACAACAAACAACCATGCTACTAATAAATAGTGCAAATACCAGTAAACATGTCATCAACATACTCTGCACAACTATCCAAGATGAAAGCAAACAAGGGCAACATCAATAAGATGTAAATGTGACATTGTAACCTGTAACAAACAAGTTTTCCTTCTTTACCCTTCAATGTCAATAACATTGCTCTCTCTTCTTAGCCCAGCTAAACAACCATCAACTACAATCCCATAAGGATATTCAGGTACTATAAATAAAACTAGAAGTGATGTCATCATGTAATAAACTCAAAATACCTACAAAACCATGACTCTCCTCCAAAAACAACTTTTGCCTCATGCCACACAAAAATGTAGCATACTCCTCTCACTTTGCATGTGCATATGTGTCTAACTTGCAATGCCAACAACCATGGCTTGCTCCCACTTAACCTGAACTCACATGCACTACTTCTAATCACCAAGCTAAAAATATATATATGTCAGTGAGAAATAAAATGGATGAAAGAAAATATAAATTGATTCCCTTCTTATCAAAGAATACTTCTACATCACAAAAGTTTGGACTTATTGTGAAGTAGGCTAAACCACCTTCTTTTAATCCGTATGTACTAACATCTTCGTTACCTGAAATTGTGTGTCCAAACATGACTTTCATTGAGGATCCCATCCTTAGACTAGATACCCTTGTCCTCAAGATTCCAACACATCCCAGAAATAAAATTCAAACACACCAAATATCCATGGTGCAAATTTTCACTTATGTACACAATCTAAACATAATACCAATTGCTTCAAACAAAAGAAATAAAACATGAACCATATAGAGATACCTGAACCAAATTCTCACTGGACCAACCAAGGCAACTCCGCCCTCTTTTTGCTTCAATCATTGAAGTGATCTACAACATTTCTGCCATGTACATTCAATGCAAGAACCTTGATCCTCCAAAATAAGACACTAAACTATCCATGCCCTCTCCTGCTACAAAAACCTAGTACATATTCACTACCACAAAGACCGATGTCAGTTTCCTGACTAGTATCGGTTCCTCTATGATTGACGTCAATTCCCTGACTGACGTCAGTGCTACTGAAATGAACACAACGTCACAAAATTGACATAGTACACCAAACCAGGTGTCTATTCCGACCAAAGTTGATAGCTATGTTTAGACATTCATTTCAAGAAGCACCCAAATCTTGTACAAAAACTTAACAACAATAATACATGTAAATAAATTACACCAAGATGAAACACATCACCTTACCAGCACTAAGATACTCAACTGCATCCTCAACTGAAGAACATACTTCTCTAATGGAAGTTCCACCTTCATTTTTTTCTATTGCCTCTCTACCAAAGCTCATGCATCTAACTGCACCAAGGATTCATAACTGCTCCTCTTCTTATACTCAGACCTATAATTCCAAACCATACATGTGACACCAAAACATACAAGCACTATAATACCAAGATAAAACCATACCTCTGTAACCTGGATCTACAATTTGACCAACATGTTTGTGCCTCCAAGAATCATGGACACCTGAGCAAACAAGATACATTCCATGTATCTTCTTAATTCTCCATATCTGTGATTTTCTGTTTAAAACCAGGTTTCTCAGTAACAAACCATGGTCATTGTACAATAGAAAATCAACATGTGACCTTCTTTGCACCCGAACTCCCGAGGTCGTGTGAAGAAAGCCGGTGTGGAATGGAAATGTGAATGGAAGTGATGGTGGTGATCAAGATAATTGGGTAACCTTATGTCTTCAACACGCAATAATGGAATTTGTGAATCAAAGGTGAAGAATGCTCTCCTAACCTGAAGGGGTGTGATGGTATGATTCGATATGATAGCTACTCGGAGACTCCAATCGATGTCTTGTTCTGTTGAGTTTCTATTGATGGGTTGTGGAACACATGGAAAGTAACTTGCAGGTGCCTCGTATGGGTTTCTAGACAAGGTCATGGAAGAAAAGATGAGAGGCGTAATGGAGCTGCAAGAACTATGGTCAATTTTTTGGTCTAGTCCAGAAAGTCTTAACCTGATCGGCTGCTATGTTCAACAATGAAAGTTGTGTAATAATATATGGTGGAAGTGGCGAGGATATGAATACTAATGTGCGTAAGCTAGTGTCAATGTCTAACTGATTAGCAGACCCATTGGGTTGTGGTACCTATGGATCACAACCAAAAACTCATTGAGGCTGAGGACCTTATATGGTCATGCATGCAATCAAATCCTATTACCATGAGCAATCCAAAAGTCATAGGCTTGATTGGCAGTGATGTTCAGCGTATCTAATTACTCTATCTTCTCAGTGTATGTGGCAGGTGTGTGTAAGATTGTTAAACATAATCTTGTGTCAATGTCAGTTATTAACTCTGTCCCGTTGGGTTGCAGGACCAGGGGATCACAACTGTATGTATTTTCCTGTTGAGGACCATTGATTATCATGCAAGATGATTTGATTTGCTTTTAGTAAATAAACTATCTATGAAGGGAAATCTAACCTATGTTTTTGTTATTTTATCAATAAATTAGGTCAAAGCAAATGAAACAAGCTAATCTATGGAAAATAAATGTTTTTGTTCTTTTCTAAATTTTCAGACAATGCATCTAATCTAATAAACAAATTAAATACAAACAATTAGTCAGATGTAGCTAACTATTTGTGCAGATGTGTAAATCTAAACCTAAGATCTATTCTAATTCAATCAAAACCCATCCACCCTACCTCATAAGTGAAGAACAAATCATAACCCTAATAGAGATATTGTTCTCCACAGCTTCTCTGGCAAGGTTGAAGGGAAAATTTCCTATTGATTTGACCTACTTACAATTATCTAACTAATTGAAATGAATTGTTTCTCTACTATATTTGATATGTAATTGACAATTTGATAAAACAAAGAAAACAAATACACAATTCCAACCTGGAAGAGCAAGAGCTTTGGCAAGTCCAGTAGTACCAGTATTTTTCCCCTCAGTTCTTTCCTTTCTCTAAGTGTTCATGTGAGTCCAAGGGATTGGGAATACAAAGAACAGCAACAAGAGGATGGTACTTGAGAAAAGGCAGCTTGGAAGCAATCTGGACGCAATGCAAGTAGAAGAGAGATAGCACAAGAGATCTGAGCTTGGCTATGTAATTCCTAGCAAGGTTATGGCAGCAAAACAATATAAGATGCACAAAATTCTCAGACCGGAATTTTTCTTGAATACAAGCATGGAATATATAGGAATGGAGGCTAGGAGGTTACTTCATGCACAAGGCAATGAAGAGGTGGTTCCACTAATTAAATCTATTTAAAAATAGAAGGAGCAAGGAGAACCAAACAAACAAAGCTATTTTTAGCTAATTCGGCTCACAAATGCGTTCAAAAATCAAACTAAGGTGAATCGTCGCATGCAAAATCACACATGAAGATTCTAGAAAAAGAAAGTAGAACCGTTACCCAGGAAAGGTGGCGGTTCTGGTACTGAAGGCCAAAATAAGCACAGAAAGAAGCGGGGAGTTAGAAAAAATGCATGGAGAGGTTAGGTAAGGCTATCTAGGCTACAAATATACACTGCAAATGAGTTTTAGATCTCGAACACCTTCTTGAAAGGACTTTGAATCATCATTGGGGATTCTTATAATCGTTTTCCTGACAATGTAGCATGTGTAATTTTAGGTGCGTATATATTGCCCCCTTGGAGAAGCATCTTAGCCATGAAAAAGGCGTAAAACGTAGAGTCTGAATATAACGTTCCCAAAATGGGGAGTTAGAAGCTATACCTAACACACCCGTGTGTCAAAAATTCTCCCTCCAAATTCTTGTTACCTGCAAAAGAAGAAAAGACTCAAGTGCAAATAGATAAAATATTGAAAAATAAACACTAAATCAAAATGACAAGAGCACTTATCATTTGCATGGGGATGTAGAAATATACCTACGCCAACGCTCCAACCCTATAAACACACACACTCAAAACGAGGTTAAAATAACACACACACACACACACACACACACACACACACACACACATCAAAACAAACTCATTTTCTAATTCATTTGTGCATTGTTGATTTGGTGAATTCAGAGATCTAAATTCACGGTGACCATTTTCGATGAGAGTATAGCCAATACGTTCATGACGAGATCACGATCATGCCTCTGCGAGCGGGATCGACCAGCATGCTCTCAGGTTAGTTATTTCCTCTTTTGTCTTTTTGTGCCCTAAAGTTTAAAATGTTGAAAAGTTCACCTAAGGGGGGATATTTTCAAAACTTTTGGTTCAAATGAGTCCTTAGGGGGGCACCCATAGGGCATGCTTTTATTTCACTAGAAATGGTCGATTTGGTCATTTTTTAGCATTTTTAGGGTAAGGGGGGAATTTTGAAAATCGGCTTAGGACCGCCGCCTAGGGCAAGGCAGTGGTCCTGCAATCGCCACCCTGCACTAGGTGGTGGTTCTGGACAGAATGATCAAAACATACTCAAACTTAAATTTTTTTGGATTTTTAATGTTTTACTATGTTTTTGATGAGCTTATCATATGATGCACATTACTAACTTGCTCTTTTCTAATGTTTTGGTGAATGCAGAAGGAGGAGGAGTACATACGTTGGAGCTAGGAGAGAGAATGTGATTGGCTCCCCGGGATCTTAGATCAACTGACACAAGCTGATATGGACTTGCTTCAGTGCACAGGCATTTGACGGATAGCCTAGGTGCCCCATGTTACTCTGGCTAGCCATATTCTCTGTGACTTATTCTCCTATTGGGATGCAGATTGGAACACTTTTCAATTTCTAAGCATCAGAGGTGAGTGGACCATCACCTTAGAGGATGTATTCCACATCCTTAGGATCCCAGTTCTTGAGAGATTATTGACATTGAGGAAAACTGGGTCCAGGACAAAGGTGGCGCAGTGGGCCACTTACATGGGGGACGTTGTCATCTCTTCGAGATTGAAGAATGGGATGAGGGTTTGTTCTATCCCCATTGCTCCTATTCCTATTCTTCGAAGGGCTATTATGGGTATCCTATCCTTGAGACTGGTCGGGGACAAGGGGGGAGATACACTGTTATATTGTTGGGCCCTGTTAGCATATGGATTTTCATGAAGAAAATGACATGCAACAGTGTAGGAATGAAGTCCCTCCTCAATGAAGGTGAGGCAGCCTTTATTGAAAACCAAAATTGTATTTACATATGTAAATTCAAAATTGTATGTGGGGGGTGTTTTGGAACATCAATGGAAAGAAAATTGAATGAGGGAGATGGAATGGAATGAAGGAAATCAGTGGAATGGAATGAATTAAAAGACATTGCAAGATTTAGGTAAAAGCAAAGCCTAATATTGCATGAAGAAGAAATATGAATAACTAACACAAATAAAACAGAGTTTGAGTTAGCTAAACAAGAATGTGTAAAAGGGAACACACATGAGCAAGTAAATAGCAGAGCTTGATCACTGTGAATAAGAACAACTTAATAACATTGAAAATAAGATCAAAGACAATATTTGCATGTAAGATTTAAACATCTAACATCTAATGAACATAAGAGCATCAAATGTTACAAGAGACAATGAATGAGACACAAAGTTTGTATTTCATTAACTCCAAAATGTCTTCACAAAAGAACACAAATTTTCTTCCTGAAACAAAGCTTGCACACAAAATTATTTTCTTCTCCTCTCTCAAAGTCACCCTTACAAATGAGCCCCTGACTTTCTTTTATAATCCAAAAGTTGGTTACAAAGTAGTTAGGGTTTACATGATCATTACATATGGCATTTAAGTGACTTCCAATTTTTTAACCAACTTTTAAAAGGTGCCTAAAAAATAGAAAACACTTAAGTTAACAAGTCCTTTAACGAAAAATACATAAATGAAATAAATAGGTACATGTGGACCCCACTTAAATGACTTGGACACACACATAGACATCCTAGTCAACAATGAGCCACCTAGATCAAAACACCTATGATTAGTGCATTATCCATTGGGCCAAGATTCTTCCTATCCTGGTTGTATGCGAATGAACTCATTGACTGTGCTCTGCAATCCTCCAGATGACAAGAGAGTCGATCTTGAAACTTGAGTAATTCATCCACCCCTCCGTTTGAGCAACATCCTAGTGTGAGCAAGTTCATCTTCATTTTTATTCACATTCAAAATTACACATAATTCTCCACATGCTCCGAATATCCTTCCATGGTGAATTATTCATTTCTCGTGAGACTGTAATCGTTATGCCACCTTGGCTTGTCAAAATCCAAATTTTGATCTTTCTCCATTGAGAAGATCTTCCAAGATCCAAAATTGCAATTCACTTCTTGGAGTTATGTCTTTTGAATTTTCACCATCCCGAAGTGTTGGCATTTTGATCCTCTCATGATAGTCTAATTTGAGAACGTTTCAACTTTAAGACTAGTCGATGAAGTATTGCGCCTGCTGCTAACTGAGAGCTGACAGGGTCACACTTAAATGATGTGGCCTTGCTTGATGATCCAAAAAATTGTACTTATCATTGTTTTTAGTTTTTTAATCAATATATTTGTACAACGATCAAATGAAAATAATTTTTGTAGACAAGATTCTCCCATTATCGATCTTTGTCGATAACAATGGCTTTTGACTCCGAAGAGACCTATGCCAATAGCTACGAATTATACCGCATAATGAGGAATTCAAAGGTTTCTTCCACTTTGGAGCCGTTGGAGTTGAATTTCCACACTATGTAGGTTTCATGGTGCATCCATGCAAGTGATGACCAATTCAGAACAAGCGTCAAGAAAATTGTGACTCACCTTCGATTGATATGCAATCGTAGATCGACCTATGTTAATGTGTCCCAAGTTGGTATCGAAGATGTTCTCATACTCTGAATGGAGTGTTGAGGTGAGTATAATGCCCTGGAACTCATACCGCAACATCACTTTGTTTGAAGATGACATGATTGTGACAAATGCGTGATTTCGAGCTATTATTTCCTTACTTCAAAACTGCACAAATTGCCTCTGAAACTGTCCTGGGAAAAATAGCAAATCTTATTCTAAGAAACTCTCACTGGATGAGGGAGTATATTAAGGTACCACAAGTTTTTGCGTCAAAGGTTTTTTTTTCAATAAAATTCTTCAGTCAAATATTTAAAGGTCAAAGTTGACTCTTATGAAATTGCTAGGAAAATGCAAGTGTAAAACTGCGAAAAACTCGTTTAGTTTTAGCCTAGAAAAAAAATACCAAACGCCACCCTGAGAATCTAAAACTTGTCAAGGGACCATATGAAGGTGGGGAGAATTGAACTAAATAATTGTTTTCTCTTGAAGATCATCTGAGTTCAAAATATCAACTCTCAAAGTGAGTTACCTTGACAGGCTGAAAACTACATGCGCGGCGAAAAACATGCAAACTGCATTTTTCTTGGCTCCGTGAAAAATATAAAATGAGGTACTGCACATTTAAAATTTGAAAAAAAAGTACACGAAGATGGGATGAATTCAACGAACCAAATATTTCTTCATGACGATCATCCGTCTTTGAGATATCGAGCTCCAAAGTTGATTACTTTGATAGTAACTACCTGCGGCACGTTCTTTCCGCATCTTATCGTTTTCTTTATCAAATTCATTTTTTTGTGCAAACGTGGTATTTTTTGGACTGATTTCTTTATTTTTTGCTTCTGGATGTCATTGGCAGATGCTCGGATGTGTATACGTCAAATTATCCTTGTTTTGGCTTTGGCTTGCTTCCTTTGTTGCATGCGTGGAACATGGATTCTTTCTTGTTGGAACGTGGTTTTTATTTCCTTCTCCCAAAACAAATGCTTTGGATTGTTTTTATTAATTTATTCAAACTGATATTTTCTCCTTTCACCTGAGTGGCTACATGGGCAATGTTTTATTGTTGTGTAGATCTTCTTTCATGCGTAGTCTTCTCACTAACAGTTGTGGACTGTTATTTTCTTGGACAGGTTTGGGAAATGTGTGGGCTGTTCCTTTTGCATTTACGTGGAGATCTTATTGATTGAGCAGTGTGTTTTCCTAGGCATTAAAACTCATTATTTTTCCCCCCTCTACGTGGATAGGCCTGGAGAATGCGTGGAGAAGCTTGGAGATTGATTTTTTATTACCTTTTCTTTGACTGCATGGTCTTGTTCGTCAAAACAAAACAAAATGCCCCTTTATTTGGACTGTTCTCCTTCCTTCCTCCCACGTGGTCTTTTGGCCTGTGTTTTACCTCTTGCGTGAATTGTGCTTTCCTTTATCTCTCACACCTGGTTATGGCTTTCCCCTGGCCAATGTGTGGTAATGATTGTTCTTTGATTAGCATGGAAAATTCTTACTTCTCTTATGCATGGGTGAAGGATTCAAGCACAGGAATTTTGGACTTTTATTTACTTTATTAAACTACCTTTCTATCCCACCTAGTATACTCCTTTGATGTTGGCTATATCTCCCTCCTTGGGTAATGCATGGGAATGCTTTGTTTTTCCTCCCTTCTCTGGTTGTTGTTTTATCCTTGTGTCTTTTGCTAATGTGTGGAATCTCCTTTTTTCTTTGGACTTTGACTATGTGAAGATCTTTGTTGTTCCAAAACAAAGAACTTTCCTTGACCTACGTGAAAATTTGTTTGGACTTCCCTTTGACAATGAACAACTCCCAATAACCAATGTGTGGGCTTCTAAAACTAATTCTTTTTCCCCCTTGCTGCATGGATTTCTCTGATGTTCTTGCGTGGAGATGCTTGGTCTATTTTTTGGACTATTCTTCCTTTGTGTGGGAAAAATCATCTTCTTCTGCTGCCTATGTGTGGACTGTAAATTTTTCCTTCAAGTGGAGATCCTCTCCAATATCTTTGTGTTAATACCTTATTCTTTTAAAACCTACGATGAATACAACCAGAGGAAATAATGAGTTTGGAAAAACTAAAAATTCTCCAAGCTTCTTATTTTCTTCGCATGACTTTTTCCAAGGAGTTTGACAGATGAGGATTTAGGAAGCTTCCTCACAACCGTTTCTTATTCATCCCATTAAAATAACTTCCCTCTCTCCCAGGTAGTGGAATTAATCGCCAGAGGGAAGTGGGGAAATAAACAACCAATTGCCAGCAGAAATGGCAAGGCAGGTTGACAATCCCCATTTTATTTCTTCACGTGGGAAATCTAGAGATTTTTTGCCCATTTGCCAATTCATTAATTTGGCAATCGGGGGAAGAAATCCCACAAGCGGGGATTTAAAAAAAAAATTCCAGGAAAGGGGAAATATGGGTTCAAGAAGCCAATTTGGCATCCTGGCAATGGGAAGCGGAAGCATATTTTTCCCCCAGTAATTAAAATAAATCTTGTCGAATGAATTTTATTAATTATTATATTAATATTTATTTAATTAAAAACCCCCAAATTTAATAAAAAATGATTTTATCAAATAAAGGATGATAAATTATTTAATTATTAAGGTAGTTTATAATCTGGCGGGAACAGTTCTCACCCGAAATGGACAAAACAAAGACCGGAATGATCACAAAAACAAGATGATCGTGATGAGAGTGATAAATCACGCAAATTAATTCTTTTGAAAAATTTAAAATTTCCATTTTTATTAATTTTGTGTAGTCAAAATTAGCTGATAACAGGCCCCCATCATTACATAGATTGAGGGTCATGGCCAGAAGTATGCCTAGGGAGTTGATATCTTGGGGACCACATACCACGACTTGTACAGGGTAGTCTGATTAAAGGACTAGTCTTTGAGCCACCCCACTCTCGTTATGAGTTGGGTGTATGAGCACATCACCCCATACAAAAGAGACATACCAGTGTCAGACCCAGGGGTTGTTCGGGCAGCTAGATAGACAGGCATCTAAGTGCTCCGGACACCACACCAACCAGTGGCTTCTCTTACCAATGTGGATACATTTGTTACACCCTACCTGGAAATGGAAGGGTTATGGGGTGAGGAGGTTACGATGGTAGTGGCTTCTTCATCCTTGAGTCAGCTAGTTGACAGGGCCGGGAGGTTAGAGATCCACCTATTTGATCGGGTGCCTCAGCAATTTGGCCTTGCATACATTGACATGCTTCCTCCAACATTTCCTGTTTATAGGACTATTTAGGAGGCACGAAGGGGTCTTAGAGGGGATTCTAGTTGGACAGTGGTTACTCCTGGCGTGCCCATTGCAGTTCGACGCATGGTCTGGGTTTGGAGAGCAGCTGGTGCTCCTTGAGCACCCTTACTCATGATTTTAGCCGATCTCGCTCACAGTGGGGAGGAGGATGAGTTGATTAGCATGGACTCTTACTTTGAGGAGTATACAGGGGATGAGGTGGAGGAGGAGTCCATTGGAGAGGATACCAGGGAGAAGGACAAGGGGGAAGCCCCTCCATAGGGGGAGGATAGTGACCCTAAGTGGAATAACACTCAGGAGATACTCAGAGCTGCGTAGCAGGAGGCAAGTGCAGAGAG
Organism: Taxus chinensis; assembly: GCA_019776745.2. Lineage (NCBI taxonomy): Eukaryota > Viridiplantae > Streptophyta > Pinopsida > Cupressales > Taxaceae > Taxus > Taxus chinensis. Next base: position 467,500,580 of record CM034152.1, read on the forward strand.
AGAGAGACGTTGGTCTTTGAGGATACACTTGGAGGAGGGGATGATGAGTCTATGATTGGATAGCGTCACACCTCTAGCTTCAGAGAGGCCCCGCTGCCACCAGTAGCACCTATCACATCAATCGCCGATCCCACATGGATGCCCGAAGACCCGAGTATGTTTGACACTCTTCTCTTTATCTTGTCTATTGATTTTTCACATGTTAATTCAGTATTATCCTTTTGATTTACATTTTTGCATTTTTCTAACTTATTGCATCTTCTTTTTGTTTTTGTTTTTCACAACATCTTTGCATGAGTGGCAAGAGCTTATTCGTCAGGTGTGCATGGACACCCTACTTATCCCCTCAGGGAAGACTCAGGCTGAGTTGACCCCGGACTCGGGATAGCCTTTAGCCTCTGGCCGCCATACTAACGTATTCGCCCCTATCTAGAAGGTGGCAGAGATAATGACCTCTCTTTGTACTCAGGTAGCTGGGTACGAGACTACTGGGTGTCTGATGAGGTGGAGCCACTCACACAGCGAGGCTACGGGAAATGAGTGCCACCATGAGAACTCACATCATTCAGTCCATTCTCACCATCGTCACAGCCGCAGCATGAGCCCTACGTGCGGTCATGCACCATCTAAGGGATCCCATAGGGACTGATAGGCTATTGAGCCTTCATTGTTTTGTCATGGTTTTGACACTTACACAATTTTTTTGTATATCTCGAGCTCATTACAAGTGTTTTGACCATGCCTAGTGCATGATGACATTGTATACAAACTTGACCCACTATATACATATATATATATATATATATATATATATATACAGACCCTATTTTTGGTTCAGCATTCCATTGTATCTGAGTTGAGTTCTTTTCAGTTTATCTTGCATGTGTACTCTAGATGTCTAGAATTTCCGCTTTTCAATGCTTTTCAAAATGTATGCAATGAATATGAATGATAACAGAATGATTTAGTTCTATGTTTTTATGATGTTGATATGTGATAATGTAAACACAATGTGACTTTAAACTTAGCTTCTTTAGCAATCTTCAGTACTTCATATTGTCTTGACAAAACGTGATGATAAAATGGTATGATAAGTAGGTGTACTTGCCCCACCCCTAACTCCACGCAACTAGTAAGATGCTAGGGCTCAACACCAAGAGTTAGAAAGGGCACAAGTTATAAAATGTATTGATTGGTAATTATGAGAGACAGATAAAGGTTTGGCAGAACCAAATTGCAACACTACAACTCTACCCTACTCAAGTTACTTCATATTTTAGAATGTGAATTTCTTTACAATTTATCTAGACTTGGATCCATAGATGGCCACTTGGTTGACAAAATATGGTTTTAGGGTTTTAAACTCTCTTGGAATTTTGGACATCTAACTCACTTTGTTTTTGACTTACGATTTCACAATATTTGAATTAGTTGTTCATGACTTACAAGCTTGTCAAAGAGACCCCCTACACCTTGCCCCATGCTACCAATAGGAAGCGTGGGCTCATCACCATGGAAAAGGAATAGGCGAGTAAGGGCATTCCCCTCCTTTCCCAGCCCTACATCACCAGTAAGAGATGCAGGCTCAACACCATAGGTTGGTAGGGCAAATAAATGTGTACAATAAAAATTTTCTGTTGATTTCCATTTGACTTACTTATTTTAGATAAATTTTTAGAATGTTCTTATTTCCAAAGAGATGTATACGAGATAGATGTGACACCATGACGCTTCTAGAATAGACCATAGGTAAAGACACCAAGCCTAGAAAGAGACCAAAAGTAAAACCAAGTATGCAGGCCTTGGTATGGTTACCATCAAAACTTTGTCTTATCTTGCTTGGATTGATAAACTGATTCAAAAACAATGGATGATAACATGAAAGTTTGAAGAGGTATGATTTGAATGTTTTGTCAATGTTTTCAGAAGTTTGTAGGAATTGTTATAAGAATAAGTTCCTTGATCACAATTTTTACAAAATGACTGGCAGATGAAAATGCAATGCAGATACAATAATGTACATATGAAAATGTTGATGGGTCATGCGTAGTATCTTTTTAAGTGAAGAGAGTTCACAGATTCGCTAAACTCCTCACCTTCTAGTGTACACACGTGAAACACCCCATTTTTGTAGTCCTCTACTACTCGATATGGACCTAACCACCTTGGTCTGAATTTCCTTCCCTCGCTAGTCTTTTTGTCTATCTGGCTATCAAGTCTTAAGACCAAGTCTCCCTCATATATCTCATGTTCATAAAATTTCTTATTATATTACCGAGCCATCCAGTCAGCATAAACACCATGTCATTGCATAACATTGATTTTAGCCTCGTCAAGACTTTCTAGTTGAGAGAGTTGAGCTTCTCGATAACCCTCTTCTCTCAAGATCCCTTGTAGTGAAATACAAAGACTAGGTATTTCGAATTCGAGCGGTGGAACCACTTTAGTCCCGAACACCAAAGAAAAGGGGGTTACCCCCATTGGTGTTCTAACCGACGTTCGGTAGGCCCATAAGGCTAGAAAAAGCTTCAAGTACCAATCTCATTTGTTTTCCTTAACGGTTTTTAGCTATGGACTTTAATGTCTTGTTGGTAGCCTAAGCTTTTCGATTAGTCTGAGAATAGTAGAGAGAAGCCGTATGATGACTTATCTCGAATTTTTCACATAACTCGTGTACCTCATCATTTTTGAAGGATGTGCCATTATCTGAGATAATGACCTGTGGAACCCCGTACCTATAAATGATTTGATTCAAGATGAACTTAGCTATTACAGATCTAGGTACAGTTGTAAGAGGCATGGCTTATACCCACTTAGTAAAGTACTTCGTGGCCGTGATTATGAATTTATGGCCATCAGTTGACGAGGGAGATAATTTCCCTATCAAATCCAGGCCCCATGTGGAAAATGACCATGGAGTCACAATCAGTTGTAAAGATTGTGCCAGTATGTGGATCTCATGAGAGAACTCTTGACATTTATGGCATCTACGCACAAATTCTAATGCATCATGCTCTAACGTGGGCCAAAAATATTACATCCGATGTATTTTTCAAGAGGTGGCATGGCTACCAAAGTGACCTCCACATACCCCGCTATGTGAATCGTAAAGAATCTTTTAATATTCCTTTATGTCAACACATCTCAACAACATTCCATTAAAGGCTCTGCAGTAGAGAACTTGTTCCAAAATTACATACTTAGCAGCGATGACGTGTAGCTGCCTTCTTTGTTGTGATGTTACCCCTTTTGGGTATTTATGATCCATGATTAAGTTGACAATGTCGATATACCAAGGACATGTAGAGATTGGGGGCCTAGTTTCGACAAAATACCCGCATTTATCAGGAAATTCTAAATCTACCAGATCACCCCCATCTAATGGGTTGTCATCCAACCAATCTGCAATGATTTTTCCCTTAACGGACTTCTAATTTATAAACATTATCTCAAACTCACCCATTAGGGTTATGAAATGTCCTGCCTTCTTAGATAGAGACCCTTGTGTGAGGAATGTCTGTAGGTGATCAGATCTAACAATAACCCTTGTTTCTTGATTTAGCATATAATTCCTTAAATGTTTTGTTGCAAAGACTATGGCAAGGCATTCCTTCTCTGCCTATGTATAACATTTCTCATAATCAAACAATGTTCGACTAATGAAATAAACTACACATTCATGATTATCATCATCCTCTTGAGCCAACATGTTAGCTAATGAAACATCAGTAGCTCATGAATATAAGATCAAGGGATGATGTGACTGAGGTGACATGAGTGTGGGAGGAGATAATAGAAATCGTTTAACTGACTCAAGTGCCTCATTGCATTCTTCTGTCTAATCAATGTAGCAATCTTTTTTTAATAGATTGTTGATCAAATGAATGTCAAAGGTCAGGTCAGGGATAAACCTTCGGATTGCACCGATTTTCCCAAGGAAAGAGCTGATGTCGGAATCATCTGATGGTGGAACCATTTCCACACATCCTAGATTTTGGCTGGGTCGACATCAATCCCTCGTGAAGATATAATGTAACCTAGAAGCTTACCTCTTGTTACGTCGAATACACATTTCTCTGGATTCAATGTGACACCGTACTTGATTAATCAAGAAAGGATGACATGAAGAACCTCTAGATGATCACAATGCTTCCTGGCCTTAGCCAGAAGGTCCTCAATGTAATATTTCATGATCTTATGAATAAGGTCATTGCTCATTGATACGTAGCGCCAACATTCTTAAGGCTGAATGGCATGACTGCGTAATAGTAGGTCCCCCAAGGAGTTATGAATGTAGTTTTAGCTTAGTCCTCCTTAGAGATTTTAATTTGATTGTACCTAGAAAACCCATCCATGAGGGACAGCAACAACTCGAACCCAGCTATTACGTCAACAATAACATCAATGGATGATAACGAGAAATCATCTTTGGGACAAGCCTGTTTATATCCCAAAATTCTATACAGATATGGATATTTCCATTCTTTTTTAGAATGGGAACGATGTTATAAATCCATTGTGAATAATCAATTGGATTAATGAATCCTACCTATAGAAGCTTCATTACTTCTTCTTTTACGACAAGGGATACCTTTGATTTCATTGGTTTTGACTTCTGCTTATTGGGTTTAGCATATGGCTTAGTGACAAGATTATGAACTGTGATATGTGGTGTAACTCCTATCATTTAATTGTAACTAAACACGAAGGCCTTCTGATGCTCCTTGAGGATTTGGGTATGTATTTCCACCTCCTCTGGAGTTAAGGAGGACCCCAACTTTAAGATTTTTGGTTCCTCCTCTGTTCCGATGTTTACATCGATTGTTCCTTTAATTAGGGAGGCATTGCCTTCTTTAAATTCTAGAGGGGCCGGAGGCAGCTCCAAGTACCCTTCTTCTTCTACCTCGTAAATCTCAAGATCCCTTCCCAGAGAGGATTCAATCACGAGATTCCCAAAATAGGAAGAGGAGTGGTGAATTAGGGAGAGGTCTATCTCATGGTAGGTAAAATGCAACTCTGCTAAAGTGTTTAAATATCTTAAAGTCACTTCATCACCATCAATGGGGACTGAAGGGTCGGGTTGACCCTTGGCTTCCACATATGTCAGCATTAGTGTTATTAGCATTTTATGAATCAAGGGTTCAGCGCGAATTAAAACCGTGAAGTTGGTGTCCTCTAGGTTGTTATTTCAGGTGAAGCATGAAGCGAAAGTTGATATCAAGTATACCAGAAGGTTCTGTTCATGTGGAATGGATTTGATTGCTATAAAGTAAAATCCCTTTATTAGCCCTAGCACGGCTATTTTATAGAGTTGTAGGTGTTCAGCTCTGGTCTCACATACTTCAGATATCTGATTCGTGACCAGTTATGAGTCACCCAACACCCTAATATTAATGATGCCCATTCTCTTAGTGACAATGAGACCTAATATGAGAGCTTCATACTCAGCACCATTATTCGTACATTCAAAATCTAATTTGGAGGTGAAAGGTAAAATCCTTCCCTTTGGTGAAGTAAGGATTACACCCGCCCCGGAACCAAAATGACACTTGGCTCCATCAAAATGGAGAGTCTAATAACTACTTGGAAAAATGGACGTTGGATCATCTTTTGTATCTTCCCCTTTTACCTCGATTACTTCAACCATGACAATCTCATATGTTGGGAGGGAACCAAGACCCAGGGTATGTCCCATATCCATAGAATCGAAGGGGAGAATAATAGGCAAATCCTTTTCCAATAGTTTAACATTTTTTGTTGTGGTTCTCAGCGATACTGTATCTATAACCATGGTTCCGTCTTTAACTATCAGAATTCCTTTGATCAATCCTGTGACTTCTAACTCTATTGTAGGGACTAATTTTTCTTCTGGCACTACGCTCGCAGGTTTATTTAACTAATTCGTGGGAAGCTCAAATTCAGAGTGAACTCCTGACCTCTTCTTTAAATTAGCCAAATGTATTTCAAAGGGTTTTGGATCACCTTGTGCCACAAAGACCTTCCCTAAATGTAGGAATCTTACCTCTTGAAATAGTGTGGAGGGGATTGCCTTCATACGGTGGATCCAAGGATGACCAAGAATCATATTACAGTTGGTTTCCCGATCTATAACATAAAACTCAGTTAAGACTGTCTTGGGTCTGAGGGTGACCAGTAACACTATGGTTCTGATTGATGTTTCCTTGAGGCTATCGTAGTCCCTTAGCGTGTTTCTTGTTGAGGATCAATTAGTCTCCCCGTACCCTAAATTCTGTAGAAAAGAGAAGGGGACTATGTTAACTGCTTCCCCATCATCGATCATCATGCATTTCACGTAATTGTTGTAGATCCAAACTTTTAAAAACAAGTTCAGATCACCCCTTCAAGCTATTTCAGTGTCTGTAAGTATCTTACTTATGTCAAACACAAACCCAATATCTCTTTTGGGCTGCCTCGAAGGGAAAACGTCGAAGTCTATATGATTTATTTTGGTTTCTGGCGGGGGTAACATTAACCAGATGACCTAAACCTAGCCCCTCTAATAACGCGGCTCTGTGAGTAGGAGAATTCTTCAGTAGATCCAAAAAGCAAATATGAGAAAAGGTCTTGGGTAGATAACTGATTAGATCATAAGCCCCTACCGGCTTGCTTAGCATATCATGAATATTTCCTGATACATCTAGATAAATCAAGATTGGTTGTGAAGAATGATCCATGGCTCTTATTGCAGCATTAATTTGGGGTTCAGTGTCTAACTCTACCAAGCCCAGAATCTTGGTTTGTTGGCAGTCGTCCAGAGGAGGTGCCACTTATGGGTTTGATGAAGTTGAAGCCTCACGATCGTGGGTCCCTATCATAATACCCTTGTTGGAACCATTAGGATCTATTCTTCTGTCCTTGGGATGCATGGGGAGGGGATCATTAAAGATCCTGAGCGGTGTGTTTTGTGGGGACATTGGCCCCATGTAGGTGTTTTGCATTGGTGTGGTGGGGTTTTCCAAAAACATATCGACAAACAATTGTTTTTGATCCTCTGGAAAATGTTGCAATAATTTTTTGCAATCACGGCATGTTCTTGCATCATGTCTGCGAACCCTATGAAAACCACAATAAACATTAGGATCATAATCTCGTGGCCTTTGATTTATTCCTTTTTGTGGCCCAAAACTACAACCACCGTTCAGTTTCTGGTTGTTGTGGTTAAAATTTTGGAAGCCCTGTCCTTGGTTTGAGAATTGGTTGGGATACCCATTTGGGTACTGACTAGGGCTTGGGGTTGGTGTTTACCTCTGCTATTGAGGTTTTTGTTGTTGTTGTTGTTGTGGACGATTAAAATCCACAGCTTTTACAGAGGGTGAGAAATTATTGCTTCTCTGATTGTTGCCATTATTTTTGTTGTTATTTGTAACACCTGTGTTAGTGGGGTTAACAACATTAGGCTTTTTGGGCTAGTCAATTACGCCGTCAATCGTAGCTCCACGATTCTCGTTAAGGATTTTTGGTCCTTGATTATTATTTGTGTTGTTTGAATAGCTAGGATTTTTTTGACTGGGAGTGAGTAACTTCCAGTTTATACCATAAGTCTTACAACAACTATCAATGGTTGTTTGGTCAATCCGGAGAGAACTTTCCAACACCTCCTCCTAGCTCTTGAGTGGGAACTTTTTAACCTCTTCCTTTGTCTCTCTATTAAGAGAGTGGAGGAATAAATCACAAAGTTTTGTTTGATTCATATTCAGAGCGCTTGCGAAGGAGCCGCCTCTGAATGAAGTGAGCTGCATATTCGTTATGCTTTTGCTTGATATGCAGGAATTCTATGATCCCTGTTCTTAACAACTTCTTCATGTCAAAGGCTTTAATGAACTCTGACACGAGTTTTTTAAAAGAATGTATCAAAGCCTCTGGTATTCTATAATACCAGTCGAGAGCGATTCCTTCTAGCGTCTTAGGGAATATTTTTGTAACAACAACATCCCACATGAGCAACTCTCGAATGGTTGTCGCATAGGCTTTAATATGATCATTTGGATCACCTTCCCCTTAAAACTTTAGAAGTTCAGGCAATGGCCTTGGGAGAATGACTATCCGAATGGAAAAATCCAGAGGCTCCTTTAGGTACTCAGAGTAGGTTCCCATTGCGTAGGTTTCAACCATCAAAGTTCCTTGTTGGGAAAGAAAAGGTTGCATTGGTTTCTGAAATGGCATGGCGTAAGCATTTTTTGGGGCATATGGCATTCCTTGTGGATAACCATAAGGACCTAGATAGGTGTACACATCTCCTTGTGGTGTCTTAGAGTACATATGCATATAGGAGGGTTGGCAAATTTGATAGGGAGTTGAAGGCATGAGGCCAGGGAACGTTTCATTTATGACTGGTATAGTGTTTGAGAATGAAATTCCGGTTGGCGCTTGTTTCAAGTATCCATATGTGACATTAGGAGGCATACCCAAAGTACCCGTCCCAGTTAACAAATCCCCAGGGTTTGGAGTGCCCGAATAATTCAGAGGATTTTACGATGTGGGTATTTGACCATAGTTCAGTGGGTATTGAGAAGGTCTTGATTGTCCTACGTATGAGTTTTGAGTATTCTGGGCAAGCTCCAACTCTTTGACCTTGTACACTAGTGCAGAGATAACGTCTCTTGTTGGTGAGGCAGCGTTTTACTTAGGCACCTGTGGTTTTAGAGGCTACTGGGAAGTGTGATATCCCGCTACATCACCACCCCTCATTGGTGATGCTTTCATTCGTGGGAGGGGTAGTATTATTTTTTGAAGCGGGATTTCACCATGTCTTTATAACCTATCATAGGTGTGATCCATTTCTTGGAAATGTCATTCACTCTTAGCATATCATGCTAAGTGTTCCTTGTCTAGAGGGGGAAGCTGGTCTGATTGCATACTAATAAGTTGTTTGAACAACACCCTAGGAGACAAACTTGTTTCCCCTATGATTGTCATATTGTTGGAACTTGATTATTCATGAGGGTAAGTCTGCATGAATTGATCAAATTCCTCAATGTACACGGAGGAACCAACGTTAACTCCATAAAGAAGAATATTGTGAGCATTTGTTCTTTGATCCACCCATGTTGAAAGTGAGGGGGATTGTTGTTGTCCTCCTGCATGGTAACCATATACATTATAACCCAGAATGGACTGACCATATTCATCGAATCCCGACATATTTGGGGGGTGTGAGAATACCCGCTGAATAAAGGGAAAATGAAGAGTGGAGCAGAATGTGGAAACGTTTAGAGACTAGCTCTTCACGTCGAGTTCACCAATTTTGTACGATAGAAAATCAACACGTGACCTTCTTCACACCCAACCTACCATGTTCATGCTGAGATAGCTGGTGTGGAATGGAAATGAGAATGGAAGTGATGGTGGTGATCAAGCTAATTGGGCAACCTTATGTATTCAACATGCAATAATGGAATCTACAAATCTAAGGCGAAGAATGCTCTCCTAACCTGGAGGGGTGTGATGGTATGATCCGATATGATAGTTACTCGGAGACTCCAATCAATGTCTTGTTCTACTGAGTTTCTATTGATGGGTTGTGGAACACGTGGAAAGTAACTTGCAGGTGCCTTGTATGGGTTTCTAGACAAGGTCATGGAAGGAAAGACGAGAGGCGTAATGGAGCTGCAAGAACTATGGTTGATTTTCTGGTCTAGTCTAGAAAGTCTTAGCCTGATCGGCTACTATGTTCAATAATGAAAGTTGTGTAATAATATATGGTGGAAGCGGCAAGGATATGAATACTAATGTGCGTAAGCTAGTGTCAATTTCTAACTGATTAGTAGGCACGTTGGGTTGTGGGACCTATGGATCACAACCAAAAAATCGTTGAGGCTGATGCCCTTGTATGGTCATGCTTGTAATCAAATCCTATTACCAGGAGCATTCCAAAAGTCATAGGCTTGATTGGAAGTGATGTTCAACATATCTAATTGCTCTATCTTCTTAGTGTATGTGGCCGGTGTTTGTAAGACTGTTAAACATAAGCTTGTGTCAATGTCAGTTATTAACTCTAGCCCATTAGGTTATGGGACCAGGGGATCACAATTATATGTCTTTTCCTATTGAGGACCATTGATGGTGATGCAAGATGAATTGATTTGCTTTTAGTAAATAAACTATCTATGAAGGGAAATCTAACCTATGTTTTTGTTATTTTCTCAATATATCAGGTCAAAGTAAATGAAACAAGCTAATCTATGGAAAATAAATGTTTTTGTTCTTTTCTAACTTTTCAGACAATGCATCTAATCTAATAAACAAATTAAATACAAATAATTAGCCGGATGTAGCTAACTATTTGTGCAAATGTGTAAATCTAAACCTAAGATCTATTCTAATTCAATCAAAACCCTTCCACCCTAGCTCATAAGTGAAGAACAAATCATAACTCTAATAGAGCTATTATTCTCCACATCTTCCCTGGCAATGTTGAAGGGAAATTTTCCTATTGATTTGACCTACTTGTAATTATCTAACTAATTGAAAATGAATTGTTTCTCTACTCTATTTGATATGTAATTAACAATTTGATAAACACAAACCAAACAAATACACAATTCCAACCTGGAAGAGGAAGAGCTTTGACAAGTCCAGTAGTACCAGTATTTGTCCCCTTAGTTCTTTCCTTTCTTTCTCTAAGTGTTCATGTGAGTCCAAGGTATTGGGAATGCAAAGAACAGCAACAAGAGGATGATGCTTGAGTAATGGTAGCTTAGAAGCAATCTGGACGCAATCCAACTAGAAGAGAGATAGCATAAGAGATCTGACATTGGCTATGTAATTCCTAGCAAGGCTATGCCAACAAAATAATACAAGATGCACAAAATTCTCAAATCGGCCTTTTGCTTGAATAAAATCATGGAATATATAGGAATGGAGGCTAGGAGGTTACTTCATGCATAAGGCAATAAAGAGGAAATTCCACTAATTAAATCTATTTAAAAATAGAAGGAGCAAGGAGAACCAAACAAATAAAGCTATTTTTAGCTAATTCAAATCATGAATGCATTCAAAAAGTGAACTGAGGTGAATCGTTGCATGAAAAAACACGCATGAAGATTCTAGAAAAAGTAGGCAAAACTGCCGCTCTGTGCAGGGCGCTGGTTTCAGGACCACTACCATGCCTGAGTGGCGGTTTACAAACCACCACCCAGGTAAGGTGACAATTCTGGTACTAAAGGCCAAACAAGCGCATAAAGAAGTAAGGAGTTAGAAAAATGTATGGAGATGTTAAGTAAGGCTATCTAGGCTATAAATATACACTGCAAATGGGTTTTGGAGCTCGAACACCTTATTGAAAGGACTTTGAATCATCATTGGGGATTCTTGTAACCGTGTTCTTGACAATGTGGCACATATAATTTTTGGTGCATATAGTCACCCTGTAACCAGCCATAGTTACCCTATAACCGACCATAGTTACCCTGTAACCGACCATGGTCACCCTATCAACGCCGGTTGCCACCTAACAGATGTCAGTCACTATATTCTCTAGCAAACTTACATTTCTAGCTTCCACTTGAGATTTAAATATATTCCTGCAATTTTCACATCAGGAAAAAAAACCCTTCTATCATACACCTGTTAGTAAACCACTAACAATATACTAAATCAAAACCTTGTTCTAAGATAACCAAGCTCTGATACCAATTGTTGGGAATTCGAGACTGCGGAATAGTGTTATGATTCAATAACAAACAAAATCATACACACATGATCTAAACAATTCCCCAAAATCTACAGCAGTGGAAGTATAAACTACACTAATCCAAATTAAAAAAAAGTACACACACATGACACAACATGTACCTTGGTTTACCCAATGTGGGCTACTTCCACTAAAGATAGAGATCTCATATATATAATATAACAAGAGTACAAACCAACTTTTCAATATAAGAGTACAATGCATCTCTCCAAGAGTATCTCCTCTCCTTCAAATCTCTAAACAGATCTACATGAGTACATTACAACCATGCCTCCAAACACCACAAGATCTCACATACCAGGAACTATTACATCTCCCATTGTGCAACCAAACTCTCATGTGAATCTACAAACAAGAACTCTCACATAGGTCTATCAATGTGCAACCATAACTTTGCACCAAGAAGTAAGTCTCTATGCATCAACAATACAACACGATCTTATGGATCTACAATACAAGATCTCACAACAACCTGTGGATCTTCAATACAAAATCTCACAACAACATGTGGATCTACAAGATGAAATACTATGTGCTTTGCATACTATGCAAGCCATTACATTGAGATAAGATAATATAAAGGAAATACATTAGAAGACATAACACTCTTCTCACTATTCAGTTGTACCTGTTATTTCCTTTTGTCCAGCTTCTCTCAATTGAAGCTCTATCTTCATGCAACATGTTTCTTCTTCTTCATCTTCAACAAAGGATAATTAACATTCTTCCTCTATCCTTATGTTCTAACCCTAGTTTTATAGATTATATAAGCTTAGGAAAACTTACGACACCTTAGATATGCATTTACAACCATTTGATCACTTTTATAATCAACTGTTCGATCAAATCCCATGAGTTAAATATAAACTTGCATGAACATGAAAACAATGTCGGTTCCCTGACTGATGGAAGTTCCTCTACTAACCGAGGATGGTTCCAATGATGACTGAAGGTTGTTTCTCTGTTGACCAATGATGGTTAGCCAATTGACATTATTTACTATCTAAACCAACCACCTACATGTATGCTCATTTTGAAGAAATATATCTCCAAAACCCATCAAATTTGAGGATTTTAAGTCCTTAAAATATACTAAAAATAATTGAGTAAATTTCCTCCTTACACCTAATTCTAGGTGCATCTTGTAATCTCGAACGTTCACCCATTTTATATATCTTTCATTTTTAGTTTCCTTCCATTGAAAAAGGCTCAAAACTACAATAAGATAGAAAACACCAAGGTAGAAACTATTTCCTCTTGTTAGTAGACATTTCATGTAGCATTTTAAAGCCGTCGGTTACGCAACCGCAATCGGTTCCCTGTAAATGGGCTCCCCAAACCAAAACAACGGATCGGAATTTCATTTTTGGAGATCAGTCAAAGGATTTCTGGATCAACAGAGAGCATTGCGAGCGAGGAACAGAGTCCAGATCTTCACTTGACAGAGCAGAGACGAGTGGAAATACCAGAAGTGTTTACAACCAAGGAGATCAACTTGCATCTTTGTCAAAACCAGTAAGTCACATCTTGCATGTCCTCTGTTATAACATTTCTTATGCTCTGTGAATTTCAGTCCTCCTAAATCCGTCTCTGAATCTACTACCCAATGTGTCATTGCATCTAACTGTTATTCTTTTGCTTCTAATCATCCCATTTCCTAATATCATCCATAAACCAGCCTTACAAAACACCATAGCTAGTAAGAAGATCCTAGAACCCACCGGTATCGGTTATCAGTAACCAGCATCGGCTATCAGTAACCGCCATCGGTTCCTCTGATCAAAACCAGAAAACCAGCCTTTCCCCTACCCAGTTCAACGAAACAATTTAATTGATACTTTACAGTCTTTTGCGTTAATTCATATTAGCAGGGAACTGACCACCTTCGAAAGGAAGTTTTATATTTCCTGGGCCCAAGGCAGTTTCCTCATTTATTGTTTAATCAAATCTTGTGGTCTTGTGTTCTTATTTGCAGGTAGTCCTTCCAAGACAAAAAGGAGTTCTTCGCAATCAGCCTGATCTTTCTCTACGGTACGCGCACACCATCTCAACATTCTACAGGTATTCCTCCTAGCACCTAACTCTTATCTGTTTCTATAGGAACGAGTCATTCCGAGTGAAACATTTACAACCTTAGATAAGCTAATATAAAGGAAATACATTAGAAGACATAACACTCTTCTCACTATTCAGTTGTACCTGTTATTTCCTTTTGTCCAGCTTCTCTCAATTGAAGCTCTATCTTCATGCAACATGTTTCTTCTTCTTCATCTTCAACAAAGGATAATTAACATTCTTCCTCTATCCTTATGTTCTAACCCTAGTTTTATAGATTATATAAGCTTAGGAAAACTTACGACACCTTAGATATGCATTTACAACCATTTGATCACTTTTATAATCAACTGTTCGATCAAATCCCGCATCTAAAATAAAAACATAAATGCACAGGTAACCGGTATAATTTCCCTGACCGATGTTGGTTCCCTGATGTTAACTGGTGTCGGTTCCCTGACTGATGTCAGTTCCTCCTAATGACTGACATTGGTTAGCCAACTGATGCCGGTTACTATGTAAACCAATAAACCTTAAATACATGCCTTTGTGAAGCAATTCAACTCCACGACCCAACATAGCTATGGTGGACTAGGAAGTTAGGTTTTTGAGGGTTGATTCCACCATTGAAATGATCCTCCTGGTCAACAAAAACCTTTTCCAAGAGATTAGGGATTGCCACAGGAAAATTTATGTGCATAACAAGATAATTGGCAGGCTTGATGAGGAAATCGTCATGCAGGAGCAGAGAATCTCTATTCTCCAGGATCAAATTGCCAAGACTGAGGTTGTGGAAGGTAAGGAAAAAATGTGACTAGAGATGAGCAGCTAAGAGGATGAAGAGCACATGGAAGCTAAAGGTAATGCTCCTATTAAGAATGGGAAAGATGGTCTTGGTGGAGTCATGGACAAGGGACCTAGTGTAAGGACTAGAAGCAAAGCTTCCTGTAACAAAGTGAACTAATGACGACACTTTGGTTAGACTTCTATCTGGAGACTGTTCTGGTTTTCTTTTCTTTTGTATTCTCAAAAAAAAATGTAACTCTATAGAACTGGTGTAGGTATTTCTTTTCTCTGGGGTGTCCTCGTGGTCAATCTTTTTTACTTGGACCCCCGTGTTCTATTTTGGTGGTTGTTCTTTGGTCTGGCTTCTTTTTTGTACAGGATTTTTTGGTCCCTTCAAAACCAAATATTTTTTACCTTTTCTAAAAAACAGTGCATAACTATGTACAAAAGGGGTGGGTACCAATAAATCTATCCAATGAAAAGCTTCAGAGGAGGTGGTGAAATCGTTGTAGAAGATTTAAGGGGCTCATCCCTTTCAATTGCATTTATATCAATAAGATCTTGTATAACATGTCGAAGCTTGTCACATTGATCAATAAGGTTCCTAATGTTGAGTGTGGAACTTAATTGCTTCATAGGAAGCTTGCTTTTACATGTTTCTAGTTTTGATAGTGACCAACATTGGTCAGGAGATAATTGGCATCGGTCAGGAGTTGACTGGCATCGGTCAGAAGGTGACTGACAATGATCAGGAGGTGACTAGCATCAGCCAGGGAGTGACTGACATTGGTCACCTATGCGACTGTGATTTTGTTCTTTAACAAGAATTAGAATAAATCTCTTGCTTTAAAGATGATTTATTGATTGTAAAAACATAGTTAGATACCTATAATAGATATATATGCATGCATGCATTGTATGTGGGTATGATAGAAGAAAATAACAATTAAGAATTAAGAGAAGTTTCCTTTAGAGAGAAAAAGAGAAATTTTTAGAGAGGGAAAAGCACATGAACATCCAAGTGAGGTATTGGAAGATTGTAATATCTTAATTGTATTTCCTCTGTAAAGCACTGAATAATAATATCGGTCATTTCTTGGTGGACGTAGCCCACAGTAGGTAAACTACGTTAAATATTATGTTATATATTCTTCTTGTTTATTTTATCTTCTGGTTTATTTCCACGTTCATTTCTTGTATGCTTAGATCTGATTATAAATATGTGCAACACTGTACATCTATTGTGCTATCCAAAACAATTGGTCTCAAAGAATCTTTATTTGAGAGGTTGTGTGTATTGACAAGATTTTCTCATAGAGGGATTTCTAATTGAGTGCGAGCATATAGCAATGGAAGAAGATAGTAAATACTCATATTATATAAATTTGATGGCCGTGACTATCTATTATGGAAGCTATAGGTGGAGGATTGTCTGTATTAGAAAAGATCTATACTTACCATTGGATGAGCATGGAAAGCTGAACACGATGACTGATGAAGAATGGAAGGTTCTTGATAGAAAGGATCTGGGATCTATAATATTGAGCCCGATAAAATGGTAGATTTGATGAAATCTTTAGCAAATTTGTATGAAACTCCTAGTGCTTTGAATAAGTTTTATTTAATGAAAAAAAAATGTTTAATTCTAATATGCAAGAAGGTGGATTTGTATCTAATCATTTGAATGATTTCCAGTTGATTGTAAATCAATTAAAATTGGTAGAAATTCCATTTGATGATGAATTGAAACAACTTTTATTCTTATGCTCTTTGTCAGGTAGTTGGGATATTTTGGTAATGGTTATTAGTAATACAATGAATGCTTCTAAAGGTTTGAAATTTGATGATGTAGTTAGTGTAATCCTTAATGAGGAAATACGCAGGAAAAGATTAGGAGAAGCATCATTTGGAAATGTTTTAACTATAGAAATCAAGGGAAGAAAGGAGATATCATCAAAGAGCAAGAATAATGGGAGATCAAATTCAAGAAATGGTAGATCTAGATCCAGGTACAAAGATTTACCTTGTTGGAATTGTGGAAAGAGAGGACACGTAAAGAAGGAGTGTTGGTCCAAGGAAAAAAAGAGAGAATACATCAGACAAAGGTAAAGAGGAAAACATTGCAAGTGAGGTAAAATAAGATGCCCTTATCCTCTCCTTGGATAATAAATTAGAATCTTGGGTTTTAGATTCTGGAGCTTCTTTCCATGCTACCCCTAATAAGGGTTATTTCCAAAACTATGTTAAGGGTGATTTTGGACAAGTTTATTTAGGAGATGATGAGCCATGTAATATTACTGGTAAAGGTGATGTTCATCTAAAGTTGTAGAATGGAAATCCATGGGTATTGAAATATGTGAGGCATGTGCCAAGCCTCAAGAGAAATATGATATCTACAGGGAAACTAGGTGAATCTAGATGCATGGTTATATTCACAGCTAATTCTTGGAAGGTTACCAAGGGATCTCTTTTTGTGGCAAGAGGTAAGAAGGTAGGAAATTTATATCTGTCTACCTGTGTTACTGATTCCTTTTTTGTGTTATCTACTAGAAATTCAGATGCAACCATGTGGCATAATCAGCTAGGCCATATGAGTGGAAAAGGAATACATATCTTAAAGGCTAAGGGTAAGTTATCAGATTTGAAACAATTAGATCTTGAATTTTGTGAGTATTTCATATTTGGAAAGCATAAGAGAGTGAGATTTCTCAAGGTTAGTTCAACAAAGAAGGAGCAAAAATTGGAGCTTGTACACTTAGATGTGTGAGGACCAACTTAGGTAGCTTCTATTGAAGGATCCCAATATTAGGTGACTTTCATTGATGATGCCATAAGGAAGGTATGGATTTATTGTATTAAGCGTAAATATGATGTTTTTGAGACTTTTAAAAGGTGGAAAGCCCTTGTGGAAAATTAAAAAAACTTAAAATTAAAGTGCCTTAGATATGATAATGGTGGTGAGTACTGCAACAAGGCTTTTAATGATTATTGTTCAGAGAATGGAATATGAAGAGAAATAATGGTTCCTATAACTTCATAGGAGAATGGAGTTACCAAAAGAATGAACAAAACAATCATAGAACATGCTAGAAGCATGAGGATACATGTCAATTTACCTTTGAAAATTTGGATAGAAACTGTGCATACAACAGTGTACTTGATCAACCATGGGCCTTCAACAACATTAGATGGTGGAATACCAGAAGAAGCTTGCTCTGAAAAAGAGGTAGATTTTTCTTTCCTTAGATTTGTTGGCTTAGAAGCTTTTTTGCATGTTGATAGCTAAGATAGGAAGCAGTGTGATGCTAAATCTAAGAGATGTACTTTCATTGGTTATGGATCTAGTGATTTCATATATTGATTTTGGGATTTAGAAGATTATAAGATTGTTAGGATTCTTTGCATTGATTGGAATGAAAAAATAATGTATAGGGATCAGGTTTTGATGCCTAAACATGAACAAGTTGATGAGATTTTGAAGGAAAATAAACTTTTAGATCTGAAACAGACATCCATAGACACCAACATCAATTCTATAGAAACCAATGTCAGTTAGACTAACCAATATCGACAGACGTGATTGGGTTCAAAATAGACAACTACTAGAACCGGCATCGGTACTTCTTGAACTGGTGTTAGTGAGGCAACCACAGTCGATTGACAGATAGAGGAACTGCGATCAGTTATAGAACCGTGGTCGGTATCAGGTGACCAGTTTCGATCACTGACAGAGATTGACATGAATGTGCAACAAGCATAGAATGAGCCCTAGACACCCCATATCTCAGTGAGAAGGTAAAAAGATTAAGTAGACCTCCAGTGATATTTTCACCTTCCTTTTCTTATTTATTATTGACTGATAGTGGTGAACCATAAATATTTGAAAATTCAATTCAGGTAGATACCCGCATTTAGTGGGAACATGGAATGGATGAGGAGATGGACTCCTTGAAACAAAATCAGACATGGGATTTGGTCAAGTTACCAGCAAGTAAGAAAACACTACAAAACAAATGGGTTTACATAATTAAGGAAGAAGGGGGGGACTGAAAAGGTACAAGGTGAGGCTTGTGGTAAAGGGATTTATATAGAAAGAAAGTATTGAATTTGATGATATTTTTTATCCTATAGTTAAGATGACTTATATTCGTATTGTTCTAAGTTTGGTTGCAATAGAATATTTTCATTTAGAACAGCTTGATGTTAAGACAAATTTTCTTCATGGTGACTTGGAGGAAGAGATTTATATACAACAACCGCTTGGTTATGAAGTCAAGGGTAAGGAGAAACTTGTGTGCATATTGAAAAAGAATCTATATGGGATCAAGAAAGCTCCAAGGAAAAGGTATTTGAGATTTGACAATTTTATGCATGAGCATGGTTATGTAAGATGTGAATCTGACCATTGTGTTTATTTTAAGAAGCTTGAAAATGAGATCTATGTTATCTTGTTACTTTATGTGGATGATATGTTGATTGTAGGATCTAGTAAGCATGACATTGGTAAACTTAAAAAAAGGTTAGCTCACACATTTTCACCGAAGGATTTGGGAGCTGCAAAGAAAATCCTTGGCATGCAAATTCATCAAGACAAGAAAAACAAGAAGTTGTATTTGTCTTAGGAGGCTTATATCAATAAGGTGTTGGAAAGGTTTAACATGCAATATTAAAAACTTGTTAGTACACCTATGGATGGACACTTCAAATTAAGTAAAGATCAGTGTCTTTCATCACACGAGGAGGTTGAGTACATAGTACATGTTCCCTGTGCTTCAGCAGTATGAAGTCTTATATATGTCATGGTTTGTGCTAGATGAGACATTGCATAGGCAGTGGGAGTTGTGAGTAGGTTTATGGCTAATCTAGGTAAAGAACATTGGAAAGCATTCCAATGGACTCTCAGATATTTGACAGGGACATTTGGCATGGAGTTATGTTATGGAGGGTCAGATACTTCTTTACACGGCTATGTTGATTTGGATATGGTTGGAGATTTGGATGGTAAGAGGAGCACCACTGGATATGTTTTCACAATAGGTGGAACAACAGTTAGCTGGATTTTGAGATTGTAGAAGGTTATGGCTTTGTCTACTACAGAGGCAGAGTAAGTGATGATATGGATGAGCAGGTTCATGAAAGAGTTGGGTAAGGAGCAATAGGATTACAAATTATATAGTGATAGTTAGAGCGCGATCTATCTGGAAAAGAACTCAACATTTCATTTAAGAACAAAAAACATTCAGTTGAGGTATCACTTCATACAGAAGGTGTTAGAGGATGGGCAACTAAAGTTAGAGAAAATCCATATGATTGAGAACCCCGCGGATATGCTAACAAAGCCATTGGTAAGGGAGAAGTTGGATATTTACTCCACTTATGTTGGTCTTCGAGTTTGAGACTTGAAGAGGAAGAAACGGGCCAAGGAAAAGGAACCAAGGATGGTGATGTACAGTACAGTGCAATAATTGATCTCCAAGTGGGAGATTGTTGAGTGTGGAGCTTAATTGCTTCACAGAAAGCTTGATTTTACATGTTGCTGGTTTTGACAGTGACTAACATCAGTCAGGGAATATCCAACATCGGTCAGGAGGTGACTGGCATTGGTCAAGAGGTAACCGGCATCGGTTAGACAGTGACCAACATCGGTCACCTGTGCGATGGTGTTTTCATTTTTTAACGAGAATTAGAATAAATATATTTCTTTAAAGATGATTTATTGATTGTAAAGGCATAGTTATATACCCATAATAGATATATATGCATGTATGCATTGTATGTGGGTATGAGAGAAGAAATAGCAATTGTTTTTGCATGTTAGTTTTCTTGGTGAGAAAAAAAGAGTAGCTAAGTGAGGGAAAAGCATTGAACATCCTGTGAGGTGTTAGAAGACAACAAATCTTCATTGTATCTCCTCTGTAAATCACTAAATAATAATATTGGTCGTTTCTTGGTGGACGTAACCGACACTGGGTGAACCACGTTAAATCTGGTGTTATCTCTCTTTTTTATTTATCTTCTAGCTTATTTAAACATTCATTGTTTGTACGCTTCATATGATTATAGATTTGTGCAACATTGTTATATGGTTTAATCCCAACACTCAATACAACCATAATAGTCACAATAAGCTTTAACATTTAAACTCATACATTCAGTGTTTCTTGTATCAGCCTTAAATGGTGGAGAGAGAAATGAGATTAGACTTAAACAATTGTGAAATTATAATGTGTGGAGCACAAGGTAGACGTGTAAAATGCCTTTACGTATGTTGTGGAGAAGTAGAGACATCCACAAAAGGATCACTTGGTGTATCAATTTTTTCATCATCACCGACATCAAAATATGACATGCGTAAATTTTCATATGATAAATCAAATTGGTCATAATAATTAGGTTCATTCATATGTGTTATGTACCTAGCATTCCAATCGATATCATATCCAAATAAAAATATGTCTCATTATGTTGTGGAAGATTAGATATTTTTGTAGAATTCATTGTTGTGTTGCCCCCTAATTGGGCTTGTATATTCTTTAAGTTCTCAGATGTGGTGTGTAATTGCGCATTCTTGATTAGCAATAGTTCCATTACAAGTTACACACTAGTAAGATGTAATTTTTCTATTGTGATTAGTGCTTCCATAGGAGGTATGTCATTATTATCCTCTTGTTGAATAAGTGGCTCTTGTATTATTGCAGAAGTTGCATCATTCAATATTGCATTATTTTCACCAAACATAGATGGATCAGCTTTAGGAACCTATTTAGAGTTGAAAATTTGAGATGAATGTGTGGGAGAATGTTGTGTAGCAAATGAAATAAAACCCTTATGCCTAAGTTGTTAGATTTTTCATTATAAAACATAACAATCATTATCATGATGTCCATTAATTCCATGACAATTGCAAAATGGTTGACCTTTGAGTTTTGTAAGCCGATGACGAGGGTAGTAATGAGTAGGTAACAAAGTGATTAATAGATTATTGAGTAGCTCATATAGAATATCACGTTTTCGAGCATGTTGTTCAAATTGAAGAGGTTCTTTTTATTGTATGAATTTGGCTTCACTTGCATGGGCATGTGTATCATGCATGATGTGTGTATAAAATTGCTTCTCAATTGGCTTAGAACTAGATTGATCATGATGTGTAGATATATGATTAATACGGGCATTAGTATAATCCTTTAGATGTGTTATCTCACACTTGAGAGATGTGATATTAGTATTCATAGCTTGAATTATATCTTAAAAAGCAAGGTGTAAAGCTTGCATAGACTCCACGATAGCCTTATGGAATGTTCCATCATTACTAATAGAATAAGTTGAATTATGACTCATAATTGAATTCACATGGGAAGGTTTCATATTATTAAGGAGCTTTATTTTGTGCACTAGTTTTATAAGAGTATCTCTACATGTTGGGTACCATTGAAGTGAATGATACAAGGATAATTGAGAAATTGTAGCATGGGCCATAATGGTAAAAAAAGGGTATAAAAAACTCCAATTAGATAGAAAAGAATAAAGATCAACATATGAAGCCAATGGGGTTTGGGTGGATCGGTTAAGTCAGATGGTTGTGTCCAGATCCACCCAAGTTCAAATCCTGTTGGGTGCGATCCCTTCGAGGTGGTTTATCGGTGGTGGCAGGTGTTGCATCACCAGTTGGTTGCGACGGTTTGGTGGTGGCAGTTTTTGCATCAACGATGGTTGCAGCTCGTGGTTCTTAATGGTGGTGGTATTTGCATAATTGGCATTGGCATTGGCGGTAGTTGGTGGCTCTAAAATGGCGGTGACAAAAAATTACATTGTTAGTGCGGGCTCGGTGGCCGCGTTGGTTTGTGTTGGTCTTAATTGTAATATCTTGTCTGAGGACATTGTTGTAGGGTGGGGCCCCACCAACCCTCCGGTTCATAGCTCTGGTCAAAAGTGTTTAACAATAAAAAAAAATAGATGGAGGACTGACAATCAAGAGACTGTGGGGATGAGACCTATAAAGTGATGGTGAGCAAAAAATGACCATCGTCAAATGAAAAAAATGACCATATCTCGAAATAGAATTTGAATTTTATAAAACAAAAATAGGTATTTTTGAATCTTATTGCGTGAAATAGAAACCTCCAAGGTATTTTTCCAAAAGTGTGTATTTTTATGATTATTCCCTAATTACTAAAAAATAGTAATTTTCAATTTTTAAAAAGTGTGATAAAAATAGGGCTAACAAAAAGAGGTTTTCGTTAAATATGTAAAAAATAATAATAACCTCAAAGGAGTTTGAAAATAGAGCATTTATTCTTGATATATGAAACAAAAGGTGATTTGGAAATTATGAGCCCTAGAAAGTGACCCAGAGGATAGAACTGACCATGAAACCCTAGGAAAAATTATGCAAATAGGTTTAGGGAAGATAATAGATAGAAATAAGGTGTCGATTTGAAGATAAAAAGCAAATACTAACCTAAGGCAACTAGGGTTTGGAGATCAACGGGACTAATACATAAGGAAACATGAAGATCCTAAATTAGGTGAAGGGTTCGATCAAAAGTAGGTTCACCAAAATGTCTGCCCTTGATTAGATTTTAGGTCAATTTAATTAAGTGTAGGATATATTAGAGTCGATTTGCAAATCTAACAAAGATGCAACAATACAAATACCAATTTAGATTCGTAACTCAAATCAAATGGGAAGAATTGGCATACACTAAATCAAACTACCATACAATTGAAAGCACAAAACACTGGTATAAATCACTTAGTTGATTTCTATTGGTTTATAGAAAGATCTAGAACTATGCAACAAAGAAACTAGGAGAACTAAACATGATAAACCCTCACAAACTAGTTTGTAACTGTCACTACACCTAGGTCAGGACTATACCATTAGGTCAGGACCATACCATACAATCCATCCCCTTCTATACAGTTTTGGACCTGCTCTGCACTTGAATCTGTAGCTTTCTAAGTTGCTCACCTTCTTGGATTTATCCATCGTTATTAAAACCTAGCTATCACACATGCTACAAACCTCTTTGAATGGATTGGACATCATCTCAAACCCTAGCCATGGATGAAGAGTTATGCAAAATAAACATTAGAAGGGTTGTGGGAACCCCGTGCATTATTGATGTTGGAACTACCCCTAAGAGGCCTCAAACTACATGTTTTTCTCCACCTAGCATGTGATATCTAGGTAGATTAGATGAATTTGACAATTAATTTGACCATTCTTGCTTTAACTTGGATCTTGTTAAAAACACTTGGAGAGAGGATGTTTAGATGTTTGTAGATGAGAGACATGGTTGCCTTGAATTGGTTTGCAACTTCTGACCTGATTTGGGTGCTACCCTAATGACTGTAGATGTGTAATTCTAAGACTTAGGGAACTTTTGATGTCTTTTTCAAGTGTATGAAGTGAGTGCTCTAGTGTATTACCTTGGGATTTACATGTTAGCAAATGAGGTAGTGTTTGTTTGCTTATATAGGGTTTCATACATGCTTTTTATAAGATAGGACAACCTAATTGAATTTTAAGACCCAATGAAAGATTTGAATTTAAGAGTGCAGTTGGAAGATGTGTCAGTCCAAGACCATATAAATAGGTCAGGACCATATGGTATATCCCTTACTAGACTATACAGTCCTAGATAAAATCAAGGAATATGCCAAATGAAGTTTAGAGCTAGGGAGATGATGCTTCTCTATAGATTTTGTGTATTACATTCTAATATTTTGTTGACATGTCATTGTGCAAGGATAAATGAGCTAAAAATTGGACCTCATAAAGTGTTAAGCGGGAATGGAGTCATATCAAGTGTGAATAATCAAATCAATGGTTTCCAAACTGCAAATTACCAAATTTGAGTGTCTACATGGTGTTTGTGCATGACATACCAGTTGTGGCTACATAATGAAAGATATTAAAAGTAAGGAAAGATAGAGGGTGGTATTTATGCACATGATAAATTGAGAGAGAGGTTAGATACCTTAAAGTGTGGATTGATAATGTCATGTGACTATTGGATGAATCAGGTCCTAATTTCAAGTAAGTGGATTAGGGTTGGTAAGACTTGTTATGGTACCTTAACTATAAAAAGAGGAGGTATGTTTTTGTAAAACCATTTGCAAAATTACTATTGAGAGCTATAAATTATTTGAGAGGTAAAAGTGACTTTAAGCAACTGTATAAACAATGCAAAGTGGGTTTTAATTGCAAATTTATGTGATCCAAGGAAATTATAGGTAGATTTGAAAAGGAAAGTACAAGATAGGAATAAGAATGAAGACAATGAAGAAGTCACTTTCCATTAAGTCACCAACAAAAATAAAGAAATATCAATATACATCCACATCATTAGTAGAGAGGATTTCTGTAAGGAAATCTACAAGGTTTGTAGTTGAATAAGTAAAGGATACTAAATATGTGAAGGTACCCATCATGTCATGATTGATGGATGTTCCAAAAGGATTATATATCATACATGGCCTAGAGACAAGCAATAACACTTACATGGTGAAGGCATGCAATCATAGGTCTTCGAGAAATAGGAAGATTATGGAGGTTGAATCAAAGATGTCGTGAAAATATGGTTAAGGAAATTTAAAGATGACGGATGACTACTTGAAGGATATCAGTATATTAAAGCTATGAGAATTGTCTTACTTTAAAACTACAAAGTAGGTAACAAAATAGACCCTGTCAAGAACCCACATAGGAAAAATATTCTTTATAGGGAGGGATGTGAATATAATAACACAAAGGATAAAATGGAGTATGATGTTAAGCAACAATGGCATAATAGTACATCTAGAGTTGTAAAATAATATTAAACATGAAATTTAAAGTTACTATTAGGTGGTTACACATGCCTAATCAATTCAATTGAACATGTATCGACCCATATAGTAGTGTGATTGATTACCATAAAGCAATTTGTAGGGCTACAAGTTAGTTCGACTTCAAAGGAATTATCCTATCCAACACAAACGATGGGAAAAAATGAGAATCCCCTTAAATTTGTAACATATGTTGTACATGAGATGGTGAAGGATGTGCATGATTCACATGAAGATGAGAAAAAAAATTATGGCAGATAAAATTTTAATATTAGTCTCACTGGAGGAGGTCAATGTTCCAATGGAAATCCCATTTGAAATACATGAGGTCAAACCTACAATGGTAAATATTATCGATCACATTTTTGCGAGACTGCATCCTAAACCTGCAAGATAAAGATGAGGGGTTAGTATGATAACTTGATAACAAAATTTGTGGACTTGAAACACGTCTCAAAGGATAATATGAGAGATTATAATGATGTGTTGAGGTTTTGCATGATGGAGCATTACCACATGGTATTAATTACAAAGGATAAGAGATACTGGTGAAATCAGATGGTAGCACCTTATTAATCTTTATGTGATGGTTTAAGCATGCACTATGTAAAGTCAATAATATAAAAAGGCTAAAAAACATGATGTGAAAGAAATGGATGTAATAAGGGATGGACTACATATAAAGTACCAAATAAAGGGTTGGATGGAATTGTCTAATGATGAAGACCCAAAAGATGATTCCATGGTGCTACGAGAAACCCTTAAGTTGAAGGATGGTGCAAGGACAATTATAAATACTACATGAAGGTTACAACCAACTTGTTAGAAGGACAAACCAAAGACATAGGTCGACTAATCACAATATAGGTCCCTAATCTAACATAAGAGAAGAAGGAGAGTACTGAGTTATACAAAATTAACATAAATGGAAAAGAAGGTAAATAAGAATATACTTGGTCACACAAAATGAGGAAAAATAGAAACAAGATTTATGAAGATGAAAATTGTGAAAGAGAAAAATAAGAAAGATGTGGTGAAGGAAAAGACTTCACACACCTCATAGGAAGTACAATCTTTTGTAGCTCATGAAATTTGGAAGTTGAGAAGATTCCAAGTACGGGCATGGGAAAATGTGAGGCTGAGACTCCAAAAATTGCTTCAATATCCGTGCAAGAAAATTTTTAGGATATATATTCATGGAATAATATAAGGACAAAATTCATAATGACTAGGAGGAGAAAAATTCACTTAGAAAAGGTTTAGTTGAGGATTCTATAGAAAATGGACACATGAACTAGGAACAAGAGGTATTATAGGTTTAGGTAAATGAATAATGCAAACTTATAAGACAAAGTATACTTTTGATATACTCGTAGAAGGAATTGAGATAATGATGAAGCAAGAGGGTAGTAATGAGAACAAAGTAGCAAGGTGAGACCCTACAAAGTTGAGCACAGAAGATAAAAAGTTGGCACTAATGGTATTAGTAGTAGAGATTGCAACAAGGAGTGAAAATTTAGACACATAGATGGGCAAGTATGAGCATATGGCTAAGTAAGGAAGATTGTAAGTGGAAAGTCGAGGCAAAGTTAGTCAAAGTGAATAAAATGGTAAAT
This sequence comes from Taxus chinensis, assembly GCA_019776745.2. Taxonomy (NCBI): domain Eukaryota; kingdom Viridiplantae; phylum Streptophyta; class Pinopsida; order Cupressales; family Taxaceae; genus Taxus; species Taxus chinensis. The sequence goes on from CM034152.1 coordinate 467,527,583, forward strand.
GATTCCCTAGAGATGGTCGAGCAAGAGAGACCACACTTTTGGGGTGGATAAATACTAGAAACATCATGAACTTTGAAGGTAATTGCAATAATACTAAAAATCTAGAGTAATATACTAGGAGCCCAAATCTGCAAGGAAGAGTTGAGTGTACAACAACTTGCTGTGTGTAAAATGACACAAGAGGTACATGATGAGCTATATAATATGGAGGAGATCTAGTAGAAAGTAAATGAGGTGCATTTTTTTTTTATAAACGATGTACGTGGATGAATTAATTAACACACAAGTTGTTAAGGATAAGGAAACATTGGACAAAATAAATGAAATTACATCAAAATAAAAGGATGGTATGGAGTCAATTCATATATTGAAGAAGGCATAAACATTTAGGGTGCAATATATGAAAACAAGAAGGCACTATATACTCTTTTCACCAATTACCAAGTTATGTTGGTTATTGAAAGAATGGTAATAGAGGGAGTTTTAGGATGCCTAAAGCTTAAAAAATAGGTAAGAAAGAATATGTTGGGAGATAAAACACAAGACAAGGAAGATTTGTATGTGGAATTTAAGTTTGCACAAGATTGTAAATTAGGCATAGAAGCTTCTCTTGGGAGTTGCTTCAATTTTGTTGAAATGATGAAAGATAAAGCCTCAATTTTTTTGATCATGCCATCAATAAATGCATGAGCATGGAGCTTATTTAGGGATATATAATAAATATAGTGTGTGGAAATATTGACACCTAGAAATAGCTAAGTGTTATCTCACACATAGTTCCAAGTGCATAAGTCATGCATGTGATATGTTCATGATCAATTGACTTGATCGTACATGTAGAGGAATGCAACAAAGGTCATGCATGGGTGAATCACAAACCTAAGGTAAAGAGTAAAATGATATTCTTGAAATAATCTACAAAGCAAGGGTGTGTAGATCAATAAAACATGTTTCATTTGTAGGAGAGTGGTTAAAGGAGAAGTATAAGGAAGCACGAGGGGAAACCTCTAGATACGTAAAGCATGTGATAAGTAAGAACCAACCAAACACTATCCAAGGCATCTAGAATACATCAAAGAACATTCTCCTACCAACTATAAGGGTAGAGTGGTTTTAGGAATCTTATAAATACCCCCCATTGGGCTCACATTTGAAATATAAATAATAGGGGTAAGTCTAAAGTGAAAATGCTTTTAATAGGTTTTGATGTTGCATGAGTCGTGTGTTTCTACTCTATTGTATTGTTCCACGTATTGTGCATATTTGAAAAATGAAGCCTTTTATGAAATACAAAGGAAAGATTTCTTGTCATACCTATAAATGGATGTAATCTATATGATTTTTTTAATTAGTGTGTATTTGATGTATGTTTTGAATTCCTTATGTTTTTCTCAGTACTATTTGGGTGAGCAGTAATTCACCTTCTCTACTATGTACATGTTTGATAACTTCACATAATGGGGTGTTTGGTGCGTGTGCTTCATATGAGACTTCCACACTTACATGGCCGATTGCATCAACATGGTTGTGAGGTTTGCATGCATGTTTTGTTGCATTATTTTCTCTCTATTTGTTGTCATGTGGGAGAGTCAAACACATGGCTCTTGAATCACATATTGCTTAGGTATTTATGGAGTTTGGATTAGGTGGGAAAATAGTGATAACATAAGAAATTTTGCATCCTTAATTACATCAATAAGAGCATATTTCCAAAGTTCCAATGCTTGTTTAACTATCATTTTGATAGTTATGTCCAACTAAACTCCATGATCCATGAGTCTCTTTAATTTCAAATCATTAACCATAGCACAAAAAGAAGAAAATACATCTTCAACATGATATTTGTAGATCAACTAATCATTTATTTCCTGAATGATGTTAGTAGATGAATCATTTAGATTGTTGAAACTAGTGCTTCTCCTATTAATTGTTACTTATTCATCCATCCTCATCTCCCTCCCTTCCATTTTCAAATTTAAATATAGTTGCAAAAGCGAAATCCATATCGACAAGTAGTATGCGGTATTTAAATAAAAAGGACTACTTAAGTGATGAAGTTAGACCATATATAAATCAAGGCCAAAAAACAAACCACAATGACCTATAACAAAGATATTTAATGTTTTAGAGATAAGATAATCAATATATCACCCTACATCCGCTCTCAAACAAATGCTCATAGTAGAATTCATTCAAATATCAAAGATAAATTAGAAAAATAAAATTTCAACCATCCTTCGCAGATCATAGAGAAGTCATCATAGAGTAGATATGCCAAATCAAGAGCAAAAAAATAACAGGGACCAAAAAACCTAGTTCATACCTGAGAAATAGATCAAAATTTCTAGATAAAAGAGTGGTTTAAAGACAACCATACTTGAGAGGGTCGTAAGTCTCCACTTCTCTACTTGTTACCCAAAATGACAATAATAAAGAGAATATGAAGGATTTAAAACATCTAAACCCTAGATACCACCACCAAACGCTACCTATCCTTTCCATCATGTTGCTCAAGCCAAGAAATAAATAACATATTGGGGAAATCATTTCAATTAGTGACTTGAGATTCAAACCAACATGTTCATTTATCAATAGAAATAAGTCACCATCATATTTATTAAGACTTAAAGAATCACATCATGAACAATTTTAACAAATTGAGGGCTATAATAGAAGGCGAGAGCCTATACTTCAAATTTCTCATATTAATAATTCAATGATTAGCTATACCCCCAAGATTATAAAGCGTCTAAACAATTGTGAAAAGGTTTGTATTACTTAACCCCATGCTAGACCAATATAGTCTTCATCAATCTTTAGAACTGCTGCAAATGGATTTTATCACAAAAATAGGAGTTTTTGAATCTAACCAACATATGTCATTTTTGACAGTCACTTCATCACCATCTTAAAGACTAGTAGCTCCCATATTACTAAAGAAGTCAACAGGTTGATTTATTTCACAAAAAATAAAGAGTAAAATAGATAGAAGAAAGGTGATGAATAATTGCACAAATACTCCCCACAATTTTGTGTTCACCTTTTTGTCGTTCATAACATTGATAATAAGAATTGAATCTCCTTCAACCTCCAAATTTGCAATCTTAAGGTTAATTGCATGCTTCAAGTTTTGCAAAAGCGTAGGTGCTTCTACAAGGTTCTTAGTAGTCCAAGGGATTTTACATGCAAATCAAAAGACAACATCCCCTTCACTATTTCTAAATAATCCACTAACTCTTGACTTACCCGAACTACCTTTAGAGGGTCCATCAAGATTTAGCTTAAATAATATTTGATTGGGAACATGCCAAATTGCATTCTCTCGAGGACTTGTGTTCTTAAAAGGCAACACATAATTATTCCTAAGTTCCATTTTATTAGAAGGTGCCCTTCGTCACCTATAATTTTATTCTTCTGCAAAGGAACCTTATCATAAAAAAATTCTTAAATAAGATTCTCAAGGTTCAACAAGAATTGATCATCAAGAACAATTTAATAATGATTTTTAAATTATTATTCACTTCTTTCCATAGGCTCTAAAATATTAAAAAGGGAGCTATATCCTAAAGTTGTCCAATTCACCCCCTTTTCCCATCCAACTATCCAAGAATGAATGAATGAAATATTTCAATAATATCTATGAGAACATGCCATTTATAAGACCAAGAGTAGGTAACAAAATTATTTTGTGACAAAACAATTATTTGATATAAGGGTTGTACCGCTAGTCTTACGAAATATTTATTCTCTTTTTGGCAATGAATCTTCTATTATGAATCTTGATCAAGTAATTTATTGTTTTATCTAGGCTACCTCCTCAAACAATAAAAATTAAATTGTCTACTTCAAGTCATTGTTACATTAGATTCAAATGTCATTTAAGACCCCATATTCCATAATATAGCGCTATTTTATCTCCATTGACCCTTGTACTAAAAAAGGCATGTTCTAATTCCAACGCTTCTTTTAAGGATGTGGAGTATGTTTTTAAGCTGCAAAGAATAAGAACTTTTAGTGTCCACGAGGCTACCAAAAATAGCCTATGGGACAGAAGATCTTGTTAAACATCTTTATGGCTTTCTAACCACCTGGTGAGTTTGATAATCAGCTCCTTTATTTTTTCAACCATATTCTCACTGAAAATATCCTCTAAGGATGCAACAACCACTATACTAGTAAACTAGGCTCTAATGTCATAGTAAACATTACACTCCAACATAAACTGTTTCTCTGAATCCACTTCACCAGACATGTAGAAGACACAGACTCTCTCTTCCCATACCTCTTTAGGTCTTTTCCATTTGCATGTTTCACACTGAATATGATGTGAATTAGTCCTCAATTGAGATATGAAGATCTTTGCTTTCCACGAGATATTAGTCCCTATAAAAGCCTTTTGTTAATGATCACACATAGAGTTAAATTCCTCCAAACAGTACCTCTTCTTTCTCCCTAACGACTTTCCCCACATAACTTGGTGGAATTTATCTATAACAAAAGTCTTTATCTCTTGGCTATTATTATGACATGCATTCAAGTAAATGCTCCATTTTAAAGCCATTTATTGTTTTGATTCATCCACGACTTCTTTCTTTTCTCCAAAAACTCATTGAGGATTGCCTTAGGCCATCTACTTCCATCCATTTTCTCGACCTGTTTTAAATATGTTATGAGACGAATCATAACAATAGCTTCTAAAGGTACAATGCTCATTTCAGCTAGAAGAATCTCATATGGGACCGAGATCTTAAATTTGAACTTGCTAGTAATCATGCTTTTTTGAATCCTCTCAAATTGTTTCCACCTTAAGTTTGAAATGCTTCTAGCCCAAACCTCACATCCGTAAAGCACCACTAGAGTTACTAAAAGCCAAAACAAAGTCTGCATAGATTTCCAATCCCATAATTCCACCTCTCTGCATTTGTTTTGGAAAGCATAAAAAACTCTCCACCCCCCTAAAATTCTATTTTCACTACAAATATCTCAACTGAGCTTGTTATTAAAGTCAACCCCAATATATTTATACTTTGTTACTTCCTCTAAAATTCTTCCATTGAAATAGAAATCAGACTGAGTTCTTTTCTTTCTATTGGAGAAGATCATGATCTTGGTCTTATTGATGTTAAATTACATCCCCACTTCTTTGCAAAAGTGCTCAAGCACACATAAATGCTTTTGTAGTCCTTGAGTGGACCTAGCAATCAAGATAAGGTCATCAACATAAAGGAGAAGTCTAACCACATACTCCTCTAAGTGAACACCATCTTCACTCTGCAAATTTAGCCATTCCTCAAGTTTGTCGATATATAGGCCAAATAAAGTAAGTGATAATGGGCATCATTGTTTAACCCCAATATCACTGCTGAAACTTGCTGAGATACCAGTTTGAGTTCTAATTTTGATTTGTGCCTTTCAGAAAGCCTATGAACAACTGCTCTGTGATGCACTGGGATACCAAGCTCCTTCATTCTATCCCATAACTTGTTCCTAGGAACTATGTCAAAAGCCTTCTTGAAGTCAACAAAATAGCAGTAAACTTCCTCTTTATCATTCCAAACTTTTTCAATAATGTGCATCAAAGTGATACCATGATCTATTGTTGAATACTTAGACCTAAACCCTGGTTGCCCTTTTGCTCTCTTACCTTTTTCTTCTACCCACTTGTTGATTTTGTATTCCACCATGTTACCAAACAACTTTGCAAACAAAGGGTTGTTCATGATGGTTCTATAATTAGAAGGATTGTTAACATCTCCACTCTTAAAAAGAGGTATCGCAACACTGATAGTCCAATCTCCAGGAAAACTTGTAAATGATGTTGTTGAATATGTGGACAATGTGAGGAGCTAGAATTTTTTTCCCCCATTTTAGATATTCTTCCCCACCACAAACGGTAACGACTGCAAGTGCAGATTACTCCACATTTTATCGGCGAGTAGCAAGGGGGCAGCACTGACAGGAATCACATCAGGGCAGTAGCGGCAATAGCGATCAGGGCAGACTGAGTAGCGATAAGGGCAGCAGTGGCGACAGTGATAAGGGCAGCAGTGGCAGGACTGAGCAGCAATGGCAGGTCTGAGCAGGGTCAAGGAAGATTATCGGTTGAGTAGGAGGCAGCAGCGAGTGGATCCCAGTGGATCAAAAACTAACATGCAAATGCTTGATAAGTAATAGAAACGTGGGCCCTGTTTTAGCATTTTGCTTAGGAGCCAGGGCATAACTTGACAAGCCAGTTTCTTCAGGTAGACCCACTAAACCCCCTCATTCTCTACAACACTCTTTATATTTATTTGTCAAATCTGGTTTCAATAAGGCATGCAAACCATGCTTAAACATGAGGGTTTCAAAGAAAACCCAAATATGGCACTACTGAGATCTACTATTTCGGAAACACATACAATAATAGAAAATAAAATTTTGGGAAATATAGAAATCTCTCAAAATAATACAACGGGTACAACTAAAAAGTTGGTTTATGTGAATGCAAAACAATACAAGGGGATCCTACGACATAGGTAGGCCAAAAAACCCAAAAGAAAAACCTCACTTTGATTTTACTGAAGACAACAAACAACAAAGAGAACTTCTTTTTCAAAGAATATAAAATGGAAGGAAAACAATCAAGTTAGAAGGATAATAAAAATGAGTCAAAGTTGAACAAAACTGATAGAACTGCAACATACAAAGAAGAATGAGAGGACGCAGTCCAGGATCCTAAATACCTATACAGTCCTACTTCAACCCCTCTATTGTGGTCTTCAGAACTATATGTGAATGAGCTCATGAACATGAAAGAAAGGCTTGGAATTTTAGAAAATCAGAGATTGTAAGAAAACAGTGAGAGGAAAGAACTTATAGAAGTTAGTTACAGGTTGGAAAGAGAAAATAAAATTCTCAAAGAATAAGTACTAAATCTCCAAAACCTCATGGAAAGAGGGCAGCAAGAGTTAACCATACTAAAACAAGATCTAGGACATATGAAAATAAGGGGAGAAAAAATCTCTGAAATGGTAAAAGGGAAGGAAACAATACAGATAAATGAGATCCAATCAGCAATTAAAGACATGGAAATAAAAGAAAATCAACTAAAGGATCGGATAAATGAAGCCAAAACTTGGTCACAATTAGTAAGTGGATCATCAAATGAACAAAGGCAAGTCATAGAGAAACACAAATAAAAGAAGAGAAAAATCAACAAGACAGAGCAGTAAATTTTATTATCAAGGGTCTAAAAGACTTTGGTGAAAAAGAGAGAATTGACATATTGGCAAGAGACTTTCTTAAAGACCAATTGAAGTGGATAGGATACATACAACAAGCAAACATGATTGGCAGGAGAACAGAGGGAGGAAAGGATCATCATGTGTGAGTTGTCATGAGGAAAATAGAAGACAAACATGCTATCCTAAAAAACAGGGGACTTCTTAGAGGCACACACATATATCTAGATAAGGATTTGACATTCACTCAACAAGAAGATCGAAGGAAAGAATGGGAGAAAGTGAGAAAAGCAAGAGAACCAGGAAAATGGGCACAAATGAGAAATGGGAAAAGCCCAAATCAATGATCATTTATCAAACAAGAAATAGGAATTAGGGCCCCCATGGGAATTCATGCACATAGTAAGTTGGAATTGCAAAGGATATCCGTAGAGAAGAGGACCAGGTTTGGGGCCCATAGCAGAAGGGAAAGATATTATTATTCTTACAGAAACTCATGAGCACGAAGGCTGCAAGGTTCCAGAGTTTGAAGGCTACAAGAAAATTTTAGTTTGGAATGAAGGGAATGAAACAGGAAAAGGTCACAGTGGAATCATAGTGTTAATCAAGGAAATATGGCTCGAAATTGTCAAAGTGGAAAAGGAAGATCCAAATAAGCAATACATATGGCTGAAAATAACATATGACAAGACAACAATCAGATTGGTTGCCTACTACTTTGCACCGAAAGGGTCAAAGACATAGAAGAGAATAAATCTTGATAGCGAAGATCCATACGCTTCAATAAAAAAAGACATTTATGTTTTCAGTGCATCTGGAGAAATAATTCTTTTGGGTGATTTCAATGCGAGGACTACAAATAATCAATCTCTTTAGTTGACCAACTTAGAGGGAGGTGAAGACAATCCATTATGGCTTAAGGAAGAAGAGAACAAGCTTTGGGAAAGATTATCTCAAGATAGTAATGGACGGGTGACTCATTTTGGAGTTGAGATTCTTGGCCTATATAGCTTATACAACATGGTCATTTGTAATGTCATGAGGGCTTGGCCCAAATCAGGCAATATTACTTGTAAAACATACAACGGTCAAAGTGTAGTAGACTATGTAATCTGCTCTCAAAGTTCTATTTTCACGCTGCTTGAGTTTGAAATTGGAGATTGTCATATCGAATTAAAATCAGATCATAGTCCTCTCTTGGTAAAGCTTGGGACCGTCTTAAATCGGCAACAAAGGAATCAAGTTCATCACATGCAAAAGGCATCTCAAAAACAGGGAAAAATCATTCTAAATAAAGAAAATCAGGAAATCTTTGTTGCAACCCTCAAAACAACAATTTCAAATAATGAGGAAGGATATAGAGAACACAACGCCTAAGGGAATGAGTGGCTATATACGTAGTAATTTGCTGATATCTTTAATCCAGAAGGCTCTAAGTGTTTGTGAAAGATCTAAACTTAGAAAGGGAGCGACAAATACTTTTCTGACAAACCCATGGTATGATGAAGAATGTAAAGCTACCAAGAGAGCTTTGGAGGAAAGTGGGATGAACAAAGAAAATAAAAAGACTTATGAGAGATTGGTACAACACAAAAAAGAAAGCTATGCGAGCAAGAGAAGGACAAAATTAATTTCTCTTGGAAAACAAAACCCCAAAGGTTTTTGGAGGGAGTTACAACAAAAGAAAAAATACATAGAAAATAGTATCACAGTTGCTCATTGGTTAGAATATGCAAGGACCCTATATGAGCGTTCCCAACAAAAAGATATTTCTCCCATAATTGAAACTTTGATTGAGCTTTTTTTGACAAAAGACATCAAACATGGCATAAAGAATCTAGCAAGTGGTAAAGCTCAAGACATCGATGGTCTACATGCTGAATTTCTAAAATGGGGGGTTGAGGTTCTCACGCCACAATCAGAAAAATATTCAATGATGTCAATCATAATGGCTTTCCGACAGAGTGGACGACTAGCGTTGTTATTCCTTTATCTAAAAGTGGTGACATTAATAACCCATTTAATTATCGCACCATTATGATCAATCCTCTTCTTGGTAAAATTTTTGGAGGTATGATAGAATGAAGAATCATCAGTTGGGCCGAGAGTGAGGGTAAAAGAGCAAAAGGGCAAGAAAGATTCTGACCTAAACACTCAACAATTGACCATTGTATCACTCTTAGGCATTTGATTGAAAAGGTTTGGGACACCCAAGGAGAAGAATTTTTTTGTTGTTTTGTTGATTTCAGGAAAGCTTTTGACACAGTGCCTAGAAAAAAAATTTGGAACAGGATGGAGGAACTTGGGATTCCAGATGAGTTTAGAGCAACAGTTCATAAACTGTACGAGCAGGTCAGAGCTAAAATCAGAACCAGAGAAGGTATGTCCAAGTGTTTCGGAAATGACATTGGTGTCAAGTAGGGTTTCCCTCTTTCTCCCACATTATTTGGTCTATACATTGACAAGCTTGAAGAATGGTTAAATAAAACTGAGGGAGGATGTATATAGTTAGCAAGTTACGTGGTGGAGTTACTTCTATATGCTGACGATCTTATCCTAATTTCAAAAACAGCCCAAGGATTGAGGGAACAACTAAAAGTACTAGAGCTCTTCTGCCAAGAAGTCGGGATGCAATTGAACACTAGCAAAACAAAAATCATGATTTTCTCCTTGAAAAGGAAAGAGAGACCAATTAACTTTCTTTTTGAGGGGAGCCCTTTGGAAATAGTCACTGAATACAAATATCTTGGGATTGACTTTCACCACAAACTTAGTTGGGAGACTTGTAAAGCAAAAATGATACAGGGAGGTTGGAAATCATCTTATCTACTTCAAAACAGGTGTAGGAAAGCTGAACTTTGGGACTGGAAAACTAAGAAAACCCTTTTTGGATTGTTGGTCACTCCGGTTGTTCTCTATGGCTGCGAGGTTTGGGGAAGTAGTATGTCAAATCACGGGTGGAGACATATAGAAAGAATCTAGAAACATCTAATCACAAGCACTCTCAAAGTCAAATCAACTATTCCTTATGCGATCCTATTAGCTAAAGCGGGTACTTCTTCGTTGGAAGCTTCGGCAATATCTCAGATGATAAGCTATTTGAAAAAAGTTGAAAGCATGGACAATCTTCATTGGCCCAAAATAGTTGTGGACGATACTTTGGAACACAGAAAGAAAATCTGGATGAAACAGAATAATAAATGGATGAACAAATGTGGCATCAACTTGCAAGAGTGTCCTAACAACAACAGGGAAATACAAAATTATGTGATAGACAAGTTCAGGACTGCCATGTGGACGGGACAGATTGGTCGAAAGAAAGCACATTATATCAGAGAATTCAATCCCACTGGGGAACATGATGAAAAAACTTATCTAGGGGCAACTATCAAGGGCAAAGCAAGGATTCTAGTGGCACAATTAAGGACCGGATCGCATCATCTTCGATGCGAAACTGGTAGATAGACTATTCCAAAGGAAGATTGAGAAAGGAGAATTTGTCTTTTTTGCAGCAAAGGGGTCGTTGAGATAGAATGGCATTTCGTCATGGGGTGTTCGACATATGATGATATTCGTATCAAGTACGAAAACAACCTGAAGGTGGACAAACTAGAGGAACTCTTCGAAGGAACAAAGCTTCAAGCGACCGCGGGTTTCATTCTCAAGATTCACAGCCGAAGAGCGGATATTGAAAGGAGTTTGAAATCTGATTGAAAATCTCAGTTTTGTGGTCCCATAGACTCTTCAGTCTCATGGAAGTCATTAAAATCTTTCATTCATTCCAAAAACTCATTCAAGTCTTTGGCTTTTCCAACCCCCAATTTTATAATACCTTCCTCAACTTATCGCAGAGGAAAAAAATTTCCTTTTGTGTTGACCGTCATAAAGCTGTTTTGCATACTCAAACGAGTGATTGGGTGGAGCTTTGGAAAAGCAAAGATAGTGCAACATTAAAAACTAAAGAGAGGAGCCTATATAAATTTGAGGTTTCACGTATTAGAGATGAAGATGAGATCTGGAACTTTGAATTAACTCAAAATGCAGGCGGTATCTGGCGGCGTGGCTTACGGTCTCAAGTATCAGGTATGTACATGTGCATTGCATTGCATTACTTTGCTACTATTATCAACAAAAAATATTGCGGTGCAGGCGAGATGCATTGCCAATGTGACTGCCGATTCGCACAACACCAGTTTTTTACTCGGAACTCTCTCTCCCCGCGATGACAACGAGGTACGCGTCCGTTTCTTTGCTTTCCTTTCCTAAAGGCAAGGTCTTGGTTGCCTCGGAACATACTAATCGCATACTGTCTTCTCTCTTTATTTCTAAATTTCTCTAAATCATAAAATTAAACATTATATTTTCTTGTTATCCTTAAGTTCAACAAGAAAACTGCTGTCAATTCTGGTTAGTAACAACCACTAGCACTGTGATATAGTGCACGAGAGCCCCCTTATTGTGTTCATCGGTTGGGCAAACTAGAAGAAGAGTTCCTGGTTACAATCTTACAAGATCTCAATCAATAGCGGTGCCACTTTATTATCAAGTATATTTTGTAAATAAGGTTTGAGAACCTCATCAAGGAATGAAAGTTAAGGCTGCGCTAATAATTTTGTGGGGATTGTTTGTAGGTTCATTAACTAGTAGTTAGCATATATGTTGATGCCTCACAAACAATGTTTTTAACTTTATATGGGGATCTCAACAAGGGATAGGAGATGTAATGATATGAAAAATTTCAACAAAGAGAAAGAACACAAGACTTCCACAACCATACATGTTCGATGCAGTTGCATCCTTTGAAAGTATCATCTCTACTTTGCATGTTTGAGACAATTTTGTGTTCTCGCAGAGGTGACACCTTTTTAAGATCATTTTGTTGGATTTTGAGAGGAGGACCATACTTGAAATCGTCTTGACATAACCAAAAGATCCTTTTTTGGTCAAAGACCCTAGATTTGCAAAGGCCATAACTTTGTCGTCCGGAATTGTAATTGAGTGCAGTTCTTGTTTAAATAATATATTTTTCCAAGAGGAATCGAAAGATGCCATCAGATTTCAAATTGGGGGAGATATTGCCTATGAGACACTTGGTTGAAAGTTGAAACAGACAATGTGGTATTGTGACAATGATACATTGCTGAGACCATAACTTCTTCATACAAATTCCAAATCAAGTGTCGTTTTTTAAATCATATATTTTTCTAAGAGGGATCCGATGGTGGAACCAAATTCCCTGCATAAGGTATCCCCTAGGTGACACCTTTTGGAAGTTTTAGTGGGTTATATTTCAGATGCCAAGGAAGCTAATTTTGAGGTATTGCTGCAACAATACCTCTATACAGAAAACTGTATGGTATTGTGCAGGCGACACCATGTGGGTCAACTTATGGTCTAGCAACAATTGTACTTTGAAGGTCTCAAATTGTGGTCTATCCTATAAAACGTCAAATGATTGACAAAATGACTCGTTAATCGTATCACGATAGCGATACCATGTTGAATGCTTAAGTGTGAGAGGATCGACATGTGTCAATGATAATAATGCCATGTGTTATGCACCAATTAGACCTTTATAAATCATTTCACGAACACTTTGGCAAGTTGTTTCTAGTTGCAGAGGTATGCCGCATATCACATGTTGATGCTTGGGCACATGTCAAGGTGCCGAATTAGATATGTAGCCCATTTCATCCATCAGCAGTTGTTATTTTAGTGTCCGAGATCTTGTAACTGTTGGAAGGCAAATGTTTCATCTCCTCCCTTATTTTTTCTTCCCTCATGTAATCAAGAATAACCATGAAGATAAATATGCCGTCCGAATTAGCAATAGGGTCTTTTTGGACTTGGTTTGAGTGGAGGCTAAAAGAGATAGACTTGCAAGTGAGCGAGTGAGTGCAGCTTGCCAGAGATTTTTCAGAAAAGTCCATAAGTCAAGATAGTGAAAGGGAGTGTATTGAAGAATAGAGCGAGTAAGTGGGTTGAAGATTAGAGCATTTTGAAGTCAAACAATGCCCATGTAGGCCAATATTGTAATGAATTTGAGTTCGAGAGTGTGATGTAATGCAATTTACGAGATTAATGAAGAATGCCATGTTTTTCCATGAATGTGTTGTGTTATTTTTGTTGTGCTCTTTGATCAATAGTGGGTTGATGGTTGTTTATTTGACCCTCAACCCTCCTGCATCATTTGGTCAAGTGTTGAGAACAGGTTATAGAGTCCTGCATAGTTGTGAGGAAGTTGCAAGTAGTGAGTCTTGCATTGTGAGAGAGTTGAGTGCAGTGCAGCAGTTTAAATTCTTACATAGTCAAGTAAAAAAGGCGAGAGAGAAATCGCAGATTGGTCTTTTGCATTGTTGACTGACATAGAAGGTTAGAATCCTGCACAGAGAGCCAAAAAAGAGAGAGTCAAGAGCAGGTTGTGAGTCGTGCTGAGTGTTGAGAGGAATGGGAGAAGTATTCTGAGAGGTTGAGTGGGTTAAAAGGGCCCTCTATTGCTGAGTTGAGTGTGAGAGAAGGAAAAGGAGGTAACATCCTCTTGTTGTGAGTTCTTGAGAAGAGTTGAAGAGTATAGCAGGTTTTGAGAGGTGAATAGTTGAGTTGAGTGGAAGAGAGTAAGGTAACGATGTACAACTGAGTTGCTGCGAGAGTTGTGTGGCACTAGTTGTGTCAAATAAGTTGCAGATTGAAGTTGCATTGAGGAAGGGTTTGAGATATGGCTCACCGAGAAATACTTACGAGAAGAGGAGGACAAACACCAAGATTTGCAGATCTTGTAGAGATTTTGAGAGGAGTGCAAGCCAGATTAGATGCAATGGAGACTGCAAAATGGAGAGGAGTTGTTGCAGAAGTATGTGAAGATGAAGAGGAACATGAAGACCATCCAAAAGATTTTGTAGAAAATGCCAGACCCAAGGATAAAACAATCAAATCTTTTGCCAAGATTGCAGTTAAGTCAAGGATAGATACCCTTTATTTCTTTGGAAGTTGGAATTTATGCTAAGTTGCCAAAACGTTTTGGATACGGGAGTGGGAGCGGAGTATCTGATATGTGGAAACGGCAAAATTGTTTTTTGACCTCGGATACGGCGTAGGATACGGCAGTACAAAAACTATATAAAAATTAAAAAATATATAAATTTCAGCCTTCTAAATAGGAATTTAATTATTAACCACATATTATGCATATGAAAGACAAGATAAAAGACAAGTTATAAGCTAAATAAGTGAATAACCACAACAAACAAGCTAGGATACCGATAAAACTTAGAAACTTAAAAGCTTAAAAGTTAAATTAAAATACTTAAATCGAACACAATGTGAATGTCATGAATCTCATGATATATTAAATTCAATCATAGATCAATATTCAAAGTTCAAACTATCTTTCATTGTCAATATTCATCATATTCCTCTTCATCAAGAGGATCAAGATCAGCTACATCATCATCATTATGTGGTTCATTAGAACCACATGGGCTCGAACCACTCGCACTAGGGCCACTGCCAGTTGCACCCCCTTGTGCATGTAGGTCTCGTGGTGCCACAGAACTCCCCTCATCATCATATGCTCCATGGTGGGAAATGGAAGCATCCAAGTCAACTATCTCTGGATCAATGTCCCAATGTCTTGTTGACCCTTCCTTGTACTCCGGCTGCTTGTGGGATAAAAGGCGCAAGTTGGAATGTATGTATACCAAATCTTCAGCCCTTTTAGCCCCCAACCTGTTGCGTTTCTGTGAGTGGATGAAACTATATGTACTCCAGTTGCGCTCAGAGGAAGATGAACTTGCAACCTATTAAGGCAACCCAAACTTCAAAGTCAATGCAAAGTTCAACTTCAAACTTAAACACTCAAACTTAAATTTTAAAAAACTAAAAGAAAAGAGAATAAAAAAATTTAAAACTTACCTGTGCCAAGACCTTGATTGCAAGAGGTTGCAAGTAAACTGATGAAGTACCATGGAGGTACCACCACATATGAGCATCCATCTTGTATTTGCTCCGAAGAGTGAGAAGGCTATGACCCGTTTCTGCTATGAAATTGCCAAACTCTACCATAACCTGGTCTTGGGCCTCAGGATCAGGGAAGAGCCTAGCCAATGCCGCCATATATCCCTCACTGACTTCCGCATCCCTGTATGGTGCTACCCTCCCTGGCAAGGAAATGATCTCTGTGCTATAAAATCTAGGAGTCAATGCAAAAGCCAGTAGATGTAATGGGGTGGTCATTTTGTTCCACCGCTCAATGAGGATTGACTTCACTTGTTTGAAAAATATTTCCTCGGGATCTTGTTCTTTTGCATTTATGACGGCTTTTATCTTCTCAATCATTGAGTCGATGCCGTCATATATCTCTCCTAGACATGGCTGATCCGTGTCAGTAAACCGGATCATGCTCATAATGGGCTCCGTAAAACTCAACAGATAATCCACTCTATCCCACCAAGGGTCCTCTAAGATCAGGTTCTTCACTTTTTGAGCCCGTTGAGTGTTTGATTGCCTCCATACAGACCAAAGATTGGATGTTACCATCCTCATGAGTGCCTCTCGCACCTTCACTAGTCGTCTCAAGACGATTGTGTGTGATGCAAACCGAGTCTCAAGCAACCTAATAAGAATGAGGAACAAAAATTAAAAATAAAATTGAAAGCTAAAAGAATACTAAAAAACTTATATTTAAATTTTAAATTAAAAAGAAAGAAAGAAAGCTTTTCCTTACCTTCAGTAGCTCCAACTGCGAGAATGATCTAAAAATGCCCTGTGACATGTGGTGGTTGGTGACAAACATTTGGATCTCTTCAGCTTCTGCATACACTTGCTGGATCCACTCTATTTTGTTTTCCATTTTCTTTAGCATTAAATTCAATGAATGCACGACACATGGTGTCCAAAAAATATGCCCATACCGTGCCTCAACTAGCATCCCCGCAGCTTTGCAATTTTTGGCGTTGTCCGTTATGACTTGGACAACATTTTCAGGCCCCACTGCCTCAATGGACTCAAAGAGAATGTTGGCTATGAATTGGGCATCCTTCACTTGCCCCTCACAATCAACCGCTTTCAAAAACATTGCCCCCTTAGGGCATACTGCAATTACATTGATTAAAGGGCGGTTTCTTGGATCTTTCCATCCATCAAAAACAATGGACACACCTGTTTTGGTCCATGAGTCCCTAATTGGTTACAAGGAGGTTTCCACATATTTTTTTTGTTTATCCAAAAGGATGGTGCAGATCTTCTCATATCCTGGTGATTTATACCCTTTTGGTGCCTCATTGATGGCTTCACCATCTCATGCCAATAAGGTGATCTCACAACATTAAAAGAAAGCCCATTAGCATATACACACCTTGCAATGTGTTCATCTGCAATTTCCCTGCTCTCATTCTGAAAGGCCTTTTCCAATGGCCCTTTTGTCTTACTTTTCTTTCGTGCAAGGGAAACATCCTCATCCGTGGAGATAGGAGTCACAAATGGATGTGGCATGGCCACAATTGGGGATCCACTAGGTGATGGAGCAACTGGAGGCCTCGCTGAACGAGATGAACCTCCTCTTTTGGCCAATGGATGACCCGCTCTCATAGCCACATTTGCCTCTGCATCTTCCTGCTCTTTGATATATGCCAAAACTTTTGCTTTTGGCACCCCAACATTATTCCTCCCCTTGCATACTCTTATACCATTACCCGTTATGGCACACAAGTGGCTTTTCACCCTACTGTAAGAGCCTTTGAATAGTCCATCACAATCATTGCATTTCCATTCAAAACAACCACCACCTGCAATTTGTTGAAGTATTGTTACATGCCTCCATAACGGTGAATTTGGGTCAAAGTCCTTGGCCAAAGATTGCCCAGAAGAAGCAGAACTTGTTGTTGCCATTGTAGAAATACCTACAAGGTTAAAAAAAAAAAAAGCAAAGAAAACAATGGCATGCAATTGCATTGTGATTGAACAATGAAAATTAAAAAAATTAAATAGAAAGAGCAAAAAAAAGATGAACATAAGCAAAAAAATCAAAATGTAATGTGTGCAAGATTAAATAACAAAAAAAAAGAGAAACAAGGTTAGAAATTAAAAAAAAACTTACCTTCACTTAGTAAACCACAAATCCTTCACAAATCTTCCTCCTTTACAACTCCTCACACTCCTACAAGCTTAGCAATAACTCCTCAAACCCTAGACAAACACAATGCAATTTTGGAGAGCCAAAGGTAAGTTTCTTTGCTTTATGTTTTGTTTTTGAGTTGTTCTTTTGTTTTATTGCTTAGAGTTATGTTTTAGGGTGTAAATTAGATTAATATTTAATTTTTTTAAGTAGTAAGGCTTTTAAAACATGAAAACAATAAAAAATAAAAATAAAAAAAACGTTTTTTTGAGGTGGGAGCGGGCAGGGAGTGGCGGCAGGCCTGCGGAACAGGCCGTACCTGGCCATTTCTGCAGGCCTGCCGCCGCTCCCTGCCCGCTCCCCGCCACCGCCACCGCCACCGCCACCGCTCCCGCTGCCCTAGACAGCCGTTTCGGCTACGTAGAATTTATGAGAATTGATAAATTGGATAGAAGCATTAAAGAAATATTTTGATTATGAGCAATTGGAAGATGCAAGGTGAGTAAAATTCTCATACATGAAGTTGAGAGGACATACATCTCTTTGTGGGATTATGTACAACTAGAAAGTGTTAGAAGAGGAAAAGAAAAGATTAAGAATTCGGATAGAATGGTTGCAAAGTTAAAAGTAAATTTTTTCTTGTTATGATTATCAGCTAAATTTGTTCAAGAAGCTGCAAAATTCTAAGATTACATAAATGAGTTCTACAAGCTGACTGTCCATGTTTTAGTGTATGAAAATGCACTTCATTATGCCGATAGGCATTCTAGAATGGTGGCAAAGGAGGGATCTAATGGTGTGACTGTGACATTTTTATTTTGTACTCATACCGATAGGCATTCTACAATGGTAGTAGTGGGGGTATCTAATGGTGTGACCATCAGATTTTTCTTTTGTAAATTAAATTTGATGTCCTTTTGACTCTCACCTAATTATCTTTTGGGTTACTTTGAGAAGTTGATCGAAAAAATAGTAATGTGTTTACCACATGGTAGAGTTTGTGGCCCCTTTTTTGTGAAATATTTTTTTGTCACTAACGAGAAATATGAAGAGAATGTAATGAAATTATTAATCAATGTGGTATGCATAAAATCCAAGATAGGAGCCTTGAGATTGATATCTATCGGCACTTTCCAAATAAGTGTATTTGAGATGTACTGGTAATATTTACTTAGGTTAGTTTCTATTTCCTAAGTTTGCACATTAAATTATAATTATTGTATTAAAAAAATATTGCAAATGAAGCTATTCATTCAATATCTTTTTCTTTCAATTAGGTGTGAAGCTCTTAATGAAGTGTCTTGTACACTTTTAGTGAGTTACAATTAGGTGTCAAGCTCTCAGTGAGGTGTCTTGTACACTCCTAGTGAGTGGTAGTTATTGTGTCATACTCTCTCTACTTAGACTCAGCTAGAGTAATGTTTCTATTTTTAGCTTTGATTGCTTTGTTTGTCTTCAATTACAAATCAATTTATTTTGCCTTTTATAAAGATTTTTATATTTAAGGAAAGAAATGGAGAATTAGCATATACGTTTGCAGTCATGTGCTTTTATTGTTATGCTTCTACATTTCCACTATGAGTTTGTGTGAGGTTTTATGAGGAGTGCAAGGTCATGGTGGAATTATATTGGAAAATTATACATGGTATCAGAGGGGAGCGTTTCCCTTCTCTTTCTAGGCCTTTCTTCCCCATTATACATTTTGTTTTTTTTGTAGAAGTGTTGATGTTGTTGTTATAGTGCTGCTCTTGAAAACATGGGGTTTTATGCATAACCAAGATTGTTTTAATTAATTTTCTCCTTTGTTAATCAACAGATTTTGAAGATATTTGTTGTGCTAAAAAAATTATTTCATGCCATCTGAAATTGTATTGTTTATTTCTAATGTTTGATTGTTCTTATGAAAAAAGAGGACATACAGGAAGAGGTAGAGGCAGAAGAGTTTAGAGTACCTTCTTTAGATGTAGTTAGTTTGGACACACACTTTCAAATGTCCAAAAGCTAAGGGGGAAAATAGAGTCGGCGAGGAAAAAGCTCATGTACCTCAAGTAGAGGATGAAGTAGAAGAAAGTGATGTAGTTGAAGAAGAGGCAACAAGAAATTTTATAATGTTAAGGACTGAAAAGAGTGGAGGCACATTGTAAATGAGAAGTATTTTTAGAATCAAGTGTAAAGCTAGAGGTAAGTGCTGCAAGATGATTACAGATGGAGGTAGCATTGATAAATTGGTATCTACAAAGATGGTGTAGCAGTTGGGTCTATAATGTAACCCACATTCACAGCCATATAAGGTTACATGGTTGTATAAAGGTCATCAAGTGGTGGTGATTGAGCTGTGTGAGGTGAATTTTCGCATTGGGATTATCTGGGCGAGGTAGTATGATGTGAAAGCTATGGATGCATCATGCATGCCGTGTGTTGCCAGGAAGACCTTGACAATTTGATAGAAATGCAGTTCATAATGGGAGAAGGAATAGTTATATATTCTCTGAAGAGGGGAAAGGTTTTGAGTTTCTGCCCATGAAGGAAGAAATGAGTGAAAGTAGCAGTTTGCTGATTTCAGCAAAGGAAGCTTTAAATGAAATGAATGATTTTAATGACGTCCATGAGACCAAATAGTCTATTGGACCAAATCCCCAGCCCTAAGATATTTTCAGATTTCTTTCAATATCAGACCTCCTACAATGGATCTTGATAAAAAAAACCGCAGTCTTGTTAAGCCTTGCTTCTTCAAATAACTCGCTTAGGTTGTCCACTTTCAGGTTGCTTTCGTATTGGATACGAATATCTTCATAAGCTTGTAAAAATGACTAAGCTTGTAAAAATGATTAAGTCCATATTTCGCAAGTTGTTTAATTTTGCACGGGGGTGCAAAAATTGGACAACAGGATACTCAAATGTCGTGTGATTAGAATGTGTGGGGGTGTGGGGCTTAGAAAAAAGAAAAAAAACTGTGTTTTTGCAGCATTTGAGCTATGTATGACTATTTTTCAGTGTTTTTTCCGCGTTTGCCGTGTCCATTCCCCATACTTGCGGAGGCGTGGCAAGTACTCGCCACCAGTACTATGCAAAAACTTGTCATTTGCAGACTCATGTTTACATGGGAAATGAGTACTATGCAAAAGCTTGTTATCTGCAGACTCATGTGTTTACATGGGAAATACTCAGCAATAGTAATTTTTGGCTAGTACTTGCAGGCTTGCCGAGTATGTATACTATGCTATAAATCTATGTGGTATCATGTCACAACTCATTTAATATTTTGAATTATCAATTATCAGTAGTGTTAAGTTTTTTTTGTGTTTATTTTGTGCATTCAACATTGAAATTATGGTTAATTTTGTTAACTTTGTCTATATATATATAATTTTTTATATGGACGTCACTAGCCGTATCACAGTGTCCAAAAGTTAATTTTGTTAACTTTGTCTATGAATATATAGTTTTTTATATGGACGTCACTAGCCGTATCATAGTTTCCAAAACATATGGCTACTTGTAGCTGAACCTGTACTGGCAATTTAGATTAAACTTCTATCTAATTTAGTGTGAAACTAGTGATAACATCCCTCCTATTTCATTGAATTTCTCTCATCGATTGCAGTTCTTTTAATTATTGCCATAGCTAGAAGGTATT
The DNA here is from genome assembly GCA_019776745.2 of Taxus chinensis. Lineage (NCBI taxonomy): Eukaryota > Viridiplantae > Streptophyta > Pinopsida > Cupressales > Taxaceae > Taxus > Taxus chinensis. The sequence continues at coordinate 467,548,551 of CM034152.1, forward strand.
TTATGAAAAGGTACTAATTCCTCACCTCCAACCATTTCTTAGTTTTCCACTTTCTCATCCTATTTATTGGAGGGTTCCTTCTGAGCATGTTGCACCATTCTTCCTTGAGCCATCTTTTAGAGGGTATAGGGTTTTTTTTGAAACCTTTCTTGGTTCACATTTTTGCTTATCTCTCCATGTCACTAAACAAAATCTGCTCAAGGAAAAATAAAAAAGTGCAGCTGATGATAAATGTAAATCAATTTTTTACATTAATTAAAAGCAATCTTGATTAAAATGTAGGGGAAATACAATATCCAAGCCTTTCGTAGCCTCACCGATAATGGCCCTTTAAAGTTCTGACAAGGGATAGTGGGATAGACATTATCAAACTTTCAAGCAAAGGAGTTGAGGAGGATAGCTATCAACTATTGGGCCTCTCAAAGGTCTGTGGCATTTGATGCTCATCAAAATTCTTATTGAAGTGGGTCCTATCAGGGGCATGCAACTCTACACCCAAAGGTGTCTCCTCTCGAGTAGTGGTAGAGCTTTGTGTGGTACCAATAGTTTCATCCTTAACAATCCAACCCTTAATTGAAGTTGTCTTGTTACCTAAGCACCTTATGACTCCCACATACAAACACCATACATGTTTTCAAAGGGCTATCTTTTTGAGCCAATCAAATACAAAGGCTATCAACAATGATTTCTGAAATGGTACAAGCTGAGGTTAGTCAACCCTACAAAACTATATTGCAAGAATATCTAAAGGGTATATTTTATGGACAAGATGGAATCTTTCTGTCATGGGATTCAGGTTTGTGAGAAACTCACATGCTAAATGTTGCAGCATCAAATTGCAGGTTGAAACGTCAAATGAGGTACTAATGGTTGGGGTGAACACAATTATAGATCAAGTGCAATTGTCACAACCATCACATAAAATGATTTTAAAATAACAAAAACATCACAACATAAAGATAAGCATATTAATAAGGAAAATATAAATGAAGTTAAGAGTTCAAGTGCACAAGGATTTGATGTGATTATAGGAACATGTCTAACGTATTTTTCATATGCTATCATCCATTTGGTTGAAAGTACTAAATCATTGATTTCAACTGTGGAAACTGGTGAGCCAAGACCTGCTATCATTCATTGGCATGTAATTTGACGCCTAGATGAACAGTATATCATTTCATCTGCAATCCAATATTTGTGATCCCGAAGAAATATGATCTTCTGATAGAGGTAGAAGGCTAAGAACCATGGTTCATACTTAATATCTGCTCTATTTGTAGAAGATGCTTGTTGGGAGGGACTTGACATATTTTACTATCCGTCACTATTGGCAATGATTGGGAACCAACCAATTCAGGAGGGGCAGACTGTAACGAACCCAAAATTGCTTTAGAAATATGATGAAAATAGAGTAGAGATCTATTCTACAGAAATGATCCGAGAATTATAAAAATAACGATTTTTTAGGGATAATATACGTAGAACAAAGGATGAAGTTTTTTCTGATGCACCTTGTTAAAGGTCGAGTTAACTTGTTCTACATCATATTAAAGTTATCCCATCTAGATATAGAGATAACACAGTTGTTCTTGTTAGGTTTAGTTGCATTTCATGCATGTAGTTGCAATTCATGCATGCTCATCCAGGTTAGGAGATGAGGTTTGGTTTATTCAGGGAAGAAGAACAATTAAAAACATGCAAAGGCCATGTATAGTTTTAGATTGCTTTATAACAAAGCAAAGATAAATTATTTTCAGAGAGATTTTCCTCGTTTTTAAGTATGTCGAGACTCATTGTTATAAAGGATTATTGATTTATAAAAATTGAAATTATATGACCTTGTTGAGCCAACAGGTCTACATAGGAGATTGGTTGTCTTCAAAATTGAGAGTTGCTCACTTGCGAGCTTGGGCTGTTCTGGTTATTGGTAGTAATCAGATTAGAGTTCCAGTGTCTTTATTCTGCCATAAAAACAACTTTTAATTCTGACCTCTAAAAAATATTTTTTTAGATTTTTAGGGAAGTTTTCATTTCCAAAATTGCGAGTTTCAGATTTTAGTTTGGCTCATTTTCTCAGCACCGATTTCATATTTTAGGTGCAGAATTTCAGATTTTTAAGGTTTTGATACATATTCTCAGCATCGATTTCATATTTTAGGTGGAGAATTTCCCCAACCGCAACAGTATGTGCTTGTTTGGACCATTTAATGGAAAGACACATAATATGAGAGAGCAGAGCAAGATAGAACTTCTCATTGATTTTAGATAAGATACATGTACAGCTGTTACTCCGCAAGGGTGTATAATTATTGACCATACAAAGCCCCATATGCATCTAGCCTTTTTATGGTCCTACATCAGCCTTACACCTGGGAACCGAGTAGTTACATTCAAGTTAGCACATTTCTTGGAGTGCACTTGCTCAACTATATAATCGCATACATTTCCATATAATTTGGATTACAACTTGATAGGGGAGACTACTCCAATCACACACTAAGTTGAAATTGTTATCAGTTGCTTGTTTCATATGTTATAATGTTTATTGTCGATGCAGGTCCATTTCATCCAGCTTTCACCATTTGGCACAGAACTCACTTGTGAAGGACTTTATTTACATCCACATGAGATTTGGGATCTTGCTTCTTGCCCCTTTGATCTTCATATTTTTACTACAGTTTATGCATCAGGTAAGATAACGTTTTTTTGTGCTCAAGGTTGCAGATAATTTCTTTCTGCTAAAAGAATTTTTTTTCCTTTTGCATTAGGAGTCATGGGTGGTGGAACTATAGTGGGTGGGCCGAATTGTTGAAATTCATTATGGATTTTAATAAATTCAAGTTTGTAGGAAGAATAGGACTTACATATGAAAAGAAAGCGAATTTCAGAAGATATTGTTCATATTTTACCTTGGATTTTAGTGTAATACATGTAATAGATTAGAAAATTATCATTTTCTTTATATTTATGATGTTGTAATGTGCTATGTAAGCTAGCATGCTTTACCTTCATTCTTATATTTTTGTAATGACAAAGTATAGATTAGAATAAAAACACACAAAGAAAGAGCAAGCTCACAAGTAGGACATCTGAAATATGGCAAATGCCGATAGCATCCAAAATTCAATTAATCCTTCAGAATATATGCTACAATATATGAATCCAAAATTTTCACAATGAGAGCAAGTTCTCTCGATATATAGACTTGCACATAAGGTATGCACAAGTACAAGTGGAGAATTTTATAATTAGGCATAGTTACAAACTTACAAGTAGAAGATTTCACAAAGCATGCAAAATCATAAGTGGAAGCATGTACAAGTGCAAGTACACAAAGACGTGGAAGATTCTCCAAACGAGTAAAAAGACTAAATTTTGACTATAAAAGTTATGGTAACAATTTGGAAGCCATATGGTAGCTACTTATGTGCTACCAAAGTAAATATTATATACAAAATTCTCCTATAATATTTAGTTAGGGGAAAAGGATAGACTAAGAGTCACTAATTTTTTTAGGAAGGTGGCATCATACAATCATGCCCCTAATGACGACTTCTTTGAAACTTGGTGAATTTGGCTGTTGTCAAGGCCTTCGTAAAGATGTCAAACAATGTGGTCTTCTGTCTTTTGCAATATTTAAGGTAAATTGTTTGGCAAAGAATCAACAAGTGAATGTGATGATGGCGTACATCAATATGTTTGGTTTGTGTATGAAAAATAGATTCTTAGCTGTTTGGACAGCACCTTGATTATCACATTTGAGGATTTTGAGTGGTTGTTATTGCAAGACAAATCTTCAAGCACTTGTCAAAGCCAAACTGCATTTTTTTCCACTAGTTACAACACTTCTATACTCAACCTCAATAGTAGAGAGGGTGATATCTGTTTACTTCTTGCTCTACCGAGCAATTGCTCCAGATCCAAGATAATATTTGTTTTTTTTGGAGAAATTGTGTATGAAACACAATTGTCTCTAGAAAGACTTTTCTTTAACATTATGGAATCTGGAAGCTTAAAACCAATAAAATAGACAATCAAAAAGTTGATTTCCTATATCATTGATACCACCTGTCCAATCCAAGTCAGTGTACCCAAGGAAAGGACTGCCATTGTCTTCTCTAAATACAATGCCAGAGGAATGGATACCCTTAACATGCTTTGGAATACACTTAGCTGCCTTCCAATGAAGTTTCATGTGATCTTGTATGAATCTGGAAGTGGACATTAAAATAACAACATAAGCAATATTAGGGCGGGCATGATTTAGGTAAAGAAGAGTGCCAACCAACTTTCGATGCAAATTGCCATCAGCTTTGTCATCATCACAAGAAGCAGTCAAATTAACCCTTATCTGAAAAGGGGTTGAAGCTGGTTTATAGTCCTCCATATTGAACCGGTTCTCTAGGTCCAAACATTTTCTGGTTTTCCAGAGGTAAATCCTCTATCTCAACTTTCAAATCTGCGTACCAAGAAAGTAATACAGGATACCCAAATCGGTTATTTCAAAAGTCTTCTTCAAACTCTGTTTGGCAGCATGACCAAACCAATATAGCTGCCAAGGGTGTTTAAGTCATAAATATACAATATCATGATCAAAACAAGATCATCAGTATGATTAATATAAAGATTGCAGTCAGAATTGCCATGAACAACACGTTGCTTCTGAAAATATTAATTGATTTTCTCATACCAAGGACCAGGAGCTTGTTTGAGACCATATAATGATTTCTTCAATTTCTAGACAAGGTGCTTCTTTCCAGGTTTAATAAAACCAGGGATTGTTGCCTTTATTTTTCTTTTTTGAATCATCATAAATAAAACCACTCTTAACATTCTAAATGTAGCAGCCCTAAAATGATCAATATGAATGTTAGGATAAATAGTATTTCCACAGACCATATAAATTAGATTGAGTGCTTTTGGATAAAACTGTGTGGGTGTTTTTAGATCAGTGTTTTGAATCACACTCTGTGATGCATCATCAGGATGAGAAGAGAATAGAGTGAGTGATGATTGCAGACTTGGGTTTCTATTTAAGGATGTCAGCTATGAAGAGCTACGATGCTGGCTAGTTGAACATAGGAAAACAGTAAATACCATAATCAATAAAATTTGTCAAACATTTAATATATGAAATATTAATTGATATAATTAAAAGATGTAATATTAACATATTAGGTAATTAATTTAATGGAGGAAGGAATTGCCAAATCGAACAAGAGTCAAGACAAGCTTGAATGGAAAAATCTTAGATTTGCTCATTTAATAATAATATTAAAAAGATAAAAAAATTACTACAAATATTAAGCTATGAAGTTTGTAAAAATGAAGGCATATTCTAAGAAGGCTTTGATCTGGCATTTACAAACTGAAAACTTCATAGATTTAAGTATAAAAACCATCCTAACCAAGGATTAAGATACTAACTTGCCGTTAAGTCAAGGGGGAAGCTACCCTAATTATCAAAGAGACAACACGAAAGCTTAGAGCCAACAAAAATGATGGTGGCTTAACATGGGCTCGGAATATCTAAGAAACTAATTAAAAATAGAAAACAAGAAAATATTAGTGACCACACACATCACGTAGAAAGGTTGAGCCTTTCAAGTTTAGCAACCTTATCAAAGGCGTCATTATAGTCAATGCCTTATATGGAGAGAAACCCTTAGCAACAAGATGCTTTGTGCTTCTTGATTTTACCATCGGATGTAAGTTTTATCTTGTAGAACCACTCACAACCCGCTCTCAGGGGAAGAGAGGCCAACTCCCAAGTCCCATTCTTTATCAAGGAGTTATATTCATCTAACATAACATTCTCCCACTCATGCTTATCACGGACATCCTCATGAGTTTGGGGATCGCAATTGTCCATAACTGGTGCCACAAGCGCAAAATTCACACACTTTTGTCCCTGAGTTTTACTAGGGTTAGCCATATCACTTACATCTTGAGGAGTTTGGTGGGTCCCATAATGGATGATTAACTCCATCTGTAACAAAAGTACTAGTGACACATCATCAAGAACTACAACAGGAACATCAGAAGATGATTTAATGGTTTTGGAGTGAGAAGGCTCCTCAGAAGGTGATTGTCTCTCTACAAACTACAAATCCCTCCAAATAATGACTTCTTAAGATCCTGGATCATATAATCGATATGCCTTCAAATCCTTGCTATATCCTACAAAAATGCATTTGTGGCTCTTGGGCTTCAGTATTTTTTGCTTCTCAACCAGGATATGGACTGTGTGCATCACATCCGAAAATCCTGAAATGGGCAGCAGTAGGATTTCACCCGCTCCAAGCTTCTTCAGGAGTAAGATCTTGAACCATCGAAAGGGTGTCCGATTCAAAATAGATCACAGAACTAAACGCCCCAATCCAAAATGAATCTCTGGAGTGCAGCATACTCTAGCTATCTCTTTAGTAGTTTGATTCTTCTGCTTATCCATCTGTTTTGATGCTAGCTTCCAAAGAAGTTCTTTAAGGCATTGTTCACATATTCTGTTCCATCATCAGTTCACAGAATTTCAATGAACTTGCCACCTTCTTTTTCAATGAAAGCATTAAAATATTTTAACTTCGTAAGCACCAGACTACTTATGATTCCCTAAGTAAATATATATTAACACCAAGTTTGTAACCTATTATCTTTTTTCAATAAAATGCGTTTTTATAAGATCAGGAAAGAGCTCAAATTCTTTCAGCAGCATATAAAAACAATTCAAGAAGGATGAGGAGACCTTTAAAATCTTCCAGTATGAAAAACTGATAACAGTTAGGGTACAACCTTTGTCAGACTTATTAACAGAGCAAGCAACAAAAGCTAGACAGAAGCTTAACTTCGAAAACGGTTTCTAGTGATAGACGAACCACAGACTGTCACTATAACAGGAATGATAAAAGGTACTGAAATCTTCTAGGACAGCTACAAATAGTTCTATGATATGGATATTCAACTCCTGCCTGTGAGCAATCCTTGTCTAGTTTTGCTTCAACTCATCTATTCGGTCTATGATAATCTCAGGCATACCCAGTCTTTGAAGGTTCTCTTGAGCCTGATGATGACTGTTATGATCCTTGCCAAGTATGTAAGTGGGGAAGTCCATTACCTTGTCTTTTGCAGTTTAAAAAATACTCAGTCATGACCAAGTGGCCCCTGGATCTACCATGGCCATCTCTCGATCAATTGGGCCTTTTATGATGTTCTGTTGTCCCCCTCCTGTCTGATCAGGATTTCTTTTACTCTCTTAGTGGTCTTCTCTATCCATGCGCACTAATACTCACCACCAAATGCCAATGTTGATCATCTAGCTTGAGGAATAACTCAATTCAAAATGATGAAGGGCATATCGTCAGAAAACAACTTTGCTTTAAATTCTATCATTAAACCCTTAGTAGTCAACCACTTACGACCTTTGGTTTCATTCTCTAGATTCTTCTTTTTGTATTTCTGGGTTCAAATTTTTTCCCGGATTTTGATCTCTTGCTTCGATGGCCTTGTGAGCACGAAAAACTATGCATAAATGGAAAGACAAGCAAACAAATTAGCAAACCTCTCCTCCATGTTTTCCCTGCAAACCTTGGATAAGGTTTTGGAAGTATTTGAACTTGTAGAACCTTGTAAAGAATGGACTGCGGGTGCTCTTGAATTAACCTCCAAAATGAGAGATTGGAATGCTATGAACACAAAAATGACATCGGGAAAGCTTCCAATATGCAGATATTGGATGGTAAAATAGTAGAGTTTTGTTGCTTCAATCCAAGAGGATTTGTAAAGGATAAGTCTGTCTTTTTATAGAGGCTAAGTAGTGGTTGCAGGTAGTTAAATGTACATGCTAAAAATAGCACTAGAGGAAGGTTAAAACAGTTTGAATGGATTAAATATCCATTGAGGGGCAATAATGAATTTCTGTTGGCAGAAGTTAACATCTAGGAAGGTGGTTGTACGTGCACTTTACTGCTTCCACCTTTCGAGGATTTTGGAAGTGGAGTTGACTAGAATAGAGAAGTTTAAAGTGTTATTACGAAGTAATAACATTTTAAAGATAGTAGACACATGCAGATTGGTGAGCTGAAGATAAGGAAAGTGAGATAGATATTCGGATTTGCCCCATTGAAGCATTAGGATACCCCAACGAGTATAAGTGTTAAGGGAATACCCTCACAAGTGGATGGGTGACACTGTAAAGCGGTGGACGACCACTTGATAGGAAGAAAACAAGGAATTTGAACAAGGATGAGAAGAATTGTGCTCGTAGCATGAGCATCATTTAGAGAGTGAGTTTTAGAGCAACCTTATTTTGTTGTTGCATAATAGAGTTGTCACCATGATCATGAAAGAATCGTGATGTGTAACCTATATGCGTGTAAACAATCACACACAACAAAGAAAAGATAAGAAGGAAAACAGACCCAATATACGTCGTAAAATTATGCACTATGTCTGTGAAGAAGCCAAGATGATAACAAAAGACATGTAATTGGTCCAAAAAGTAAACATCAGCAGTGCAACACAACTTTGAAAAGAAGACAATTAACTATGCCCCTCACGTGTGCCATAATGATGATCTAAGTAGATGCCCCAAAACACTAAACTTATGAAATGCGTGGGAATAGGATCAGACTGGATAGACATGGAGTGATGCTTAGATACTCCAAAAGATACTCTTGTTGGATCCGCATTAAAAAATTGATCTGAGAGTTGAAATGGATCATTGAGCATTAAACTTATACCTCGGGAGGGAATGAGAGCCAAAAATTTCCCCATGAAGTGAAGGAAAAACAATTGATGTGACTTCCCCAAGCAGAGTTAGTAATCATTTAAAGGGAAGATGATTGGAGTGATAGTTGTAAGATTGGAACGATCACTAGGGTAGTAGATAAAAGTATGACTTTATCAAGATTGTTGAGTTGTTGAAATATTAATTTCATGGGTTTTCCAATTGTAGGATTTCTGTGATTAAGTGAATGTTTGTTCGAATTTTTATAATTTTTGCATTATTTTTTTGAATTTTTAGCAAAATAAAATAGGTTTTTTTTTTTGGATCGTTTTTGCAAAGTTTATTAAAAAAAGTTGATTCAAAGAAAAGAAGAGTGGTATTTATTGTGTTATAACACGCTCACGTGATTTTTATGTGATTTTGTAATTTCCCTAGGAGTTTCGTAAATATGTCAGATTTTAAGGTGTTTGTAAGATTTTTTCAATTTTGCAATAGGATCTACCCAATCCAAAGGCTAAGTTTTGCGATGTTGGGGACTTACTAGTGTGTACAACAAATTTTCACCAGCTTGGTGAAAAGAAGAGGAAGATTCCACGAAGTACCCCAATCTCATGCATTAAAAAAAATTAGGGTAAATTGACTAGGGGATGTCAATCTCATAGATGGATTAATTCTTTCTAGGATTGAAAAGCATCGCGACCCATTTTCTTTTACTAGTGCTATTAAACGCTTTGTGTTATTTGAGAGCAGAATTTTAGCTCTGATGAAGAATTAGACAAATATGAATGCTCCATTCTACCTCGAGAGATATGACTTAGAACGCGATATTTCATTGGATCGGGCCAAAGAAAATTAAGCAGAGTGGTGCTTAGATACTCTCCAAAAATTAAAAAACTCTTATCGGATCCTACATGGTCTTAGAATTTGTGATCTGTGCTGGATTAAAATGTGAAATCCAAGTGTGCCCCATACAAAGTTATTTTTTTTATTAAAGGTAACATTTTGTGAGGCACAACATTTGACCTTACCCTGTAGTAAAAAATCAGAGGCTCAGAAGCCAAGATGCACTTATTGGGGCCACAACCCAATAGGCCAAAAGGAATTCAATGAAGTTCAATGAAAAAGCAAAGGTGTCCCTTTTTTACCATCTGGCCCTACATATTTGTGAGCCCTTGCAATGAACTGAAATAACAACAATTTTTTAAAACCGCAACTTGGGACAACACCAAAACATCTGCACTGAAGAGTGAAGAATGGACTACAACACCAACCAACAGATTCGTTTAAAACTTTTAAAGCAACCCTGAGGGCCTGATGGAGTTTCAGGGCAATGGCAATAGTGGGTCTTCCATGCAGAGGCCGATATGCTACTAGAGTCAGAAATCTGGCGGATGTGGACTTTCATGAGAGACCATAATAGCACTGTGCATGGCCATATAGTTGTGTTTTTCCTCAAGGGCTTTAAGCTTAGATTCCGGAGTGACAATTTCCTCTTTGAGGCCGGTGATAGGATCCGGGGCGTGTTCCTTAACTGCAGACTTAAGAAGAAAGTCCACATTGTCCTCAAGGGTTTTCAAACAATCTCAGCTATGCATGAATGAATTTCAGAGTTATATCCTGGACTAAGAGCTAATAATTTTCTTCCATTGACAGGAAGAACAGTGGGGGGGCTAAAAAAACTCCACAAAAATTTCATCATCCAATTTTGGCCAACCACCAAGTACATTTCACTTATCTTTCTTGCTATAACGTCTAAGGATCTTTTTAGGGGGTGGTTCCAGAGACAGAAGTCGCGATATGAATGGGGTTTTTGATAGCTTAGAAAGCAAGAGGTTACTTGAGAAGAGGAGAGACAAACAGTGGTGGAGGGGTCTTTTGCCTCAACATCATAAATGTAAAGATCTAATGAGGTAAATGACACCATTGTGAAGAGGAAGAATCCTCTTGTGACCTTGAACTTCCAAATCCAAGATTGCCTCGGGCATAGATATACAAAGTTATATTATGAAAGGGTAAACAATTGATTTCCTTGGGCATAGATATACACCACTGGAAAGAAAAGTGATTGTCAGAAGATGATTTAGAATGATCACGAGGAGTGCCATCAAATGGAGAAATTGATGAACTGTGGTATACAGTTGTTGACACTTGCTCAAACATTGTTCTAAATGTTTTGCTTTTTACCAATTTTATACTGCTTGTGGTTTTGGAACAGTATTTTATACTGTTTTTGGGGTTTTTAAACATTTTTGAATATATCTGTGTTTTGCGAAACATATTTGAACGTTTTTGTAGTTTTGTGAAACATATTTGAATGTTTTTAAGTTTTGTGAAACACATTTGTATGTTTTTAAGTTTTGTGAAACATATTTGAATTTTTTAAAGTTTTTTTAATTTTGTGAAACATATTTGAATGTTTTTTTTTATTTTGGAACATATTTGAATGTTTTTTATTTTAACTTGGTATAAGGTTGCATTGTCTGAACTCATGTTCAAATAATTTGTAAGCATTTCATTCCATTAGCAGAAATGTATATGATATAATGATAGGATGTCTCATTGCACTCTTGACTCCACGCAACTAGGAAGATGTGAGGGCTCAGCACCGAGAGCCAAGGACGGGAGAACTAAGTGAATAGTGATATGAAAATGAAGATGATGGATGCCAAGACACAAGGTGTAACAATGGTCCGTGTGAGAAAATGTAACTCATCACTAGTCAAGATTGCTTGTTCAATTCCAAGATGATTTCACTTTATAGGTTTTGACTAGACTTAAATCTGTTGATGGCCTACTGATTGACAAGATACGGTTGAAGGAATTGTTGTCTCTATTAACATAAGCAACTTCTTGGGATGTTTTTGATTAAGGACTTTAATTCAGATTTACTAAAGGATTTTTTTTTTTTTTTTTTTAAAAAGGACCCCCTACATGTTGCCCCATGCCATCAGTAAGAGGCAAGGGCTCAACACTGAAGAAAAAATGTAGGTAAGGACACCAATACCTCCATTCCCAGTCTCATACTACTAGTAAGAAGTACAAGATCATCACCGAAGTACTGTGAAGGATGAAAGGTGTAATGATTAATATTTTTTTTTTTTGTATTTTAGATTTATTGTGCCTTGCATATGTTGAGATTGTTCTTGTTGGGAAGGAACATTCTTCCCCCAAGTCTCGACCTCATGCGACTAGTAGGACGCAAGGGTTCAACACGTAGACTGAGATGGACAACCAAAAAGGTCCAGGTAAAGAAGTTTAGTTCTTTTTGTTAAAGAGAGAGGTTGATTGAAAGGAGTTGCCATCAATAAACTTCGAGACAAAACCATAGGTAAAAAGATCTAGAATGGTAGAAACCATAACAGGGATGAGATACAAAACACCCAAATAGGAACAAGATTAACCCATGTCCTATAGGTGAAGAATGTGACGACATGATAATGTTATGATTAAGATATCTGCCAATGTTAGGATTGAGGCTACAATTAAAATTGTTTTCTAGATGAGTTAACTATGCAAGTAAGCACATAGTGTTAATGCTAGAGAGAACCAATGGAATTCGATGTTATTCAGCATTCTATCATCTTTTAAAGAGCCATGCCTCATATCCTAGCATGCTTTAATGATCGAGTTTGATATGCAATATTTTGATTGCTCATTGGAGCTACATAGGTCCCATTTAATTTTGTCTGGCAATTTTGAGGATGTAGAGTTCTGCAATGGACTCATGCAAGAGAAAGGTCTTACAGTTATGAAAATTGAATGGTGTTGAGTTTACGAGACTTGGGCGGATTTCAAGTAAACTTGAAGGAATCAACTTAGATTCAATGTCCTGAAGTACGAGACTTGGGAAGATAAGTTACAAATCAACAGATGGTAGTGATGGGATAATTGAAAGTCTTCGCTTAATTAATATTGTTTAATTAATTAAGTAAAAGGGGATTATAACTAACGAAATGATGTTAATTGTGCATCTAGTGATCGGCGAGGATAAGACTAGTTAATTAACGAAGTGATCAAAACATAATTGTAACAAGATGAAGGGGATTGATTAGATAATTAGCACAAAATTAGATAATTATAACATATAATGATGGTCCAAAGAATGACCACGAATAGTGCAAGTCTTTAGTTTTAAATTGGTGTGATTGAATTTTCAGGTGTGTATAGGCCATAAATTGACCAAATATGGGTAGAAACACTACATGCATTTTCCCCAAGAAAGTGATTCTTGGACTTTGTGGTCACTTTGAGAATGTTAAGAACTGGTCATACTTGGGTATAAATGAGTTAAACTATATATGAAACTCTACACATCCCATTTCTACATGTGTTCTCCATCTATTCAACTTCCAAATCTTCGTGTAAGGTGCCAATGAATTCTAAACATGAACTTAGTACATTCCTTTATCATGCTTTCTAGATCTTCTTTATACGATGACTATTATCATTTCATGTTTACATAATCAATGTATTTAGTGTATTTTATATTTATTATTATTGAATCATAAAAAATGCCTTCTAAAAAGATTCATCAGCTAATTAACATTTTTATATAAGCTCCTAATGAAGGATAAAACACTAATTTTGATATTATAATAGTGGTATTCATAATTATTTCAACCTTATAAATACATATTATAACCATCTTAAATAATTTCGCTATTTTATTTATTTTATATCCTTTAGCATCAAAGATCGATTAACATCATTATATTTTGATGTGATAAGTAATAAATTCCTTATCTATTAATTGTGCTATTTTACTCTTAATGATTTTAACTACTTCATTACCATTTACATAACCTCTTTAGCTTCAATAATATCTATTATCCATTTTTACACCCCGTGTAAAATGGACTAACCTGCTAACATATGCATTAAGATAATCAAATGGAGTGCATGTAAATTTGTAGAGAACAGATGAAGCTCGTGGGTGGCTCGGTCAATTTGTGACCAAATTGAGTTGATAATGGGGAGCAAAGTGAGTCTTACATACGACTTGAGTCGTGGTTGATCTAAATTGAGGTCTAAGCAAATAATCTAGGTAGTAATAATATATGCTAACCAGCCGATAAATATTTGTATGCTAATGGATAACAGAATTATGAGCTTCTATTACTGGATGGTAGAAAAATCAATTGCGGCCATGGTGAAGAATCAGTAAGTTGCTTGCATGAAAATCGAAGCAGGGAAATACCGGTAGCATGTTTGATGATACCAATGTGGTAGCACGACTGTTTGGGGTGGAGCTACTGATCCTGGACTGGACTACTGGGGTCGTCTATAGCATGTACTGGGATGCTACTAGATGGTAGCATAATGTCATTGCAACCAGCTGAGCAACAATTATGTGTTGTTGCACTACAAAGCAACTGATGGACAACTCACCCGGGTGCATGACACTAATAGGCAGAAATATGGTCGCTACTAACGACTGTGCGTAGGGACAATATGATACCGACTCACGACTGACGAAATACAATCAAGGTAAATCCAATGCAACCAAATGACATGACAGAAAACTTGACTCCTAGCCATAGATCAAAAGATTATGCAACTGGTTGATTAGAGACAGAGTCGCGTACCCTCTGGGGGAAAAATGCATTTTGCGGTTGGTCCACCTTCCCATGAAGCATGCATACGATAGCAGAAGAGAAATAATGAACATGGTACTTTAAGTAGTTCAACACCCTAGTTTAATGAGGCATAAGCATCCATGTCTCCTCCTTCAAGAAAATTACCCTTAGGAAGTCGCAATTTGTATGGCGGCCCATACCTCTTTTCAAAAATTTAATGCAGGATGTCAGAATATTTGAAGCATATTCTGAGGATTTCTCTCTATGATAATGTAAGGAAGACCCCTCATTTTAAGGGAGGACTTTTTGGTTGAAACATAAAGGAACTCTGTAAAAAAGGTACTAGCAACTTTTGTGAATAATAGCAGGAACTCAAATTTGAGCAATTTATAAGGTTGACTCTTGCACTTTGCAAGTCCTACACTTGTAATGGATTGATGATTCCATTTTGAGCAATAAAATTCACGGTTTTGTAACAGGCTTTTTTCCCTAGATTGTGTTGTATTATGTTTCTTTCCTTCCTGGGTCATTTGCAGATATATTGTGCATACTTTGTTCTTCTTGGTGGGACTCAAATGATTTTGATGCTCGAACAATGAAAATGGAGCCTTTGGAATGTCATTTTCAAGCAAAGCTGTGGCACTCCCATGTTCAAAACAAGCTCTCCTACTTTGTTTTCAAGACCATTTTCTCTCACTAAGAATATCTGAAACCCCTGTTCTTGGTGCTATCTACCTCTTTTAGCATTTAGGAACTTTAGGGTTGTTATGCAATCTCTCAACTTTCCTTGGTCTCTTAGTATTTCGGACATGTTGAGTGTTAGGGTAGCTGCAAGGTTCAACTTCCGCCATAGTCTGTTTCGGGAATTAGGATAAAGTAGAATAATTAGCAAGGGTCTAGAGTTTCATCTTAAGTAGTAGGTCTCACAACTTCGAGAGATGGTTGCTCGATAATTAGCAAGAAGTAGGGACATGCTAATTTCGTAGAATCTTAGGGTGCTAGTTTTTCACGATCCAACAGGTTTGGCATGCTAATTTTGGGACTAGAAGTAAATACTTTATAGTCTCATTATTGCTAAGTTTTGGTGTGCTGTACATTGGTAAAAAATTTAACCTTTGGAGGCTCTGTAATCTACACATATAGTGAATCTAATTTAGAAAACCTATTGGCTTCCAATAGTTACTAGTGCTTAGGTTTCATGAGAAGGATTCAGACAAGACCCAAGGATAGCATCTGGAGGGTCCTTGAGTACCTACAGTCTATCGCCTTGGAAGAGGATAGAAGAGGCATGATGGAGTTCAGAGATCACCATCATCCACCAAATAGAACTTAGTCCATCTCCACTTTTCCTGATAGGCCCTTCTTGTTGTCTTCTAGAGTTTTAAGACCTATCCCATTCATGGCAGCATAATCAAAGGAATTTGCCTTTTGTTAGCTTCAATGGTGGTAGTCCCATTGGCTCTCCCAATGCTCAACATGATATATACCATTTTCTTCCCTTCAAAAGCATTCCCTTTTTCACTTGGTGAAAATCATACTACCCTAATTGACCATATCCAAGATGTTGCTAATGTTTGTTATCCAGTCCATTTTATTACTGAGGATGATGTAGCTATTACAACTCTTGGCTTCTTCATTCAAAGGTAAATCTCTTCAATGGTATAGAGTTTTAGACAACCAGGGTCAATTCATAATTGGGATGAACTTGACACAACTCTTTGTAACCATTTTGAAGATAAGTTAGATCACTTCTCTTTGGTAGAACAACTGACAACAACAAAGAGGGCCCCTAATGAGTAGAAATGATTTTAACATTAGATTTCAAAGGATTTGGGACCAAATTCCTCAAGTTGTAAGACCTACACCTACAACATGTGATTTCATATATTATCTAAAGGCTTTAAATAGTGATATTTCATTTCATTGATTCAATCTATGGGGGGTATAACATTACCAAATTCTTATGACATTGATTATTAGGGTTGAGAATAGTCTTATTCAAGCTAGGAAACTTGCTCCTAGACCTCCAATGCCTATATTCCCCAAAATATTGAGACACCTAGTCCCCATCAAACCCTAAATTAGCTCCTATTCCTAACCCCAAGAAATCAAATTTCTAGTGAAGCATCTACTTCCTCAAGTACCTCATCTAAGTTGTAAGAGGTGATGAAACAATTACAAAATTTCGGCAATGAGTGGGTATCCATTAAGAGACAACAAGCTTAAACTTTCTAGACCTTATGAGCCTCCATACCAACCTAACAAGTCCCCTTATCAACCTAAAAAACCTTCCTTCCAAGGTTCCCCTAAAAATCAGAATTAATTTCCTCCTGCAAGATCATTTCAACCATATAACCCAAATGTGGCTAGTTCATCTCAAGCTTTGGTTCCTGTTCAAAATAACCTTGTGTAGAATTATGAGTGGTGTTTCCCTTGTTATCTTCCACATAATCAAGCAACATGCCCCAATGGTTTTTTGAACCAAGGCTTGATGGTGCAAAGTGCATATACTCCTCAAGATGTACCCATAGAAGAAAATCAATAGCAGATAGTCACTCAGGAGACACCACCAAGTGATACTTCACTTGTAAATTGGCAAATGGATGACCTTTGTGGAATAAATCAGACCTTTCCTACAAGGTGTGGCTGCAAATACTAGATCTAAGAAGAGAGCTATGGAAGAGGGACAATCAGCAAATGTTGGTCCTTCTCAACCTTCTTTGACACTCCAAGGAGGTGGCAACTCAAACGTAGCTCCAAATGTACAAAATCAGCCTAAAGGGCCTTCTACACCGATTCAAATGCAAGAAAAGGTTGCTACAAGTAAGGTACAACAAAAAGATAATTTAGTTGCCTTCAATATCCTTGAATAGATGAAAAAGACCAATGTGAGTATGTCAATGTGAGATTCTTTAGCTATTCCGGGACAAAGAGATCTCTTGCAGGTAGCTATGGCAAACTTTTCTATTCCAAGAGAGCCACCCAAGGAACAAGCAAAATTTGTTCTCACTAATGCCATACAACAGAAGGAAGATCCTCCAAACAAAAATCTGAAACCCCCACCTTTTTATGTATCCTTGATTATCGGAAATCATTTAGTTCACAATTGTATGATTGATTCAGGGTCAAGCAGTTCTGTCATGCCCAAGCAAATTGCTGACCAACTTGGTCTCAAATATGAGTCTCTTTCTAAGGGAGTAGTGTAGTTTGATGGAACAGCAGTAGGGACTGTTGGGGTTATCAAATGTTTAAGCCTCACATTGCATGCATGCCCCAACTTCTCTAGTTCCTCAAGAAATCTTTCATAATTGATCTTTCTCCTCATTTTTGCTCTATGTCTCTGTAGAGACTTCATTGCCAAAATTGGAGGATATCTATCAGCTGATTGGTCTCATATGTTCTTCAGAACTAGGTATGGAACTAAGACTACCATTAAATTTGAACCTATTGCCACATATCATATAGAGCCTTATGTTCCCAGCCCCATCAATGCAAATTATACCATATTTGATCAAGAGGATTGTCCAAATGCCCAAGATATAGATACTCAGTGGACACCTAAGGGCATTTTATGCTTACACTTGAGATTGGGAATCCAATGGGTAATTAATGACACTTCGTTAAATCTATACTTAGCTATTCTGGATGGAAATTGTTTTGGACACCTTCTTTGCTGTAGTATAACAAGTTGGGGGACAATTATTTGGACATCAAATCTTGAATTTTAGCATCAAACATTCCTCCTTTCAAAACTATTCAGAATTTAGTATTTCTGGATTCTAGACCATGCCAAATTGGCTTCGAAAAATATGTCAGTCAAAATTGGTTATTCCCCATTAGGGGAGACTGTTCATCTTTATAGAAATCATTTGATTTTAAAGTTTGAACTAGCCTAGGACCTAAATTAACTAAGACTATAACATTTTTTTATCTTAATAGTAGGTCTTTAAGAAGTTTTTCTCGTGAATGTTTATGTCACGTTGCACCCAAATTCCAAATTTTCCCAAGTGGAAAACTATAAATACAAGAATGTGATAAGCCTACCCATTCAAACTACAACTTTACCTAACAACGTTCACTCACAAGTCCTGTCTCACATTTGGATATATTTGATTTCAACCTCATTTGCATTATGCCAAGTTAATGGGCAATTGATCTTGCTCTATCCTCCATTGGTGAAGCTTTTCTACCACTTTCATCGGAGAAAAATCATAAAAAATAAAATATTGCTAAAAAATATCTAACTAAAATCTTATAGCCAAGACTTAGATAGCAACATCTTCACCTCTCACTAAAGGATAAACAATATATATCAATTTGATGGTACTTCAGAATTGTGGGAACTACGGTTCATTCTTATAAGCGTTTTTAAATGGAGTACCAGAGTTATTGAATATATGAGTGTTTGAATATTTGCTAAACTTGTCCATATATGCAAAAATAGTTTTCAGAAACTAGATTCTGGATCTCATGATGCATGGATTGAGTAGCAAATTTTGAGGTCTAATTTTGAGTTTCCATAGCTATGTGCTAACTAATCCATTGCATACACTCAGATTGAAGGCATTCTTGATTTGCCACTTGATGAGTGGGGAAATGAATGCCATGATTTTGACCCATATCAACAGATTGAAGAAAATGGTCTTGGTATTTATTGCCTGCATGAGGAGAATTCACCTTTTCCTAGCATTGTTAAACCAAATATTAAAGAGGAAGATGGCATTTAGAAAATATTCTTTGATGGATCAAGAAGCAAACAAGGAGCGGGAGGAGGTGTAGTCCTTGTGTCTCCTACAGGTATGAAGTATTACTCCTCTTTTAGATTTCAATTCAGCTGTTCCAATAACATAGTGGAATATGAATCCCTCATCCATGGCTTGCAATGGGAAAGAAAGAAGAACATCAAAAAATTACAGACCTTTGGGGATAGTGAACTGATAGTGAATCAAGTCAAAGGATCAAATGCAGCCAAGAATGACTTCCTAAAAGCTTACAAGCACAGAGTATGGGATCTCTTAGAATATTTTGAATCCTTTAATATCCATGCCATTCCAAGAAAAGAAAATGAAGTTGCTGACAGATTGGTTGTAGTTGGGGAAAATTTGACATTGTTGAGAACATTAAGAGAAGACAAAGTACAACCACATATCAGGGTAGTAGTGAGGCATGCAATACCAAATAAAAAAAAAATTGGAAAGTGTTTGAAAATGATCAAGAGATTGTCAATTTTATTTAAGAAGAGGCTGAGTTTTCTTCAAGAAATCAAGATAAGTTAGAGAAGCAATATGGAGACCAAGTTGTTCAACTCATATCACATAAGCTTCCCAAGGGCCTAGTGACCTTGGAATCCATTTTCAACCCCAATGATAATTTTAGAAAAGAAAAGGACAAACATGATAGTTAAGGGTGAAGATTCAGAACCCATCTCAGTTGGTGAAGGTGATTGCTTCAAATTGGTAAGGTAAGAACTCTACAAGAAAAACATGCTTTTGTAGAACTTTGCCAAGAATTCGTTGATATTTTTGCATGGAGCTATGAAGATCTTAGAGGTTTTGATCCTAGTTTAGCTCAGCACACCATTGAGTTGGATTCCATTGTTTATCCTGTTAGACAAAAAGAGAGACCTGTCAATCCACATATTGATCCCTTGATGAAGAAAGGAATTGAACAAGTTAATTGAGGCAAGCATCATCTTTTCCATCAAGCATTCATCTTGGGTTTCTAATCTAGTTCCAGTGTGGAAAAGGAATGGAGAAATTAGAATGTGTGTCGATTTCAGAGATTTAAATAAGACATCTTTGAAGGATCATCACCCACTACCTTATGGAACAAATATTACAAATGGTAGCAGGTTATGAAAGGTTTTCCCTTCTAGATGGTTACCTCGACTACAATCAGATCATGGTAAAGGAAGAATATCAGTTCAAGACAGCCTTTACCATGAAATGGGGAACGTATGCCTATAGAAAAATGCCATTTGGTTTGTCCAATGCAAGAGAAACATTTCAAAGAGCCATGGATATGGCATTCAAGGGACTGATCAACAAAATTGTTCTTGTGTATCTCGATGATATCACAATGTTCTCTAAGAATGCATTTGATCATCTTCTCCACCTAAGGCAAGGTATTTGAGAGGTGTAGATAGTTTGGAGTTTCTCTCAATCTAAATGCATCTTCCTAGCTCATGAAGGTAAACTCCTTGGCCATATTGTCTCTAAAGAAGGATTAACCATTGATCCGGAGAGAGTTAGTGTCATCCTTGCATTCCCATTGCCTAGTCACAAAAAAGCACTTCAAATCTTCTTAGGGGGAATCAACTTCGTCAGGAGGTTCGTTCCAAACTTTGCCAACCTTGCCAAACCATTGACATTGATGCTAAAGAAGAGTATGGCCTTCAAATGGACCACTGAAGGAAAAAACAACTTTGAAGCCATAAAGCAAGCAATAACACAAGCCCCAACTCTCATTAATCTTGATTTTACAAAATATTTCACCTTGTATGCTTTTGGTGGCACAGAAACAATATCTGTCATACTGGTTCGGCTGATAAAGAAAGCTTGGAACAACCTATTGCATTTTTTAGTCAAATTATAGAGGATCATGAGGTAAGATACTCATTTGTTGAAAAAAATGCCCTTGCTGTTAGAAGGAGTTTGAAGAAATTCAGGCACTTGATATCCAACAACAAGATCCATCCAAATGGTTTCACATGTTGGTGTGAAAGACTTCCTTTTGAATAAGGATCTGAATGAGAAAAGAGCTGGTTGGATAACCAAGGTAATGGAGTATGACATTGATATCAAAGTGACCAACCTAGTTAGAGGAAAGGGACTATGTGAGCAACTAGTTTCAGACCAACATATTGATGAAGAAGCCATCCTAGTGCTTCAACATGATCAAGAGAAGTTAGCGGATGTCTTACCTACTCCTTGTTGGACTCATGATGTAATCAACTTTCTCCAAACAGGACAATGCCCCCAAGGTTTGAACAAAGCCAAAAGGAGGTATTTCAGACTTCATTCCATTCCCTATGTTCTTATTGATGGAATCCTATTTAGGAAAGATGTGAATGGTGTTCTCTTGAGATGCATTAAGATTGATCAGATAGAGAAAGTGTTGCACGAGTTTCATGATGGAGAAGTAGGAGGTCACTTTGCTCCAAGGGCAACAGCTCTCAGGATCATGAAAGTTGGTTATTATTGGCCTAAACTTTTCAATGATTGCTATGCATGGATTAAGAGATGTAATAAATGTGCCTTCTTTACAGGAAAAGAAAAGCTAGCAACTCTTCCACTCCACCCCATCTCTGTAATTGAACCATTCATGCAATGGGAATTGGACTTCATTAGAGTGATCAACGCACATTCAAGCTCAGGCCACAAGTGGATTCTCACTACCATAGACTATTTCACTAAATGGACAGAGGTAGTTGCACTGAAGGAAGCAAATGAGAGTAGCATTTTGGACTTTTATGAAGGTATTGTGACCGAATTTGGTGTTCCTTCCACAATCATTTCTGATAATTCTCTAGACATTCCTTGGCACAAAATCTCTGACATGGTTGTATAAAAAATGGCATCTACTTGAGCACCTCTTCAAATTATTACCCCCAAGGTAATGGGAAGGATGAGTCCACCAACAAGAATCTTTTGAGGATCATAAGGAGGACCTTGGATGAGAATCAAAGGACTTGGCATACAAAGTTAAAATCAGCCTTATGGGCTAATAGAATCACTCCCAAAAGATCAATGGGAAGCTCCCCTTACAAACTGGTTTATGGTAAAGAAGCAAGGTTGCCAATATCTCTTGAATTGTCAGCCTTGGAGCTCATCAAATAGTTGGAATTATTTGAATTTGAAGCCATGGAAGTCAGGTATGCAAAGCTCATGGAGCTAGAAGAATTGAGAAATCAAGTAGTGTAGACAATGGAGAGATCAAGCTCAAGTCAAGAAGTGTTTTGACAAGAAAGCAAGAGCCAGGAGTTTCCAAGAAGGAGATCTAGTCCTAAAGTGGGATGCAGACCGAGCTAAACTAGGAAGGCACTCAAAGTTTGATATAATGTGGAGTGGCCCCTATATGATTTCAAGCTGCAAGTCAAACAATGCTTTCCAGTTGTCAAAATTGGATGGAGAAGAGCTACAGATCCCATTTAATGGGATCTATCTCAAGCATTGCTATTGAAGGAAAGACCCTCCCTTTGTGTATAGTAGTTTAGTTTTCAATTCCTCTAAGTGCTTTCAGCATATTGTTTCGTTGGTAGTGTAGGTTTTCATTCCCCGAGTGCTTTGCACAGTGTTTTGTTGCTTCCATATGGCATGGTTTTGTTGCACAATGGTTCATGGAGGTTCCTGAAGAATATATGTTTCAGACAGATTTGAAAGTGGAAAGAATGGGTTGCAAGAAGTAGTATGACAAAATTCAAGCCAACTTGCAAAACAATCATCATGTGAAAGAGTCATTGCTGCAACCTTATTCATGGTTCTTGGGGAGATGTGGTGGGAAGTCAAATTCCAACAGTTTTCCACTCTCATAAAATTTCAAATCAAAATATCTTCATGATTGGAAGTAGCAGTGCACAGAGCAGAGTTCAAGATAGTGCTTCATTTGGCTTCATGGGTGTTTTCTTCAAGTAGTGGATCAGTTTTCATGTTTTCAGGCTAACTCCATGCCCAATGGATCGCAAAAGGCCGCTGATCTCCATCTAGCAGGAAGATGACCCCGTTGAGTCGCCAAACTCTTGTCTAAAATATCTCCTCGGGGTTATTCTGACAACCCACAACTTCATTTCTGGACTTAGGAAAATTTGCATTGATTCGGGGACGAGGAATTCATTTTTAAAATGTGTTAGGTTTTCAGGCTCTTCGTACATCTCAACATGCTTCATGTTCCTTGTTTCCTAGCCTTGAAAAATCATTTTTGAGAAATATTGGAAAATGCCCAAGTGCATAAATATTTCCTTGCATTTTGGATTTCGGGTTTCGGGAAACAATTTGCAATTTGCATGCAAATTGTTCCTTGAACTCCGAAACCCAAAATACAAAGATTTTAGTGTATTTCAGGTTTTGGGTTCCGATTTGCAATTTACATGTAAAATGCAAAATGAAACCTGATCCCTGAAACTCAGCCTTCAC
Organism: Taxus chinensis; assembly: GCA_019776745.2. Lineage (NCBI taxonomy): Eukaryota > Viridiplantae > Streptophyta > Pinopsida > Cupressales > Taxaceae > Taxus > Taxus chinensis. The sequence continues at coordinate 467,571,980 of CM034152.1, forward strand.
AGTGCATTTTGGGTTTCGGGTTTGGATTTGCAAATTACATGTAAATTGCAAATCAAACCCCGATTCCCAAAATACAAAGAAAACAATGCATTTCGGGTTTCGAGTTCTCAATTGCAATTTACATGTAAATTGCAATTTGTTCCCCGAAACCTGAAACCCAACCAAGTTGCAAAAAGGGGGTTAACTTCCGCCAAAGACCATTTTGGGAGTCAGAGGTTGCTTTGCAAGTCCCGAGTTCCGCCCTTTGTATTTCGGAGGTCAACAGGTGCAAGTCAAGGTCAAACTTCCGACAGTCTCCCTCATTTCGGGTTTTGGGATTCTCTTACATCGGATCATGTCGACCCAAACACATGTTATTTGCTGCATGTCTTCCGCTTCCGAAACCCGGTGGTCCTTTGTGTCGGGTTTCCGAGGGTGTTTTGCAAGGTTGTGGACCCGACAGAGGCTTGGTTCAACAACTCAATCACTCGCATTTAATTAAGTATAACATTGTGAACTTCAAATGGCCATAAATTTCGCCTTGCAACTCCAAATTTCACAAAATTGGACTTTTTAGCATGGTCTCATCATGTACTACACCATGGAAACTGAATTTTGTAAATTTGACGAGGTTAGGTGGGTACAAAAGAGGAAATACAATACCAACATTAGAAGAACAGTTCCAAGTAGCTCAACCACCAAAGTTGATGAGGTATGGTGTCCATTCCTTCTCCAACAAGCAAGTATCATGGGGGAATGGCCTTGGCACAATACCCATGCCTATTTTCAGGCATTCAATGCATCTTATTGGTGGTGAAAGGGGGCAATCTGAGTTCCCTCTCTTTTCCCTCCTCTCTTTCTCCCATTTTGATATATAACGTAAACTCTCTCATTTGTAAGGGGGGATGTTCTAAAATGTAAAGAAACTATGTCAAAATTATTCCTGGGCAACTGTGAGTTGCAAACCTGCATTTGAGCTTGCAACGTGTTCTTGTGCCTTCTTCACACGTAATGGTCTGTGCATACTTTGAAAGCAATAGGAATAAGTAGAGGAACCAAACTTCTCTAGAGGTTGATGTCACTTTGCAAGTCCCACACTTGTGAGATCATCCCATGTTAGCAAAAGGTAGGGATCTGTAACAGGAAAATCCTAGGGTGCTACTTTTTTGTGATAACAATTGCCATTTGAAACAAGCTGTCTTTGGAAAATGGATTGGTTCCTTATCACTCAAAATAGGTTCCGCTTTTTATATATTGTCAAATGATATTCCAAACCTCTAGATATGCGCAACCTTCCTATATACCTGTCAGTACGTGTATGAATCTTGTCCTTTTAATATACCTAGCAATACATATAAGAAGCTCGTCCTTTTGATATACCCAGCGGTACATGAAAGAGATGTTAACACACGTGAAAGCAGAGTGGTACATAGATAGTATGTGAAAGAGATTAATCCTACCAATGACACCTGCTTAGAAGAAAATCCTTGTACGTGGGTGTAACTTATATACTTGGATTTTCCAATTGTTAGGATTTACGTCGAATGATACTAGTGAATGGGTAATGGAGGGAATGGTTTGTGAAACTTTTGTGATCCTTATTTCTTCTTGACGATTTATAGGGACGATTCCATAGATGTCATTGTTGCAACTATTTTAGGCGTTAGATGTAGTAGTTCAATCTTGATGAAATTACCCGTAAACATGAATCAGAGGCTGCGATATGAGATTTTGTAGCGCCCATACATGAAGTACCAAAACACAAGACGAAATAAACTAGGAATTTTTCTTTTTGTCTTTCATTACTAGTTACAAGACAACACATGGGCTTACTTAGAAAAACTCCACATCACATGAGACGCTTGTACAAACATGAACCCACTTATACAACGGGATAACACAAGATGCACATCAATGTCTTACTTTCTCAAACGAGGAATACCAAAACAATGACCCAACCACAATATGAACTCAAGGATAGACATGTTCCACAACACACCATTTTCACAGTTTACAACTTTCATACAAATAAGTTCTCATTGTTCAACCTTAGAGGTTCAAAGGGCATTTATCATGTAAAGGCATATATTCCCTATTCTCTAAACTACGTTTTCTTTATTTCATATTACAATTAACTTATAACAAGTCCACTTAATTTGGTTCGTTTCTCTTATTGCAATTCATTTGTATAACCAATTGATGGTTAGAACATTTTTAATCACATGCAAGAGACCTAATGCTCGATCTCAAGCTAAGAGTTCTTGCTCCCTAAATCACATTTACTCGACATTCTATTTCACTTCCATTACATAAGGAAATACTAACATTAAATCAAGACGGAAAGAATTTATGTCTAAGAGTGGCAAAATCTCATTTTCCATCTTCGTTACAATGTTTAAACATCCAGTATACACTTCATTCACTTAACGTATTATTACAATAACTATGTCATTACCTATTTAGTTTGCGCCATTCGTGGTATGCCTTTGAATCACAAACCACTTGTTCCTTGTTAGGATTCTTAGGTTTCAAAAATGTGTTACATATGGAACAATTTGTTTCACTTGAATTAATCATAATGAGTGCTTGCATCAACTAAGGGGAATGTTTACAATTTCCACTTAAATTTATGTTAAAGGGGAAGGATCTCAAGTTTACCTTATACTTGCGGTACATCTTGTAGATAAAATTGATTGGGAGTATTTATAACATATGCATGAGTCACAAAAAGTTTGTGTTCAACCAAGAGTTAGTGTTGTCGATTTACATACCCCAACAAGGAGCCACTCACCTTATCATCAATAACATGAAAAAGCTTCACAAAGGGTTGAAGGGGATAAGTCTCAAATTTCATTTTACTCCTAATCCAACATCTTAAGAATTCATTATCGATAGCTAAAAGTTAATTACAAATTTTCGTTTGTAAGTTAACCTCTTAATGGTCATGTTATAGCAATACAATTTGACATAAATTAATTGTAATTTACATTTGGAATCAACCCTCTAAGAGGTCTTTCAATAAAAACATCTCCTATTTGAGTCACCCTATACCCTCCAAAACACTCATGTACTAGAATTATATAGTTTGCATTTAATTTGAGTCGGGATTCTCTTTGAGGTTAAAAAAGTGAGGGAACCACTGCACTTTACGGTTCACCAAAGTTTGTTTGATAACATTACAAAGATGTAAAAATTACATTCCCTAATTGCCCTTATGATCCCATACACTTACATTGATTAGCCCTTCCAAAGAAGCTTAGTATCTAAGACACCCATTAAATATGTTGTTAAGACATTACGTCCTTCATGTCACATGGTGACACTGTACCATTTTACCATTGCATCTAACACACTTGCACAAACACGAAAACCCTTTACTTGTTTCTTGGGGGAGAAGACAATCACTTTAACAAAACCACTAAAAGCTCCAAGACTACAAGAGGATGCTGATTACAAAAATGAAGTCACCCATTATCAAAATATGTCCAATTCGAACCATTCTTAGATCGCTATTTCACTTAAATTCCGTTAAAGTGAAAGACAAAATGCTAACACAATGCTCAAAGGTAACAATCCCAAGGGTCATTAGATGAGGGTCATTCTGGTAACTTTTAAAGTAACATTGTAATAGTGATCAATCCAAAACCATTCCTATATAAGGTGGTTTCGTTTCTTTGTCAATAAGCATACATGTTCAAATGGTAACCAGAATTGGTGATCTTATCTCCTCCAAGCTAGGAAGTGCCAACTAGTATAAAAACAACTAGGCTTATCGTTTAAATTTCAATTTTCTATGCTGTGAAGGTTATCACACATAAGGGGAACCCACACCAGACGTTTATTCTAAGGTCTTTTTGATTTGGTTCTTTCCAATGTTTTAAAACTCGGAACCGGACTCGGAACTGGCCGAGGGTCTGACCGGAACCGAACCGGTTCAAACTTTATGAACTGGTTTACTAAAAAATACGTAAAATTTTATATTTTTATTGAAAACAATATATTTGAAAGGTTAAAAACAGTGATTCCAACGATTACACACAAAATATGCAAAGTTTGCTCTTACATATATGTGAGAAAGGTTTTTATAGCAAAATTAGGCTTTAAAACAAATAAAACATAGAAAATGTATTAAAAAAAACGTTTTTTTATTAAAATTGTTGTATACCGCTGTGTAGAGTCAAACTGGCCGGTTAGGGTTGAAACCAGACCGGTTTGACCGGTTTGAGGCCAAACCGGCCGGTTCCGTACAAAACTGGCCGATTTGGCCTCAAACCGGTCAACCGATCCGGTTCTTTGACCGGTTCATGAAAAAACTATTAAACGGGTCGAACCGGTCGGTTCCGGTTCCGGTTCGGCCGGTTTTTGAAACACTGGACTTCTTTCTTTTTGAGTTCCCCAAGTGTTAAGTAAAGCACACAAGAATATATAGGAGCACATTATAAAATGGTCATTTCTTTTCTAGTTAATAGGTACATCTACACCATTAGCAACATATAAACCCGTAATCAAAATCACTCCCAAAATAGATTGTCCATTTTTCCAACATACCAATATGCTAACAATTTCATACTCATCACAGAAATATAAATAAATAACATTCATGTTTATAACAGTATTGTTGATTTATCCATTTACAATTACACGTGTTTCAAAGATAACACGTTATTACAAAAACACAAGTAACGCTACAATTTCTTCTTGTCTTGGGTACCTGCAACCACATCATGGCCAGCACAAAAGCTGGCATGGTACCTTCCTACAATCTAGCATAATTTCACGATTTCATAATTTTCCATTCATAACGAAAACAACACTTTACACACATCTAAGAGAGTCATAATACAAATGAAATTTCATTTCATTTTCAAAGCTAAAGAGAGATCGAGAGAGGAGAGAGAAAAAACCATTTTTTTTCCACAATCAATTTTCTCAAAACAAGCATCAAAAGGAAGTTCCATACATTCATACATTAGTGTTTCAAGTTTCCTGATAGTTATTTAACTTGAATAAAGTCCTATGGCAGTTTTCCACAATTTGCTACAAGTTTGCAAAAAACGTCAAATTTAGTCAAGTGGCTCAAAAATTTCCGTTCAAAAACAATCTCCGAGACTCAAACACACAAAGAGTCAAACTCCCACGTACTCCCCTATATACAGGGAAATCCTTGGAACTGAAAGGACCCAAAACTGGCTAACAAGGTTTATTTGGCGACCACCTTTTTGGAGCTGCCAAACGTAATTGCACTAGAATTACCTCGTCGCACAAGGACCAGAGGCTTACAAAACCCACTTGAAAAACTAGCTTGCAAGGTGATTTTCTCAGAACTAAGGATTGATAGTGATTGTCACAGATAAATATTAGAGGTATGTGGAGCCCAAAATCCATTTCTCCACCCTGGGCCCAAACGACAAGCCAAAACCAGACTGAACTATTAACTCTCAGCAGCTGTCCCAAGCTGCGAAAAGGTCAACTGTGCTCCTAAGCACGTGATGAAAAATGGTCAAACGAACATTCAAAGTCATTCCAGGGTTCGGTGTAACACTCTACGTGACAGGGAACATGGTCAAAGATTGACTTTCCCATTATGGGGTTTAGAGAGATATTTTGCATGTCATTAAAAACAAGTATTATTAACATTTTGCAAGGTCGTCAAGAGGTAAGTTTAAACAAAATTTCAAGTCCAACTCGTCAACTGGGTGCTTCAGTTATCCAATATCGAAATCTAAGTTTTTTTCCAAACATCTCAAGAGGTGATTCAGGAGTTGGGTTTATAATCAAGTAGCCTTTCTAGTTGTGTATAAAAAGAGGTAAAATGTTTGCTATTTGGTGCTATGTCTCATTTAATTTACCAAAAGATTAATCTTCTTTAATATGATTTTCAACACCATTATAAAAAAAATAGGAAAACTAGAAATGCTAAGATCATGCAAGAAAGACAAAAGATAACCATGCCTGATAATAGTCGAACTAGGGTATACTAGGCTCCAGGCGGTCCACATTCATGCCTCGCGAGACCACCATTTGATAAGGCATTTTGTCGAGCAAATTCTTGTCCTTTTAGTCCATTCTGCATTTTTAACAGAAGCAAATATATGCTTTCAAACACAATCTTCGAAACATTTGGACCTCGCCTCACCTGCCCGCTATTGCATAGATGTTTGAGAGAATAACATAGGTTGCACCATTTTTAGGATCCAAATCAAAATGCCTTTTGGCTTTACATACTCCCAAGCCAAACTTCATAAGCGATCAGAATGCCCAATGAAAACACTTCCACAATCCCACCACAGGTCTAACTGGTACCTTTAAATAAAGTTTAGGGTGTCCTCAAGATAGCCACGCACAGCAAGAAAACTAACCACACACACAAAAGGATCAATTGCAAGAGCAATACAATAATGCTGCCCATTCGCTGTTTTAAAGATCCTATTTTAAACACAAACAGAGAGTGCTAACAAGGTGAACTGATCAAACAGATACCTGCTGGGATGGACACCAACACAGGAGGATTATGTGGCTGGGCATTGAGTTTTGCATCTGCTAGAGCGTTTCCAAGGCCTTTTCAACAGACCCATTTTGTGTGAGACTGAAATCTTGCTTTCTATAGCCACATCTCACTATGGAATTCATTCCAATTGTTCACATGTTGGTATATTCTTCCTATATTTTTCATACAAGTATAACAAGGCAGCAGCAACTACAATAACTGACAAAACTTTGTCCATTAGCTTTAAGGGATGTCCATTGACCATTGCAAAGCTCCCTTTTTGGCACAGACAGTGGGGATGCTGGCAAAGGATGTGGGATTTGGCTTTAGACCCTCCAACTGCATAAGCTTGAAAGTCTCTAAAGCCTTTTCAAGATGTCCATTCTGTGCATAGCCTACAACCATGCATTCCATGAGAACACATCTCTTGAGGTAATCTATCAAACAATTTACTTTATGCTACCACAACATTTGCTGAAACTCCTCTATCCTTAGTGCCTTGGCAGATGTACAAACCTTGTTTCAAGGCTTGCATCTCAAACACAAGCTAGGCGGATGCAGGAAAGGCCATGGGTTTTGGCTTTACACTTGCCAAATCACATTTTCTGCAAGTTTTCAAGCCTTTTCAATAGACCCATTTAGAGCAGATGCCGCAACCATAGGCACCACCACAGGCATTTCAGCCTCTGACTCAAACCTGCACACCTTTTCAACAACCCATTTTGTGCATATTCTGCAACCATTGCAAGCCATGGGGCTGCATTGCTTCAGGTGTTTTGTCAAATAGTTCTTATGCCAAGTGCATGCTTCCACATTTGCATACATAACTACTAGCGCACTTGCAACTACAGCCTCAGACACAAAAAAAATCCCCTACAAGCTTTGGTGGACGCCCTTACCCTATCCAAAGCTCTATGCACAGGCTGGGAGGTTGCTGGCTAAGGTGTGGAGTCTTGCTTCACACCCGTCAAATGCATTTGCTTGGTGAGCTTCCATGACAGCCGCTGCTCCCAATTTTTATTTTTCAAAGCCAAAAAGAAACATGAAGGAAACCCTAACACCCCCACATAACAACATTTCCACCTTATTCTATTCTTATTTTTATCTTTATTTTATTTTATTTACTTGACTATTTAAAATTAGTTTTTTGTATAACCCTCTCATGTTACGAATTTGATAGAAGAACTGCTTAAATTCATGTGCATATGTATATAATCGAAGGAAATTGTAAATTTCCCCAAAATTATTTCTTATCACGTAATTATTTTCATTTCAAATTTGTAATGATTATTTTTATGGATAATCATAAAAACAATTCATTTTGAGCAAACTTTGTTGATATTATAATATTTCGAACTCAAGAATTTAAAAGTGATCTCGAGTTAAACGAATTTGCAAATGAAAACGACATCACCTCGCCATTTAGAAACACGAAGACACTCCATAGGGTCTAGGCGTTTGTCCGTGGAAGGAAATCTACAAGGTTACCAATATTATTTTTATTATTTCATTTTCTGAATTAACCGGATCAAAGCACGACGTGTAGGAAAGGAACTCAACCTTATCATGGGCTAAATCGAGCTCTCGCAACCAAAGTTGGCAACGTGGAAACAGGACGGGCATTACAGATTTGGATTTCTTTGTTTCATGCTTGCAAAAGTCACAAAAATATTAAAAATTGCACTTTTATGAAGAGTTACAACAATTTTTTCCGAACGCTAGTGTGCTAGGGAATTTCACACAATGTGACAAAATTTCAGCTTCTGGGCATTCACGGTTTTCAAAAATTGAATTAATTTGGGTTTCAAGGCTTCATAAAGGTAAAGAATTAATTATTTTTTACTATAGTTGTATATCTCAATAACTATAGAGGCTGTACAAAATTCCTCAAAAAGGTTTTTTAAGGCTGGGAGTGTAGGCACACTTGCAAAATTTCAGATCTGAAATCCACCTAGTTTTTCTAGTACAGAATTAACTGTATTTTTTTGGGTACTATAGGAAAAAGTAATAAAAGGAGTTTTATGAGAACTTTTAAAAAAGTACTTTTTGTAGATGGAAAAGGAGTATTAAATAGACAATGCGGACAAATTTTGGCTTGTAGCTCTTCACAGTTTGCCTCCAGCTGAATTTATAGCCTTTTGGGCTTTCGAAGGCAATTTTTTTGTAGTTTTTAATTTTTTTCCCAAGTTTGGAATAAGTTTTTAAAAGAAATGTTATATCAGCCCGAATTTTTCATGAAAGATTTAAAACTTTGGTTAAAAGACGTAAGTATTTTTAAACCGATAGAATTTGACCTGTATGTTGCAATTTGTGAAGCTTTGCATGGCTGGAAAGGGTACTCCATGGCCGGGATTTTCTTCTTTGTTAAAATATAGAGCTTTATATAGCATGTAAAGTTGTTATGTAGTTATTCGGTTGGTAACTGTTTAACCAATTTGTAACCACCTCTTCATATAATAAATTCACCCTGCCTGAATCATTCGATGCAGTGCAATTTGCCTTCTCTATATTCTTTCTTCTCTTTGCATATGCTAACATTGGTATCAGAGTGTTCAAGGTCGCTCAAGGTAACAGTTCGAGGAAGCCTCCAAGAGGCACGGACTGGAAATTCGAGGAAGCCCTAACAGGGCACAAATTTGAAAATATATGAAGGTAGTTGGAGAAAATATAGTCGCGGTTAGGAAATACAAAGTCCGAGGAAGCCCTTGAAGGTCGAAAAACTACAAAGAGAAAGATTGTTTTTTAGTTCTTGGTGGTTGCAGCGGATTTTATGGTTCATAACTGTGTTTTGAAGGAGGTTACCGGCATTCGAGGTAAATCGCGGGAAAATTTCGTGGAAAGTCTGCATTCGTGAGGGTAGAGTGCACAAAAGTTGTGCCATCATAGAAACAAACATATACACAGTCACGGTTGGAAAAAATCAATTGCGAGGGGCAAAAGAAAAATCATGGTTCGAGGAAGGCGGGATTAGAGGTGAAGCAAATAAGTTGTTCGAGGAAGTTAGGATTAGAGGTGTCGCAAATACCCAGTGCCGTGAGGAATAGTCGAAGCTGTGGGCAAAAATATAGTTGCCAGGAGGAAAAAAATGTGAGGGCAAAGGAGACAACGAGGGCAAGTCGTGTGATTTGGTAAGTAATAATATTATTAATATATGCAAATATAGTTCGAAGGCAGTTCGAGGGGTGATTTGCATTTGAGTAATTAATTTAATAATATTTACTGGAGTAAGTTACATATTATTTTATTATTTCCGTTACTTTGGAATAATAAAATGGCAAATATTTCACACTTGACTTTGCCAGAAACGCAAAATTTAATGGGAACTAATTTCAATGTATGGAGCCGTAAGATTTTAACGCTTGTAGAGTTTCGTGATTGTGATAAAATATTCACGGGTTGTGAAAGTTGACCAATGACAAACTTCGCGGATTATGACAAACGTCATAAGGAAGCGCTTTTACTTCTCAAGTTACCGGTGTCGGATGGTATGATATCGGAAGTACGGAATGCTATTGTGGCTAGCATGTTGTGGGCCAGTCTGAGGGATAAATATCAAATGTCAGAAAAGAGTCGGGTGTTATACCTAAAGAATATGCTCTTTTCCGTAAAGTTGCAAGAAGGTGGATCGCTGTCTGAGCACCTACTTCAAATGAAAGACCTCTGAGACCAGCTATCTTCCATCAACAAAAAGGTGGATGACAATGATATGGTGGCTCTGGTTCTGAACAACTTAACTTCTTTGTATGAGTCATTTGTGGTTAATGGCTGAAAGTTAAACACTCACATTTGACAAGGTGAGTTCCTACCTGTTGCAAAAGGAGCAAAGACAAATTCAGGAAGAATCTAATTGTGACCAATCAGAGAGTGCTCTTGTCACTCAGTCAAAAGGAAAGTGGCGACGTCATTCTGGTGAGTCTTCCACTCGGTATCAAGTCATATGCTATTACTGTCACAAGGTTGAGCACCTTAAGAAGGATTGTCAGAAGCGAAAGTATGATCTTTCGAAATAGAACAAGAAGCCATGTGATGAGGAACATGTGGCAGCAGTTGCAGAAGAACGGGATTCAGATGAGGGGCATGCTCTTTATTGTCTTACGACATCATGCTCGCATGACAATGGTACTAGTTGCTGGATCATTGACTCTGGTGCATCCGCACACTTTTCATGTTGTAGGGATTGATATGTTTCATTTACTGCAAATATCTATTTTGAATAAGTAGTACAAGCTGATGGAGAATCGCTTACAGTAGAAGGGATAGGAGATATATGCATTGTATTGAATAATGCTCATAAATTGTCGGTACGAAATGTTAAATATGTACCTTCTTTACAAAAGAATCTTCTATCTATTTGTCAATTAATTGAAAATATTTCTGTGGATTTTTGTGGGAAGAAGTGTGCTGTCTTTGATGTGAAACAAAGACGGATAATTGCCCTTGGTATTGGGAAAGGTTGTCAGTATTGACTTGTTTATCTTGCTACGCTCAACATGAATACATGTGTGGAGGAAAGCTCCACCATATAGGATGTGTAGGAGGCTGTAATGCCTTGGGAGGAAGCCATTCCTCATAGATATGTTGACTTGGATACAGTCAACCTACATGCACCTATTGTGGAGGGAGTATCCACTATATCAAATGTACGGGAGGCAGATATGCCTTGGGAGGATGGATTTCCTCATTCTGAAGAACAATTTGTTGTGGATGGAGACTCCACTATTCCAGATGCACTGACGGTGCATGGTGAGATGGCATGCCAAGCCACTCACTCAGAGGTACTTGCTTGAAGGACAGTAGAGCATGAACAATTTGCTCATTGTATTGTGAAAGATCTTTCCCAACAGAGGGGGATAAATGAGCAAGTAGATGAGGAGGAGATGGTTCTCACTCCTACTGCGGAGACAGGTATTTCTCCCACTATTGAGACGGATGGACGGAGATGGTTATTTTTCCTACTATTGCAGAGTTGGTTCTAACTCCCACTGCACAAATGGTCACATTTCTCTTATTGAGAAGTTGGATGAGCACTACATGATGTTGCAAGGACATGATCAAGGTGACTTCGATTGCAGGATAACTGAGTCTCTGCATAGACTCTAGCAGGCTACACAAGCCTGGAATAGATTTTTTAATCCACCTCTCCGAGGTTCTGATTTCAACACTTTGGAGATGGGGCTGACATCCTCAGCCATTGATGATTCATCATTGGCCAATGAATCACGTAACGAAGACCCAGTGGACCACTTGCCGTATTCTTTGTTCATGCGACCAAATTTTTGTTCTGCGGTTCTTTTCCATTTGACAACCGCAACAAAATCAACACTTTGGAGATGGGGCTGACATCCTTAGCCATTGATGATTCATCACTGGTCAATGAATCACGTAACGAAGAACCAGTGGACCACTTGCCGTATTCATTGTTCATGCGACCAAATTTTTGTTCTGCGGTTCTTTTCCATTTGACAACCGCAACAAAATCATGGACTGCTGATTTTGAAGTACAACCTATGGCAGAGTTTGTAGATCTAATGACTAAACATATGGGCTTTAGGACATTTATAAAATATTAGGACAAACTTGGTCTTGTTTCTGGTTTAGTCATTAAGAGGGGGTGTTAAAATATAGAGCTTTATATAGCATGTAAAGTTGTTATGTAGTTATTCGGGTGGTAACTGTTCAACCAATCTGTAACCACCTCTTCACATAATAAATTCACCCTGTTTGAATCATTTGATGCAGTGCAGTTCGCCTTCTCTGTATTCTTTCTTCTCTTTTCATATGCTAACATTCTTCTTCTTATTTTTTCAACCCCTCTCCATATCGGATACCACCTTCTGTTGATTGGGTAGCACTTCTCTCATACCTTTGGATGGCGCTTTTGATTTTTCCTTTTCAACGCCTTCCTTGCTTCTTTTCACGCCTCACGTAGCTGGCTGGGCGCTTTGGGCAGCACTGGTTTGGTGAATGCAGCTGTGGCACCTCACTTTGTTCTACAGGTAATGCTTGTTCTTTGGGATGGCGCTTTGGATACCTGTGAGTAATTAAAAAACAAGGCTTTGCTAGGAATGGAGTCATTCCTCTGACACTGTGCAAAGCTTTGAAATGTCTCTCACAAACTAACAAGAATGTGAAATCTCTCTCCTCAGAAAGAAAGCCTCAATATTTTCCTTAAATGAAAGCTTCATTAAAAAATGATAGCACTATAGAAAAATAAAATAGAAGAAATTAAATTAGTGAGAAGTGCTGCTTGAAGCTTGCATAGGAGTGCCTAGGGCTCCTCCTTTTTCTTCCTCTACTTCTTTCTTCTCCTCTTGTGCCCTTTCAATATCCTTGCTCTGATACCAAAATAATAAAGAAAAATAAAATATGCAATCAATGATCAATCTTTCATTACTTAGAGATGTGAATTTATACAAAGAAATGTTACAAGATTAGCCCCTATACAAAAGGGAGGCATATCTATCAACTAGCTTTAATTGAGGCTACAAGTGAGAACAACCTAACAAACCGTCTAGATTGAATAAATATCCCAACAACTAACAAATATTAAAATTAATGTACGTGAGTTCAATACTCACATGTTTAGTTACTATGGTGAATTAACCACCATTTTATTTATACAAACAAATATGCCATCAAGCCTGTTTAATGCTATCTACTTCCTTGTCATCTCTAATTAACTCAGATCTGTGTATTGGTTTGTAAGATCACAGAAAACTAAAAATTCTGCAACCAAAAGCTATAACAGTGATTAAAGCTTATAGATGGGAAGTTGCCTTTTAGATGACACGGCTCCTTTGTTAATCTGTTTAGTTTAAGTCCTCTATTAAATTGTCTCCTTTGACCTGCAAAAAATTACACATATGCTTCGTAGCTAGCTGAAGTTTCTTAATTAAAGGTTTGGCTTTGGCTATATTATTTGCACTTGATCATGCCCTCTTTCCTCTCCAACTCCCCTCTTTCCACTATTTGTCCCTGTTTCCTTCACACGTCTTTTCTCAAGTGGGCATGTTTTTGATATTAATAATACTACTTGGCGTAAAGTATTTCAAAAGGAACTTGTTGCCTTTGATTAGGAAATAATGAGAAAACATTGTTGTTGGAGTCTGTACTACATGTTTTCTTTTATTTTTTCTTGGCTGTTTTAGGAAAGAAAATATGAATGAGATGGTGCCATTTATCTAATGGATTTCTAGGTTATGTATACTGAGATTGTTTTGGTCAAGATTTGCAGGTGGTAAGTATGGAGCTTCTTTGTGGAGAATTCCAGAACTTTCTATGCACCATAATGCTCCTCAGTTAGAACAGCTTGCCTCCCTTGATGGACATACTCATAAGATAAAATGGTAATTTCTTTTACGTGAAAGCCTGAAAATAGTTAATATTTAACTTGAAGACTAATAAGCAGGGGTTTAATCACTGGTCTCAAAATGCAAAGCTTAAGTTTCAAAGTTGTGATTTATTTAACCAAGCCACTCCTGTTCATATATATATATATCTGAAGTGGAAATGATTTTGTGCGTTCTCAAAAGAAGCCCTCCCTTTTCTTGACCCATTGGAACTTGTGGTGGTTAAGGATCATGGTTTTAACTTTTGATCACCAAAATGTATTTTTTGTATTCAACAAAGATGAATAATAATCTCTCAAGCATAAGACACAAAGGACATTATTCAACACAGCTTATTTGCCAGCACTGAAATTTGTTTTTTTTGAAATAATTTATGATGCATACAGAGCATTATGCAACACAGCTTATTTGCCAGCACTGATTTTTTTTTCGCAAAATTGGCCAGTGTAAAAACATGGGAATGTGTGTAGTAATTTATTCTGTAACAAATACTATAATTATTCATAGAATCTGAAAGGTTGCCTGGAATCAACTACAAAAGGTGTTGTTATCCAAAATTCACCCCCCAGGGTTAATTTGATAACATGCATCAGAATTCTCAAGTCCCAGGCAGATAATTGATTCAGAGCAAACATCATGTTTTTGGGGTTCCCTCAGATTTTTTCTAACTCCCCTGACCAAAGAAGGAAAGAGCAAGCTCTGAGAAAATGCGAAAAAAGTTGCAGAAGACAGGCTCAGGCCAAAAAAAATCATGAAAAATGGCTAAGTCCTTGTCCTAGGACAATGTGGGACATTTGGGACGCCAAGGCGCGGATCAGCCGAAAAGCCTGCATGCGGCCCAAGCAGCAAAGGGACAAGTGGGACAAGAGTGCGCGAAGGACCCGAACCGGCCGGTTCACCCGAAACAAACAACTGTAGCACCAGGACAGTCAGACCAGAAGGACGTGCGGGGCGCGAGAAGCCGACTCGGCCGAAGAGAGAAGAAAATCAACTAACTGCTCGGAACATTTGGGACAAAGGGACACAAACCGCTCGGATCGGCCGAAATGGAGAACTTCAGTCCGAAACAATGTGGGACAGGTGGGACAAAAAGACACAAATCGGCCGGATCAGGCGAACCGGAAGAATTTTTCCTACGAAGCACTGGGACATTTGGGACAAATGGACGTGAACCGGCCGGTTTGGCCGAAACAGAGAAAGTTCATACTGGGACATCCGGGACGAAGGGACGCGGATCGCTGAAGGAGCTGAAGGCCAATCAAACAATGCCACGTGTCATCGACCAAATGAGGGACAAGGAAGCCCATTTCGGGTGGATCAGAAGTTTTTGGCCCAAGCAGTTTGAGACATCCGGGACATAAAGATGCGAAGGGCGCGAAGGTGCCGAAAGGGCTGAGAACCAATCGAATCGCGACACGTGTCGCAGGGGAAAGAGTCCAAAGGTCAAAGGGTGAATTTTGAGGGGTCAGCCTAAGCCAATCAAAAGAGGACACATGTCCTATGGAACAGGGAATGCGGAGCTCGGGAAGGAGTTAGAGAATTTAGCATGAGTTTTGGCCGAAAAGCTAAAAGCCAAGGTCTGCCCCGCGCCACTGTCGGCCAATCAATGCATGCCACGTGTCCAAGTTTAAGGGGCCCACAAGTAAATTTCAAAAGAAAGCCTGCTGAAAGGTAGAGGAGAGAGAATCACGTGACCAATCAATGCGTGCCACGTGTCATCCAGGTGGTAGAGCGCGGGAAAGATTTCAAAACATGTTTTCACCTGTTTTGTGCCCTAAAACTTCAGACCTCCATAACTTTCGATCCAGAGCTCAGATTTGCACGTTCTTTATATCAACAGAAAGCTTATGAAATTCTCTGCATGATTCTAGGATCAATCTCGAATTTTGGTGCAGTCTAGAGAGAGAAAATTGAGAAACAGATCTGACGCGTGGTAATGCCAGAAGTGACGTTTCAACAACCAGTTTTAATGCACATGGGTCGCATTCTTCTTCAGCATGGCCGGAAGTGATGTCTCAACCACCGATTTTAATGAAGAATGTGTTTTGGTCAATGGTTGGGCTGCTTACACGTTTTCCTATGTTTTCTATCTCCTGGGCTCGACCCATGTATTGTATAAATCTAGATTTGGCTCATTTTAAAAGAGAGATAACAAGTTGTTCATCTTTTTTGCTCTGCCCTCCCTTCTTTTCTTCTCTAGGGTTGAAAATGGAGTTCGAACCTCCTCCCTTGCTCTGTAATGGCGTTTTTTGCCTTTTACTATTGAAATGATGTTCTGTGTAAACTTTTGGAGCAACAAAACGTGTTTTGTGATGCATCTGTCCATCCTTGCTCGTTTTTTCTTGTTTCTCTTCTTGCCTCTCTTCATTGCAGGTATTTGTGCATGTTTGAATGTTCATTGCAGGTTTGGAGCTGTGTTCATGGAGTTTTGGGACATTTTCTGTGTGAAATCTATCCTTGGGCCTGTGATGCATCTGTCCATCCTTCCCATTGCTCACCTCTCTTTGTCCCATGGCAGTTTTGATAGATGTCCAACATTCTCCTTCTCTGGTGTATCACCGTTTTAGTGTAGGCTTTTGTTCTTTTCCTTTCTCTCTCTCTCTCTCTCTGTCTCCTTGGCATTGTTAGATTAGGATTAGATTAGCTTGCCTGCACTGGAATAGCTTGTGGCAGGTAGTTTAGGAGCAGGAACCAACCTTCTCTGGAGATTCCTCTCTTAGTTTCACAAGTCCCACGCTTGGAGAGAGGTTTCCATGTTGTGCAATCACACTGGATGCTTGAGTGATCAACCTAGAAGCCTGCTCTGCATCCAGGGGTGCTGTGATTTTGCACTAACAGGTGTTTCAGACACGGTGACTTTACCATTTCAAAAAGACTTTGAAATTTTAAAAAACTTCTGCTCTACAGTTGCCTGCATCAGATATTTCATCTTGTTCCCTATCAGCATTCTTGTTCATCACTCGTATCTCAAAATTTTCTTGATCATCAGTTTCAGGAACTAAATTTGAGATTTATTTATCTTTTTCAGAAACTGTGACCAGGTAGGCTATTGTGTTATATCAGATGGCTTCTAAGGAGATTCAAGTGGAGTTTTGGCCTGTTTGGGTCTTTTTCACACTTTTATAGCCAGCTATGAACCAGATCTGAATCAGTTGAAACAAAACGCAGCTACAGTGAAATTTGGATTTGAAAATATGGAAAACGTTTTTTCTTGAATTTTCCGGAAAGGAACTACATGAATTCACATGGATCTATTTCTGCAAAGGGTACTCAGAATATTACACCCGAGAGATGCATGAGCAGTGGATGCCCAGTCCAGTTCCTCATACTGTTACTTGTCCTGTGTAAAGTCTATTGGACTCTCTACACATCATCGAGCGTACCTTCAGAGGACTGTTGGGCAGCAGATTGAGACACACCGTCATTGTAGTCCAGTGGCAAATACCCGATTTCTGCAAGAATTCCAAATGCTAGCAGGAAATTATGCAAACTACAATGAGCTACCCACTAATTAGGTATATTCCACAGACTTTATGCATTGCTGGTCTCATGTGGCCAGCAAACACAAATTGCCGGTCCACATAGCGGTCTGGGGTTATAGAACAAGGGCCATGTGCATAGGAGGTTGTAATAGATCTAAAAGGCAAATCTATATTCAATCACTAAGGATATGAGATGTAGGGGAAGGGTGCCACTAGGCAAAAGCAATAGCTATGAGGGGGAGAGGTGATATTAGGCGGTAAGCATAAGCTATCTAAACTAAGGGTTGTAAGCAGGCCTCTTGGCCAAAGCAAGAGTTGTAAAGGAAAGAAATATAATGTAAAAGATAAGGACATGCTATATTATCTTATCTAGTACATGATACAAAGAACAATCATCTTACCGCACCGTTGATTAAGGCTACCTTCATGTCTTCTTTTATTTTACATGACATCATCTTCACCATCATTACAATCTGGTGAACCCAATGAGAATCTTACTCTATAACTGATTCAGGTTACCTTCATGTCTTCTTTTATCTTACGCCACATCATCTTCACCATCGTGATGATCTGGTGAACCCAACGAGAAGCTTACTCTACCACTGATTAAGGTCGCCTTCATGTCTTCTGTTAGTTTTCATCACGTTGTCTTGATCATACATACATTATGGTGAACTGACGTGAATCTTACCCCAATAGTAGTTGGGTCGTTTTCACATTTTTAACTTTAGCTTCTAAGCTTATCCATCTCTAATCATGTCACCTCATAGCATTTTTCTAGTGAGCCTCAAACCATTTAGATTCTACATGGGGTTGCTCCTTTATCCCTTACATGCCCACCATTGAGAGAAACACCTCATGGTAAAATTTCTCCCAAACTCAACTTTCTCCAACCATTCAATGTAAAATAATCAAAATTACTCAAGAAGATCCCAAAAAAATTATCAAAATCAAAGAATTAGACAACAGTGCTTTTCTTACTCCTCCTAAGGTTGAAATGCTTGTTAGAATTCCCTTTGAATCTCAACCGAATGCTTCATCAAGAGCAAGGACATCAAGCCATGTTCCCTCCTCACAACACTACTTGTAAGAATCCTAGAAAAAATCTACCACTAGATAACACTCAAGTGCTCATCAAAGTGTTGGACCAAATGGCTCTCATACAAGCTACTACTTACAATCAAATGACCTGGATGCAAAATCAACCTCAACAAGTCATTGTTGAACCTTCTAATAAGTGTCCTCCTATTCCTTTGTTTATGAATGCTAATGGGAATCCAATTCCTCAACCTCCAATCTGTAACAAAGTTCATCAAACATTGCAAAATAATCCTCTCGATACATCTTTTCCATGGACATTGGAGGGATATTTTTATTCATTTCATATGCCGGGTTCACTAACCCTACTCTACATCACTATGCTTTTGGAAACCTCTATAGAGACTGGATCAAAACAAATACTTATGCAACTACCAAGCTATTATCAAAAACCATAATAGGGGTGCTTTAGAATGGTATAGCCAGTTCCCATCTCGTTCAATCATTGAAAGAGGATTTAGTCAATGGCTTGGTCAAGGAATTGCAACACAATGACCTTCCTAAAAACAACTTTATCAATGCAAAACAACTAGCTAATAATGCTACCCAAGCTTGGTTGGGCCTCGAATTTTGATTAAGTGTTTGCACGCCATGTGGCTATAGTGAACACGTGGAAGTTTGACCCTTTTTACAACAATAAATGTGCATGAAACTGACAAATGGCATAAACTTGAGGTGCGCACGAGACCCGATTAAGGCATAAGACACCCACACACGAGACCCCAACAGCTGCACACAAGACAGAGTAATGCGTGAAACAAAGGTGCGTAAGACTTGCGAAGGGACATGAAGAGAAAAGTGGTCTAGTGGTTGCACGAGGAGCGGAGCGAGAGGGGAAGAAGGATAGAATAAGTCAAAGCCTAATTGAGGGTAGCGCGAGGATATATGACCAACGTGAGCAAATTTAGCCTCTAGAGCACTAATCTAGCGCTCTGTAGCAGGATTCTAGCTGCAAGTGGATAAAAAATGTAACTGTGTGGACTTGTTCCTTACAGAAAAACTGTTGTATATCTATTATAAAACTGGCGAGGGTAGTACTCTGCTAGTATAAATACCCCCATGCCTTATATAATCGGTTGTTGCCGTTGTTGTTGATATTGAATAGTTAGTGTTGTTCTATGTTGGTTGTTATTGTTGTTTCCTTTGCGTAGTTGAGGATATTGCAAAGCTGAATAGTTGAGTCTTAGTATTGAGCTATTGAATCTATAGTTGGTTGTTGTAGCTCTCTGTTATACGAGACTATGATAGTTATGTGATATGTTGTTAATCTGTGTTGAATGATGAAACAAGGCATGGATGTCATGGTTTGTTATTGTCTTTTATGGTAGTTGATATGGCTGCATGTTTGTCATCTTATTTTGTTGATTCCATCGCTACACAACTAGCCCGATAGGGACTGGCCATTCTCCATGTCTCAGGTGAGTGCATAAGGATTCATGTCCTTGTGTGATATGCCAGGGCGTGAGTTTGGTAGATTTTAAGGGCACATGTATGGTGTAGCATGTGGTGCTTGCGAGTGTATCTGAGGATGGAAATCTGCCAACATTTTGGTTTCGTTGTTAGGACTCGTTGAATTTTGTTTCTGTGATGATGCAAAATGATGATGAATTGTATTACTTTGGAGAATATTGAGCGTTGGCTAGAGCAAGTGGAAGAGGCATTTGCACGTAGGTATCTAGAGCGTGGAAACCTTGAGTCAGTGAGTTGGGTAGAAGAAAACTTCTATAATGTTTTATATGAGGCTTTCTTCGTTGAGCTGCCTTTACATTTGCATGCATGGCTGGCGGCTTATGTTATGAATAAAGCTCGGAACACCTTTTGAGACTCGCGAGATTGGACGTTGCTTGAACTTGTGGTGTTGATATTGGTGGTGGAACCTTCCGCAATTGAGTAATGGAGTACACCATTTCCACTTATTCCTACCCAGAAAAAGCGAATTTTCAGTTTTTGCTTGAACTGAGAGGATGCTTCTTAAAGCATCTACCCTTCGAAATCAAGAAACTTATGGTAGACATTGGGATTGAGCACCTACTAATGGCCAACTAAGTCCATACGCGTATGAGCAACATTGAGGGTTGAAGAAGGAAAGGGTGAAATTGACCAAGAATTCTCAACATGGATATTTTAGATGATTGAGCACTTAGGTCACGTTGATGTGAGGAGGCTTGGCGTAAGGGGATAGCCGAGAGAGAGACTCTAGGTAGATGGGGGAATTGGACTTTGGAAGTGTCGTGAAGATCCGTGGGGATTGGGAATGGCATCAGGCGACTCTCAAGAAGTGTGCATAATGGAAGATAGATTGCGCGCCGCCAAGATGGAGCAAGCTTTGAGAAATGTTGAGACTCAAGGGAACCCTGGAGAGCCTAGTTCTCAACCTGATGCGCATGCTCATATGTTTGGGCTATTTGACATAGAAGGTATTGCGAGTATTGAAGAAGGTGATAGTGACAAATATAGTGGAACCATAGGAAGGTTGGATAAGGCAAAAGATAAGGGGGTTTTGGATAAAGCTACGCCTTTTGTCTTGTAGCAAGGTACTCCTTATTAGCTATTGAACAAAGCAACATTGCTACACCCTTAACCCCTAGGTCATATATCGGGATATGGATAGTTGACATGTGGCTAACTTAATCTCTTATCATGTCATATTATATTTATTTATGCTTTCATATGCTTATTAGTGGGTTGGCTTTAGGGCTCTGGGTAGTATAATAGGGTGTATATATGAGTTAGAGAGTAGGATATTATCATGTTATTGAGCACTTGAGTCTTATTGTATGGTTTGGAGGTTGCCCCCTAGAAGTGGCTAAGTTATTCTACTTGTATATTGTGATCATTTCTCTATATTTTGGTGTTCTTTGGTGATATATTGCTGCTGATATATAAATATCTATCTAAGTAATTTCATTACAAGTGGTATCAGAGCTTCGATCTCGGCCAAAATTAGGGAAAAAATCCTAATTTTTGTTTCGGCTATATCTTGCGCACGGGTGCAAATTTATGAGCAATTTTTTTTACCAAGGTTGCAACACATTTCAAGTAAGGTTCTCTGAAAAATTCACAACTTTTTGCTCTATTTTGCAAATGTTATCTTAATTTTAGGATTGTTCATAAATTAGCTCTATAGGCTACAAATTGTGGAATTTTTCCAAGTTCTTTACCTTTTTGGAAAGAGGATAAAAAATTAGTTTGAGTCTGTTCTTTGATTTTTTTCAGATTTGACTGACATCTTCTCAAAATCCCAAACTCGAAATTTTGACCTTGATCCCTAAAACTTACTATTCTGGGGCATCATGGAGGGGCCTTCCACAAGAAGCAAAAAGAATCCGGTTACTCCAGGTAAAACCCCAGACAAGGATGAGATAATAGTTGAGGAGTTGGTGCTAGAAGGGTTAATTAAGGTATCCTCAGTGCCAAAGTTTACTTTGGTGGATCATAAGGTGAGCCAACTTGAGTATGATTTACGAATCCTACAGTCTGAGATGGCTTGTAAAGGAGATGTAGAAAAGATCAATTAGTGATTGGATGATATTATGCAGTAACTTAGTACCAGTCTAAAGGTTCAAACTTCATCATCAACCACAACTCATTCCTACCCAGATCAACCAAGGTGTATCTTTAGGTCAAAGTAATGGACAAACTAGTATGGTGGATCTTCTAGACAGTCCAATCCAAATCCAAATACTTTGCAGTCCCAAAACATGATGCCAAAAGTGGAAAAATGTAAGTTCAAAGTAATGGACAAACTAGCATGGTGGATCTTCTAGCCAGTCCAATCCAAATCCAAATACTTTATGGCAAAAGTGGAAATGCGTAAGTTTGATGGAAAGGATCCACTCAATTGGATTAACCAAATAGAGAATTTCGTTGATCTATATTAGATCCCATTGGGACAAAAGGTGACCATGGCATCCTTGTATCTCGAACCTGATCAATTCGTCTGGTATCGATGATTATGTGCTTAAAGGAAGAAGAATGGTCTCATTGTCACATGGACAGTTTTTACCGAAGAGTTGCAATTGCACTATAGTTCTAATGTGCTAGAGAATTACTTCAGCCAATTAGCAAAGTTATAGCAAACATGATCAGTCAAGGATTATGTTCATCAATTCCAAAACCTATCCTTGCATGTGGAGAATATTATGGAAGGGAATCTGAATGACCTATTTCTTGGGGGTCTTAAGAACCACATTGAGCATGAGGTGCGTATGTTTAATCCACTTAAGGTTTTTGATTCGATTATCATTGCATGCATGGAAAAGGAAAAATTCCTCTCTAATGAAGGGAACACATTCAAAAATCATAGCTGTCTCGTGCCATCACTCCTTCAACTTACTAGATTGACTCTTCAACAAATTGAAGAGAAATGAGAAAAAGGCTTATGTTTTAATTGTGATAGCAAATACAATAAAGGACATCGATGTGCTGAAAAGAAGTTCTACATGTAGGCCATTGATGATGAAGTCAAAGATGAAGAAAAAGAAGTCAAGGTTATGGATGAACTAGGGTTTGGAGATTCCCAACCTACTATTTCTTGTCATGCGTTGTTTGGTGTTCTCTCCCCACAAACCCTCAAGGGGAGGGGTGATTTAAAGGAACATCAAGTAATAGTTTCGATTGACTCTGGAAGCACATATAATTTTATTAATAATAAGTTGGCTGCACGCTTGAATTGTTTTATTTATCCAACCCCAAAACTTCAGGTCATGGTTGCATATCGAGGTATAGTTAATTGTTTAAGGAAAGCCATAGTATCAAACTTGACATGGGATACTACAAGCTAGACTCCCCTGTGTTTGCTATCCTATGGCTGGAGCAAATATTGTTTTGGGAGTCCAATGGCTCACAATGTCCGAAACAATTGAAATGAACTTCCCGGAATTATTCATGCATTTTTGTTCACAAGGAAAAATGTTTGAGTTGACAGGGTTGCGTGTAAAGTTGCCTCAAAGGGTGAGCTCTCATCAAATGGTGATCATCAAGGGGCCTACATACCACCACTGTAATGTCCCCCTTTCAACTTAAGAGCCTAATAATGGACTTCCTGCCATTCCCATTCCGTGTCAATGAAGTTGAATGAGCAAGGGAAGGAATTGCATTCCCATTTCATTTTATTTTGCTAATTTTTAATGTTTTTCTTTAGGGTTTTCTCTATTAGGCAGGTCGGTTGGGTTGGAAGAGTTTTAAAAACAAATCAAAAGCCCCAAATAAGCTTTATGATGCCGATCCTTATATTTTGGCCTTTGGCGCCAAATGAGGGATATAAAAGGAGATCAAAAACTTCATTTTCATCATCTATCTTGGCGCATTTTCTCTACAATTGATCTTTGGGCTGATTGCACATTGTCAGTCTGCTTTTGGGTGAAAATCCAATTGTGTGGCTTTTCCAAGGAAGACGAAACCCTTGTGGCTAGTTGGAGGACGGAAACCCTCCATCCTTGGGTGAAGTGAAGACAACTTAAAGACCTCTTGAAAATTTGGACATTAGATAAGATAAGATAAGATAATTTTATTAATGTCCAACAAATGACCACAAAAGTAGGTCAATGGGATTGCAGAGTACAAAGCCAATGGAACCAGCAAGAGGACCAAAATGGGTTGCCCGAAACACAAAGAGAGAAAAGAGAAGAAGAAAAGGAAGCAACAGGGGCCACAAGTGCCGAGAGACCAAAGAAGAAGAAGAGGATGATGGTGTGGGGGGGAGCGGAAGAAGGGGCAACACCCCCAACATCATCACTTAATATTCAAGGCTGGCTGGAGATAACTGGCGATGCGCTGATGTCCAGTAACTAAAATAGTGGAATGTTTGGAAAGCCGATGTCCAAGAGAAGATCAAGGGAGACATCTACAAGGGTTTGCATGCATTATTGAGCTCTTCCTAGTTGGAGTGACTAGGGTTTGATAGCATTTGGGTGCCTTCTAGGGCACAAGTTGCTAATCTGATTTTATATGCTGATTTGGCATAATTTCTAAAGTTGGAATCTATAGTTGTTTGTGGTTATTGGGGTTTGGAAACACTTCATTTCATAATTTTCATGAGATGCACTTCTGCTGTTGAGAATTAATTTTCCGTTGAATGTGTGATCAAATTTGTTGGTAAAAAGTGTGCTAAATACTTCCTAAATTGCCTATCTACGTTGTGGTTGAGTTAATTGATGATATTTGAGTGTTTGCCCTTCATTTTTGGCCTCTTGTTATAGAAATCAGACTGCTGATTTCTAGCTGTCATAAAATTTAGTTTGTTGGTCTAAAATCAGAATTTAATCATCTTGGGGTTTGTGTGATTTCCTCCTTTTTCAACTGAAGTTGCAAGAAGGGACATTACAATGGTATCAGAGTTCAGATCTTCTCATCCTAGGGTTGTCATGAAGAGTGCAACAAGGGTTTTGTATACTATCAAAGAAGAAGGAAAGCGGACCAACCAAGAGAGGAGGATAATATGGTGTAATGTCCCCTTTTTTCGGGACATTATTAATATTTATTTTTCATTTGCATTTGTACCTCTTGGCATGCCTAGCGCTACAAGTGGGAGTCTCTTTAGTTAGTTTAATGTGCACACATGTTAGTTACTTTTATTTATTTAATTAAAAATAAAAATAAAGTGCACATAGTCTTAGTATTAAATATTTTAATGAGAGTTTATGTTTTCCTCCAAAAAGGAAAAGGTCGGTCTTTATTGGATATTGCACCCCTTAGTTCTATAAAAGGGAGGTCGCATTTCCTTAGAGGGCATGTTGATTGATCATTTGATTTTCACTCCATGCTTGGAGTTGGGATGCATGCCCATTAATGTTCTCTCTCTTGCGTGGGAGTTATTGTGTTGGTTTGATATTCAATTGAAGTATTTTCATGAGATTTGCAAATCTACTTGTTGGTGATTCTCTTTCTAACTTCGGTGCCTTTTATTGAGAGTAAAATCTGCATGTTATTGAATATTATGAAGGGTTTAGTGGTGCTTTAGATCTTCTGGTTATTGCTGGTATTATTCTAACTATGGCTACTTGATTAGGGTATCTTTTAGCATGTTTGAACGATTATTAAGTGCTAGAAATTAATTGTGCAATTTATTCTAACCCTAGTGATTGGGTTTGGGATTTCGGGGGCTGCTTTGAAGGAGTTTCAGTTATCATAAAATTCAGATTTTAATATCTTTGGAAAGCTCTTGAATTATAGATTAATCTGCACTTTATTTCATGGCAAATGATGAAGTATTGAGCAAGTTATGAATTTTCCAAGTTTCAGCTGTTTGTGCCAGGGTTTTATCTACACAGTTCCAGATTTTGTGGGTTGATTTGCATGCCTTCTACTTATCCAAAAATTGTGATCTATAGCTTGTTGGAAAGCTAAAAATATTAAGAATCTTTTGGCATGAGTTTGATAGAAAAATAATGGATGATGAAAGAGTTATTAATTTTTGAAGTTTGCAGCTGTTTAGTGCATTTATAAATTAATTACTGTTATAATTAATTTTAGATTTGAAGTGATTAATTTCCTAATTGGTTCTCCCATCTAATCCACCACCTTGGCTCACTCCAACCCTTTTAGGGTTGTATTGAAGCTAACATTGGATTATTTGAGGTCGAACTAGGAGGGTTTAGTTCTTCTAGAGTCGATTCAGTAAAGTAATTTGCATATTTGGATAATATCCCTTTGGGATATTACATATGGCCAACCAGGATCCTCAGGAAGCGAAGTTCGATAAACTTATTTTGGGGTAAGAGCGATTGGCGGATACCATGGATTTCTTAGATCTATCACTTTAAAGCATGATTGAACCTAGGGTTAATAATGGAGATGGTAGCTCATACGGAGTTTATAATGCATAGGGACCTTTGGGTTCTGCCCACGGATCAGTCACGAGGCCTACTTTTCTTCCAAGGGAAAAAACTATTCTGGATGCGGGAGCAAGGTCCTCTGTGGGGCAAAGCTTGCCACAAGCTATGAAGAGTATATGGCTCTTCCAAGAGAGATACGCGAGGCCATTTCACTTGCCAAATTCATTGGCATAAACAAAGGAAGGTCTAGGCCCGAGCCAAGACAACATATGCCGTAGAAGAAGGTGCAAAATGTGTTTGGGAAGATGACTTTCTCCACCTTTGATGGAGCAACCAAGGGAACAACTAGGGCTTGGATCCAAAAGCTTGATACATACTTGTCCTTGAAGCCCATGATGGTGGAGGATGCTATCAAGTTTGCAACCCTACACTTGAGGGGATTGCTCATGAATGGTGGTTTCATGGTTTAGTGACACAAGGGCACAACGAGATCCATTCCTATGATGAGTTTTATCAAAGGCTCGTTGATCGATTTGATAGAGTTGATCCGGAAGTTCACTTTCGTGAGCTTGCTCGTTTGAGACAGCAAGGTAGGGTGGATGAATATGTGACAAAAATTCAGAGGTTTTCTGTTATGATCACAGTCGTTTCAGAGAGGAGACTTGTAGTGCTCTTCGAGGGTTTGATCGAGCCACCCAAAGCCTTGGTTAGAGCCTTTGACCCTTTGTCTTTTCAAGATGCAATAAAAAAGGCCTTGTATCTAGAAGGAGCCGCCCCAAAAACAGCAGCGAACAACAGTCATCTCAAGGAAAATTCAAATGGAGGAAAACCAACTAGATAATTGGGACAGCCTAGAAACCCTCCCTTGGAAGAGCCAAGGAAGCCCTTCCAAAAGATGTGGTGTCCCTAGATTTCATCCTGAAATTTGAGACTACCCTATCCGAAAAAATTTCATACTTTTAAAATAATGGGTCGTTTTGTATTTTTATTGCCAAAAAGTTCCTGTATTATGTCAAGATATTTCCAAGGAGCCATATTAGCCATTTTCGCCAAATACCCAGATGCCTAAAATTGTTATATTCTGTTGTAGGGATTTGCCTGCGGGGAATTTGTATTTAATTATTTTGAGCCCTGTTTGAGGCAATTTGCGCTCTGGTTTAACTCTGTTGTGATTGTACATATCATTATTCCAGTATACCAGCAGGGTTTTAACCAGGAATGCATTATGGGCTTTATTTGTGACTTCTAGCAACGTTTTGTGTTTTGTGTGTTTTCCCGTTTCGTTTTCTGTGAAATTTCTCTGGATCAATTCCTTTGCTAGTTTGGCCTGATTCTTGGCCTGGAGTGTCTGGAGATCACATATGCACGTTGTGCTAGAAAAAATTCGCTATCAGAGGTCCGGTTCTCTGGGAAAAGATGAAGTCGTGCACTAAAAAGCCTCTTCTGGGCTGGCCGCATTTTTTGAAAGAGAGGGTTTGAACTGGATCATGGGATTTTTGGAAGCAGCAGGTAGGTGGGAATTTTGTACCTGCCTAGCAGGTTAACTTTTTCCCATGGAAGGAATGTCACTTAAGTCACAATGGGAAAATTAGAGGCAACAGGCAGGCGGGAATTTCTTACCTGCCTAGCAAGGTAAAAGTTCTCATTGTGGAATAAAAGAAAAATCACTTAAGTGAATCATGGGATTTTATCGCCTGCCTTGCAGGGTAAATAATTCCATTATGAAAGTCAAACGACTAAAGTGAATCATGAGATTTTATTGCCTGCCTTGCAAGGTAAATAATCCCATTGTCATGTGACTTTTAAAAATAGAAATCTCTTATGCCAAAAAGTGCGACCCACCTTGGGTGAATAATAATGCATTAAATAAATATTTGTTAATATTTATTCACTCAATTTTGGCGCCCAGGCTTGTGGAAAAGTCAACAAAGGTAAATGGACAAAAGAAGCTTGAAAATAGACTGTTCTAAAATTAAATAAATAATATTTATTTAATGTCACCCATTCATGTCAAAAAGTGCGCCCCATTTGGGAGAGAAATAATACTTTTTTATGTATTAAATGATTAAATTAATTCCTATTTTCAGTGGCTAAGGTTAAAGCATACTGTGAGGCTTGCGTGAACTGGAAGCATAAGTCTAAAATTAAATAAATTTAATTTATTTAATGGCAGCCATAAACATGCACAAAATAGGCGCCACATTTGAAGAGTAAAGCTTATTAATTAATTAATTAATTGCTATGAATAGGAAAGACATTAATTAATAATAGAATCATGAGGATTATATAAGTAGGGGCTGCCATAAGGATGAATTAATTAATTCACAAGTAGAGAAGTGCAGCCCAGAGGAAAAGTGCGCCCCATTTGAAGATGATTTTTGCTCAGAAGAAGGTGAAATTAATGCTAAAAGCTTCCAAAATTGGTGCACAGGTTGAAGGAGTTTGATTTGTGTCTGGATAATTGTTTGTATAAGTGATACAGGTGCTCAGGTGAAGTTGGTAAAATTCATGCTTGCTTTGCATGCAAATAAAACATCAATTTTTTGGCAGCAGACTTGAATTATGCAGATTTTTATGATTAAAATCCACTTTCATGGTCCGGTTGCCATCTTTGTCTGAATTAATTGTAGGAATTCGTTATAGGTGCTTTACAAAAGAAAGGGAGCTTAAATCAATGTCCAATACATTGAATATATCCTCCGAATCTGAAGAATTATCCAGACCTGCACTAGTTTTAAAGAATTCCAGCCGAGTAAAAAGAAAAAGAATTGTTCAGACAAAGATAGACACAACCATGGCAAAGAGGGATGAAAAAAAAAGCACAACGGAGTGATGCATCACTTCCAAATTCACAGACATTGGAGACACAAATCTAAGTACGAAACCTCTTTCCGAATTGATTGATAGATCCAGAGAAGGGAAGACTTCCCTCATGCGTGCAGTTAAAAACAGTGGAATTATTCGAGCTGCAACGTTTCCATACACAGCCCAGTTGCCAGAGTTCGTTATGGAGTGTGCCAGGTCTTACCATCCATCATCCAGATCAGTCCGAGACGCTACGGGGAAAACAATAATTCGGTTGGACGCACAGTTCATCAATTATTGTTTGAAGATTCTGGCTCGAAAGGTGGTGACTTTTATTAGCATTCAGGATGCCGGCAGCAGGTGGGAGAAGCATAGAGTTGACTGCGTGAACATAATGAACAACAGATACATGAAGCCCAGATCTCCTAAGTTCCCAAGAACTCTTCCGCTGTCCAATCTGGTACAGGAGGTGGACGATATTGGCAAATTGTTATGCAGGATAAATGGCGAAGCAAATGCTCACACTTTCCATACATGGATGTATGCTTTCATCAGGACCATTGAAGTCAACAAAGTGGATTCAATAATCAATTGGTCAAAAATCATTACCGACAACATTGGTGAGCAACTCCGGAACATGAAGCGTACTTTCAGCTTCAAAATGACTTCTTATTTGGTATATGCAGCAACTTCACAAGGCATCTTTTCCAAGCTGGATAGATGTGGCGTTCTTTTCAAAGGCCCCATTTTCGAGTGCTACCCACAACTTATTGTACCTGCATGTAGAAAAGATTTCAAAGTGGTCAACGATGGATTCTTCTACGAATTCATTTGCAGGCTAGACAAGGACCTAAAGGCCAACAAGTTGAGCAAAGAAGCATGGGAAGTTGTATCTAGAATTGGCAGTCTCTTCATTCAGTTTACAGATTTCACATACCTCAGGGTTATCTGGCTTTTTCTAGGAGAACTGGTTAAACTGCCTAGATATCCGAATGATAGATTGATCACCATGGAGTTGAGTAGACAACTTGTGGAGATACACAACCTTCAATCGAAACGACACAAGTCTACGGGCTTCTTCTCAATCATTGTGGGACATTATAGTTGCTAGAGCATTCATAAAGCCCGAGGATTGGAAGCGAAAATATTATCTGAGTACGAGCAAGATTTCTTCCCAGCACGCCTAAACTTTGATCCATTTGGAGTAGTCAGGAAGACAATCTTTCAGGAGTACGCACATGTGCCTTCATTAGAGGATTTCTGGATGAAGTGCAAAAGTGAGTACGAGGTTAGAAAGAAGGATTTCAGCAGGCTATCAGCACGGCAAGTGTTCGACTTTGGACTAGCACGGATACCTGCGGATCTTAAAGATGATGGGAATGTGTTACTTGACACATACCATCAAATGGGAGGAGATAGAGCCGTACTTCAGGATAACGTAGGGGGCTGCCATACGATTGAGGAAAGGTCTGGCGCTGTTCTGGTGAATACTTCAAACTGGTTGTTGACGAAGGGATACTGCCTTGATGAAGCATTGATGAATCAAATCACGGGTAACTTCGGCACAGAAGATTCCCTCAAGAGGAAGCACGGAGGAGAAAGCAGCAGAAGGCCCGAGAAGATGAAAGTGCATAGAAGATCTCAATCAAAAGAGAAGACCACTTCCACGACCATGACATTAGTTTCGGCTTCTCCAGCATCCAGTACTTCACCGACTGTTGCACCTCAGTAGGACACTTCCATGCCTCCACTGAATTTGGCAACATTCATCTTCTCTTCTCAACCACTCCGTTCAGCGCCTGTTCCTGAAGAAACATTGAAGCTACAGATGACAGAGTTCGAAAGAGCTTTGTCCTTGGATGATTCAGAAGATGGCAGCCATAACACTGTAGCAGTTTCTAATGGAGAGGAAACAGAGCGGGAGATAGTAGTACACTCAGCAACTTCTCATTCTCCGAGAAGTAACTTCTCAGAATGGTTGACTTCGCAGTTGGTTCCAGAAGCTAGAGTGGAAATGAACTTGGAGGAACACAACTTGCAGCTGGTCCAGAGTCTAGGCGGAAAAGATAGAAAACCTAAAGTTGCTAAGGTAACTTAAAAGTTGATCATCAAGGAGTCAGGGCAGAAGTTTGTTGAGATGTTAGTTCCGGTGGAAGGGAAGAAAGAGGATGAGCTCACGGCAGAAGACATAACAGTAACCAGAGTACCTATCGGTCAAGCCACCACAGAAGGATTGAAGTAGGATACACAAACATTGATAGATGCTCTATTCCTTAGGCTTGACAGAGAAAAGGCGGAGAAAGACGAACTTCAGAAGCAGGTATCTTAGTTGTGCGAGATTATTGCCAAGGTTGCTAAATCTTCCACTCAGCCCATTTCAGCTCAAGAGCAGGTGAGTGATCATCTGATGCAGGAGATGGAAGATGCAAGCAATCAGGTGAAAGCTATCGACGAATGGAAAAGTTTGATTATTCGTCAAGTTTCTGTACAACTCGGAGAGGTGCCAGCCCGCCTGAAGGTTATGAAAGATGCAGCGGATCAGCTGAAGCAACTGGTGACGAGCATAGTAGATATGAACATAATTGCTGAGAGTAACCTGAGTACTTTGGCAGAAATCAATAAGTTGCCAAGAGAAGTGTTGGTTGCAGAACAGATTGTACCGGACGGATCAGTTGAGAAGGGGAAGCAGCTGGAGTTTGCAGTATCTTTCCGTTTGGAGATCTGCAGAATTTTGCTGAAGAGGATGCAGACACTTGAGAGTATGGCATCGTCTTTATCAGACAATATCATTGCTTTCACTGAGGAGGAAGTGGTCGGAAATGTTACTTCATACGTACGGATCATTCCTAGTAGAGTGCGTAATTCGCTGCAAGGGTTTCTTTTGATGGTACAAATAAGAATTGATGGAGCCACTAAGCCTTTCACGATGAATTCCATTAGCAGACTGGTGGCATTGCAGTCAGATATTGCGAGGTTCGGGCCGAGCTTGGAGGATGTGGAAGCATGTATCAAGGTGTTGAACGAAGGATTGTTGCAGTTCAGGACAGAAAAGGAAGTTGTGGCTAAGACAGATGGGAAGATGCTGAATTACATGTTCGACAAGTATATTCAGTATCAGAACAAAAAAAAGATATAAATGTTACAGCTAGCATGACTTCTTCTATTCTTTCTTCTTCTATTTTCCACGTTCCCATGGATGAAATTGTAAAACTTTAAAGTTATTGGTTTTGAAACCATTACTTTAAGTTATGTGGAACAATTCTATTAGTTAAGTGATACATGTGTCACTTAAGGAGGAGTTAGTGGAGGATGATTGCCAAGATGTCATCTTTACTTCTTGTTTATGTTTCAGTTCAGTTGAGTTTCCCATTTGTACTTTCCCTTCTACATTCTATAAGTAGAAGAAGAACCTTCCGGGTTAATGATAGAGAATTTGTAAGCAACATTCTTGTGTTCCAGACTTTGTGCTGAAACCCTTGAGAGCCACTTGAAACAAAGGAATATACAGGAGCAGATTTCCGGAGAACTTTGTGTCACGGTGTATTGATGTTTCTAGCTTTTATCTTAGATCTTTTAATAAACTTTGTGTTATTTTAGATCTAGATCTAGAGCTGCCTTTGCTTATAATTCTGTGTTGATATCTATTGGTTTCTTCTATGTGCATGCAATCAACTCTGTTATCTATTGATTGGGATGCACATCTTCCCCATTTCTTCTCTGTGTTTATATAATTCCCTTCTTCTATAAATATTTCCTTTCTTAAACAGTTGCTTACTTGCTGCAGAACTGTACAATTATGGTTCATGAGCTGAACAGTTAAAGTAAAACCCCATATAGATACTAGCATACTTTAATTGACAAATCTGACACGGGAGCCTCACCGGTAAATGAGGGAGATTTATCTCATGACTGCCTAGGTTTTATGCTATGCAGAAAATCTAGCCAACAAAATGCCAATTGTTTTAACCATTGTATCTGCAACTCTACATCTACAGCAAATGATATTAAGTTTGGTTTCACGATTTAACAAAGAATGTAATCGAATTGCTTATCTTCTCTAGGATCCACATGGAGTTTCCTCGGTCACTCGTTGTATGGTCCTCATCGTACTATTTGCTGTGCTCAAACAGATTGGACTCAAATAACAATGTAGATCCAAAACAAACATGACTTAGCTATTCTTTAAAATGGATCTGATTAGAGCATTCCCAACAGTGTTGAAATATGGTACTCTCACCATCCTAGTGTCTGTTGCAGCACCTCAGATTCATGGACCAAGTTTCTTCTTAAAGGATGATCTACTAAATTTGTTTCAAGACTTCATCGATATTGATTATAGCGGAGTCACAATAATACTTTTGTTGATGAAAGCTTTGGTCACTGTTATACAAATTCACACATGAATGTTAGAAGCTGATAATATTTCAACTTCTTACGAAAATGTGCACTAGTCGACCTCTTCTATAGAAATTCCAAGACCACAAGAAGAATATTGTTCAACTCCACATTTACCTTTGGAACATGATAGTTCTTTAATGGTAGATGAAATTTTAGAACTATTTTGCAGCAAGTGAAACTAAGATAGTAATTCAACTGTATGCACACAATATTTTATTGGAAGCCTCCATTTCCTAGTCGGAAAGGTGAATTCACTCCAGATAGTCCTCATCCAAATTATATTGGATTCAATGAAAATTGAGATTACACGAAGGAAGTAAGGCAAGGACAAGTGTTCATGGTACTTGAAAGGTTCTCCTCAAGCTTGTGTGCTCTAAGATTCTCAATTGACTTCTACAAAAAATTCTAACAAATGGTTTGTGGTCTGCTGCATTGACCTTGCATCCAACGAGGTCGATGAACCAATTCCACGCATTCCTCTTGCTTAAATGCTTGACTATGTCCTCCCATGCACTTTTGGAGACGATGGGAAGAGTTTCCAAGGAAATTACCTCATGGGCTGCTAGACGTTTGAAATCCGCGATTCGTGGAAACATGTTTTTGTTTTTAGTTAGTGACAGGTACCAATTCCGGTAGTTACGCAGACCTTACGGTTATGCAATCTAGAAGCGAAGAAATTAAAAACCAGTCAAGGAATTGCTGGAAATGGGTTTGATTACACAATCGTAGCTCTCATAGGCCGGATTTGGTCTTCAATAGTACTTTTCTAAACACCTTCTGATTGATTGGCACTTATGGATGAAGTGGTGTTTCCCTTTACATATTTCCAATGGACAGTATGACATGTGCAATCTATAACAAGACATCCAATACCAACATTGCACATGTTGATAATGGTCTGAAGCTACACTGTGAGCGGACAAACTTGTTCCAACCTTGCTAAGTGCTTAGATCTGGATGGTTATCACCAGTTGATTTAGTATTATGAGGTATTTTCTACCTGAACATGCAAAAATCACTTGTAGATGTCCACATGTTCCGGATCGAAGCTTCATGGAGGGAGAGCATATAGATATGGGTGATGGAACTCAATGCCCCGACCACCTTGAATCATTGTGTGAATATTGTTGGCAAGCATCTTGAGCTACTTAGTGTTGGATTCAATTGTTTGAATGCTGTCACATCTCAAGGCCATTATGAGCTAAATTATGTCGGAAAGAACACCTCAACATTTGATCAGGTGCATGGAAATATAAGATCAATGACTGGATGCAAAGCCAAATTTGCAAATGTGGGGACAAGCAATTTTGGAAGGGAGGACTGTAATCCTGTACTTTTGTCATCGAGAGTTTACCTTTCAAAATGCTACTTTTAGCCATTCCATTTCCGATGGCAATGAAACTTAGATTGAAGCAATCACTGGATTGGTTCCAATTCCAATTCAGCTTTTACACATTTAGATGATTTTCTGTGTCACCATTCAAAGTTCCTCTACATACTGAAAATGCCCTATGCAGGGATTCTCCCAATCTTGAAAGCCAGGTATTGACTTATTTACAGCCGGAAAGTACCCACAAAGGCAAGGTATCAGCATGGCAAACGACATAACCCTCATAATTTTTGCACATACAAAGAAACTTGGTGCTAGTACTTGTCCAGCCGTACTTGCTGTACCAACAATACATTTCTTTGATGATTAAGAACAAGAAGGCAACTGCTTCCAATGAAAGTAACTTGGACTGTCTTGATGCAAAACATGCAACGACCCTTGTTTTCGCATTATAAGAGTTGGACACTAAAGGCCGGAACATGGTTTGTTAGTTCTCGCATACACTACGACATCCAAATGTTAGCGCACATTAATATAATATTATTCATCAAGACAACATGTCCGCCATAGTTCTCTTTGCTACATTTGTGGTCAAATACGCGATGATTTTCAATAAATCAGTGGGATTCATTTCACACCATCAAGTAACTAAGATTGCAAAATAACCTTGGACAACAAAAATGTCATTATGAAACATTGTCGGGACATTCTAAGTTACTATTGTTTTGATGACTGAATATGTCATTAGGGGCCTAAACGCAATGGGGTCAAGTCTGGGATGCTTTATTGGATGCCACTTCCTATGACCTTGTTTTCAATGTGTAACTCTATGAATGAGGCACAAGTTGTATGAAATAGTGTCAAATCCAGTTTGTTTGAGCAATGGAGTTGCTTATGTTATGAGAATTAAATTTAGGAAGTGTTTGAGGTATTGCAATGTCCCCTTTTTAAACTTATAAGTATATCTTGCATATCTATATAAGGAGCACATGCATGCCATGTGCACACAAGCACGTGCGCATACGGAGATTTTAAATGAACAATGCGCACACACCCACACCCACACATGCGCACACATTCACACCCACACACTACACTCCTATTGTAATGTCGTGCAGTCTAGGGTTTTCTCTAATAAGGTAGGTCAGTTGGGTTGGAACTAGTGTCTTAAAATTGAATGCCAAAAAGTTCAAAGAAGCTTTATGAGGTCGGTCCTTCTATTTTGGCTTTTGGCAAGATCCAAAGGAGGGATATAAAAAGAGATCGAAGACTTCATTTTCATCATCTATTTTGGCACATTTACTCTACAATTGATCTTTGGGCTGATTGCTCATTGTCATTCCACTTTTTGGGCGAAAATCCAATTAGTGTGGCTTTTTCCAAGGTCCCCGAAGATGAAACCACTTCCTTGTGGCTGGTTGGAGGATCTAAAAACCCTCCATCCTTGGGTGAAGTGAAGACAACTTTGAAGACCTCTTGCAGATTTGGACATAAGTCCAGATCAAGGGAGACATCCTATAATGGATTTGCATGCATTATTGAGCAAAATCCTAGTTGAATCGGCTGGGGTTTAGAGGAGACATTAGTGGAGACCTTCTAGGAGCACAAGTAGCTAATCTGATTTTAGCTCCTAGATTTGACACTACATGGACCAAGACCCAAAATCTATAGTTCTGGGCCATGTTTATTGGGGAATTTTTGAGGCACTTCATTTCTTGGCTGAAATGGAGTTGGAGCTTGCCACGTGGTATTGAAAGGTCAATTTTCGGAGCGCTCGAAGTGGTGTGATCAGATTTTTTGTGTAAATGAAGTACAACTAAATACGTAGTTTTTGTACAGAGAGCGACAATTGAGCAAGCAAAGTTGCATCAAGGAATGGTCTTTTGAAGCCCAATGGGCTAGCCGGTTGAGGTTGAGTACATAGTTGCTAGAGGAGATTCCTACGAGCATCCAGAGTTCATCTTGTTTGGTAGGCCTCACTTGGTGCCCTTGTCAAGTCAGGTGCAGTAAGCCGGTACCGATGGTTTACCCCACGTGCATTCCTCAGACTTACTAGGAGGTGTACAGGGTTTCCCATGAGTCTATTAAGTTGGACCCTCGAAAAACTAATGGGATTGTATTGAGCCATAACTTTTGATTGACAAAGCTCTAGTCATTGAAGAAAAGTTGGATGTCTTCTCGAAAGTTCAGTTAGTTTCAGAGAGATTGGCACATTGGTATCAGGGTTTCGAGGAACTCATTAATGTCTACTTTACTGAGCAATTTAAAATAAGGTCATTCAGTTAGTGCCCATTTACTATTACTATTGCAGGACACTTCAATGAGATATTCGGCAGTGTTGATTCAACGGTTTTCAGTTGGCTTGGAGACATAAGTGTGTGGGGCCTCTCAGGTACTCTCTTGTTTAATCATTGGGATTAATGAGGTCCCCTTAGATAATAATTAATATTTTACCGTTATAATATCGGAACATTATATTTGCACTTTATGAGTGAGTGCGCACTCATTGGGCACTAGATTACATAGGGGGGCCAGTTAATTGACATTGTTCGGGGTGCTCATACTTCGAAGGAATTATATAGCGTATTGTGTCAATTACGAGTAAGCGTACATACTATATACTATTTTGAATCACCTTCAGCCTAAGTAGCTACGAGTAAGGGGCATCCACGCTCTTCAGGAAATCATATAAAGGAGCCAATGATCAGTTGGAGCTCATTCCGTTCTGAATCTCCATGTCGTGTATCTCCAGGCCTTGCATATTAGCATTGGACTGCGTATCTCCTGGTGGGCTTTATCAAATCCATTATAAGGTTGTGAGACTATCAGCTGAAGATTGCTTAACAGTCGGCCATTCGATGTAAGGCATTTTTCAAGTTTGATGCTATGATTGGAGAACTACTTACAGAGTAATCCATGCCTACTCATTCCTTCACTCATTGTTGGTTCGATTTTGACCAGGGCTGCATTATATCCCTCCATTTTCACATTTTGGACCAAGTTATGCACCATATGTATAAATAGCATGACAGCATTTTCTTTATCAAATCCATCCATGGAGTGTCTTGCCAAATTGAGGCTCAATCTTTTGATCTTGCCATTTTTGGCCTGGGATCTCTATAAGGTTCCCCTCAAATTGCTTATGTAAGTCTTAGATTTGACTCGATGTTTTTAGTGGTAGAACGTCATGAAATCAATTGTCATAACTCAAGGATGTTGCTAGTTTTTGAGCTATTTAGAGCTATCCCTATTTGATTAATTGAGTCATAAATGAGACAAGTCCGACTCAGAAAATGAAGCTATCACTGGATTTGAGATATGTAATCACTTTCTATGAACTGGGTTGTTTTTTGTTTATTGAAAAAGTGATTTTATAAGTGGGAAATAAAATCTGGAATTTTTGGATTCATTGCACAATGAAAAATCAGAACTTTTGATTTATGTGTTTGCTGTTATAATTTATGATATTATGCAACATTTTGTTTAAATGTATGTGAAGGACAACTAGGGTTCTTACACCTTTCTCTTCCACCTCTTGCACCACATCCCTTTCTTCATTTCTAGATTCATCACATGTCAAAACATTCTCAGTATTAACCACAAAATGAACAATATTTACCTCATGATGTTGACTCTTCGGAATGGGTGTGAGTTCCATGGCCTTAGGTCCTTCGATCACCAACTCTTCTTCCTTAATGATTCCATCTTCATCGAACTTTGTGCTCTCTTCATGTTTAGACAACATGAAGGTGCTTCTTTCCTCCAGGGTTATGATATCCTTCCCATGACCCTCATGCATGCCTTGAGGCTTGGACTAAGTTCCAATGCCCACTCTTTCTGTTTCCAATTTTACAAACTCTGAAAAAGGCAGGGCATCATAGATCTCTTCCGGAAGAGATCTATACTCTTCATACCATATGCCAATGTTGCTTCTTTTGGGTGACGGAGAATGAATGATTTCTCTTGAAGAGATTCTTTCACCATTGGAGCCTTGCATGGTATGGATAAGCCGGGCCATTGTGTTGACCAATCTTTCTTGCCCTAGGGCAAATGTTCCAAACTTAGTATTGTTGAAAACTCTATCCATTGAAACCCTAGGCCTTTGAAGATCCGTGCTTTGATACCACTGTAATATCCCTTTCAGGACTAAAAATGGAGAAAATGGGTTAACCGTCCGTCCCGAACAGATCTGATCTTGAAACACCTTTAATTATTCACACAATAAATTAATAGTAATTGAAAACCAATATAAAATCAGCTATCTCCAAGGGCAGCAAACTAAGGAATTCAAGTCCACTTTTCACTATGCAAATCAATGAAGAATGCCACGAAACAATTAATCTAGCCACGACAATATTTACAAATCATAAATATATGAAAAGATTGAAGGAATATTTGATTTCACAACTAGAATTAATTATTTAGAACAACAAACTAGCCAAAACCAAGGGGTAGGAAAAATAGTAAACCTTTTCCAAAATTCACCAAACGGGGATTCCGGCCTTATAAAATATGCCGAATCAGAATATAAAATCAGATTTGTAATTTGTGTCCTAGAAGGCGCTCAAACACCATCATACTCTAGTCACTCCAACTAGGAATGGCTCTAAAATGCATACGAATATGTGTAGATCTCTTTCCTTATTCTCCAATGCCTCAAATCTACAAAAATGTCTTGAATAGAACTTCCTTCAACCAAGGATAGAAGGTTTTCGTTCTCCAACCAACCACAAGAAGGGTTTTCGTCCTTCTTGGAAGGCCACACTATTGGATTTTCGCCTAAAAGTGGAAAGACAATGAGCAAAGAGCCCAAAGTTCTAAATTAGATAAAATTCCCAAAAGTAGATGTGTGCAAATGAAGTCTCTAATCTTCTTTTATAAACCCACATGGCACTAAAGGCCAAAAAGGTAAGGCCGA
This sequence comes from Taxus chinensis, assembly GCA_019776745.2. Classification (NCBI taxonomy): domain Eukaryota; kingdom Viridiplantae; phylum Streptophyta; class Pinopsida; order Cupressales; family Taxaceae; genus Taxus; species Taxus chinensis. The sequence goes on from CM034152.1 coordinate 467,611,601, forward strand.
CCAATATAAAGTCATTATAATCTTTTAATTGGCTTTTAAAATGCACCAAACCCAGCCGACCACTTATAATGGGAATTACAAAGATAAAAAGATAAATATGAATGAAGGAAACTGAAATATAATCCTCGATCTTCCCTTGTTCAACCATTGGTTGCCTTCGGAAAGAGGAAAGGCAAGGAATCATTTATTTTGGGATTAATTTGAAAAAGGGGACATTACACATTCTTTGTATTATTTTGTAGGAGCAATGCTTTAATTGTAACACCCATCTTTGGGCTTGTAAGGAATTTAGAGCAAGAGGTTATGATGCATTTGTCTCTTGTTGTGATTTTTGGGATTCACAACATTTGGTTCTTGTAGGTGTTTCATATCTTGGGTTCTTATTCTTGCTGCTTCTTCTTGGCTCACTATTTTGTTTCCCGTCGACAATTTTGGTTCTCGTGAGCATTTAGTGTGCAAGTTCTTTGACATACATATCTCCCATAATGAATTTGTAAGATAAGTACATATTGATGCTTCTTCTTGGCTCACTATTTTGTTTCCCGTTGACAATTTTGGTTCTCGTGAGCATTTAGTGTGCAAGTTCTTTGACTTACATTTCTCCCATAATGAATTTGTAAGATAAGTACATATTGGTGCTGTCGTTGTTTTAGTAGTTATACTAAAGAATTTTTGCACATGTTGAAGAAGCACACAAGACAATGACATGGAGATGTGCTAGGAAAAGGGAAAGACACAGAGGTAGTGCAAGTGAATGACATGCGCACATGCGTGAGTGCATGCAAGGAAACTGCGGGGTAAGGGAACATGCAAAGAAGGCAATGAATAGCCTGGGAACATATAGGGTGCGATAGGGTGTACTAGGAAAGCAATACATGACCCATGTAAGCAAAGGTGGAAGAGAGGCACGCGTACCACTAGGGAAAAGAGAGAATCATGTCACCACCCAACTCGAAATTTAAAAATTTGCATTTAGAAGGGATTAAAGGATTTCAACTGCTGACATGCACTAATGTAGATAGTGGAGTAAATACTCAAGCGTGTAAGAGTAATTAATGCAAAATAAATGTAGCACACCGAGATGGGTATTATAAATAGAAGGGAGCACACTAGTTGTCATTTGTTGCCATCGAATTCTTAGAGCTTTTTGGAGAAAACAGATTTTAGAACGACCTTGTAAGCGGGAAACTTTATTGTAAAGGCAAGTGAGTTGGGAGACCGACAAGGCAATTGTAGGTTTTAGAAAAGTGAGGCCGCTATTAATGTGGAGGTCAAGCTCGAAGCCGAAGCGTTTATAAACACAATTTGCCAAGACAAGGGGTTTTGAGAGACTCGATTGACCCAGGGTGAACCAAAGGGGTTTTAAGCCAGTCATGTGATTGAAATCAAAGGTGATCGAGAGGTATAGTTGGGGCAGCGACGAAGGAGAATGTAAGTCAACATCTATTGTTGAGGAAAGGGAAGGAGAAGCAGTTTGTAACCTTGCTGAGGGGGAGCTAGAAGGGATGAACACAACCTATATTGTTAAGGAAGAAAGCAGGGAAATTACTCGGGTTAGAGAGGAGAGAGCAAGCACTTCTAGTGAAAGTGCTGGTGGAAAGAAAGCCCTAGAGATGTCGCCGCATAGGAGTGAAGAAGGCAGCCACAGTAGAAGCCTTTGCCCCACTCCTTTTCTTAGAACTGCAATATCCTTCGAGAGTATTGTGGCTAGAAGACTTGGGGATAAAAATCGCGAGCTGTAAAATTACCGATTATAACCATATGGGCCCTGGTAATGTTTTCAAAAATCGGAACCGGACTCGGAACTGGTCGAGGGTTGGACCGGAACCGGACTGGCTCAAACTTTATGAACTGATTTACTAAAAAAAACATAAAATATTACATTTTTAATGAAAACAATATATTTGAAAGATTAGAAACCATGATTCCAACAATTACACACAAAATATTCTAAGTTTTCTCATGTATATACTATATAGCATGTAAGAGAGGTATTTATAGAAAAATGGCATGAACTCCAAGTAAGAGAGGTGTTAAAAGCAGAAATTTTAAATTAAAAATTGAAGTTTTTATACTTAGTGTCGTATGCATGCGTCTTTGCTCAACTCAGCCGCTTAATGTTGGAATTGGATCGGTTTGGTACCGAACCGGTTGATCGATCTGGTTTTTTAACCGGTTTGTGCCTAAAAATGTTGAATCAGTCGAACCGGCCGGTTCCAATTCGACCTGTTTTTAAAACATTGGGCCTTGGACATGAGTTTGACTTGTCAAAGGACTACATGGTGTCGATAGGAAAAAAGACGTCAGATGGGGGTATAATTTTTGATGATTCCATCAATCATGTGGTATAGGGTGTAGGGGTGTTGCACATCTTCAAGCTGACATATTTTGGGAGACCCTTGGAGCTAGCGAGGCTTTTACTTTCACCGGTGCACGAGGACTATTTATACTTTACTGTGCGAAGGATGATCACCCCCATGCGTATCAATAAGGCATCTGGATTGGTGCATGTAGGTGAAGACTTTGTTCCAGCCCTGAATGATGAGGAAGGTATTGAGTGCACGATGCAAGCTTTCCATGACAAGAGAGGAGGTAAAAGTAAAACCTTTTTGATTACTAACATATTGGATCCCACGCCAAGAGTGGCTATGCGACTAATCATCACTAAGTTGGTTGGCTGTGACCGCTGGGGAGAGGTAAATGGGAAATTTTTGCATATTGCGCATCTCATGGCCAAAGGAACCCACTTAAACCTCAGTAAATTGTCGAATTCATTGTCAGAGATGCAGAGAAGGCACATAAGTTTGGAGACAAATTTTGCTGGGGCGTCATCTTGATCTTGTTGGTATTTGATGAAACTGGTGTGCTAGAGGCGGTGCAAGGGGTGTAATGGACGTTTCTTATAGATCATAAGTCCCTTGTGAAAAAGTCCCAAGAATCTACTTGCCCCGCCACCGCAACCAAGCTCTACAAGATTAGAATGGAAAATTGGTTCAAGAATTTGAACGAAGCAATTGGGAATGACTGACATGTTCTGAGGTTATTACCATAGTTGTGCAAGGGACGAGTGGAGTTCACTGTCATGCAACACTTCGTTAGTGCGAATATTTTCTAACTTATAAGAGCCTCTTTGGATGGTTGAAGTTGTCTTATGGGTTCACTACTATGTACTTTGTCGATTTCGTTAATAGGTTGGCCAATGCAGAAAAGGTCATGATAGAATTCGAGCACATTGATGAAAACATCCAGGTGTTGAGAACGAAGTATATCTACCTAGGGAAGAACATATATTTAGAGAATCCTGAGACTAATGATTGCACAATCAACCCCCAGGTGACAGTTATTATTGAGAAGATAATACATAAGCACTTCCACATGTTGAAACCCAATAAGAAAGGTTTTGACGGTGGAAGAGGAGATATTGCGCACTGATGTTGCATTGAGCAAAAGGACTTCCACTAATAGACCAAAACACAAGAAAAGTGAGGTGGAACATATGAAACCTATCCTCGAGGAGACGGGTGAGGGAGACTCTGATGAGGAACCTTTGCTGATGCGACACAAGTGACTCAGGGGAACAATGACAAGAGGTGAAGGAACTTCCACCCAACCAAGGATGGAAAGGAAAATTTTGTTGGAAACAACATTGTTGATTGAGGTTCCGATCCATGTGTAGGGCTCGAACCTTGGAGAAGGGGAGTGACAACTGTAAAATGTGCAAGAAGAAGAGTTTGAGGTGGGGCTGACTCAAGAGGAGCATTTGGGGCATGAGCAAAAGTAGGATGAACAAAGTCTTCTTGAGGTAATAAGTCAAGAAGAGAACCTTGCGCATGGCGAAATAGAAGAAACAAAAGAAGGTTCAGGAGGCATTGGAATACTACATAGTCCAATTGCGCATGGGGGCCATGAATTCATTAACCTAGAAGAAGAGAAAGAAAAGGGAAACAAGGATATAGAGAACCCTGTTGGTGTCCCCAGATTTCACCGTGAAATCTAACGCTGCCCCATGTTTAAAATTTTCGTTCTTTTAAAATAACGGGTCTTTTTGTGTTTTTATTACCAGAAGATGTCTGTTTTATTGCATTAGGATATTCCCAGTAAATCATATGCGCCAATTTCGACAAATACCCAAATGCCCAAACTCATTTTATCCCTCCCCCCAAGTTTTGTCTGCGAGAAAATCTATTATTTAATTATTTATTAAATAAATAATGCCCCGTTTGAAGTAAATTGTGCTCCAGTTGAGTCCTGTTGCAAGTTTTGCATGCCATTATTTACATCATACTCATTAGGGTTTTCACCAGGAATGAATTTTGGGCATTGTTGTCTGCAACTTCTGGCAAAATTTTTCGTTTTTATTTATTTCTTTTGCGTTTTTCTTCGGTTTTCTCCTCAGTTTCTCTGTGAAATTCCCCTAGGTCAATGCTTTCACCAATATAGTCTGTTTAATTACCTGGAACATCTGGAGAACATCCATGGCCACCATACCAAAAGGAATCAACCTCAGGAAGTCCAGCTCTCTGGGTAAAAAAAATGAAGTCATGCACAAAAAAGCCTCTCTCTGGGAAAGTCGCATTGTTCTGGAATTAGATGGAGTGTAAGCTGCAATGGGATTTTTGGTATGTAGTAGGCAGGTGGGATTTTTGTACTTGCCTTGTAGGGTACTTTTTCCCATGAAGGCAAAGTCTCTTAAGTTACGATGGGAAAATTAGAGGCAACAGACAGGTGGGAATTTCTTACCTGCCTTGGAGGTTGAAAATTCCCATTATGAAATAAAGAAAAATCACTTAAGACATTGATGGGAATTTCTTACCTACCTTGCAGGGTACAAGTTCCCATTGTGGAATTCAAACAACTTAAGTGGATGAAGGGATTTTTGGAGTTGCCAGTGTAGGGTGAATAATCCCATCAAAGAGTGACTTTTAAATATAGAAATCAGCCTTATGCAAAAAAGTGCGACCCACTTTGAGCATTAAATAATACTTTTTAATGTGATTTATTAATAGTTTTCCTTCCTAATTTTTGTGCCATGGAGAAATAGAAGGTCAATAGCATGAGTGTGAAGTCAAAGATGAACTGAAGGCAAGGAGGCTAAAAATAAATTAAATTAATTTATTTAAAGGCTGTCATGAGCATGCAAGTTTAGGCGCCCAAGTTGAAAGAATAAAGCATGTTTATTTATTAATTAATTACCAGGAATAGGAGAGGGACAATTATTAATTATAGAATGTTGAAGATTATATAAACATGGGCTGCCATAGTGATGGAATTAGTTAATTATTTTATCAAAGGATTGCAGCCCGGACAAATTTGGTGCCCAAAGGAGGAGGATTTTTGCTCAGAAAAAAGTGTTTTTCACTGTCCGGAAAGATTCAAAATTTGGCGCCTAGGATTGGAGGAGATTTTTTTATGTTTCATGTAATTATCTGCATATTGGTACGGGTGCCCAGATGAAGTTGAAAATATTTATGTTTTCTTTGCATGTAAGCAAAGACTCAAATTTTAGGGCAGCGGGCTTTATATGCAGATTTTTATGATAAAAATCAAGTGTTCATGTTCCAGTTTGCCGTCTTTGTCTGAATTAACTGCAGGTATTCATTACAGGTGCTTATATAAGAGTTAAAGGGAGCTATAAATCAATGTCCAGATATATTGAACATATCTTCCAAATCTAAAGAAATCCCCAGATCTGCATCAATTGTAAAGAATTCCGGCCGAATAAAGAGAAAAAGAGTTGCTCAGATAAAGACTACTCCGGCCATGGCAAAGCGGGATGAAAGAGAAAGCTCAGCTGAATCATGCATGACTTCTAGATTTGCTGACATCGGAGACACAGATCAAGACCCATAACCTCTTTCCGAATTGATTGACAGATGCATAGCTTTCAAGACTTCTACTGAAGTGAATGCAGTCAAAAGCAGCGGAATTATTCGAGCTTCAGCCTTCCCCTTCATAGCTCAGTTTCCAAAATTCGTCATGGAATGTGCAAGGTCGTATCATCCACTATCTAGGTCTCATAATTGCAAAAACTTCCAACAAAAGTTCATCCTCTTGTTTCTGACGCAACCCGTGTAGAAGTCAGTGCATGGAAAATTCCTTCTAGAATTTTGTGCATGTGCTCCCAGTCTTCCCGTGGAAGTCTTCATCGAATTTACTTGTACTTTCATTCATCCGGAGTGCTTTCCAGAATTTTTAATTGCTCATATGCAATTAAAAATAAAAATGATGAGTTATTTACGGCAAATATTTCACTGATGCATGTACTAAAGAAGAATTGCAAAAGCTTCAAGGATAAGAGGGAATACAAGGCGAAGACAATACCTGCAAACAAAATCATAGTCAGCTTGCTTCCAGATTCTAGTTTGGTGAGAATCAAAGGCAAAAGAGTCAACCACATGCAAATATGGAAGAAGAACAAGATTGAGAAGGGTTGCAGCTTTCTTCTTATTTACTTTGCTCCTCTTTATTCTTCTTCGATAAAGTAATTGAACAATCAATTAAATTATAAAACTTAAGTGATTGGTTTAAAAACCGTTATTTGAAAAAGTCAATTACTTAGAAATAGGTGGAAAGACATGCAAAACAAAAGGTTCTATTTTTCAAGTTATAAATTATCCATGTCATGCAAAGAGGAATTCTCAAGAGGAATATTGCCATCTGTTTTCCTTTTCATAGCTTCTGCATGAGGGAAATCATTTAAAGCTTCCTATTTGTAATTGCTCCTTTATACATTCTATAAATAGAGGAAGAACCTATCGGGTTAAAGAATCATCAGAATTTGTAAGCAGCATTCTTGTGTTCCAGACTTTGTGCTGAAACCCCTGATAGCTATTTGAAGTAGAGGAATAGAAAGGAGCATATTTCCGGAGAACTTTCTGTAAATGGTGCATTTTGTTTCTAACTTTCTGTCTTTATATCTATTCATAAACTTTGTGTTATTCTAGATCTAGATTTGAAAGTTTCCTTTGCTTGTAATTTTGTATGTTAATATCTATCTGTTCTATCTATGTCAGGCAATGTAATCAACTCTGTAATCTATTGATTGGGTTGCACATCTTACCTCTTTCTTTCCTGTTTTACTTGCTACTGTTTTCTTCATTGATCAGATATTTCCTTTGGTTTAACAGCTACTTACTTGATGCAAAACTATACAACTATGGTTCATGAGCTACATGGTTAAAGTAATACCCACAAATAGATATTAGGATATATAGCTGACAAAATCTTACACGGGAGCCTCATCGGTAAATGAGGGAGATTTATCTCATGATTGCCTAGGTTCTTCAGCTATGCAGAAAATCTAGCCAACACCTGTACAAGAGCAGAATGTCTTCGGAATATGATCTTCCTAGAAGTCGATACCATGTTGTTTAATAAGTGACTGAATAGTTGATACCTCTAGGAGCAGAGTGTACCTTGATATCCGCTTGCAGGGCCAGGAGGTCATTCCCAGAAGTTATCTTTTGCTCATGGATGTTCATTATAAATGAAACTATGAGTGTGATGAATTACATATTTGTCTGAATTGAATGCTCCATTTTCAGAGCTCAGGATGTTGGAAACAATGTACATGTCCCTTTATCCCACTTGAGGGTCACTATCTAGATTTCTTGCACAATGGCAAAATCTCCATGGAAAAGGTGGAAGTAGAGGAAGTCTCAGAGGAAAAGCAGATTCAGGCTTTGCATGAAGTGTAGTTTTTCTAACATGTCTGTCTTTCTTCTCTTCGTGTATTTCCCTCTTGAAGCAGGTCAAATGGGTTAAAGGCTAAAAGTAAATTGAGCTTAATGAAGAATTATTACATCTTATAGTGGGTTTGAAAAGGTCCTTCTAGCCTTGGCGCCAATAGGTGGCAACCATGCAAGTGCTTTGATTTAGACCTCTTCAGATGCATGTCGTGTAGATTGAGCACATTTTCTATTATTGAAATATTTCCAGTTTGTTGCTCCATTTATAGCTTCGACATATGGGAGTTCATTGAAAACCCTCTTTTTTATTTTCCCTCCATGCACTATAAATAGAGGAAGACACCTACTAGTGGTTTTGTTAAAGGATCGACAACTTGTTTTATCGGAACATTGCTTTAGCTTGAAGTACCTTTTGTAGATTTGAGGAGAATCATCCACTTTGAGATTTTCATTTGAAATTCCCTAGCTGGAGCGACCTACCTTGGTGTGATTGTTGTGAAGGTTTGGGATTGAATAAAAGATAGATCTTTTATTGGAGAACTTTGCGTCTACGTTGCTTTGCTGATAAAGCTGCTATCTTCAGGGTTTTAGATGAAATTTGAGTGTTATCTCAGACCCATAGGTTAGAAGTCATTTTATTATGGCCCATCTTCGTTGATTGTTAATTAATTTCCAGCCGTGTGTTTACTTTATTTTTTGTATTTTAGACCAGCTCTGTTAACTATTGGTTGATTCAACACCATCTTCCTTTCTTATTTCCTTACTTCTGATATTTACCCCCTTCTGCAAATATTTTAATCACAGCTGCTTACTTGTTGCAAAATTGTCTAGTTACGGTTCACAAGTTGTAGGAATTACAGTCGGTTAAAACCCATAGAAATCAGTTATTAGGATTCACCCTTGGTCAATTGAGCTAAACATCCTTACACGGGAGACTCATCCGGTAAACGAGGGAGATTTATCTCATGAACATGCCTAGGTACTTTAAGCCGTATGCATAAAATCTAGCCAATGAATTTGTCCCCTTTTATTGCAAGACACCGCTTTTGTGAAGATTCGTCGAGGGAGTAAGGCTTAATAAGATTCTCGTTAATTTCATTAGTAATGGCAGCTTCGTTCAGAATGAAGTTACTAACATTTCCCTACTATCCGTGTCATTTATGGACCTTCCTCCTTGAGAAGATTAGTGTAGAAACTTACTAGCTCTGCCGATATATCAGTCTCGTAAGTCAAGAGGTTCCCCTCTGTAGAATTGAAGAGTGTCCTTAAAATCTTATCACTGCTCTTATGCTCTAAGAGGATCCATAGCATGGAAAAATTTAGTGATTTCTTTCAACCAGATGGGTTGTATGCCAAAGATCCCTGAAGGTCTTTGCCTCCAATAGATCTCCTTCTTCAGTAAGAGTATTATGGAACTCAATCCGGTGATCATTCAAATCTTGTTGCAATCAAGGGAAGGGGTTTTTTCAGTTAGTTCTATAATGCGAAGAGACCTCAGCTATCTTCAAGGACTGCAGTTCGTTGCATCCTTTCTCTAATGCTCCCGAAATTTTTAGACTTCGAAAGTTTAAGTTGTTTCTTGATGTAGATAAGCTTTTTCGCGAATCTAAACATATCTGACCTCTGAACTTTCACCCTCCACCAATCCTCAACGAGGTTGTCCAGGTTATGGTTTTAAAGCCAAGCCAGCTCAAATTTGAAGGGGGTATTCTTAGTGCAAAATAAGTCTTCACTGAGCTTTCCAAGATCAAGGGGCAATCTGATCATAATCGCACATCTACTCTGGGGAGGGACAACTAATGGAAATCGTTGAAATGTGACAACCTATCATGGGATCCGAGGACCCTGTCCATACCAACTTAAGGATATGGTTGATCCGAACTAATCTTTTATTTCAAAGAGGTAAAAGATGACACCATGAAGGTCAAAATAATTAAACTCACCCAGTCTAATGAAGAGTTGGAGAGAGCTGTGCATACTGCTGCAACTAGGTGGAGATCCACCTTACTTTTCTGAATGAAAGAGAGCCAGGTGTTGAAGAAGTCCCCAACGAAGTGAGCCAAGGCAGTTGAGTGCATTGTAGCTATTCCTGAAGTCTATAAGAGCATTCCAAGATGTTATCCCTTTGTGATTCAAAATGGTTGGGGCGTGCAACATTGATTGCAATCCAACCCAAATCGTTCAACTCCAGAGTTTCTTGACAAAGTGGCACACCTAAGAAGATTAGGGGTGTATTATGATGCACTCACCATAAAGGATTAAAAAGATCCCAAAAGTATACAATCCCTCTAGAGTTACCATGCCGAGATGTGGGAAGAAAAAGAGGCTATTGTGGGGCAAAGCCTAGAGAGCCCTGATGTTATCCTGACTTTGTGCTTTGTCTCTTGTAACATGATGGATATTGGGAGAGTGTTTCAGTCTGATTTCCTTTAGGACTTTTCTTTTTTGAGGGGTAGTTGACCCCCCTAATTTTTTTGATTAAGGGTAAATGACAGAGGGTTGAAGTGCGTGCCCTACCTGGGCATTACAATGAGTAGAAATGGAGACAAAAAAATATATCGATGAGGAACACATAGGGCATGCCTCTTTCTACGAGGAAAAAGAATTGGTCAAAAGAAGGTCAAAATGAGGAGCGGAACAATAATGGGACATAAAGGTAGACACTAGCCATGAGGCTTTTTCCCATGGGTATCTGAGATGCATCTTAAGGGATTCATTTACTTTCCCTTTCATTTCTAGCTTCTCACAATAGACCATGAACGTCATCAATGCTTTGGATTAACGATTTTCATTTGTGTGAACCGGAATACAAATTTCAAGTATGTGGATCTGTTCCACCCACCTGATTAAGCTGTTGTACCGAGGAAGGAGGAAGGGACAATAGCCCCATTTTTGCAAGGAAAAGGATCCTTCTCTACAGGGGTAGAAGAAGGGGAGACCAAGTCTTGTACAGGATACCCCCACTTCCTAAAACGCGGATTGAACATCAGACTCGAAATCATAGTGACTGTAAACAACCAAATGAGCTAGAATCAATATTCTTCCACCATGAAGTTGTTGATTATTAGTCTGTTGCTCTTCCCAGTACTTGCAGTCTGCCGCTAAATGGCCTAAGGTTGAAAAGTTGAGTCCGACATGTTGAAGCTGTTGAAGCCTATCATAGTCAATGTTTTGAGTCCAAATCTCTATCCTCAACTATGAAGATCAACAAAAGCATTGGGAAATCCATTAAAGTTGTTCATATCTGTGTTGAATGATGCGAGGCATACGTAGTATACTGGATATAAGGTTGTCTTTTTGAGCAATAGCTAGTGTTTCGCCTGTTTGTCATCCTACATTATAGAGTTTAAACATTTCTCACCCCAACTAACTGGAGGGGAAGATATGGCAAACAGATCGCAAACAAGGCTAATTAGCGCACAAGGATTCCTCAGTAACAAGGTGTGAAAAGAGGGAACGCATGAGCTTCATGGAAGTAAAAAAATGGTTTTGCATAATGGTGTAAAATCTATTGAGAATCAAATCTCTATCAGCCATAACATCAAAGAAAACTACAAAGAAGCCCTTGGATCAAGGGGTGGATGTCAACTTTACCTTCCATAAGCGTGCTTCCAGGAAGCAGGAGATCCGTAATCATGGAGAGCTGGAAGGCCCGGGCATATTGTTGAATCTACTAATGATTCCACTTCTCCTGTAAAAAATGTCTTCAGATTTCAAGGTAAGCTTCTGCACTCACAACGATGCAATGGGAGATGAGCTTTGCATGATTCATAGGCTTAGAGCAGGAAGCACGACCTTTTGTTGCCTCAAGAAAATTTTTGTAGCGACCCTGCATATGCTAACTAAAGAATTCACCTCCATTAGCAGCGGTTTTCACCCTCACATCGTCAGGAGCAGAGCCATAACCTAAGAACTAGGGCCACAGTGACTCACCTCGTCCCCTGTTCAGAAGCGAAACTGCAATCCCTAGTGATTACAATAGTTCATTAGAAGCCTTAGTAATGGAGCTTTCCAAGGGTGGAGCAATAAAATCTGGATCTACCACTGCTCAGGCGCATTCACGTGGATGTGATGGTCAAATTGTCATCTTAGTCCACCAATAATGGGTCCTTTCTGCACTCTGAGAAAAAACATGTATCAGATGACTATACCCACTCCCTGGCATTCCATAATGTTGGCTAGATTTTCTGCATAGCACAAAACCTAGGTAGTCATGAGATAAATCTCCCTCATTTAACCGGTGAGGCTCCCGTGTCAGATTTGTCAATAAAAATGTGTTATTATCTATCAAGGGTTTTACTTTAACCACTTAGTTCATGAACCATAACTAAGAAGTTCTGCAGCAAGTAAGCAGCTGTTTCAAGAAAGGAAGTATTTTATAGAAGAAGAAAGTAAAGAAAATACAGAGAAGAAATGGGGAAGATGTGCATCCCAATTAGTAGATAACAGAGCTAATTGCATGCACATAGAAGAAACTTTAATAGATATGAACACACATAATTATAAAACAAAGGCAACTCTAGATTCGGATCTAAAATAACACAAAGTTTATTAAGAGATCTAAGATTAAAAGTAAGAAACAAAGTACACCGTGACACAAAGTTCTCTGGAAACCTGCTCCTTTGTATTCCTTTGCTCCAAGTTGCTCTCAGGGGTTCAACACAAAGTCTAGAACACAAGATTGCTGCTTACAAATTCTGATTCCTCCTTTAACCCGGAGGTTCTTCTCCTACTTATAGAATGTAGGAGGGAAAGTACAAATGGAAAACTCAAACTGAATTAAAACATAAACAAGTAAAGATGACATTTGGCAATCATCCTCAACTATCTTCTCCTTAAGTGACACATGTATCACTTAACTAATAGAATGGTTCCACATGAATTTAAGTAATGGTTACAAAACCAATAACTTAGAAGTTTTACAATTTCATCCAGGAACATAGAAAATAGAAGAAGAAAGAATAGAAGAAGTCATGCCAGCTGTAATGTTTATGTCTTCTTCTTGTTCTGATATCAGATATACTTGTCGAACATGTAATTCAGCATCCTTCCATCTGTTTTAGCCACTGCTTCTTTCTCTGTCCTGAACTGCAGCAACCCTTCATTCAACACTTTGATGCATGCTTTCACATCTTCCAATCTCAGCCCAAACCTCGCAATGTCTGCCTGCAGCGCCACCAGTCTACTGATAGAATTCATCGTGAAAGGCTTGGTAGCTTTATCAATTCTCTTTTGTACCATCAGAAGAGACCCTTCCAGGGAATTAGGCACCTTAGTTGAGACGATCCGCACGTATGAAGTAACATTCCCGTCCACTCTCTCCTCAGTGAAAGAAATGACACTGTCTGGTAAGTCTGATGTCCTACTCTCAAGTGCCTGCATCCTCTTCAGCAAAACTCTGCAGATTTCCAAATGGAAAGATACTGCAAATTCTAGCTGCTTCCCCTTCTCGACTGATCCATCTGGTACAATCTGTTCCGCAATCAATACATCTCACGGTAGCTTGTTGATCTCGGCCAAAGTACTCAGGTTACTCTCTGCAACTGTATTCATGCCTTCTATGTTTTCCATCAGTTGCTTCAGTTGATTTGCTGCATCATCCATAACCTTTAGGCGGGCTGACACTTCTCCAAGTTGTACAGAAGCTTGACGAATAATCAAATCCTTCCATTCGTCAATAGCTTTTACTTGATTGCTTGCGTCCTCCATTTCCTGCATAAGATGATCACTCACCTGCTCTGAAATGGGCTGAATGGAAGGTTTAGCAACCTTGGCTATGATCTCACATAATTGAGATACTTACTTCTATAGCTCTTCTTTCTCCACCTTTTCACTATCAAGCCTAAGGAATAAAGCATCCATCAATGTCTGTGTGTCCTGCTTCAATCCTTCAGTGGTGGCTTGACCGAGGGGTACTTTGGTTACTGTCACATCTTCTGCCGTGAGCTCCTCCTCTATCTTTCCTTCTGTCGGAATTGATATCTCAGCAAACTTCTCTCCCGAATCCTTGATGATCAACCTAGAAGTTGCTTTGGCAACTTTAGGCCTTATGTCTCTTCCGCCTAGATTCTGGAGTAGCTGCAAGTCGTGCTCCTCTAAGTTCATCTCCATTCTCACTTCTGGAACCAACTGCGAAGCCAACCATTCTGAGAAGTTACTTCTTAGAGAATGAGAAGTCGCTGAGTGTACTACCATCTTCCGCTCTGCATCCTCTCCATCAGAAAGTGCCAGTGTTATGGCTGCCATCTTCTAAATCATCCAAGGACAAAGCCCTTTTGAATTCTGCCATCTGCAGCTTTAACGTATCCTCTGGAACAGGCGCTGAACGAAGTGGCTGAGGGGAGAAGATGAATATTGCTGGATTCAGTGGAAGCATGGAAGCGTCCTGCTGCTGTGTAATAGTTGGTGCAAGTACTGGGTATTGGAGAAACCGGAGCTAAAGTCATGGTCGTAGAAGTGATCCTCTCCTTGGATTGAGATCTTCTATGCACTTTCAACTTCTTGACTTTCCTGCTGCTTTCTCCTCCATGCTTCCGCTTAAGGGAATATCCTATGCTGAAGTTTCCCGTGACTTGATTCATCAATGCTTCATCAAGGCAATATCCCTTCGTCAGCAACCAGTTTGAAGTATTCACCAACACAGCTCCTGACCTTTCTTCAATTGTGTTGTAGCCTCCTATGTTATTCTGCAGTATGGCTTTATCTCCTCCCATTTGATGGTAAGTGTCAAGTACCACATTCCCATCATCTTTAAGATCCGCAGGTATCTGCGCTAGTCCAAAGTCGAACACTTTCTTTGTTGATAGCCTGCTGAAATCTCTCTTTCTAACCTCGTACTCACTTTTGCACTTCATCCAGAAATCTTCTAATGAAGGCACATGTGCGTACTCCTAGGAGATTGTCTTCCTAGCTACTCCAAATGGATCGAAGTTTAGCCGTGCAGGGAAGAACTCTTGCTCATACTCGGATAAAATTTGCGCCTCCATTCCGCTCGAGCTCTATGAATGCTAATGCTGCTGTAATATCCCACAGTGATTGGGAAGAAGCCCGTAGACTTGTGCCGCTTTGACTGAAGGTCGTGTAACTCCACAAGTTGCCTGCTCAGCTCCATGGCGATCAATCTATCATTCGGATGCGTGGGCATCTTTATTGGTTCTCCAGAAAATCCTGTAACCCTGAGGTATGTGAAATCTGTAAATTGAATGAATAGACTGCCAATCTTGGACACAGCTTCCCACGCTTCCTTGCTTACCCTGTTGGCCTTCAAGTCTTTGTCTAGCCTGCAGATGAAATCATAGAAGAATTCATCATTGATCACTTTGAAATATTTCTCGCACGCAGGTACAGTAAGATGTGGGTAGCACTCGAAAATGGGGTCCTTAGAAAGAACACCACATCTATCCAGCTTGGAAAAGACGCCTTGTGAAGCTGCAACATACACCAAGTAGGAAGTCATTTTGAAGCTGAAAGTTCGCTTCACGTTCCGGAGTTGCTCACCAATGTTGTTGCTAATAATTTCCGACCAATTGATTATAGAATCAACCTTGTTGACTTCAATGGTCCTGATGAAAGCATACATCCATTTACGGAAAGTGTAAGCATTCGCCTCATCATTCATCATGCATAACAATTTGACAACATCATCTACCTCCTGCACCAAATTGGACCGCGAAAGAGTTATTGGGAACTTTGAAGGAGATCTAGGCTTCTTCATGTATCGGTTATTCATCATGCTCACACAATTAGCTCTATGCTTTTCCCACCTGCTGCCGACATCCTGAAGACTAATGGAAGTCACCACCTTTCGCACTGGAATCTTCAAACAATAATTGATGAACTCTGCGTCCAAACGAATTATTATCTTTCCCGAAACATCACGCACTGATCTGGATGAAGGATGGTAAGATCTAGCGCACTCCATAACAAATTCTGGCAACTGGGATGTACATGGAAAAGCTGCAGCTCAGATAATTCCACTGCTTTTAACCGCACGCATGAGTGAAGTCTTTCCCGCTCTGGATCTATCAATCAAATCGGAAAGAGGTTCCGGGCCTAGATCTGTGTCTCCTATGTCTGCAAGTTTGGAAGTGATGCATGACTCCATTGTGCTTTCTTTTTCGTCTCTCTTCGCCATGGCTTTGTCTATCTTTGTCTGAATAATTCTTTTTCTTCTTACTTGGCCGGATTTCTTGAAAACTGGTGCAGATCTAGACAATTCTTCAGATTCAGAGGATAAATGCAATGTATTGGACATTGATAAAAGCTTTTTTTCTTTTGTAAAGCACCTGTAATGAATTCCTGCAATTTATTCAGACAAAAATGGCCACTGGAGCATGAATAGTGAATTTTAATTGTAAAAATCTACACTTTTCAAGCCCGCTGCCCCAAAAATTGGTGTTTAATTTGCACATAAAGAGAGCATGAATCCTTTCAACAACACCTGAGCACCTGTAACACCTATGCAAACAATTATGCAGACAAAGATCCACCTCCTTCAAAGCATGCGCCAAATCTGGAAGCTTTTAGCCTTGTTGCCACCTTGCCTGAGCAAAATCCTTCTTCAAATGGAGGCGCACTTTTCCTCTTGGCTGCAATTCTTTACCTGTGAATTAAATAATTCACCCATATGGCTGCCCATGCTTATATAACCTTCACAATTCTATAATTAATAATTGCCCTAACAATTAAAGGCAATTAATTAATTAAAAATCATGCTCTTCTCTTTTAAAAATAGCATGTTTAAGGACAGCCATCCAATAAATTAAATTAATCCAATTTAATCCTTCACACATTACTTCACTTAAGCTTCATAGTGTGCCTTGACCATAGCCACTGAAAATAGAAATTAATTTAATGATTTAATGCCTTAAAAATCATTAAATATCTCCTAAATGGGGCGCACTTTTTGAAAGGAAGGGGGCAGCCACTAAATAAATTAAATTTAATGCATTTAATCCATTTCTTTTATTCCCCCTTTGACTTGTTGACTTCCTCCAAGCTTGGGCACACTTTTTAGAAGAATAGATTAATTAAAATAATCACTTCAAGGCTGCCATCATCTCACCAAAGGGGACGCACTTTTTTGCACATATAATTCTATTTTTAAGAATTTTTCACAATGGGATTCTTTACCCTGCAAGGCAGGCACTAAAATCCCGTGATCCACTTAAGTGATTTGACTTTGACAATGGGATTATTTACCCTACAAGGCAGGCACTAAAATCCCATGATTTCACTTAAGTCACTTTCCTTTTATTTTATCATGGGAATTTTCACCCTGCAAGGCAGGTAATAAATTCCCGCCTGCCTGTGGCCTCTAACTTTCCCACTGCAGCTTAAGTGAATTTTATAACACGGAAAAAGTACCCTGCTAGGCAGGTATAAATTCCCACCTTGCCTGCTGCTTGTATTTTTCCCATTGCAGCTTAAATCCTTTGTTTTCCAAAAATGCGCCCAACCCCGCAGGGGCTTTTCCGTGCACGACTTCACTTTTTCCCAGTGATCCAGACCTCCGATGGCAACTTCCTCTGGGCATAACGTGCGTATATGTTTTCCAGCTGCTCCAGGCCAAAAATCGGGCTTACCCGGCAAAGGAATTGTTTTAGAGAAATTTCACAGAAAACGAAACGGGACAACACAAAAACACGAAAAATTGCCAAAAGTTACAAATAAAGCCCAAAACTTATTCCAAGTTAAAACCCTTCTGGTACATAAGAGTAATGACATATTCGATCATAACAAAGTTAAAACGGAGCGTAAATAGCCTCATACGGGGGCTCAAAATAATTAAATACAAATTTCCCGCAGACAAATCCCGACGACAAAATATAACAATTTTGGGCATCTGGGTATTTGGCGAAAAAGGCTAATATGGCTCTTTGGGAATATCTTGATGCAATACAAGAACTTTCAGGCAATAAAAACACAAAATGACCCATTATTTTAAAAGTACGAAATTTTTTTGGATAGGGTAGTCACAGATTTTAGGATGAAATCTGGGTGACACCACATAATAAAGTAGAAAATCCTGATTTATGACTAGTAGCCTTGAGCTTTGGATCCTGATTTTGTTGATAAGATCACTTTTGCATCTTCTAGAGCCCCTTCTTGCATTAAGGGTTGATGGCTTTTAATCCATTTTTTATTTCCCAAGTTAAATGATCAGCTACTGTCTGCTGTGTGCAATAAAACTCCAAATACTTGTGCAAAAGTGAAGATCCTCTTAGGATATATAGTCTTAAATATTATTCTTTGAGTCACGCTTTAGGGCTGGGAAGCCTCACATTATCCAAAATAATTTAGCCCCTAAAGCATTATTTTCGACTTACAGATTTTTCAACCCTGCTCCTCCCTGTGATTTAGGTGTACAAACTTTTTTCCATGTAAGTAGAGGGTTTCTTTTCTCCTCTGAAGTGCCTTTACAAAAGAAAGTTTTCATTATTCTATTCGTTCTAGAGGTCATCTCTAGAACGAGATATGAGGATTAATAACATTTAAATAGGGAGAGCTTGAAGTATTACTTTTAGCATGGTTATCCTACCTGCAAGTCTTAGTCACTTATCTTGCCAGAAAGATAGTCTTTGAATTTTGTTGGAAAGCAACTCTTCCCAGAGTTTAGAACTGCATGCTCTCGTGAATAGAGGAGAGGGACTCCTAGGTACTTGCCACAAAGATAGTCTTTGATCAAATTTGGAATATAACTCTTCCTAGAGTGTAGAACTGCATGCTCTTGTGAGTAGAGGGACTCCTAGGTATTTTTTAGGTAGAGTACTTATTTCAAATCCAAGGTAGTCTGCCACAAAGATAGTCTTTGATCAAATTTGGAAAATTTTAAATAACTCTTCCTAGAGTGTAGAACTGCATGCTTTTGTGAGTAGAGGGATTCCTAGGTATTTTTTGGGTAGAGTACTAATTTCAAATCCAAGGTAGTCTGCCAACCTCTGCCCTCTTCTTGGAATTATTTTGAAGATTTTATTGTGGATTTTTCAACATTGATATTTGACCAGATGCCCTAGAGTAAAATTCAAGCAGCTCATTTAGTTTCACTACTTGAACTTTGCTACCCCAAAAGGAAGAGTGTCATTGATAAACCGAAGATGTGACTTGGGGGGTAATTTTGTATGACTAATAGTGCTTTAAGGTATCCTCCCGCCGTTGCTGCCGTTGGAGAGCTCCATAAGGCCTCCATGAGTATCACAAAGAGACAAGGACAGATTCCTACCTCGGCTGCCATTAACAAGAATATAGAACCTAGGGCTTGCTATAGAATTCCAGACTCAGTCACACCAGTCTTTTGAAAGCGTAATTTTTTTCATTACTATTATAAGAAACTTCTAATCAACTGATACAGGCTTCGGTTATGTCCAGTTTGATTATCATACCCTTGCATTTCATCAAAGAATGCATGAGCTCATCTATTCTTATAATGCCATCCAAGATTTGCTTTCCTTTGACAAATTCTAGTTGCATTGAAGATATGATAACTGGAGGCACTTGCTTCAACCTTTGTGCCTCAGCCTTAGGCATGTAATTTATTATTCTTTTGTCATTTGATATCATAAGAGGAAGCAAGTGAGCAATGCTGAAACTCTTCTTTAGGAAGAGAATGCAAAAGCTTTTATTTTAGATGGTTAGATGATGATCGTAAAAAAATTAGCATCAATAATAGTCTTAAAGATCTCTTTCTTATAGGCCATTATGAGCATCAATGTGTATAACTGCTTCTTTTCAAGTAACTGTAGATTGACTAGGCTTTTTCTGGTTGTATCTCATCTTTTTTCTGCTTCAAAGATGTTCATGAAGTAGCTATCAATCACTGTTTCCTTGAATCTAAGCACTATATACTTGGTTGAGTTTGATCTCTTTTTTTGGTCTTTCTTGTTGCATTATGAGCATCAATGTGTATAACTGCTTTTTTTTAGGTCACTGTAGATTGACTAGGCTTGTTTTGGTTGTATCTCATCTTTTTTCTGCTTCAAAGATGTTCATGAAGTAGCTAGGCTTGTTTTGGTTGCATCTCATCTCTTTTTTGCTTCTTTCTGCTATCAATCATTGTTTCTCTTGAATCTAAGCACTATATACTTGGTTGAGTTTGATCTCTTTTTGGGCTTTCTTGTTGCATTTGTCTAAAATATGCCTAAATCAATTTTTTTGATGTAGTTTCTATTTACGGCTATGGTTTGGGGTTAAGGTGTAGGACCTATTGCAAGATATTTATGGCTGTATCCAATGTGCAAATAATTAAACCTTAGATGGCTTTTTTTGTTGTTGTGTGTACAAAAACTACAATGATTGATAGTATTTTTGTTTTTACGAGATTGGCTAAATGATATGTCCAAGAGCAATATTTCTCTCTTGTTCCTTTTAGTGTACTTCTCAATCAATATTTAGTCTCTTTGTAACTTTTGTGTGTAGTACACTATGGCGGTCATTAGGTAGGCATGATCACCTGTTGAGCATCGAGAAGAGACCTCTACTCTATGGAGCTTAGATTCTGCAACAAAGTCTGCCAAGGTGAGTTTTTTTTCTTATTACTAGTGCTTACAAGATTTGCAATCAAATAACAACAACAAAAGAACATTGATGGCTGATGCTCATTGGATAATACATTGAAATTCTTCAACGAAGTCCAATTACAGCTAAAGAATTTTCATATCCATCTTGCTATCAACAAGAGGATTTATAGGAAAAGATCTGGCTTTAGAACTCTCTTTAACCCTTGTATTAACTGCAAAATCAATATCTAGCTGATGCTTTTGATGAGGATTTGGATTGGAAATCCAAATCTTTTCCTATAAACTGTTGACATGGATAATTTGGAATGATTGGCCTCTGCTAAATTTTGTGTGAAAATAAAGGTTGACAGGAGAGGCCCCTTGTTGAAGAGGAATTTGTCTGGTCAGTGGATGGACTTGTAGAGGTTTGTAGTGATTTTTCCTAGGATGCTTCTCACTTAACTGCTGAGCGCATTAGCAGGTCATCCAATTGCTCATCAACTCTTGTCCATTGCATCTGGATATTATTTATTCATTTTATGACAGCTCCATTATTTAGATTCTTGACCTGATATTTACACACCCTCCTGAGAATGATCAGTCCAAGCCAAAGAATTTGTGAGCTACCTTTTTGTAGGGTCACATTATTTATATCCATTGAAGCATGCTACATTGACATAGAATAGGTGTGATGGGGGAGTGACCAACAAAGGTGGGACTGTGAGTATTTGTGAGGAATAAGTATAAAAGGAGGTGAAGCATGAATCTCATGCAAGGAATAAGCATAAGGTCTATAAGCCAAAGAATGCGCCTTGGGAATGAGGTGTCAATGAAAATGCCAAGGAACCGAGGATGATGTGGAGACAAAAAAGTGGTATGAAACATGGGGGCCACCTTTGGTAAAATTTCATTATGGTACTCTTCTTCATATATCAGCTCCATGGAAGAACTTATTTATGGTTGGGCATGATAAGTTTAGAGGAGAAATTAAGCTGCTGGTTTGGGTTTAGTCAGATTATCAGTTGTTTCCGATTCCGAACAGCTATAAGAATGTTCCTTTTGAAGCTATTAAATCATGGGAAAATGGTCTTGAGGTTGTTGGTTTGGAGGAAAGTAGTATGACTACCACATTTTGGGATTTCAAGTATGCTGCCATAAGCTTTTATGTAATCATTTCCAGCACTTTCTCCAGGTTTTTATCAGCTGTAACCTTTTGGCCAGCCCCCATAACATTGATAAAATGGTGAACTTTGAAGGTATGTTATGATTACATCAAGTGTACTCTCCTTTCTACTGCTGTTTACAACTTTTCCAGCTATTTATTTACTTATAAGATACCGGGAAAGGAGCTTCTAATCACATGGGTGAAGAAATACCAAACACTTCAAGGCTGTGGTAGTCACCATACAGCCCCCATTCAGTCACCTTGGTGCTATTTCTCTCAATGAATTGATTTCCTAAACGTAGGAGAAAGGTGGGATGGCAAAGAGAGAAAAGGGTGCCAAGTCAAACAAGTTTGACAAAAAGGAAACCCTAGAACAAAGCCAGACCAAACAAGGGCCTACATATTCATATAGTATATAGATTTTTTACAAAAATACAAAAACATAAGCCATGGATAAGATAGTATAATAGACCAACACTTAATAATTCCAAAAGGGTAGCCAAAGGTTTTCCTTCATTTCTCTTTTCTGGGAGGAACTCTGCTCTGGGTCCTAGTACTGGGCCACTTATTTTAGACCTGCAACTTTAATGATCACCCTTTTAGGGGCCTTCTCGGTGTTTTCTTTGACCTCTGTATCCATGGATTCTTTGTCCTTCAAGCTACTCAACACAAGCCTCATATTCTCCTTACCCCCCTCAGCTTTGACAACTTGGTCTTGTAGGATGGAAATCCTTTGTTCTTGCATTACTATTTCAGCATTCAATCATCCAATCCTTTTATTCTGAACCTCGATTTTGTGATGACACTCCCTTACTTCCTGGACTAGGTTTTTGTTAACAAGTAGGATGGTATCCGTTGTAGCTTCCACCCTCAACAATCTGGCCTCCTAGTCCACAAAGGTTTGATCTCTATCTTTGTTGGCAGAGCATTCACCCCCGTCCTTAGCACCTTGCTTCAAATTGCAAAGAACATCCGCGATGCCTTTCGTGTTATCCTTCCCCCCCCCCCCCCGCCGCCGCCTTTTTTGAAATGTTTCATGGCCACAGCTAGGGTTTTATTGTCAGGATTCCATTTCACCAGGGATCAGGGGTTGAGTGTGGATTAAGGGTTTGCCATTTTGAAACAGTTCCAAAATAAGGCCTTGATGCAGGGGCACATCCACTTTATCATTTTTGAAATCAAAGATAGAAGCAGTTAGGGATCTCAAAAAGAAATAGGGTAGGCTCATGGCGTGATTTCTCCTCAGATAGTTGAGAATTGAGAGGTGATATGAGAAGATTTTTCTGAACTTGCCTTCTAAGGTAATATATTTCATTACCACCCTATAGACATCTGCCTAGCACTCGGGGAGACAACTTCTGGCAATGCCATCATCATACATCACAATTCTCTCACTAGGGCCAAAAAAAGTGTTGATTTCATGTTTGCGCCTAGTTTTATCCTTGAAGAGTTTGAGTCCCTCCAAGGATAAACTAGTGGCTTCAGCTATGGCTTCCTCTGTGATACAAATCTCAACCCCCCTCAAATTAAAAACTCCCTTCCACCCAGGCGTTTCCAAAATCAATTGAAAGTTGAGGGTCATTACCTTTGAGACGTTGGATATAATTCGAAAACTCCCCTCTTCGCATGAGTCTCCAAAGCGTGGCATCATTCTTGAGATGAAGGAAAGTAGTCGGTTCCGTCCTAACTCTATCTCCGCCCATCCTGGAATGAACACCCTACAAATTATTTGAACTAGCCAAACTGGAACCACAAACCCAGAGCAGGAGAACTAAGCACAAAAATGAATGATTCATTTCCTTTCCCGAGAGATAAAAGACCTTCTCATGGTACAAACATGTGATACTTGGGTACCATCATTTCTAATCCTGCAAGGTCTTTTCATTATTAATCAAATTTAAAATGTTTAGCCATGGTATGAGATCACCTAGCCACGTCACCTTTTCTAACATATTGTTTCCATAATTGGCTTAAGCCATCTGCGGGTTTATTGCCCGACCTGTAAATATGATGAATCTCGACTTTCTCGAATGATGTTAACAATAGTTTAGCCTCCATAATGATGTTGTTTAATCTCCATCCAATGTTTCCCTGTTTCTTAAGGGCTTTGACTACGCAAAGTGAGTCACCTTCTATGACAAGGGATTTGATGTTCATAGATATACATTGTTGTATACCCCAAAGCATAGCCATTAACTCGGCATAATTATTTGAGTGATTTCCCAAAGGCCCCACGTAAGCTCTTATACATACCCCTAAGTGATCACGTATAAGGCCTCCTCCCCCAACAAGCCCCTCCACCGGTTTTGCAGAACCATCAAAGTTTAGTTTGAAGCTACCTTCAGGTGGACATTCCCACTTAGTATTGTTTTTATTAATAATCACATTTTTGGTTTTATCCTTACTTGTGGGATTGAGATTCAAGCCATGCAGAATGGACCTTTCCAAGATAGGGAAAAACTTAGAGGATTTATTTTTAATGATCTGTGAGTTATCCTTTAGAGTTTGGCCTATTCTCCCAACAACCTTTTTATACTAGATGATTGATTGCAAAAAATGTGGTTGTTTCTCTCCAACCAAAAATACCCCAGATTATATGAGGTAGAGCACATTTCCATACCTCTTTAGTGAAGTCATGTTGAAAATTGAAACACCATTGTTCCGGAAGCATAGAAACATCTCTAGGAAGGACCATTTGAATCCTGAAAAGATCAAGGACAACAAAGAAGACTTGGAAAGAAAAGGTACATTCTAGAAAGAGATGATTAGCAGTTTCATCATGTTGTTTGCACAAGCTACATCTATTTATAATAATCATGCCTTTCTTTCTAAGTTTATCCACTATCAGGATCTTTTTTTGAACCACTTTCTAGAAGAAGAAATTAATTTGAGGGATAAAGGTTTTTATTCCAGATCTTCTTCTAGTAGCTATTTGATTCAATTTGCTCAAATTTCAAAAGGTAACCAGATTTTACCTCATAATTTCTAGAGTCCATGTCCCGCCATATCAATTCATCTTGTGCTCTTTTGTGAGGTATATGACATTCCTTAAGATCCTGATTTAGAGAATCAAAAGGGGGTTGAGGACCTATGTAGTTTGGGGGTGGAAGAATCTGAACCCAACTTCTCTCCTCATTCCAGTAGTTGCACACCATCTCACCAAATTCTAGGATAAAGTAATGTCTTAAGTGAATCCATGGCTCTTCCATTTTGAGGGCTTTTTCCCTGATCCAAGGATCATCCCAAAATTTAATCTTTGTGTCATCCCCGAGATTCCATTTAGACCCCTTAACCAACAAATTTCTAACTTGAATGAGGTTATTCCAAAAGATCGAGCCTTTAGGGAGCTCCTGTTAAAAAAAAAAGCCTAAAGTGCTGCCAACATTCTACAAATATTTTGCCTTAAAAATATCTGTCGAAGTGCCTTCTTTGTGCATTCTCCATCCAACTTTTGCAATTAAGGCACGATTCATGAACTGTAGGTTCTTCAATCCAATACCTCCTCTGTCTTTAGGTTTAGTAACCTTATCCTAAGCTATCAATGGTATTCTTGTCTTGTCTTCCAAGCCCGACCATAAGAATATTTTTTGAATACTCTCAATGGATTTCCTGACTTTCATTGGAATGATGAAAATAGACATTATGTAGACAACTACTCCCTGCAAGGAGCTTTGAAGGAGTTGTGCTTTTCCGGCCTGAGATAGCAAGGAACCTTTGCAGGATGCTTATTTTTTGTAGAACCTCTCAATCAATTTATTCCATCCCCCTTCTTCCATTTTTCTCCCACAAAGTGGCATACAAAGGTAGCTGTCCGGAAGAGATTTAATATTACACCCAAGGATGTTGGATAACCTGATTTGCTAATCATCCTTAACATTAATGAAGAAACAAAATCTCTTTCAAAAATTTACTTATTGGCCCGAGGCTTATTCATATTGTTGAGTGATATTTTTGAAATAGCGAGCCTCCTGAATAGAAGCTTTCCCAAAAAGCACCATATCATCCACAAATTGTTGAAGGCTCTAGTTAGCCACCCCATTAGCAACCTTGACTCCTTCCAGTCTTCCTTCATTTAGAGATTTTGAACATAGCCTTCTCAAGGCCTCCACCACAATGATGTAAAGGAAAGGGGATAGAGGGCCCTCTTTCCTAAGACCCCTTTCCGAGTTGAAGAAACCTTTTGGTTTACCATTAATAATGACTGAGAAGATGGGGGAAGAGGTGCAAGATTGGATCATTTTTTTATAGTGTGGATGAAAACCCAATTTATGTAGGAAGGAAATCATGAAATTCCATGATATATGATCATAGGCTTTTCTCATATCAAGTTTAACAATCATATCCTCTTTATTAGATTGTTCCACTGAATTTATTGTTTCATGGATGGAAATGATGTTGTCAAGAATCTATCTTCCAGACAAAAATGCACCATGATTTGGGGATATAAAATTGCATAGAACCTCCCTCATTCTGAAAGCCATAATTTTCAAAATAATTTTATACATAGTATTACAAATACTTATTAGTTTGAAATCCCCCAACTATTTGGATCCTAGTTTCTTTGGTATGAGGGTTATAAAGTATGGCTGACTTGTTTGAGTAGGTTGTTAGATCGAAAGAAATCTCAAACAACTGTAACCACCTCTTTTTTAATAATGTCCCAATAAATCTGGAATAAAAATGCAGGGAACCCTTCAAGTCCTGGGGTTTTATCCCCTTCCATTTTAGATAAAATAACTTTGTTTTCTTCCTCCGAAGGAATGGAAATTAACTCTATGTTTTCCTCCTAGCTTATGACAGAATAAAAAATATTTAGAGTTTCAAAGATGGAATTCCCAAGTGGAGGTTTACCTTTAGCAAACAAATTTTTAAATAAGGAAATGATGCTATTTGAAATATCCATTACCTCAGTAGCCATTTCACCATATTTTTTGTTATTTCTTGAATCCACCCTTTATTTGATTTAATAGTAGCTAAAATGTGGAATAATTTTGTATTATGGTCACCCTGTTTAAGCCAATTTATTATGGAATTTTTCTTCCAATAAATCTCTTCCTTACATAGGATAGTATGAAATGCTACTAAAATATTTATTTCCTTGTCTTTTTCATCACTAATCTAGCCTCCTTCTTCCATCATATCTTCCAATTCAAGGAGTTCATTGGAAATTTTACTTTTTTGTAAGAAGATATTGCCAAAAATATCTTTGTTCCATTTTTTATCTTTGATTTGATATTCTTTAATTTGGCTCACTTGGAACATGTTGTTTCTTGTAGTTTCAATATTCCACCATTCCTCTATGATTTTTTCTAGATCTGGATGGATAGTCCACATCTTTTCAAACCTAAAGCGTCTACCTTATCCCCAAATCACCATAGTTGAGAATGATTGGGTTATGATCAGACCTTACACGAGCCATAGAGGAAAGAGAGTACTGTTGTTCTTGACTCCATTGATAATTAACAACCTCTTGAATTCTTAATCTGATTGGTAGTCACATGATCTCCACTACGTGTATTGCAGTAACATAGTATTTTTTGTCTAGATCTTTAATAGACTGCTAGTAAGTAATAACCTAGGCAAGTTGTAATATCCCATAGAGGTCGGACTCCGCATAGAAATTCGACAAAAAAATAACCAATTATTTTCTAATGGATCAATAAAATGAAACTAACATATAAAATATACCAACTGAGTAAATGAGGCTACAGGGTGAGAAGCCCAAAGTGGCGAACTTCATTTACCATGGCCTTCCCCTGAGTAACAAATGCTTATGGTGCTTGTGTGCTATAACAGTTTCCCATTGAGGTGAACTCGGAAATAAAATTCTGACAATTTTTTTTTCCTAGATGCAAAATAAAATTCATATAACCATATAATAATACAGTTCGCTAATCCTGGGAAAGATGAGTTAGATGGTGAGAATGTTCAAACAAAGTGGTGAACCTCATTCACCATTCTTCCCCCGAGTAGCAAACTGCTTACGGTATGTCGCTGCCTTAAGAGCATCTTAGAACTTATGATTATTACCCGCAAAAATCCACTTCATGAGGACTCAGAAATATCTCATTAGGGCAATGACTGCAACTAATGAATGTCGTTTGGGTAAGGGCAAACAACCATAGTAACTACAGTCCAATCCGGCTGGGATATATCAGTCACAAAGAATCCATACCAGATCTCTGCTAAATGATGGTTAAATCATGCATATAACTCAGATTATTACCCCTATACAGTTCGCTGTCACATTGACCTTCAAAACACCAACCGATCATGCAAAAATCAAGTCGCCAAGCATGGGAACAAGCAGCCAACGGAGAGGCATACTTACTAAGAGAAATTGCTGTCAGTTTGCACACAGATTTACTCTTAAAACTAGTTACCAAACAGTGGAATCAATTCGCTAGGGTTTAGCAAGATACACTGAATAGTTTGCTGATCATATATGACCAAAAACACACATTCAACTGCTTAATATTTTCCCAATGAAGTCGCTGGGTGTAGGAACAAAAACCAGATTATTATTTATCAAATACTAACACCAAACTTGCCTTGAATAAGATGTTGTAAAAAGAAGATAATATCATGCAACCAGCTGATCGATTCACATCAAATATTGCTCTAAAAACAGTCCACAAACACCATGAGAAGTCGCTAGGACTAAAATGAAGCATACACCCCAAAATGACTTGCAATGGCACTCACAAACCAGCTGCTACAGTGAATCGCTACAGTGATTCGCTACGGTAAAAACATGAAGATTTCAATTGTAAACTTCATCTAAAAATTTGCTAAAGCAAAGGACATGGATTTCACAAACAAATACTTCAATTGAATCTCAAACCAGCTCAATACAACCTCCCACGCAAGAGAGAGAGAGAGAACACCGATGGGCATGCATCCCAACTCCAAGTATGGAGTATCAAATAAATCTTATCATAGCATGAATGTAACAATGATCCTAGCACTCCTTTTATAAGCAAAGAGGCACAAAATTCGAAATCCCTAGGAGAGGGAAATTATTAAATAAAAGTAATTTATTTTCCCTAGGTGTGGCGTCCCCCGTTTCTAAGGGTGATTTTATCAATAAAAGATTCCACCTAAATATTTATTTAATTAATTCCTCATTTAATTTTATATTTTGGGAATGGCCTCAAACATGCCATAATTGTGTTTACACTCTGAAGATAATTATTGCCTTCTAATGGCACAAAATATGGATGGCTGGCCTTTGAATATTTGGTAATTATTTAACTATAATTTTCCCTTTTCCCAAAGCACAAATCTGAAAAATAGGACATAAGGGTCTTCAGAAAATGGGGACATAACTATGTTAACAAACTAGAATTGCATTTATTAAAGGAGTTCAGTATCTACAAGGCTACGATTAAAGGATTTAAAATAAATAAATAATGTGGCTTCTCTTTTGGATGCATAGTGCCAAAGAGCCTCCCCTCCCCTCTCCTCTACACCCTTGTAAATTTGTAGCTCATCAAGGATTGTCTCTATGGGTTTCATTAGACATCATCTTTTCTAGACATGCGTTGAGGCTATTCACACTTCGGCCGACCTCTTCATTCAGTCTTAAAAGAATCAAAGAAGACAAATTTGGGGTTTAAGTATTGGGCAGCTGCTTGTTCCATCAGCAATCAATTATGTGCCAAATGGGTTCATTTTTTAATTTTTATTATGTGCATAATAATGTTCAATGGCTTGTTGACATTGTCTCTAGAATTTTACAAATAATCCAATGGGATTTTTTGCCTTCTACAAGGCATAGAACTGTGACCAAAGGTTCTGTCATCTAAAACAATTATTTGAATTATTAAAATTAAAATGAAGAGAAGTTTGACCAAAAAAACAATTAAAGTTCAATAATAAATTTAATTACCAAGAATACTTTTTAAAAAGTTTTACCAGGGTAATGGAGTTAATTACTTTATAAAATTTTAATCATAAAGTTTAAAGTTACCTTAAGGATTTCCTTTGTGCTCTTCACAAACTCGTCATCAACAATGCTCTTCACGGCCCTTTCTCCTTTGGCCTTCTCAGTTTTAAAAACTGGCCGAACCGGAACCAGAACCAGAACCAGAACCGGCCGGTTCGACCGGTTTAATAGTTTTTTTTCATGAACCGGTCGAAGAACTGGATCGGCTGACCGGTCCAGTTTCAACCCAAACCGGCCAGTTTGACTCTACACACCCGTATACAACAATTTTAATTAAAAAAACATTTTTTTTTAATACATTTTCTATTTTTTATTTGTTTTAAAGCCTAATTTTGCTATAAACTACCTTTGCACATATATATATGAATATACTATATATATATAAGAGCAAACTTTGCATATTTTGTGTGTAATTGTTGGAATCATGGGTTTTAACCTTTCAAATATATTGTTTTCATTAAAAATATAAAATTTTATGTATTTTTTAGTAAACCGGTTTAGTTCTCTCAGCTCTGTGAGGTTCCGATTTTTAAAACATTGTAGGGACCACAGCTGGGTAATTTGACTGCAAGTAAGCAGATGTGCTAACTTAACCAATAGTTGTCAGAGTTGGTCTCATACACACAAATTAAATAAACAGATAAATCACAACAGTCAGCAAAGAGGGAAAAAAATAACTTCTAACCTAGATCTAAGATAGCACAAAGTTTATCAAAAACCTTTGAATATAAGTACTCAGCAAAGTAATGTAGACACAAAGTTCAATTCAATATAAGTACTCAGAAATCCACCTTTTATTCAATTCCCAGCTTTCACAGAAATCACATCAAGGGTTCCAGCATAAAGTTTGAGAACTCAAGAATGCTCCAGTTATAAAAGCCTCTGCTAAACAAGTTCTGATAAATAAGTTGTGATCCTTAACCTATAGGCTCTTCCTCTATTTATAGTGCATAGAGTGAAAATAAAAATAGGAAACTTTCAATGAACTCCTGCATATGGAAGCTATGAAAAAGGAAACAGTTGGTGATATTTCTCCTAAAATTCTATTTTGCATGTCATGTATGATTTACGACTGAAGACTAAATCAATGTCTTGCATGTTTGCCATCTATTCTTAATTAAAAGGACCTTTTCAAACATCTTGAAGTAATGGCTTTTAACCAATTACTTTAGTTTTACAATTTTTGTCCGAGAAAATAAGGAGAAGAAGAAAGAGGGGAAGAAAGAAGTCATTCCAGATACAACACTTCATTCTTTCCCTTGATCTGTCAATTAATTCGCTGATAGACATGTGCTCCATGTCTGTATCACTCACTTCAGTGGGCTTGGACACTATGCATGATTCTGCTGGATTATCTTTGTCATCGCCCTTCATTCTGCTTGAACCAACTTTTGTCTGAGATCTCCTTTTTCACTTTTACCAGAAGCTTTTGCAATTGTGAGAGCTGGATCTATTTGTGCAGAAGCTGCAATGACTTCCCCTAATTCTTAAGATATATCTATTGTATTTGACATCAACCTTAGCTTAATTTTCACAAGTATGTGCACAAGTGAAATACTCCCGTAAACAATTCAGACAAACATTCAACTCATCACCCTTTTATTTTTATTGCATGTGAGCAACTTTGAATTCTGGAAATTACTCCGGGTGCAGGCAAATATAAGTAGGCTCAACGTGGGCTGAACTGGGAGATCGGGGACAACATGCATGAGCTTTGAGAGGGATTAAATGGGAGACCTTGCATGCATTTTCATGGGCTGTGTTTGGGCAAAGAACAACTGCGTTGAAATTGGAAGACAAAGTGCTTTTAAATTGGCAGACAAGGTCACAAATACCCATGCAATTCCTTTAAATGGTTTCCTTTGCTTTTTAATAATTGTGTGGATTTTAGGATGGGTGAATATAAAGGAAGGCAAGCTCATCAAAATTCATGATTTAGCTTGTATTTTCTGCCTTCTAAAAAATTGCGTGAAAATTAGAGGACAAGGATGTCAATTTCCATGATTCCCACTTAAGTGACTTTACTTTTGTGCACAATAGGCTGCGTGGAAAATTAGAGAGGGCAACAACGTGGAAAACCAAGCACTTAAAGTTTCACGACAAAACTTAAGTGAATTTTAACTTGTGATAAAAGGGCTGCGTGGATTTTGAAGAGGAAGGGTAGCTTGCCAAGGAAGACAAAGACTTCAAAAACCACGACTTTCTTTAGTTATTTCTCCCTTTTAATATTTGCGTGGAAATTGAAGGAAGAAGGCAGCGTGGATTTTGAGGATGGAAGGCAGCTTGGAAATCCACGATTTTAACTTAAACACCTTGCCTTAAATTTGCGTGGATTTTGGAGAAAGAAGGCAGCATGGATTTTGAAGATGGAAGGCAACTTGGAAATCCATGATTTTAACTTACACACCTTGCCTTAAATTTGCGTGGATATTGGAGAGGAGGGGCAACCTTTTGAAATAAGGCAAGCACATAGAAATCCATGATTTGACTTAAAAATGTTTGCGTGGAAATTGAAGGAAGAAGGCAACCAGAAACCACGACTTGGCTTAAGTAATTGCGTGGAAGATTAGAGAGGGTAGTTGCGTGGAAACTTGGAGCAATTGGATTCTTTTCAATTTGGTAGACAAGACCACAAACATCTATGCTAGTCTCAAGACTTTCCTTTGCAAAACATTGCATTCTTTCCTTAGGGCTGTGTTGAAAATAATAGCTTGAAAACCAACGTTTATTACTTAATTTTCCCTTTGTTCGAGGCAAAGAATGGATTTTCAAAACCCTATGCAATTGGACTAGATCCAATAGGAAGAAAGAAAAGGCGACGGGGAATTGCCAGATGGAACACGGAGAAAGACTGAAACCAAAACACAAAAGAAATAAATAAAAACAAAATACCTGAAAGAAGCTGCGAGCAATTGCTCGAAAATAATTCTCCAATTAGCTAGTCTGTAAAAACTCTTCCCTGGGTGAATGCTCCACTTTGAGGTAAAAGTAATATTGGTGTGGTAATAATGATGGGGTGAAGTGCTTTATATAACCTCAATTCTCTAATTTTATCTCAACCTATTTTTAAAAGAACTTTATTTATTAAAAATAAATAAAACACTTTCAGACTAAGTCTAGGAAAGGAATTGAGTGAGCTTTTGCATCTGGGTATTTGACGAACATGGTTTTATAACTTCCTGGGATACCTTTGAGCAATGCGAGCAACTGTAGGAAAAACAAAACACAAAAACATGACCCTTCACTCAAAAAGATAAAAAAATTTAACAAGGGGTAGTCCTAGATTTCAGGGTGAAATCATGGGGACACCAGTATATTTAGATCCGCTGAGCACAAGATCCAATAGTCCATATTTTAGCTGATGAAGTTAGCCAAGTCTTCCATGCTCTCTGTATACAAGTTAAGAATGCCTTTCTTTTAAGAGGGAATCAGGGGAGTATTGAAATCACCTCCTATAATCCATCTTGGCTCGTTAAACATCTTTCTGAATCTTGTCATTTCGTCCCAAAGCAACCGTCTACCTGTGGTAGAGTTGGGGGCATAGACATTTAAAAGGATAAATTGTTTATTGGAACTGATAATGGTGAAGCAAATGGCTATATAGTGTTGACTATTTAAAAAAGGATATCCCTTCAGAACATTCTTATTCCACATACAAAGTAGTCCTCCTGAAGCTCTAATTGAAGCTTGATAGTGGAAGCCTGCTTCTTTCCAAAAACATTTGCAAAAATCTTCCATCCTAGCTTGATTCATCTTTGTTTCCTATAGCATCATTATATCAGGTTTCTTGGTACTCCTAATATCTACCAAAATCCTATGTTTATTGGGATTATTTAAACCCCGTATATTCTAGGACATAACAATCATTTATCAGTAAACATTCTTTAGCCTGCCGCCAATGACCTTTGTCGTCCTTCCATTATGTCCTTCCTGGAGGCTCTTTCCCGTCTTTTTTTTTTCTGATGGTCTCCCTCGTGAGGTTTTGTTGGCCCTCACATCTGCCTTAGAAGCTCCTCTAGTTTGGGTGTTTCTTTCCTCTTCAGGGAAAGTCTTGGGCTTTTCTTTGCTTCCATTGAGGTTAGAACAGGGGAGCCCGAACCTTTGGGAACTTCATTCCCCCTTTCTTTTGTACTTACGGACAAATTTTTATATTCATCTTCCTTGGGCATATTATCACTGGTTTGAGGAGAAGATACAACAGGGTGTGAGGAATCAAACCTGTCATCACTTTTATTGGTCTCCAGGATTCGCTGTAAGTCCTCTTCAACTGTGGGAATATCCTCAAGGTGGATATCCAACAAGGTAAACTTGTTACTGGTTTCCAGGAGTTTTGCCTCTGGTCTTTGTGCAAAGAAGCCAGCATCCATGGTGTCTTGCACAATGGATCCAATGATATTGTCTTCCTGTAATGAACCAACTTCCACTATCTCCTCCAATTTTTCTGGTTCTAGCTCAACTAACTTTCCGATGACCTTTTCTTGACAGTGTGCTACTGCAACTTCCTCCATTAATGGCATTGCCTGTTCTAATCTTTGCTCCTTAGCAAAAGGAGGTTTGTTAATTTGCATCCACGTGGGAACACTCTTAGAGGGTCCACTTGCATCTTGATTTATGATTCCTTTACCTTTCAACTCTTCCCTAGACTTTCCTTTTTTATTTTTAAGTTGGGCCTTAAGGATAGCCTCTTCTTTGGATTTTGGACACATTTTGGCATTGTGACCCGCTCTATAACAAGAAAAACACATGAAAGGTGCAAACTCTTGATCAATTTTCTGGACATGAATGCCCCATTTTGATTTAAGATCTATGCTCCGTGGGAGATCAGCTTCTGGCACCACGTTGACACAGAAACATGCAAAAAGCAGTCGGGATTTAGCACTGGTGACTGGTGACGTGAAAATATCTATATTAATTAGCTATTGACAGCAGCAATTCTGCATATTTCCAATACATATTAAAGAAATGATTGGCTATGAGAGTGGTGGTCTGAAATCTGCCTCAGTTCAGACATGACAAGTCTCCCTGTTTCAAAACCAATTTTTTTTATAAGAGGTAGATACCTAATCTCAAATTTGCATAGAATCAGATGCAATATTGCTTCACTACCATTCCTTCCGCACAAAATTGACTAAGAAGCCTCCCTATTACTAGCCAAAATAACATTACCGGGCATTAGAAAACCTGTACATGGGTTTCTGGAAATCTATACCTGCCTCAATATCCTATAATAAAATACGCTGATGCCATGAAAAATTGACGAGGAATGAGTTGAGGGAGGCTGCCATGTGTTTGTATACATGATTATTCATCAAGTGGGCATAGTTGTGGAGTTCTAGGTCATCCCACCTTACCAATTATGTAAACTTATACTCCAAATAAGGCGTTATGTTGTATAAGAAGGGCTTGTAAAGCCTTCCATTGACTGCTTGTCCCATTTATGGGGTTTTTTCACAATTATGTGGCTCTTTTTGGCTCCAATTACGCTCGTTTAAACCATTTCAAAGGCCATTTTGAGTAACATGAGTTCCAAATTGATAGTTAATTGCCATTTTTGAATCCATAACAAAAGTCTCCTCCCATGTCAGGATAGAAACTTATTTCCTATGCATGTAATGTTGTGATTATTTTTTGATAAAGAATTCAACATATATTGAACACTGGGTATTTTACCTCTTTTAAAAACTGTCAGTTAGACGACGGTCCTATTCAACAGCCAATGCTCATATGAAGCAGTGTGCTGCTGCTGGTTACCTTTGAGAATGCTTGATAATTAATAATTATCACGTCACCAAATGCTTGGAACTCTTGTGCATTGTGTTTGTTCCTTTTGTATGTGGCATGGTGTATTCATATGAAATTATAATTGAGCTTATTATTAGATATGAATATAGTTGATTGCAATGAAACATCTGTTTGGGCAAGGTTGAATTTCTGAAGTTGAATACAAAATTTGATTGATGTGTAAGTCTGATTTTCATCAAAGGTGATATCCCTAAAGGAAATATTTTCATTCCAATTCTACATGCTCAATAATTCTTTGTTAGTGACTGCAGGTGATATCAAAAGAATCAGCAGGCATGCTAAATTACTTGTCTGGAGGAGCATGGGATCCACATGATATAAGTATTCTTTCCATTGCATGTGATACTGGTGTCCAATTTTGGGATCTTCGCTCATTGAGGTAATTGACATCACTTATATCTTATGCAGAGGTTGTTGAAATGCTTTTTATTTGGAAGGTTGCCAATATCCAATACCGAGTGTTTTCCCATAAGCTGAGATGATGCATGCTTTGTTCTGATTCAAAGCTTTTATCATCAATCTCAATGCTTGTGAAATTTTAAATAGCAAAAGTTGTCAAAAGATAACCACTGAATACTCATCTTCTTTAGCTATACACCCACCCTTGTATTCAACCACTTAACCGATCACTTTTATTGCATTGCAAACCGGAAGGTCTACAAAGATGTAAGCCATTGAAATATCCCTTATGGGATACCACTCAAAAACACAATATATATTATATATATATATATATATATGGCAGTGAACTAGTTTCGATTTAAATTCGCAAAATAATTTTTCAAAACCCTTGAAAATTTGTAGAGAGCTTGCTAATAATAAAACCAACACTAGGAAAATATTTTTGGAATTTTTCAGATAATAAATCATTGCCAAAAATTACAGAATGCCCTAGGCAGCTGGAAAACTTCAAAAATTAATCTCTCTCCAAATACAAGTGCAAAAATTCTGAAAATTTGGAAATAACTTCTATTAATAATGTAAATGAAACCCCAACCTCTAGATTCCGTAGCCGCACTTGGGAAACCCTCCAAAAATAGCAGCGAAATCCAAAAGTGGGTCGCTACCCTAGAAAAGAGGCCAAAAACCCTCTGAAAAGTCTCCAAAAATGGCGCCCAAACCTGCCCTTATCGCTACAGCCAACAATTGATCTGAAACCCTTTATTTTTCTTCACAAAAAGGCCCAAAAATCCTCAAAAACCCTCCTCTGGAAGCTCTGAAAATTATCTCTTTAAAGCAGCCCTAAATCAGCTACAAAATGACAAGCTAGGATGGATCCCTCACCGCCAAAGAATGCCCTGCTAGCTAGGGATGGATCTCTCACCACCGAAGCTAGGGTCCTTGTGGGATCTTACTCCACAAGCTGGAATATGAGAGTATGCAAGTGTGTCTTCCCTTTCCTCCCCAAAATCCTTATATAATTTTTCCAAAGCAACAAGAGGCCCAAATGGCCCTAATCGACCCCCTCTAGAAAGGACCAACAATACGTAAAGTAACTTAAGTTACTTTACCCCCTTCAAGTCGCCATAGGACATAAGTGACCCCCAACGTAATATTATAACATTAAAGTGTTATGAGACCCCCCCTTAACGACAAAACATAACATTTATTCCCACCAAGTCACTTTATGCTTATGTCAATGCAAAACTATAACAAATGCACTAGGTGGTAATAGATATTCATACCCAATAGCGTCCAGAGACTATAGCCCCTCGGGTATGACCAAAGCTAAGACTAATGAAAAACCTCCTAGGCCATCTGCTCGGAAATAGAGACATTACAAGCTGAGATGATGCATGCCTCGTTCTGATTCAAAGTTTTTATTATCAATCTCAATGCTTGTGAAATTTTAAATTGCAAAAGTTGTCAAAAGATAACCACTGAATGCTCATCTTCTTTAGCTATACACCCACCCTTGTATTCAACCACTTAACTGATCACTTTTATTGCATTACAAACCAAAAGGTCTACAAAGATGTAAGCCATTACCTGCATCCAGAATGGGTATTTAAATGATGCTTTATACATTCCAGTACCCTCAAAACTGTATCAGCTCTTCAATCTCCCCCAAACACAGAAGTACATGTTTACAGACATGCATGCATGCAATTTTGTATTTATGCATGTATATGCACAGAGGTAAATGACTCAATACAATTGCGTACGCTTTTGATACATGTAAATTTTGAAGCTATCCATAACCTGGTTGCTTCTTTAGGTATTAATAAATAGCTCCTTTTGCAACAAACTATATGAGCATGGAGTCTTAGGAAAGTCTATAAACCACCGAGAACAGACAAGAATGTTTGGCCTCTGCCATTTGATACACATGCTAGATAAAGTGCTTATGGCTATTTACCCAGAGTAACATAACTTCAGTTCACTATGATATGACAAAACAGTCAACTTTCCACATGATAAAACCTGAAAACTAAAAAGTAATATATTAAGATTTTAAAAGAAGAAATGGAGACAATTCCATTTATAAATGATCCTTTGTTTATACATCAAACGAGTAATGTTCTTGTAAAATTAGGAAAACATGAAGATGTTTTACTAAATGATAATTTACCAGTCTTGAAAACCGAAATTTCTAATTTACAGTCAACAGTTCGTAGTTCACAATTATATAATCCAATGATGAAACAAAAACTCAATTGCAGATTGTATAACATGAAACAGGCAGAAACAAGATGATTGGGGCTGCACCAAATTTCACTCTCCATTCCTGGAAAAACCTTTGATGGTGTTAATAGCGTTTCCCCTCGCTCTAAGTAGTTTATTTCTTCATTTGCAAAAAACCTTTCTTCCCAGTTTCCATTGTTGAATCTGATGATCGATTGACATCGTAAATATTGATGAGTTTGCTATCTGTGTTTATCGTCCAATTGTTTGTCACAGATTTGAAGATTGTAGTGGACAAATACTAAAATGTTCATGTATTTTTTCTATATCCAGTTATGTGTATTCAAGATTATTTTCTCAAACATATTCTATTGACACTCGCAACTGGAAGTAGCACATCTTTGAGCCAAAACGAGGATAGGAAACTTTTAAATAATCGAAGTGTCTGTCAAACTCCACACATAAAGTAGATCATATATTGCAAAAGTTAATAAGTAAATCAAAATAAGAAAATATCTAGGATAAAAAGAACTGAATCCTACTCAAACCTAGTATACTATGTACTGTAAATTTAATATTTAAAATGAAAATAAGATCTTAAATCTAGATAAAAATGAACTAGACTACAATAAAAATTGGATTCCAGCCTCTAAGAGAAAAAGAGTCACCTGGTAAGACAGTCTTCCTAGCTTAGATTGCTTGTTCATACCCAACTCAGACATTACTAATCACATACGTCTAGATTCACTGGTTGATAGAATCATATATTGTGTAGTCTTTGAATGCCATTTGAAAGCACAAGAAGAGGCCTTTCATTACCTCTGAGTTCTATAAGGCATATCACACAAATATGCCTCCTTAATGCAGTATCTAAAAGCTTTCCAATGTTTGTGTGGCCGAAGTTGCTACATGCAATCAGTGATATTCAACATAAACTTGTTTTTCTCCGATCATGCCCTTATTTTTAGTTCATTGGTTATTATTGGCCTCCTTGGCCCTATTTGTAGTCTAAAAGTTGTTTCCCTTTACCTATATCTCCCCATCTTTCATTCTCAATACTTTTATCCATTGGTTTGAATCTTTAGCCATATCACTGTCATCCCAATGACATCTACATCATCTGTCCTCTTGCTATTGATTTTATGTCTGATGAGAACCTCTTAGTTTAAGTTTCTTCCTTTTTGAAAAACATTTGTATCATTTTTCTGTCCTGAACATCAGTTTCACTTGTTTTGCCTGGTTTGTGACATCTTTCCCTTCATTGTGGAGATCATTGTCCCAAATAAAGACATCTCTAACATAGGTAATCTACTTCCCTGTTGTTTCTTTCAAAGGTTTGTCTAACCATTTGATCAAGTATTTTTTAATTTCTGAGTTTCTAATTGTTGGCTAGATTTTTTGCACAGTTGAAAACCTAGGCAGTCATGAGATAAATCTCCCTCATTTGCCGGTGAGGCTCCCGTGTAAGATTTTGTCAATTATATTTTCTAATATCTATTTGTTGGTTTTACTTTAACCGCGTAGCTCATGCACCATAGCTAGACAATTTGCAGCAAGTAAGCAGCTGTAAAGAAATATGTGCGGAAGAAGAAAATAATTGAATATGGGAAGAAAGGGAAGAAGATGTGCAATGTAATATCCCCTTTATGGGATCAATGGAAAATGCAACACTCAAATAGAAAACAACACCACCAGTGATTAGAAGTCAGATTCACATGATAAAACCCAACCAATAATACCTGACCCTTCAATAAATTACTCAATGAGCTCATGCAAATAGTGAACAAACTCAGCTGATTCGAAAGGCAACAATCTACTTCTAACCAACCCAACATAGACTGCACTAAAGTCAAACCTTTGATATAGCTTGCTGATATTTGTGCCTTAGAATCATGTAACAATATACCATTTATAAGTCCCAAAGGGAATCGCCAGGGCAGAGAAGTATGGCAGACTTAGAGAGGAAATGGAATATAGATTTTGTGGTCATAGAATATTTAATACTTCACCCAAACCAGATCGCTGCCACAGGACCTTCCAAGCACCATTAAAACATGCAAAAGTCGCTGTTCCTAAGCACCACAATGAAGGATGAAGTCGCTGTTTATAAACCCTTAAAAATATGCATTAAATATATGGATCTGTGTGCAAATACTTAGTCAATCCTCCTTGCATGGATACTTCTTACTTCAGAAATATATGCCAACAACCCACAGCAATAAAAGAGCCCGAACTTGTCCCCAAACAGCCAATGTCCACTCCAGATGAGGTCGCAGATTTCAAGGGAGACAAACAACAATCTATTTTATGCCAAAATCAGACCATCCACATCCAAATATGGTCGCTGTAGCTAACAGATGGGTACCAACAAGTTCACTGGTTATTTAGAACCCTAAACATGCATTCAACTATTCAAAATTCACTCCTAAATGGCGTTGCTGTTAGGAAGGAAGATCAATCTATCAATCACAAACATGAGTTTCTAAAGAGATCGCTGGACAAGGGAATAACAACAATCAAACTAGATAAGATTCAGATCTCTAAACACATGGATCTCATACCAAATCTGCCCCTAAACATCACAAGATTAGTCGCTAATTCTGGGAGGGACTTTATATAATAATCACACCAAAATATGCATAGATCTTAGTCGATTTTCTTCAAAGAACAATCTATATCCTAGCTGGTCGACTTCATATGATAAATGGTACACAAACAACTCACAATATCAATAACAAGTCGCCAAAGCTTATAGAAGGAACACCTCAACAAATCGACTTGCAAAAAGTATCAAACTCTTCGATTATCATAACCAGCTCAATAGAACCTCCCATGCAAGAGAGAGAGAGAACATAACACCAATGGGCATGCATCCCAGCTCCAAGCATGGAGTATCAAAATAACTTATCATAACATAATAATAATAATGACCCTAGTATTCCTTTTATAAGCAAGGAGGAACAAAATACGAAATCCCTAGGAGAGGGAAACTATTAAATGAAAGCAGTTTGTTTTCCGTAGGTGTGGCATCCCCTTTTCAAAGTATGATTTTATCAATAAAAACTACCTAAATATTTATTTAATTAATTCCCCATTTAATCTTTATATTTTTAGGAATTAAATTAAATAATTAAATAATTATTGCTTCAGACAATAATATTTAATTATTTAATAAAAATGTTCCCCTTGCAACATCCCAAAGCCTACGGGGAAGTATAGGCTAAGGGTCTTCAGAAATGGGGACATTACAATGGCAATGCAAACTATAATGCCCCTAATATTGAATGAATATGAGGATCCTCCATAACCATTGATATCCATACTTGTGGAAGGTTTGTGACAAGAAAACCAATGTATTGCTCACACCTTAGCAAAAAGAGTTGTGGATCTATGTTCAAGCAAAGTGAAGACATGTATCCAAGGTATGAGCTCTTTTGTTTTTGATGATGAATTGTTGACATCTAATGATTGCATGGAGTTGAGTGGTTGCAAGGAGAAATTAGATTTTTTTGAAGAGCATGAAAAAGACATTGGTAACAAGCACATGCGCGATGAAAGGGAAATGATGGCAAGGGAACATATGAAGGAAAAATCCAATTTGAGGGAAATTGTTTAACCCCACTGTGAGTCATTTGAAGGACAAGAAGAGAGCATGAGT
This sequence comes from Taxus chinensis, assembly GCA_019776745.2. Classification (NCBI taxonomy): domain Eukaryota; kingdom Viridiplantae; phylum Streptophyta; class Pinopsida; order Cupressales; family Taxaceae; genus Taxus; species Taxus chinensis. The sequence continues at coordinate 467,652,981 of CM034152.1, forward strand.
CTCATAAAGGTTCTTAATCCAACATGACAATCATGTTTATTCACCCAATTTTGGCGTTGTAAATAGAAGGAAAGTCAGTGCATGAAGACAAGCCAAAGAGAACTGAATGATGCATGCTAAAAATAAATAAAATAAATTTCTTTAAAAGCAACCAGCAACATGCATAATTGGGCGCCCAACTTGTGTGAATAAACATGATTGTTTATTAATTCAATTGCCAGGAATAGGAAGGGCTATTATTAAAAATAATATGCTGAGGGTTATATAAGCATGGGCTGCCATAATGAAGAAGCAATTAATTGTTATGCTAAGGATTGCAGCCTGGACAGTTTTGGCGCCAAAGAAAGGAGGTTTTTGCATCAAAGAAGTATTTTTCATTGCCAGGGAGCTTCAAAGTTTGGCGCCTAGGGTTGGAAGAGCTTGATTTTTGCTTTGTTAATTATCTGCATGTTGGTACAAGTGCCCAGGTGAAGTTAAAAATATTTATGCTTGTTTTGCATGCAAGCAAAGCCTCAAATTTTAGGGCAGCGGGCTTTATATGCAAATTTTTGTGATAAAAATCAAGTGTTTATGTTTTGGATTCCATCTTTGTCTGAATTAATTGCAGGTATTCATTACAAGTGCTCATATAAGTAAAAAGGGAGTTCAAATCAATGTCAGGTACATTCAATATATCTTCTAAATCTGAAGAAATTTGTCAGATCTGCACAAATTAATCCAATTGCAAAGAATTTTGGCAGGATTAAAAGAAAAAGAGCTCAGACAAAGATTGTTCCAGCCATGACGAAGCCATGATGAAAGAGAAAGATCAATAGAATCATGCATAACTTCCAGATTTGTTGAAGTCAATCATACAGACATAGGCCCTGAACCTATCATTGATTTAATTGACAAATCTAGATCTCATAATTGCAAAGGCTTCCGGCAAAAATTCATCCTCTTGTTTCTAACGTAGTCGTGTAGAAGTTAGTGCATGAAAAATTCCTTCCAGGATCTTGTGCATGTGCTCCCAATCTTTCAGTTGAAGCCTTCATTGAATTGGCATTCACCCAGAGTGCTTTCCAAAATTTAAAATTGTTCATATGCAATTAGAAATAAAAATGATGAGTTTTGTCTGAATTATTTACGACAAACATTGCACTGGTGCATGTACTGAAGAATAACTACAAAAGCTTCAAGGATAAGAGGGAAGAACTGTTAGAGGCAACACCCGTAAGCAAAATCACATTCAGCTGCTTCCAGATTCAGTTTGGTGAGAATCAAAGGCAAGAGAATCAACTGCATGCAGAATATGGAAAAAAGAAGAAGACTGGAAGTGTTGCAGCTTTCTTCTATTCTCTTTTCCTATTTCTTCTTCTTTCTCTTATTTTCTTTGACAAAGTAATTGAGAAATCAATTAAATTATAAAACTTTAGTGATTGGTTTAAAAGTCGTTACTTGAAGAAGTCAATTATTTGGAAATAGGTGGCAGACATGCAAAATAGAAGGTTCTATTTTCAGTTATAAATCATGCATGTCAGGCAAAGAGGAATTCCAAGAGGGAGATTGCCAGTTGTTTCCTTTCCAACTTCCACATGTGCCAGTTCTGTTATAGTTTCCTATTTGTAATTTCCCCTCCATACACTATAAATAAAGGAAGAACCTACGGGTTAGAGATCAAAATTTGTAAGCAGTATTCTTGTGTTCCAGACTTTGAGTTGAAACCCTTGATAGCTTTTTGAAAGTGGAGGAATAAAAAGGAGGCTGATTTCCGAAGAACTTTGTGTCAACGGTGCATTTTGTTTCTTATTTCTTTCTAAAATCTATTCATAAACTGTGTTATTCTAGATCTAGATCTGAAAGTTTCCTTTGCTTCTAATTCTGTATTTCAAGATCTATTTGTTTATCTATGTGCATGCGATCAACTCTGTAAACTATTGATTGGGTTGCATATCTTCTTTCTTTTCTTCATGTTTTCCATTATTTTTCTCTTCTACGGATATTTCCTTTCTCTTACAGCTGCTTACTTGCTGCAAAACTGTATAGCTATGGTTTATGAGCTACATAGTTAAAATAATACCAACAAATAGATACTAGAAAATATAACTGAAAAAATCTTACACGGGAGCCTCACCGGTAAATGAGGGAGATTTATCTCATGACTACCTGGGTTTTCAGCTATGCATAAAATCTAGCCAACAAACATTAATTGTGGATTTACGTCTTTTTGTCAATCCTCCCTCTCTAGGGCTGACCACCCTCTATTCCAATGGTTTTTCCATTGTCAGTGTGGTCCTTCAATACTATTCCAATATTGTTATAAATGGTCCTCCATGATCTGTATACACATTATTTTCGCTTACTAATAATTTCTTTTGCAGGACTCGACACATTAATCTCCATGTATGTATGCCCTAAGGAGTACATTTGGGATCGGGTGAGCCAACTTGTAACACGTCATAAGAGATCATTGTGGCATTCCCCTTCCTACTACCACCTTACATCACCTTCACAACTGTTTGATTTGTCCTTCCTATGTTCCCATTTCCCCGCGTTGACCCCATTCTTCCCTCTTCCTACATTTTTCTTACACTTAGGTGATGTCATTGATCTGACTGATGATGTCTTGTAGTACGCATTGTTTTGGCCAACATCGTCGTCCCGACCAAGGATGTCCTCCAAAACTGAGTAATGTCTTTTATGGTGTAAGATCATATTCATAGGTTTCCCAGTTGTTATTTGCCAATATATCATTGAATAATCCTCTCTGCTTGTGGTTGCAAATCATCTTAGGAAGAAGAAGATGACTTAGGGTTTAGAGGGGTGAACATTGATGATAAACGGTTGAAGCATTGGGCTGAACATCTCTCTCTCTCTCTCTCTCTCTCTCTATTAGAAGCATGGACATGCTAAACCCATAACTTGTAGGATGCTCTAACAGAAAAACGATACAACAGGTGGGAAACCACAGAAACGAACAAGTTACAGTAAGAAATGCCTCAATTCAAAGAGGCTTAGGTGAAAATATTTCGAGGGACAGTATATTGTGCCTGCAATATGCAAACTCATATCGTATTATACTTATCTAATCCTTAATACTCAAAATAGTTCATTTGTTATTTTATATTAGGATTATGATGTCTGATACATTATTGATCATGTATGAGTCTTAAGTAGGCTACCATAACATCGTGTATGTTGGCAACTTTTACAGTTGGTATGAATGGGCCTATTCCACACTCAAAATAAAGAAAAAGTAATTATTATATATTCTACTTTTGGATTGCAGGTCCAACCATTCTCGGTACACAGGGAATGAAGGTGACCCCTAATTTAATATTTATGTATTAGTGTTCTTTAATTTATTAATAAGAAGGTACATTTCCTGGGTATTCTGCATTCCATAATTGTGACAGAAAAAAATGGCTAAAAGAGTAACTATTTTGAATTTTTAATATTTTTAAGAGGGTAGTGCAGGGAACCATTAGAAATGGAAATCAAATTCACTGCATTTCAGAAATTTCAAAAGGTTTTGGTCTGAGTTATCAGCAGAGTTTCCAATTAGTAGAGGGACCGACTGTTAGGCTCAGCTGGAGGAAAGAACACATCCCACTGATCATATGCCTTATCAGCTAAGCTATCAAAAGAAACAAGTGGAGCGACTAGTTCAGGAGTTATTAGAGAAAGGATTTATTCAACTTCTTAAGTCACCATTTGAGGCACCAATGGTGCTTGTCAATAAAAACGCCACCTTACAACTATGTTTTGATTATTGTGCCTTGAATAAGGAAACTTTTAAGGACAATAAAGCTCTTTGTGCTTTTCAAAAAAAAGCTGGCAAAGTTGGGATTTGCAGAGAAGATGCCCAAAGCAACTTCTGGTAATGGTCATTGCCACTACGAGTTCTTCAATTGCTACTCAGAGTCTTCATTGCACTCTTATTGAAAGACCCCGCTCATCTTTCCTACAAACAACCTCGTAATCTTTAAAATAAAGAAGCTTTTACATGTAGATACTTATTAAGACTTTTTTTACTGTCTGAATTATTTCCTTTTTTCTAGGAAGAGTTTCATGTTAATATGCACGTAATATAATTTTTACAAGTGTTAGGTTTTATTCTATTATCATAGTTCTTCTGAATACCGATGGACATACCACTACTCTCTATGTGTTGACTAGCGTAATCTCATGTTTCATCATTGTAATATATCTAAATATATTGTGTTACCTTTTCTGAAACAGACAAATTAACTCAATAGGGCATCCCCAAGTTCGCGATCTAGATTACAATCCCAATAAGCAGCACATAGTTGTAAGTTTCCAAATTCAGTGGGATTTCCTGTCATTTGAATTGTATACATATATTATTTACTGTAGAAACAAATCTTGATGAGGATTCTGGATTATGGTGAGATAGTTTTTTTATCCAGTATGGGTATCTAACTGTTTTATTCTTAAAAATACTTAAAATACGATCTTCTATAAAGGCTTCAGTTCCATGTGGAAGATTAATTATGTGCCTCCATATTTTTCTTGTATTACTCGAATGCACATCTTTGGTGCAAATGCATTTATGGACTTTACAATCTTATCTCAGCAATGGGTTTGGTTTAATGTCGGTACTGATTTGTGTATTTTATATTATACTTATCGGGCAATTTTAAGGGACAATAGGTCTATGTTTTGGGCATCTAGAGAGTTTGCAGTACTTGTATCAGAGTGTCAACAACCTAAGAATGATTGTAGTAGTCTGATTTTTTTTTCAGAGAGTAGAAGATTGTTGTAACTTATAGCAGTGTTGTTGTAAGTCCGAGTTGGTCCATTTGCCCCTTTTTTTGAGCCATTATTTGTAATCTGCATTTCTGATTCAAAAATTTAAAATAGCAGAATAAAGGAATAGGCCATTTCAATGATGTTTTTTATAATCTATAATTAAAATAATATGTATTGCACAAGGAAAAGACTCTCCCAATGGCAGCAACATAAGTCAGTTCAATAGTGTACAAAATTTAGATTAACAATAGCAATATGATGCAATAGTGAACACACATCTAGAATGAGTAATAACAACTTTTCAAATACAACATATATCAAAAATAAACTCAAGGCTAAGAAATAACTCTAGCCTCCCACCAAACTTGTGTAGGAGAGAGCTCTGTATGTGATGTAGACTATCTTTTAAATTAAATAATAGCGATTCATGTTGTTCTCGTGCATATTTGATAACAACGGCTTAAGGTTGGTTGAGTGGCTGTCACAACTGTTAATTGTTCCCTCTTGAGTTTAACTAGTTGTACAAAGGGGTAGGGGCACTTGTATCAGGTCCTCCCTGTACTGTATGTATTGTACTGAGTTATATCTCTTGTTAATTAGAAGCTAATTGTTGCTATCATTCTTGTTTACAGTGTATGTTATGTTATGTGCAACCGTCTCAAGTAACATAGTTTCTCTATAATCATTTTTACACCTTGCCTAAAAGAATAAGGGTCAAATTAAATTAGTTAGGGAAGTAACAGTCAGTCGAAAATCCTATTGATGATGACACACATAATATAGAAGTAATGGGTCAACTGGTCCAAGAACCAGTTGAAACTAACCAAGAAAGAGAAAATGACATCACAAAGGACTTTGAGTATTTGTGGTATCTGTGGTGCGTGAGTTGACCAAGAAATTCAAAGTTCTAGAAGGGTTGTGGAGCAACATGAGCTACGACAGACTGCGTGAAGTGGCCACATGAAGGAAACCCTTAAGGAAAGTACAAGATTCTAGTGAAAGCTGAAGTGTGAGCTGGAGCTGAAACCAAGGAAGGTTGAGCCAGTGCCATATCACCGTACCCTACCCATGAGCACACAATGAGTGGAGATTGCCGCTTCCAGTGGAAGAAATGTTGATCTTGCTGACCAAAAAATTTGGTAAGACTAGTAGAGGAATTCGAATTTGTGTTGGATTCAAATTAGCCCCCTCAGTTTATGGGAAGTTTGTGGTCTAAAGCAGAGTTGGATAATGAAGAAGAATGATCCAAGGTAGAGTTTGATAACGAAGAAGAATGAGCTGCACATGAAACAAATATTCGAGGAATAAAATATCTTATTGAGGATACCGAGCCAAGTACACCTCATCATCTAGAACCACACATTGGAGGAAGTAACATAGGAGAGGGGTTGGACTATGTATAAGTGAGTGAATGAGTTTTTTCCGAAAGAAGGGTCGAGCATATGGACTTGTCCAAATTTGTAGAGGAATGTCTAGTGCAAACGTTCTTAAGGAGGACAATTGTATTTCAAAAGCCACCCTAGAAACTTGTAACCAAAACAGTGGTTACCCCAACTCCATCTCCGGAAAACCAAAACACCTGAAATTCATTGGTGATGGATTGGAAGATCTTGTATAATGCTATAGAACATGTATAACTATTGGGGAAGCAAATGGGAACATAGAAGAATGACTATCATTGTGGTGTTTCTCGGTCATGCTTCAAGGCATGGCTATTGATTGTTACATAGATGCTTCGGCCACAAAGGGGGCCTCACAAGACAAACTCAAAAAAGCCTTTGAGAAAGAATTCAGAGTTCGAGACAACATTGAAATTATGGCCAAAATCTATACTACATGTCAAGGTAAAAATGAAAATCTTCGACCCTACAATTAAAGACTTAAGGAATTGTTAGGTAAGTTAGCAAAGAACCAACACATGGGTTAAAGAAAAGATGGTTCATTGAAGGATTGATAGCCCTCTTGTGGAAAAAGATAAAGGTGGTCCTACCCTCTTCTTATGATGATGCTTATGATAGAGCCATGGACATAGAAAATGAAAATAAAAAACCATCTCATTCAACGAGGAAAAATGAGGATGAAGATTCTGAATCTAGTGGTGGTAAATTGTGATCAAGCAAGTCTCTTCAAAAGGACATGTTCGGTGTGATAAGGGAGTTGAAAAAAGACATCGAGGAGGGAAATGAACTGTGGTACATGAACTGCAGAATAAAACGACACACCAATGGAAACTATCCGAAGAAAATGTTTTGTGAGATATACCAAGTAATGGGACATGCTATAAAAGGTTTCCCATTCAATATATAAAATAAGGGTGTCAAAGTTCTATTAAGGGAAACCCTCGACACTACTGAGCACCCAACAAAGTTTCGAAGGAGTTAGGGGGCTTCTTTGAGCATATCACCTGGCGGGTTTAAAAATTTGAGAAACATGAACAAATGCCAAAATTATACGGGGGGTGGTGGAAGTTGAATCCAATATGATGGCCAATGCCGACCAATGATCCAATGTCAGAAATGCAATGAGGTGGGGCATTTTGCGAGAGATTGACCTACTAATCAACCAAACACTTGACTTCGATAACGATGGGAACTATCCTAAAGAAGCGAATGACATTATGATTGACATAAATGAATTAGAACTTATGGCAATCATAAGAACACAAGCAAGGAAAGCTAGCTGCCCCAAACAACTCATGAAGAAGGAAAAATTGGTAGAAGTAAGGTTGGACTTAAAAAAGGCAATGGTTGAGGAACGTTGACAGTCCCATGAACACACAAGTATGGTAACGAATAGACTTAGATCCGACAAAGAAATTGCAAGACAAGTTTTGCAAAGCTATTTTACCTATCAAAGTTACGGGTTTGTTATAGGGCATCCCAAGACTAAGTGATGTAACCAAAAAGCACAAACTGTAGTATGGAGTGTACACATTGAGTAGCCAAAGTTGTAGACTGGAAAGATGAACCAATAGTTGAGCCTCCATTGTTAGTTGACCAAGTGATTGATTCTATGCTCCTAACGATGAATTTATCCCCACAACTGACAATAGTGCATATGGAAATCCTAGGCCAAAATCTGACAAACACTATAGCAAATGTTGCTTCATGTGTTAATGTTCTTTTGGGGCATACTTGTGTAATATCCCCTTGTGGGATATTAACTGAATATTATTAATACTTGCAAAAATTAAAATACTTTGAAGATAAACCCTCCTAGGTTTACCTCAACGAACCATAGTGTCAGCTTCAATACAACCCAAGAAGGGTTGGAGTGAGCCAAGGTGAGGGTGTGATGGGCAATCCAGTTGGTATTTGTACCTCTTTATCCAATATAATTTGTAGAAGTAAAAATAATAAATAAAACTGCTGAAAACTAGCTGAAACTTAGGAAATTCATAACTCTCAAAATATGAACTCTTTTGACTTGAATCAAAATGCAGTGGAAAGGGAAAATTATGAGCTTCTTAGCAAAATTAGAATCAGATCTTTTACTGCCCAAGAAACCACTCAAAACAGTCCCCAAAATTCCAAACCCAGTCGCTAGGGTTAGGGTAAAATCTATAAATTAAAACCAACACTTCTCCTTTCACTTAAGAGTCACACAATGCAGTTTCAGATCTGCAATTAATTAATTCAAAACAACAGCTTGATAATCACTTCTAAATACCTCAAATCACTATTAAAATATGCCCATACAAGTCGCTTTTATCAAATAAAAACCAGCAGCATATAAATCAGTGTTACGCGAGGATGCGTCCCCCCCGTTTTTAACACGTCCGGGACGTCCTAGATGTCTTGGGGACGTGGGGACGTGGGGGAAACGTTTCCCCCACGTTTCCTACTTTGTACACGTGGCGTGAAACACCTTGGGGACGGCTGGAGGGTGGCGGAAATGTCCCGGGGACGTTGGGGACGTGGGGGGACGGAGGGCGACGTCTGGACGTCCCCGGGAACTTCCTGGGGATGTCCAGATGTCCCCGACGTCCCCTACGGCTGTTGCACATTTTTAAATAAAAAAAACAGACTTTTAATGCACAAAAACACTTTTTTTTTAAAAATGTATATGACTAATAGCATAAAAATAACATTCCTAACCTAACCCTAACCCTAAAAGTGCTATTTTATGTTATAAATTTACAATATGGGCTCATTTCATATTCACACCAAGCAAGAGCAAGAGCAAGAGTGAGAGCAAGAGCAAGAGCAAGAGGAAGAGCAAGAGTGATAGCAAGAGGAAGAGGAAGAGCAAGAGCAAGAACAAGAGGGAGCAAGAGGTATTTCTAATTTTATTTGCTTACAATACATGTTAAAGTTTTTTTTTTTTAATTTAGATTATATTTGCATTTATTAGGGGCTGTTTTTTAGCATTTGCATCTACATTCACAATGTAATCATGCATATAGTTTGTAGGATTTTAAAAAATGCATATTGCATAGGGTTTGGTTATACAAACTACAATGTAAATGGTTACTTTTTTTTTTTTAATTACATTTTTATTTCTAGTTTAAAATTTATATTATATTTGCATTTTTTAGGGGTTGTTTTTTAGCATTTGCATCTACATTCATAATGCAATCATGCATATAGTTTGTGGGATTTAAAAAAATGCATCTTGCATAGGGTTTGGTTGTAAAATTTAAAATTTAAATGGTTACGTTTTTTTTTAATTACATTTTATTTCTAGTTTAAAATTTATATTATATTTTGCATTTTTTAGGGGTTGTTTTTTAGCATTTGCATCTACATTCACAATATAATCACACATATAGTTTGTACGATTTAAAAAATGCATATTGGCTACGTTTTTTTTTTAAAAATTAATTCATTACATAATCAATCAATCATATAGTTATGGTTGTTTTTAATTCATTGCAGCAATCATCACCATGAGTTCTTCTTCTGAGTATGAGTATGAATCAGAGCATGAATCAGAGCAGGAGAGGGTTGAACGGGAAGTTGAGATAGGTGGTCGTGGAAGAGTTGGTGATGCAACAATGGGGGAGAGTGAAGAAGGGACACAAAATGTAGTGGCAACGACAATTGGTAGTTCAGCTGGTAGTGCTACCAATTGCCCCTCTCAAATGTTGTCCAAATTTGCCATTGGACCATTTGATAAGAAGAAGCCATTGCAACAATTTGCCCAAATAATTGATAACCCCAAGTCTGGAGGGGGGAGCAAAGTATGAAAGTGCAACATATGTGCACTGACTTGGCATGGTAGTATCACTAGGACCAATGCACACTTGTTGCATCTTACAGGAAGGGGGGTTGACAATTGTAAGGGCCTTTCACTAGAGCAGAGAGCTGAGATGGTGAGAATCTTCAATGGAAATACCACGGACAAAGTGCTAGAAGTTCGTGGTTCTACGGATAATACTCCATTGAGCGCTCATAGGACTAGAAAACATACTAATACTCTGGCTGGTTCTAGTTTTGGAGTGTCAGAAGTGGAAAGCAGAGGGAAGAGAAAGGCCGTGGGGGCATCCCCAAATTCGAATTGTAGACATGTTTGAGTTCAAAGGCAACGGAAGAAACGGTTTATGCTATTGAGAACTTTTTCTATGCTGCTGGGATCCCATTTCATTCTACTCGCTCTTCTTATTACAATGAGGCTATAGCCAAGGAAGCAAAAGTAGGTACAAGTTATGCACCTCCTAGAGACACCAAATTGAGGACAACAATCTTGGATATAAACTATTCCAAAGTTAATCTATTGATGGAGGAGATGAAGGTTATATGGGTGTCACATGAATGCAACATTATCATGGATGGGTGGACATATATTAGACACCATCCACTCATCAATATCATTGTCTCTTGCAAAGATGGACTGTATTTCTTGAGAGCAATTGATTGTTCTAAGAAGCAGAAAGATGCTAAGTTCCAATTTCAAATTGTGAAGGATGTCATTGAGGAGGTTGGACCTTCAAATGGTGTACAAGTTGTCACAGATGCAACTTATGTGTGCAAAGCAGCAGGCAAGCTAGTGGAGCGGGAATATAGGCATATTTATTGGACTCCATGTTGTGTGCATGCCATGAACAATGCACTGAAAGACATAGGGAAGATTCGGGTGGGTCAACAAAATAGTGAATGAGGCCAGGGACATGCAAAAGTTCATATGTAATCACCACGCATCATTGGCACTCTTTTGAAGCTTTTCAAAGAAGGAATTCCTCAAACTAGTTGACACCCACTTTGCAGCCTTTTTTTTTTTGTTGGATAGGATGCTCTGAGTTGTAGGAGCCCTTGCAAGTTATGATTATGACACAAGATTGGACTAGGTGGCGTGAGTCCAAGACAGAGCAAGGGAAGAGAGTGAAGGAAGTGGTGGTGAGGGAAACATTTTGGGTTGATGTGAAATACATCACATCAATTATAACTCCAGTTTTTAGTGTCATCAAATATGGGGATTCTAACAACTCCAATCTTGGTGAGATTTATGAGTGCATTGATAGCATGTTTGGGCAAATAAAGGTAACTATTCGGGTGAGGGACCCCACTTTGGAGTTCTATAATGAACATATACAGCCCATTATTGAGCGGAGATGGGAGAAGTTGAACACTCCTCTTCATATCGTTGTGTATGCACTGAATCCCAAATGGTATGTGGAGGTTAGGCAGAGTTGTCCCATTGGATGATGATGAGGTGAAGAAGGGCCTTATGAAGGCTTTTAAAAAAATGTACACTCCACAAGAGGCTTCACAGATCAGAATGGAGTGGCTCGACTTCACTGAACTTGATGGGTACAAAACATCAGCAAAGGCAGACAGGGTAACATTAACACAGGAGAAGCCAGTGAGTTGGTGGCGACTGTATGGGCTTCCAGGATTGCTGCGACCACTTGCCATTCGCCTCCTTTCCCAGGTTTCTAGCTCCTCTGCCTCTGAGAGGAACTGGTCTACGTATGGTTGGATACACTCTGTTAAGAGGAATAGGTTTACCTTCGCGAGAGCGGAGAAGCTTGTAGCTGTACACAGTGCTTTGCGTCTTATAGATCGCAAGACACCTGAGTACAAATAGACTCCAGCATTACGGTGGGATGTAGATCCCGAGGAGCTGAGGCAGGTTGAAGAGGACAATACTGTGCAGCGGGGATTGATTGGGCTTACCTTTGAGGACGAGGATGCTAGTACCAGCGAGGAGTTCATGGATATTGCTTCAGATGCAGATTCTGATTTTTAGGCTGATACTTGTAGTTGTCCTCTTTTTTTGTAATATTGACAATAGACAATTGTTGGTGTATTTGGCTATGAGATTAATGATATGAATATTAGCTATTGTCACTTGATCAATCGTAATTTAGAATGGTTTTACTTTTATATTTTGTAATATTAATATATTTCAAATTTCAGCTTGTCTCATATTCAAAATTCAAATATGTATTATGAATTTTCAATTTATGACATTAACATATTGATATTATAGTATTAAGGAATGTATTTGATGTTTATGAGTTCAAGTTTCACCTTATTTAAATCTCAAATGGTTTTATTTCAGCTTATTTATAAAATTTAGTCACTATATCTTTGTATTTTAAATATTTATATATTTTTTAATCAGCCGTCCCCCTGCCGTCTCCAAAATTTAGAATTTTTTTGTCGTCCCGAAAACCCTGTCTCACCATCTCGGAGTCCTTATGGTACCACTAGAGATTTCATACGGCATAATTGCTTCTTTCAAAAGCCCCTATCAAAGCACAGCTTTAGATCTTCTCCAACATTGGGAGATCCTCTATTCCTATCAAGCTAGAAATGTATTTTCAAACTTTGACTTCAAGCTGAATATTGGGCTTCGCACATTTCACAAATGGTGGTGTTAGAATGAGAGACTTTTTCTTTTTTGATCACAAGTGGGCATACATCCCATTGTGTCTAAGCATGACCACTGACAGTTGGATTAGGCCTGCACGGTGAATATGAATCCAAAGTGGAGGACTCACGATAGGATGATTGATAGTGGTCTGCAGATTTGCACACTCCTTGGAGATGCACGGTGTTCTAAAAAATACCTTTAAAAAATATAAATCTATCTTACCATACTCTAAAGAAAAGCCTGCAAATCTAATTTAAAATATACCTGAAGATCATAGCCATCAACAAATCATTAAATGCATGAGCGATGCATCAACAAATGTGGCCCATATAAGTCTGTACCACAGGGCAATGGAAGGAATCAATAGTTGTCCTTGCAATAATAGTTTTTCCATCACATAAAAACCTGATACCAAATGAAATGCGACTTGCTTGGTCACTAGCTTAACACTTTATACAAACTGTCTTTGATTATCCCAATGGTGAATTACAAACATATCCCCTATAGGCTTTATGATCTCCACTATTGTAGGAGATAGCCTTATTTCAAGATCCCTATGATCCCTATCTATCTCCATTTTGCTTGCCTTTAATTAGCCTGTATCAAGATCCCTAGATCCCTACTATCTCTTTTACTTGCCTTGTATCTAGAGTGAGTTGTCTGGCTACATGTACAACTCACCTTTAACAAATGGGAGTTCACTCAGCACACTGCACTATAGTATTCAGTCTCCAAATGGGATATTTAACTGTCCCTTACATGTAAGTTCTGAACATTAAATATGTTAACATAATTTTTTGTCATCTATGTAGAGTTTGAATAAGTTGCATATGTTATTGCAATATTGGGTCTTATCTGATGGTTAATTGCAGCCATAGCTTTCCAAAAAATGGAAAAAGAATACTCATCGTCACTGTTGATAGCATCGCTATACGAGTGGGTTGCCTGAAGTATCATATCTATATGTCCCTGATTTATCTATGTGGGCACACCATGGCTCATATATTGAACTCAGCCTCAAATATGAACTGATAATATGGGCACACCATGAAGGGATAGGACACAGGGAGCAGTTCTTGGAATCTGTCATATATCATTTATATGAATGTCAACTAGTCCCTTGTAACATTCTCGTTATTTGCACATTTGAGTCAAGAAAAGGCGCATAGGATATAGTTTGGCGGATTCCTTAAACAAACATTTTAAGTCGATGTATTTAAGCTAATGATTTTGGATGCTAAGATATTGACAACCATTCCCAGAGTGATAATTTTGCAGACTTAGATTAGTCATAAGGATCTGTCCATGGGCTTCTTGTAAAATTTCTTGACCATATCGATTTGGTGGTATAACTGCATGCTTGAAATTACAATGAAAGATCTACCATAAAATAAATGTCCTTAGATAATGCATTTTACAACAGTACTATTAGTCGCTCTATATCTAGAAGTATGTTTGTATGCCCACTGCTTTAATTAATTTTTTTTGTTCAAACTGCAGAAAAAGTAGAGCTTGAAACTACCGTTGTGGATGATAATGCCAGCATCCTTGCAATAGGAGCAAGATGCATCTCACTGGTTCCGGGAATGGAAGGTATAGTGGTAAGTGGCTCATGAGTTGACATATAGCCTAAAACACCTCCATCTCGTACATTGGATTTTGTCTTCAAAACCTGTAAATGTTAACATATCGGGAGATATTTTTATTGAACATGGAATGCAATTCCCCAAGCTTGGTATGTTTACAGGTTTTGAGCACATTTTTGTTTTCTTTCATGCTAGTCGCATTTGGTAATTGCCCAATCAACATATTTAAATATTTAATTTGATTAATGTCTTCCTGTAAGCAAATCGCATTATATGTGTCCCATGTTGACTGTAGTAGGCAATTGTCAATTTCAGACAGATACTTTGCGTGCTTTATCAAGGCACATTAAATAAGTCATTTACTTGTTTAAATGAATCCTAATTCTTGAATTCAAATTCATTCCATACAGTCTCTTAATTTATTTCTTTGCGCTTTCCAATGACCATTCTGCTTCTTGAGCTCTAGCACTGGTCTAATAAAATTAATGCACAACTGAAGTCTCACTTGAACATCTGACCCTTATGGCCGTACCAGAACGACTTTAATATTAAGGGCCAAAAGTCTCCTGACCTAACTATTCTAGACTACTAGAGGGACACTATACAGTCCAGGTTGGTTCCCGTAGATTGCAACGTTAACCTTACTCTGAGCAAGGGTGGTTAAAGGCCAACACTGTCTAGAAAATAGACTCAAGCCATCCCATGTAAGCATCAATGCATGTTTGAGGAGACTCTTTCCACCTCACTAGGAAATCCCGAATATACTCTATTAAGATCAACCTCCTCTCTTGGCTATGGAGAGATCTGGGTTTGGCATTTTGTGTTCTAACCTCCACTCCAAAAACACAGGAGGTAACTCTGAGGGAGAGAGAGAGGTGCTGCCATGAATGACCTTTTTCAAGTAATGAGACATGCAAAGTACAATTAATGTAGGATACTGACAGTAGGTGACTATGAAAATCCATAAAGTAGGCCACTTGACCAACTCTCCTCAACACCCTGTATGGACCATAGGAATCGTGGCTTGATTTTTTCAGCTCCACTTTTCTAGAGAAAAATCCCATGCCATGAAAATAAAAATGAAACGAGATAAGGAATACAATGTCTCCTACCTCAAATGAGCTATCCACCTTGCATGCCTTATCTGTACACATGTTTCTGCGGAATTTGGGCCCATTTACATATTTTCCTTAAGTACCTTCAGCATGTCCTTCCCGACTATCCTGTATTGTAACACTGAGTCTTCATAGCTCTACTGGTTCAACATAATTGGTTCTGTATCAACAAATAGATTTAAGCATTCAGTATCCATAGAATGCTATGAAAGGTAGTCATACCAATGACAGAATTTATGTCTAGCTGGTGTTAAAAGCAATATTTTCACAAGTTTAGCAACTTTACTCTCATGCCTATATGCTTTAATAATGCAACATAGTTACGTAAATAACCACTCAGGTATCCACTGGTTCACAATCTCTGTCTGAAACAAAAAGAAACGTAGGAGAGTATGTTGGATAGAAAAGAAATTGTAGGAGCCAACTGTAAGATGTATAAGCCAAATTGAAAAGCAGTACTGCCAGACTGCTGCTCGTATGACCTTGCTATTACAATCACTATGTAGTGTGCTTCGGAAGTCCATTCAACCAGGATATCTGACGGATTAACTTCTCAGTAACATGAGGTTCAAGAAACCTGGTAGAGACATGCGAATGAGGGTGCATATTTTCTCAACCGATTTTTTACTGTATCAGATTCTGAATTCATTCCTTCCATCCCATTGGCTTAGATTTGTAATGAACTCGAGCATCGAAATGCTTTATAATGTCTCTGATCCAGAATAGGCAATGGCTGTAACATACTTCATTCATTTGATACAATGTGCTTTGCCTGTGTATCTGCTCAGAAGTCATACCACTCACGGATTTGTTGCTTAGTCCTTCATCTTTAGAGATTTTTTATCGTCTCCACCATTGTTTTCACCCCTTAATATGTTATCATATTTTATGTTTTAAAATATCCTGGATGTCCTGCCAATGGTGCATCATGGAAAACATGCATAATCTTCTCCTTAAGCTCAAATTCAGGAACTAGGTAAATTCTGCCCTTATACAAAATCAAATCAGATTTTACCTTATATCGGCCATCCTGAATTTTGCCATCCATAATGTCACATGCCCATGTATTTTTGGAATACTCAACTAACAGTTGAGATTTCCAATCTGCTGAAATCTCGCTCAAAGAACATAGGGCAGCGAGATGAGGTTTCCTGGAAAGTGCATCAGCCACTACATTCTTCGTCCCCTTGACATACTCAATGTCAAAATCATATGCCTGGATTCTGCTGACCCATTTTTGTTGCCTCTCATTGAGTTCCTTTTGTTCCAGGAAATATTTCAAGCTGTTGTGGTCAGTTCTCACCACACATTTTCCACCCACTAAATACTGTCTGAACTTTGCCAAAGCATGCATAATGGCAAACATCTCCTTATCATAGGTGGAATACAACCTCTCATTATCTATCAACTTCTTGCTCTCGAAGGCTATAGGATGGCGATCCTGCATAAGAACTGCACCAATCCCCAATCCTGAAGCATCACACTCCAAGATGAAAGGCTGTGAGAAATTTGGAAGAGCCAAAATTGGGCAAGTGCTCATAATTACCTTGAGCCTCTCAAATACTACCTGTGCCTCATCTATCCATTTGAATGCCCCCTCTGTGTAAGATCTGTCAATGGAGCTACCAACTGAGAATAGCCCTTCACGAACCTCCTGTAATAACCACATAACCCCAAGAATCCTTGCAAGTCAGAGATATTCCTAGGTGGTGGCCAATATTGCATTGCCTGTATCTTCTCTTGATGAACCTTGACCCCATTGGCCCCAATGACATGCCCAAGATACAATATCTCCATAAGTCCAAATTCGCACTTGGACATCTTAGCAAATAAAGACTGAGTCTCCATTATGCTAAGTACCTCATTGAGATGCTTCAAATGATCATCCCATGTCCTGCTATATATCAGAATACCATCAAAGAAAACCAACACAAACTGCCGCAACTGCCTGTTGAAGAGATGGTTCATACATGATTGAAATGTAGTAGGTGCATTGGTGAGTCCAAATGACATCACGAAGAACTCATAGTGCCTGTAGTGACACTTGAAGGCTGTCTTGTGAATGCCGTCATCCTGAACTCGAATTTGGTGGTAGCCCGATCGAAGATCAATCTTCGAAAAATAGATAGATCCATGCAACTCATCTAGAAGCTCATCAATGCGAGGAATGGGATACCTGTTCTTGATAGTTTTCTTGTTCAATGCACGGTAGTCAATGCACATCCTCATGGTCCCATCCTTCTTCTTCACCAAAACAACTGAAGAAGCGAAGGGACTAGAACTAGGACAGATGTGTCCCATATCCAAGAGCTCTTTAATGGCCTTCTCTATCTCATCCTTATATGTCTTAGGATGGCGATAAGGCGTAGTCATCACGGGTTTAGCACCCTCAAGCTCTATAACATGCTCAACCCCTCTATCTGGTGGTCTACCTGGGGAAATGTCACCAAACACTGGGCCGTGCTTATCCAGTATGGACTGGATGTCTATATGAAAAGGCTGCTCACTGTTTGAAGAAGATTTGGATGAAATGAAACACTTGGCTGCCCATGCAATCTCTCCATGTTTGATTATAGACTCCATCCTGTGCGTTGAAACAACTCTAGGCCCACCATTAGAAAGAGCCCGAAGCACAATCTTCTTCTTATCCACCATAAACTCCTACTCCATCCTCCGGAAATCCTGCACATATTTGCGAAGGGACTGTAACCATTGAATACCCAAAACTGTATCAATCTCACCCAGTCCATTAACATAGAATTCATCGGTCAATGTGTAGTCCCCCATCTGAATATTCAGTTGAGGAATCCTCTTAGTGCAACTAATAGCAAACCCATCTGCTACTCGTACACTAAACCCCTCAAAATCCTCAACCTATAGTCCTCGCTTCCCAGCGAATCCCTCATCAATGAAGTTGTGCGTAGCTCCACTGTCAACCAAACAGACAATCCGCTGTCCCTTAAGCACTCCCTTCAGCCGAAAGGGATGGTACCTAGGAACTCTCGAGAGTGTAGCAATAGTGACATTGGATGAATCTAATGTCTCATTCTCGCCCAACTCTACTTGGGCTGCCCCCCCTATGCATCATGGCCACTGCCCTCATCCTCTGCATCTGTATCTGGTGAGTGATCATAATCCCCATCTGAAATCACCTCAATGAGATGCACCTTGGCTTTACCAAGGCAATGATGTCCAGGCTCCCAATGATCTTTGCAATGAAAGCAAAGCTTCTTCCTCAACTCATTACGAGTCTCCTGATCCACCTTAGGAGGTGGATCACTCTTTTGCTGAATGGTAGAGTGCTGAAATGGCCTGGAGCTCGTGGGAAACTTCTTATTGGGTTGATAAGAAGTGGGGTATCTGTCCAAGTTCAATGCCGTCTGGATGGCATCATGCAATGTCCTAGGCTTAAGAGCCTTGACCAATCCTCTCATCTTGTCATGAAGGCCCTCTATGAATAGCGTCACCACCCTCGTCTCAGGCATCTCTGGAACCATGACTGCTATACGTTGAAATTCGTTGATGTACGAATCAACGTGTCCACTCTATCGGAGTTGTGCCAAGTCCCTGTAATAGAGCTCCACATCCTTGCGATCAAATCTCGCAATCAACCTCTCGCTGAAATCTTTGTATGACCGTAGAAGCTCATGACCTTGTGTAACTAAACCATAGTGCAACCAATCATAAGCCACCCCCTCAAGGTGTAACATGGCGAACTGTATAGCCTTCTGTTCCCTCATGGGTTTGAGGGTAAGATAGGTGTCGAGCTTGTGAATCCAAGCCTTGACACTAATCTTTCCGCTACCATCAAAAGTGGAGAGGGTTACCTTATTGGTAACATGTAAATCCCTGTTCTGCTGCGCTCTAGGCCTCCTATCCTGTCCAGCCCTCATGCTATCTCTCCTTTGAGCACAATACTGTGGGAGGAGAAATACATCCCTCACATGCTGCGGCAAACTCCAGTCATCTCCGACTGCCATAATATTATCCGGAAAGCTACTTCTTCCGGTCACACCTCAAACTCTGGTGGGTCATCTCTAGGCAAGAAGTTAGGTTGCATAGACCTATTTGCAGTCCGCATAGCCCTCCTATCATCTGTATGAGTGTCCCTCCGCTCATTTGTATGAGTGTGCCTGCTCTCACGGCGTGGCGATCCCCTAACACTCCCAAGCTCTGAAGGTGATCTGCTGTGATCCCTGTGACCACTGGCAACTGATACTGATCTATCCCTCCTGTCGTGTCTGTCCTGTGGCCTATCAAGTGCCAACCTGTCCAAGGCGAAGCCCATGCGCTCCATAGTCTGTAACAACTGCCTCTGAGTGGTTGCCATATCCTGAATGAAATCCCTATCCGGATCTGCATGCTCCTCTCGAGGAGGACTACCTAGTCTATCACCCAAATAATCCATTCTGTCACCTCCAGCAATACCTGCTTCGAGTCTTGCCCGTCTGCGGGTGTAATATCTGTGTGGACCGTCCTCTCTATGCTGCATTCAAGGCTGATTTTGTTTTTTTTTTTATGAAATATTAACTGCTTCCTTCCCACACAGGCTAGGAGGATACACTGCTCTGATACCACTGAAAGATCCCAAACCCCTTTTGCCTGAATATTTTATTTTTTATTTTTTTGTTCTATATTGCTCTGGCTCAAATATGAACTGATAATATCAAAAGAATCCATAGAACACCATACTCAAGCTACATATATCATTTTAAATAAACAAACCCCGCAAACCGGGTGAATACAGAAAAGGCGCCTAGGGTTTAATAGGCGGCTTTCTTCATAAACAGTTCATCCATGTATTTAATAATGATTTTTGATGCTAAATATTTACGGCAATGCAATTATAAATCTGCAGATAGATTAATAATAAAGATTGTCCAAAACCCTCTGTAAAATATCTAGACCAAATCGATTTGATATATAACTGATGCTGGGAATTACAATAATGATCTATTATGAAAAATACCTCAGATAATGCATTAAACAACTGTAGAACAAGTCGCCCCACTCTAGAAGAAGTCTGTATGCCCACTGCTGCAATTTATTTCTCTTTCAAACTGCTGAAATGATAAAACCTGTGAATATAATGAAGCTCCTTGAATAGGAACTCCTCTCACTGCTCCTGGGGTTTCCGTCCACAAGAGGAATAATCCATAAGATTTTCGTCCTTGGATTTTGTCTGCAAAAGCTGAAAGCTAACTGCCGGGAGAAAATAATAATAAACTGGAATGCCTTTCCCCAAGTCGCATTTTTCCTTATAGCCAAAAAACCCTCCAAAGATGCAAGTCGCACTTTTTGCCCAATCAACATAATTAATATTTAATTAATTATTTCTTCCTCTAAGCAAATCGCATTTTTGGCGCATTTGACTCTTCCCCAAAGCAAGTTGCATTTTTGGTTTAGGAAGGCATATTAAATAATTTATTAATTTATTTAAATGCACTTTCTTAAGTCAAAGTCACTCAAACAGTCTATTAATTCATTATATGTGCTTTAATGATATTTTACTTTATTTTTAGCACGATATAATAAAATTAATAAACCGAAGTCACCCTTGAAATCACCCTTTGGCCGTCGAGTAGACAAAAAGGGGCAAAGGTCTTCGACCGAACTATTCGAGAAAGAGGGACATTACATCCTTTAAAAACAAAAGATGAAAGTACATCATAGATTTGAAGAATGAAGGGGTTAGTGAGGAAGCAACTTCATCATAATTCAACTTAGAAGAAGAATTCATGGAGGATGATAATTGATGTACAATGGAACTGAATGGAGTCTTGGAATTACAGTCGTATTCGAAAGAAGAGACAAACTCCCTCAACAGTCTTTTCCATTGGCAAATGGAAGATTATGAGGTTTTTTAACCAGATTGCAATTTTGTGGAGATACTTGAAATTTAGGAGATCAGGGGACTACAATAGAGTAACTCAATGATGTCATCCCCACACTCAACGTACCCCATAAAGTTTATAGAAGATAAAATTTGGGATGCAAAAATGAATGAGAAACCCACTCACGAATTCCAGGGTGTGGAGAGTATGATGTACAAAGAACCTGCCATTGTTAAAGTAAACTTGGGAACAAAGACCAATTCTAAAGTGATTATGGCAGGATGTAATGTCCCCTTCTTGGGACATTGTTGAAAATGAAGACTTGAAGACCCTCTACCCATTCTCTCTTCTCATGGGTTTGAGGATTGAGCTTGAAGACGGTCCTAATATGTTTGTTGTCTATTTTGTAACCCCTTGGCATGCCTTGCGCTACAAGGAGGGCTCTCTATGTTAGTTTAAATGTGCACATAGAATAGTTGCTTTTATTCTTTAATTAAATTTAATAAAGTGGACATAGTCTTAGTGGAAGGGTGCTGTAATATCCCACTTCTGGGATCAATAGAAAAATATGCAAACTAACAAATCTTCAATGCATCGCTCAGCTGAAAACAACAAACTACTTATATTGGTTGAGTAAATGACTCAATAAACCCGAGGGTAAGGGTTTAATGGCCTCAACTCATCCCCTAAAATTCCACCATCTCATGGATTTGTGCATGCTGAGATAAAGATCTGATCACTGTATTCTCCTCAATAACATGAAACTACAGTCCATTCAAGCTGGGCTATATTAGTTACAAAGAAGACATAGGGATCGCTGCTATATGATGGTTAAATCATGCATATAACTCAGATTATCACCCCTATACAGTTCGCTATCATGCTATATTAGTTACTTTCTTTCATGCATGGGCTGCCCCCACAAACTGCTATGCAGTCCCATACTCTGTTGTAGTCATGCCATTTATCATAAAAAATCAGACTTGGCTCTTCCCAATCAATCATGCATGAATTACAAACAAACACCCATAACCATATCATCATGTGTACATAAAAAATCTAAACTGTAAAAGGAATTAAGGGGTTGATCATGACGATGTTAGATACCAAAATGATGGGGCAGCAGTTAGTCTTCCATGTCATCATCCCAATATCAATTCCTGTGTGTTGGGTGACAATTTTAGAAGCTATCAAACTGAAAATACTGGATACAACAACCCCATCTTCCATGGGAAACAACTCCAACAATACATATTCAATTTTCTTGTCATTTTTTAGCAAGTACTTAATGTGCTCCTGTTTTTTCTTGCTTGGGACAGCAAGATGACATTCCCCTTGTTTATATTCCAAGATAAACTCTATGCTCCCAACACTTCTTTCAAAAGCTAGAAGTTGTAAATTACCATGGCATAGGGAAAATAGAAGATTTGACCCAATGTGCAAGACATCAAAACATTCATGTGAAGAAATGACATACCCCTCATGATGATAGAATCCATGTCCGTATCCTTATGCCATCTCCTAATTTCATTAGCCTGTAAAATGATAGGCAACACATGATTTAGCTTTACCTTATCACTCACCAAGTCATTTAGAAGGTCACTTCTCCCATGCTTGGCTGCCCCTTGTTCTTCTTCCTTAGCTGGGATGAGAATCATAGAATATGGATCATGTGAAGACCTTATACCCTGGCCCTTCTTCTCCTTCAAACTCTTTGTAGAATTCCTAAAATTTGTAGCCATGCAAGCAATGTCAACAAGATCCATCCCACACATTTCTTTTACCAAATTTTCCCTTGAAAACACAAGAATCAAATGTCCAAGTGACATCCCATCATGTACAAATTTCATAACAGCAAGATAAAGTGTATGAAATGACTCTAAATGGATCTTAATACTGTGAAGAATGACTTCGTACCTTTGAAGGATGACATCACCTAGGTAAAAACCCTCATCATGATTGAAATTTGAACCATGCACAATCCACAAGAGTTGAAATTTACCAAGATATAACTACTGTACCAAAACTGAAAGTGAATTTCTTACCATGCAATATGTGGTCCATGTAATTCCCTTATTTCGGAAAGCCTTCATGATTACCACTCGTGTCTTGAACTCCTCAAAGTAAATGGCTGAATATTGCTTTTCCCATTGGTGAGAAGAAACAAGAGAATCATCAAGATGAGACACATCTTTCTTCAAAGCACTACCGAGCTTCCCTTATTCATCAACAATAACTTCATCATCCTCATTAGCCAAATTTTTTTTTGAATAACCCATTACCTTATTACGTGGCTTCCCTTTTGAGGTATGAGTTTGATCACCCAAAAGTGACCTTGGCTGTCCCTTATTCGCTGTTTTTTGCTGCATATGTACAGCGGTACTGTACGGACCAACAAACTTGCCATTTGCATTTTTATTTGTTGGGGGGTATCCCTTACTCAATGCCTTTAAACTTTCTTGGTTGTTCTTTACCTTAGCATCTGATTCTTTTGTGCCTTCACATTCTATGCAAATATTATATACAGAAAACTCATTAGTATGCACCGAAGAACTCATACCTTGAGGATCCATTCCCATATCATTTTCTGAAGACTTGGCTGCCATATATGTCTTCATTTTGATTTGATTCATGATACTTTTTGCCAAGGTGTGAGATATGCATGATGCCTCTTGTCTCAATTCTTCCTTAAGCACATTCAACAAATGTTGAGGAATATTATCATATTCATCTATCACCGTAGACATGATACTTTGTATTGCAACCATTACATTTTCTAAATGATTACCCTGTATGACCCCAAATAATACCTCGAACATATGAAGGACGAGATCATTACAACCAAGATTTAACATCAATACACAAGATCTTACCTTTGCCATAGTGTCCAAAATTTTTACCCTCTTGTTGTAATAAGGGCTTGTGACGTTCCAAAGGCCTTGAAAACTTCCAACTATGTGTTCGAAAATGTCTCTCATGATATCATCATTGTAGGGCAAATTAGGGGCTGTGACCCTTGTGACTTCAGCAATGTAACAACCGTAATTTTCACTCTCACATCTTCATGCCAAAAGATCCTAGGCTTAATCAATTGAAACATCAATGATTGAATCATATACTTATCTGATTGTTCGACCATGGCCAAACAATTTGCTGTTTCTTCCAAGTTCTTAAGCAAGGCATCCTCGGAATGATGTGGATGCTTAAGCTTCTTCCCAACCCTGATGATCTTTTCCTTCAAACCACCTTCATTCATTAACTCCATGGTTCCACTCAACCTCTTATCTCTGTATACAAATATGAAAATACAAATCCTGCATTCACAAATGACCCACACGAATAGAGGAAGGAAGCTCTGATACCACTGTAATATCCCACTTCCGGGATCAATAGAAAAATATGCAAACTAACAACTCATCAATGCATCGCTCAGCTGAAAACAACAAACTACTTATACTAGTTGATTAAATGACTCAATAAACTCGAGGGTAAGGGTTTAATGGCCTCAACTCGTCCCCTAAAATTCCACCATCTCATGGATTTGTGCATGCTGAGATAAAGATCTGATCACTGTATTCTCCTCAATAACATGAAACTACAGTCCATTCAAGCTGGGCTATATTAGTTTCAAAGAAAACATAGGGATCGCTGCTATATGATGGTTAAATCATGCATATAACTCAGATTATCACCCCTATACAGTTCGCTGTCATGTAGACCTTCAAAACATACATCAAAATATCAAATGCTCACTCCAGATAAGTTGCTGTTATAAGGGATGGACCAGCAATCAATTTAGATGAAGTTCAGTTTGCTAACACCCGGACTTAATATCCAAACTTGCCAAAACTAGTCGCTGAAATGAAATAAACAATACCCAACAGCCAGCTCAACCTAATACATACATATATATACATACATACATATATATACATACATATATATGTATACATACATATATATGTATATATATACATATCTATGTATATATATACATAGATATCTATATATACATATAAAATAGAAATCGCTGTTAAAGAGAAACCATAAACCCCACAATTCCATGCATTAAAAGAACTAGAACTCACTCTGACTGGGTCGCTGATTTCAAGGGAAGCAACAACAGTATAATTTATTAAAATTCAGACCATAGACATTCAATTGAAGTCGCCAGGTTTGGTGCCAACTTGTTTTAAAAGGAACCACTTGAGCAAGGGCCCCAAGTATGCATGGATCTTGGTTGATTTACTTAGAAAATCACCCAAAATCAGTGCACACACATAACGATGCAAATTGCTGCCATAATGAACAGGAAATTATACTAAATGCTGGTCGCTCCACACTCAGATTTGCATACAAACAACTTATAAATATAATGAATGGCATCGTTGGAATAGAAAACCAATACACCAAGT
Source organism: Taxus chinensis (assembly GCA_019776745.2). Taxonomy (NCBI): domain Eukaryota; kingdom Viridiplantae; phylum Streptophyta; class Pinopsida; order Cupressales; family Taxaceae; genus Taxus; species Taxus chinensis. Next base: position 467,678,501 of record CM034152.1, read on the forward strand.
AAAGTCGCTAGGGTTAGAGGCATCAAACACCCATGTCGATTTGCAAGGGCACTCACAAAACTCTTCCAATTGATATTAAAATTCCAGTTGCTACAGTGAATCGCTACAATAAAACATGCAAATTTCAATAGTAAACTTCAGCTAAAACTTTATTAAAGCAAAGGACATGAATTTCACAAACAAATGGCTCAATTGAATCTCAAACCAGCTCAAAACAATCTCCCACGCAAGAGAGATAGACATCATCAATGGGCATGCATCCCAACTCCAAGCATGGAGCATAAAATAAATATCATCATAACATAATCATAGTAATGACTCTAGCACTCCTTTTATAAGCAAGGAGACACAAAATTCAAAATCCCTAGGAGAGGGAAATTATTAAATAAAAGCAGTTTGACTTCCCTAGGTGTGGTGTCCCCTTTTCAAAGGGTGATTTAATCAATAAAAGCCACCTAAATATTTATTTGATTAATTCCCCATTTAATTTTATTGTTTTATATTCTGGAAATTAAATTAAATAACTTTTATAATTAAATCATTATTGCTCCAGGCCATAACATTTAATTATTTAATAAAAATGTTCCCCTTGCAACATCCCAACGCCCACAGGGAAATATAGGCTAAGGGTCTTCAGAAATGGGGACATTGCAGTGGCATATCCATTCCCCTAACTATCTTTCCCCTAATATTCCATGAATCTGCAAGTAATCACTTCTCATGATCGTTGCGATTAGTCCAAACCTTTCTACACAGTTTGTTTGGTGACAAGAAAACCTATGGATTGCTCACACCTTAGCAAAATGAGTCTGGTTGGATCTTTATTCAATCAAAGTGAAGACTTGTATCCTGAAGGTATGAGCTCTTAAGTTGTAGACAGGGATGACATTGTTGACAACTAATGGGATTAGATGGAGTTACCCATGTGGCGCTGATTCACAGGAGTAAACCAATAGTCTTGTGGAACAGTTTGAAAAGCATCATTGAGGACCAAAGCACATTTTCGATGATCTAGGGAAATGATGGCTAGGGAGCTTATGAAGGAAAGCTGAGATCTGAAGGAAATTGTTCAACCCCAAAGTTGAGGCATGCTTGATCGACTAGGGGTGGATGGGGATGAGACTCATGCATGTGGGAAAGGTTCCATGACATGAACTCAGCCAAACGTTGTAACACCTCTATAAGGAAGAAAAAAGGTTTTGGGTGAGGACAATGGAGGTAGAACTGCCTCTCCTATTCCAAACTCAGAATAATCAGGAGTGCTGAAAAAAGAAGGATGATGGGCAGCCAAAGGTGCTTACCTTCAGCATTTAGTTTCCAATATCCATGATGAGCTTTGACAGGATATGGTTCTGGGTCTTTGCATAGAAAATATGGATATGAGCTATGGTTATGATAGAAATATGGATCTGAGTATGGGCATGATCCAGAAAGATAGCTCTGAATCTGTAACAGTGAAGCATGTTGGTCACCCTTGCTTGAGGGGAACGTAAAGCATGCTTAAGCTTCTTTTCTGCATCAGGTATACCCTTACTTTTTACAGTTCGCTGAAGTTGCTTGATACTAACCAAACCCTTACTCAATGAAGGAAACCTTACACATCGTAAGAAGGCTGTTGATCCTCTATGAGAAATCCGTTATAAAACACGCATAAAAGGATTATTCTCAGGGCTCATGAATGTCAGATGGCTCCCTATCTTATGCTCACTCTGATATAGGATGAGGGGTGTGCACATTATTCCTCGATCTTCCCACTGAAGGTGACACACTTGTGTAAGATGCAAGCCAATTAATATTGAACGATTGAAAAACTCCTTTCTAAATTGTTCTTACAGCATTAATATCTTGAGGACACTATTGTTGAGGCTCTTCAGGCACATATTGCTTAAAGGAACAAGGAGGTAAATGGGAATTGAACATGTGGAGCATTCCCAACGCTTTATTTGGATGCAGTAGATCATCATTTCCGTAACTGGTTCAATTGATGCTAAGTCTGTATGGACTTTGTAATCCTTGATTGAAATCATGGAATAGGGAGGGCAATCTTCCCTGAAGGGACTATTATCTCCTGTGTCAGTGTAACTTTCCCAGCTTTGTGCTTGCTGTTCTTAGCCAGGAGCAGCCAAAACCAGATGGTATTCAATTCCTAGTTGTGGCATGACTACCATATGGTCCTAGGAATCGGCTTTTGAAAAAGGTACAGAAGACATTTTTACTCTTTCCTACATGGATAAGTCATACAAGGAGGAGGTATCTTCAAGCCCCAAGCAAGAGGGTATCAGTTTTCAACTAGTATCAAGGATGGTGAAAGAGGAGGCTGGGCAAACATGTTTTGACATATCCTAACAGATAATTAGTATGCAAGATAACAGTGCATGTAATTTTGCACCATAATGTCCTTAGACAACAGTAATATTTTTCATGTGGCTAGATTCCCCACAAACGGGCATCTAGTTGACAGTAAATATTATTGGCCTGTTGATGGAGTCTAAAAGTTGCTAACACAATTGAGGATAACTGTCTTTGAGGTTTATGAGTCTATGGGAGAGACCTTAGTTCCTAACTAAGGAAGTACATAGCTGGACAAAGTACTTGTATGCAGCTTGGGAATAGAGTGATATGAGGTACACCATAGAAGGTAAGCTACAAGCTATTTTGAATATGATAAGGGTAAGATGATATGTTTCCCTAAAAGAAACGTGGGGTATAGGGGAATGAAAAGTTTGAGTAATAATAACAATGAAGAAATGAAAAATCCAAAATGAACATATGCGATAAATGTTATAGAGGAGAGAGTTTCATGAGGTTGATTATTTATGCAAGGAATATGTCAAAAAGCAACTTCTATAGTTTTCCAAATGCTTGACTGGTCCGATTGAATTTTCTCGCTATGCCTTGATGGTAAAGAGTGCTATTCGTAAATCATTGTACGATAAAGGGGAAAATTTTGAGCATTTTTATTTTAGGAAGGTTTGAGGTACATAAAAATGCATTTCGAGCAGCTATATACTCATGCTTGGGGTCAAAAAACACATACTACAGCCAGACATATGATTGTGGGTTCAAATAAGAGAAAATTTCAGAACTTGTAGAGATCAAAGTGATGAACTTCAACATGTGGGGCAGCCACCTAAGATCCATCGTGAGAATGAAGCTCATGAGTTGTTCATGTCATTATGGCATGAAAGAAGCTCCACAAGAGTGTTACTCAAAACTCATGTTTTTTCTAACGTGTTTTCTTCATTTGCAGATTTGAAAAAGAAATTGCAGCTGAAGACACTGCTAGCTTTTAGGAGAAAGAAGCATCACAAGTTATTACAAATGCTTCACCACTTGATTGGCTTGGGATCCCAGCTTTGGGAGTGCTACATCTTTGCACTCAGATACATGAGATTGCTATTACTTGAGGGCAAGCAATCTTGGGAAGGGAGGAATGTAATGTCCCCTTCTTGGGACATTGTTGAAAATGAAGACCTGAAGACCTTCAACCCATTCTCTCTTCTCATGGGTTTGAGGATTGAGCTTGAAGATTGTCCTAAGATGTTTGTTGTCCTAAGGAGGGCTCTCTAAGTTAGTTTAAATGTGTACATAGGATAGTTGCTTTTATTATTTAATTAAAAATACTAAATTGGACATAGTCTTACTTAATTAAATATTTTTATGAGAGTTTATGTTTTCCCTTCAAAAGGGAACGGTCGGTCATTGGATGTTGCACCCCTTCAGTCTATAAAAGGAGGTCGCATTTCCTTTAGTGGTTGATTGATCTTTTGAATTTACTCCATGTTTAGAGAAAAGGGATATATGCCTTATGTTGCTAAGTGCTCTCTCTTTCATTGTTGAAGATCTTATTTGCAAATTCATTGCTGCTGATTTTGAATATATTTGTACATGATTAAAACCTCATAAGCTTGGCGATTTGATATAGAGTGTGGCGCATTTATTTGTGGGAGAAATCTGTATGTTTATTATTCATTTTTCAAGTAATCCTTGAAGGGTTTGAGCTCTTTTTATACTGGTGTTCACTACTGCTATTTATTGACTATGGCGTCTTAGATTGGAGACTATTTTTGCATGTTTTGATAACATATGAGCTAAATCTGAAATCAACTGTGGTAGCATTTATTTCCAAGCAAAGGGTAATTATTTTGGTGTGATTGGAAGCTAGTAAAGCGCTGGAAATATTTTATTTATTGTCCTCTAACCCCAACGAGTTGGTTTCAGATTTTTTGGGCTTGTTTTGAGGGGGTTTTAATGCTCAAAAAATTCAAATCTATAGTGCATTGGAAAACTCTTAATTTCTAGTTTATTAGGCACTTCATTTCATGGCAAAATATGAAGTATTGAGTGAGATATTAATTTTGAAGTTTCAGTTATTCTGGGTGCCATATTTATTTATTATCTGCCGTTATAAAATCAGATCTGGAAAAGATTGGGTTTCCAATTGGTTCTCCCATCTAACCCAGTACTTAGGCTTATTCCAACCCCATTTTGGGTTGTAATAACGCTGACATTGGGTTATTTGAGGTAGATAAAAAAGGATCTCATCCCTCTATTTCGATCTGGGTTAAGAGTGTTGCGGATTTCTAATATTCCCTAAAGGGGACATTACACAGGAGATGATTGAGACTCAATATTGAAAGAAGCAATGTTTCAAATATTTATGGATTATAACGAAGTGTTTGCTTGGACATATGAAGTCTTGAAAGAGGTCCTCTTCGAAATGTGTTTGGATAAAATTCTCCTCATACTGGGAGTAAGAATAACAAGAAGGAAAACTTATAGAATGAATAGAAACTATGCTATGAAAGTCCAAGAGGAGATAAAAAAGATGATGGAAGCAAGAATAATATTCAAAGTGCAGACAAGTGAATGGGTATTCCCCATAATGATTTTTGTAAAGAATCAATCTTTTTGAATAAGAATATACGTGGGCTTCTGAAGGCTTCACATAGTCATAGTGAAGGACCCATTTGCGATTCCATTCACACATTCTATACTCAAGTAGACGGTCATGAGATTTACTCATTCATGAACATATTTTCCGGGTACAATCAGATGAACATAGTTGAAGAGGATAATATGAAAAGAAAGTTTATACTGGAAGATGGAGTCTACACATATAATAGGATGCCATTTGGACTATGTAATGCTTTGACAACCTTCCAATAGATCATCCTGCATATCTTTGACAAAATGGCTATATGTAACTTTAAAGCTTTTCTCTATGATTGGTTCGTATACAACTGTAATATCCCCTTGTGGGATATTAACTGATTATTATTAATTACTTACAAAATAAGCAACTTAGAAGATAAACTCTCTTAGGTTTACCTCAACTAACCCTAGTGTTAGTTTCAATACAACCCAAATAGGGTTGGAGTGAGCCAAGGTGAGGTTTTAGATGGGCAATCCAGTTGGTATTTACACTCATTTATCCAATACACTTTGCAGAAGTAAAAGTAATAAATAATACTGCTGAAAAATTGACTGAAACTTTGGAAATTAATAACTCCCAACATACTAGCTCTTTTAACTTGAAACCAAGTGCAGTAGAAAGGGAAAATTATGAGCTTCTAATCACAACGAATATCAAATTTTTCTATGCACTATAATCCACTCAAAACAACCCTTAAAATCTCAAACCCAGTCGTTAGGGTTAGGGTAAAATCTTCAAAATAATTCCGGCACCTTTTCCTTCACTTTAAAAGTCAATAAATGCAGTTCCAGATCTGCAATTAATAAATCTATAACAACAGATTTAAATCACTTCAAAATCCTTCCAAAATACTTTAAATATATTCTCAAACAAATCGATTTCATCAAGGGAAAAACTAGCAGCATATAATAAAAGATATTCATCATAAATCACACTCCAAACCCTCAAGCAAGCTTATATCTTCTCCCAAAAATGGCGACTCACACATATATAGAGAAATGATTGCAAAAACTTATTATTTCAAGCTCATATGGGCGCACACACTTCACAAATAGTGGTGTTAATGAACACCTTTTGTTTTTGATCATAAGTGGGCATACATCCCTTCTTCAAGCATGAAAATAAGTTTTATAAACCGTCAACATGCCTAAAAAAGAGTATACACATTTTCTTTAATAGCTTTGCCTTGCACATCCTCTAAATTTCTTCTTCATCTTTGGCGCCATACTCTAGGAGGGAATTTTATTTAAAAATATATCTGAAAGTCACATTCAACAACAAACATTAAATGCATAGGGATTTTAAAACAAATGAGGCCCATATGAATCGACCCATGCTTAAAAATAATCATTTTATCTCAAATATTAATTATAAAATGCTTCTAGGAAAATGCGACTTGCCTAGTCACTTGATTCACCCTTTAAAATGCATTTATTATCCCAAGGTGAAGTTCAATTTCTTCTTTTATTTTGATTTGCACAGTTTAGAATATTTTATTTTAAATTTACATGTGCAAATTGATTTTTAAAAAAAAAAAATTTAATTAAAAAGGGAGACATTACAGTCCTCCCTTCCCAAAATTGCTTGCCCTCAAGCAATTTGCAAGTTCTCAATCCATGAGCCAATGTATTTTTACCATTACGCTTTCACAAGCGAGCTCCTGTTCCTGTCAAATGAGAGAACTGAGGAAAGAACAACACCTTGTAATGATTGCCCCATTTTTCCTTGAATTCCCAAGGCTGCCCAAGAAAACCCACTGCTGTCATACCAAATATTGACAAGAAATATGAAAAGAAATCACGAATTTGGCAAGAACAAACAATTTCCAGCTTGGCCCATGCATCAATAATGTTCCACAAAGTGTAAGAGAGCTCTTCAATCATGAACATGAAAGCAATTGGGCAATATAAGTGGCTGTAATAATTGAGAACAACAACCTTAGGGGCTTTAAATAAACATATGGCAACGTTGAAACAAACCTTTTCAATCTTAGAAAAGAATAGAACATCCCTCTCCTTTTTCTTCACTTGATTTTTAAGCTCTTGGGCATGGATCCTCAAGGTATGAACCACATGAACATGCATTTTCTGAATTAACCAATTATGCAAAGAAGACATCCCAAAAAGTATGAGAACACATGCCAAATCTTTTCTCATTTTATCACAAAAATCAGTCATCATGCTTATTTGAAATTTTTATCATGTAGTGGTGCCATATGCTAGATATACTCAAATAACTACCTTGAGATGAGAGAACTTTCCTTTTTCCAAGAGTGAAAGCTTGGAATACCGAAGAGAGTATTCCGGGCTGCATACTTACATTTCCATGGGTTGTCCTCATGCTTATGGCAACAAGCATGTTACATGGAGAACTGAAATCAATGTTGCAATAATTTATAACCATAAGCTCGTAATCCCCAAAATAAATGCCATGTGTAACCCTTGGAATGTTAGCAATCAAACCTAACTCCAAATTGATTGAATGCAAGTTATACAACTGAATTTCATCATCTCTCAAAGTTGTTTCTTTCTTATGATAGCAAACACGACGAAGCAAGAACTGAAATGTGTAACAAAAGCCCAAAATGAATTTATGACAGCGATCACATAATTTGAAAATTTCATTCTTACATTGCTTCTAACTGTACCCTCCTTGTTATGGAGTGCAAGACAGTGTCCAAGCTCAACCATGAATTGTAGAATGTCTCCTCTAACTTCACATGCAAGCCATAAAATCTGAAAATGCTTATCAAAGAAAATATGCATGTCACTTGAACCATAATCCATGTGATAGGAGAAAATTGTTACCTCCTTATGCATTATGACAAAAAGGCAAGCGTACTTCCATGTAATTCCAAAATCTTCCCCACAAGAGTTAGTTCAAGTAATGCCATCAAAACTAGTCTGTATAAAGATGAAATTGAGTAGCTTACTCTTAGGGGTTGCCATACCAAATCCTTTAATCTGAAAATCATCATTAATATTTAGGAAAATACCTTTCCTTTCTTCTTGTCCCTCACACGTCCCTTCATCCTTGCATTCATTACCAACCCAAGCAACATTAGTAACAATTAAATGATGATCATTGGTTACCTTTTGGCTGTCCTTATTTTTCTCGTCCATACAAACTTGCAAATCAGATTTCTCTTCCTTTTTGAACTCATCTCCCATGATCATTTTATCATTATGCATGCAATTATACAAAGGTAAAGAAACCTCTTCAAACAATAATGAGCCTTTACCTTGCTTGTTTGCATCTTCTTCCTTCTCTTCCCTTTGCACTAAATCTGATTTTTTTTGTGCAAGCACCAAGTTTCATGCAAGCATTAGATACCAAATTTTTATCATTAAACACCGATGAACTCATACCTTGAAGAGTTGATTCCATATCCTTTTCTGAAAGCTTGACCGCCATATCTGTCTTCAACTTGGTTGGGCATTGATTCATGACATCTTTGGCCAATGTGTGAGCAATACATGGGGCCTCTTGACTCATTTCTTCCTCAAGCATAGATAGCAAATGTCGAGGAGGTTCGTCATACTCATTCAAAACCAAAGACACGATAGTTTGCATTGCATGCAACACATTTTTTGAATGTCTATCATCTATAACAGCAAGGAATACTTCGAACATATGAAATATGAGATCATCACAATCAATATCCAACATCAATACGCAAGATCTTACCTCTGCCATAGTCTCCAAAAATTTTACCCTCTTATCGAAATAAGGGCTTACGATATTACCAAGGCCCTGGAAGCTTCTGACCATGTGTTCAAAAATTTCTCTCATGATGGTATCACTGTAGGGTATATTAGGGACAATGATCCTTGTGATTTCAGCAATGCAAGTGATGACCATAATTCTTACTCTCACATCTTCATGCTCTAATAACCTAGGCTCAACCAACTGAAATATCAATGAGTGAATCATGTATTTATTTGATTGTTTGATCATGACCAAACAATTTGTTGTTTCCTCCAAGTTTTTAAGCAAGTCATCAACTGAATGATGTGGATGCCTAAGCTTTTTCCAAACTCTGATAATCCTTTCCTTCAATTCACCCTCACTCATCAACTCCATGATCTGTAAAATAATACCTGCCGGAAAAAGAAGAAAGTTCCTTCGATTCTTTTCACACAAATTGCAATAAGTCTGAAATATTTTTCTTAATCTAAATATGTCAAAACAGAAATTTTTCTAAATCTGAAAATAGGAGACTTACTATAAATAGTAAGTTCGTCACTCTCCCTAGCTGAATTTAGAAAAATTGCATAACTTGCTCAAAACACCCCGGAATTGCATGAAACTTTGGGGAATGATAGATAATATTACGGAGAAACTTTTCCAAAAAGAATTTTCTGAAAATAATTGAAATATGATTTTTAAGACCTGAAATACTGCAGAAAAATATAGCAACTTCAAAAATCCGTATCTTTGGCAAGGGAAGTCCAAAAGAGCTGAAATTTTGGATCTTGGGCCACAAAAATATGAGGAACAATATCACAAAACCAGATTTTGCATAGCCAACACCAAACCCTAATTTTTGCCCTAAAAATAGGTCGCCCAACACATTTAGGGTACCAAATCAACTCCAAAATTTATGCAATTAATCTCTCCTTATTCCTCCTTATTTTTGCCACACAAACCCCCACAGGAGTAGAGGAAAGAATCTCTGATACCACTGTAATATCCCCTTGCGGGATATTAACTGATTATTATTAATTACTTGCAAAATAAACAACTTAGAAGATACACCCTCCTACATTTAGCTCAACTAACCCTAGTGTTAGTTTCAATACAACCCAAATAGTGTTGGAGTGAGCCAAGGTGAGGGTTTAAATGGGCAATCCAGTTGGTATTTACACTTATTTATCCAATACACTTTGCAGAAGTAAAAATAATAAATAATACTGCTGAAAATTAACTGAATCTTTGGAAATTAATAACTCCCAACATACTAACTCTTTTAATTTGAAACCAAGTGCAATAGAAAGGGAAAATTATGAACTTCTAATCACAATGAATATCAAATTTTTCCATGCACTAGAATCCACTCAAAACAGCCCTTAAAATCCCAAACCCAGTTGCTAGGGTTAGGGTAAAATCTTCAAAATAATTCCAGCACCTTTTCCTTCACTTTAAAAGTCAATAAATGTAGTTCCAGATCTGGAATTAATAAATCTATAACAACAGATTTAAATCACTTCAAAATCCTTCCAAAATACTTTAAATATATGCTCAAACAAATCGATTTCATCAGGGGAAAAACCAACAACATATAATAAAAGATATTCATCATAAATCACATTCCAAACCCTCAAGCAAGCTTGTATCTTCTCCCAAAAATGGCGACTCACACATATATAGATAAATGATTGCAAAAACTTATTACTTCAAGCTCATATGGGCACACACACTTCACAAATGGTGGTGTTAATTAACACCTTTTGTTTTTGATCATAAGTGGGCATACATCCTTTCTTCAAGCATGAAGATAAGTTTTATAAACCGTCAACATGCCTAAAAAGGAGTATCCACATCTTCTTTTATAGCTTTACCTTGCACATCCTCTAAATTTCTTCTCCATCTTTGGTGCCATACTCTAGTTTGGAATCTTATTTAAAAATATGCCTGAAAGTCACATTCAACAACAAACATTAAATGCATAGGGATTTTAAAACAAATGAGACCCATATGAATTGACCCATGCTTAGAAATAATCACTTTATCTCAAATATTAATTATTAAATACTTCCAGGAAAATGCGACTTGCCTAGTCACTTGATTCACCCTTTAAAAATGCATTTATTATCCCAAGGTGAAGTCAAATTTCTCCGTTTATTTTGATTTGTATAATTTAGAATATTTTATTTTAAATTTACATGTGCAAATTGATTTTCTCTTCTTTTTAATTTTTAATTAAAAAGGGGGACATTACAACAACAGTCAAGATGCTCGTCGTCTTTGCATGACGGAATGTATATGACGTTATCACGTTACAAAATTGGCTTTGAATCCAAATAAATGTAGGCTCGTGATTCCATGAGAAAACGTTTTGGGCATATTGTTTATAAAGTTGGATTAAAGAGTGATCTCGATAAGATGTGTGGTGGTAGAAATGGAAGCACCAAAAGATATCACTACGATAATGTCATTCTTTATAAAGAATTTTAGACACTTTATAAAGAATTTTGCACAAATCTCATTCTTTAGACACTTTGACAAGGAAGAGAGATCTTTTTGTATGGTCAGATGAATAGGACCAAATATTCAAAGAACTAAAAGTATGCCTTATCAATTCACCCATCCTTGTTTACCCAGTTTGGGACAAAGCATTCCATGTGCATGTGGATGCTTCCAAATATGCTATTGGAGTTTCCTTGGCTCATGTAGGGAATCAAAGGTTAGATCACCTTTTTTTTGCTAGTCAATTTTTGTCCAATGCTTAGAGAACTATAAGGCTATGATATGTGAAGCCCTTTGAATGGTGTATGCAATATAAAAGTTCGGACATTATTTACTTGGTCAAGAAACCAATCATTTGGAGTTTGCTAAGCATTTGGTTGATGTTGCTTCAAGAGTTCACATTCAAAATCATTGTTTGACAGGGAAAGAGTCTTGTGGGTATGGATCAACTATCTTAGATAAACTCTAGTGATCCTCTCAAAGGTGTCAATGAAAATTTTCTTGATGCTCATCATATTTCATATTGCTATCATACCTTCTTGGAATAATAATATTGGGAAATATCTATCTACTACTTCATTCCCTAGAGATATGTAATTTATATAACACAAGAAGTTAACTTTGAAAGACCTAATGTTTCAATTGGTAAATGGTCTCTTGTACAAGATGGGGTTTGACTATATCATGCGACATTGTGTGATGAAAGAGGAAATTTAGCGTGCTCTCCGAGAAGCACATGAAGGTCCAAACGGAGGCTATATTGGACTTGAGGCTACTAAAACAAAAGTACTCTTGGCGGAACTTAGGTGTCCAACATTGCACTGTGATGCAAAGGAATGGGTAATTGATGAACCGAAATAAAGACATAAACCTAAGACTTCAACCACTTGAGAGACACACACTTGGGAGACCCTTATAGCTACAAACTTATGTAGATGATGGGAAAAGAAACCTGATGTTCACGAGCTCAAGATACCCTTGTGTAGAGTAGGTGTGGACAAAATCTTGCAGATGCCATACTTAAATGTAAGGGTCTTCAAACCCTACTAGGTTCACATGGTTTCAAGTTACAATAGGGATACCCGGTTTTCGTTTTCCTGACATATACAAGGAAGTAAAATTCACCTACACACCTGTTAGCATATGGATTTGGACGCATGCAAATGACATGCAACAGTGTGGGAACGGAGTCCCTCCTCAATGAAGGTGAGGCTGCCTTTATTGAAAACCAAAACTGTATTTACATCTGTACATTCAAAATTGTATGTGGGGGTGTTTTGGAACATCAATGGAAAGAAAAATGAATTAGGGAGATGGAAAGGAATGAAGGAAAGGAGTGGAATGGAATGAACTGAAAGAACATGCAAGAGTTAGGTAAAAACAGAGCCTAATATTGCATGAAGAGGAAAGATGAATAACTAACACAAATAAAACGGAGTTTGAGTTAGCCAAACAAGAACGTGTAAAAGGGAACACACATGAGCAAGTAGATAATCAGAGTTTGATCACTGTGAACTAGAACAACCGATTAATAATGTTGACAATAAGATCAAAGATAATATTTGCATGCAAGATTCAAAACACCTAACATCTAATGAACATAAGAACATCAAATGTTACAAGAGACAATGAATGAGACACAAAGTTCGTATTCCATTAACTCCAAAATGTTTTTCACAAAAGAACACAAAGTTTCTTCCTGAAACAAAGCTTGCACAAAAGTATTTTCTTCTCCTCTTTCAAAGTCACCCTTTACAAATGAGCCCCTCACTTCCTTTTATAACCCAAAAGTTGGTTACAAAGTAGTTAGGGTTTTAAATGCACATTAAATAGGGCACTTAAGTGACTTTGACTTTTTGTAACCAACTTTATTAAAAAGTGACTAAAAATAGAAACCACTTAAGTTAAAAAGTCATAAAAGAAATGAGCACACGTGGACCCCACTTAAATGACTTGGACGCACACATAGACATCCTAGTCAACAATGCGCCACCTAGATCAAGACACCTAGGATTAGTGCCTTATCCATTGGGCCAAGAGTCCGCCTATCCCGATCGTACAGGAATGAACTCATTGACTGTGCTCTACAATCCTCCAAATAACAAGAGTGCCGAGCTTGAAACTTGAGCAATTCATCCACCCCTCCGTCTGAGCAATATTCTGGTGTAAGAAAGTTTGTCTTCATTTGTAGTCACATTCACAATTACGCACAATTCTCCACATGCTCGGAGTACCTTTCCATGGTGAATTATTCATTTGTCGCGAGACCGTAGTCGTTACACAACCTTGGTTTGTCAGAATCCAACTTCTGGTCTTTTGCCATTGAGAAGATCTCCAAAAGCCAAAATTGCAATTCACCATCAATGGTATTACAAAACATGGCTTTAACAAACACCCCATGAATAAATATAACCAGTTATTTGCACTATACATCTGATTTGATAAAGTCGAAAGCATTGTCTAGCTTTGCAAACACTTTCTACAAATTGAATAACCTGACTCTTCCATCTCACCGCACAACCTATCTTTTATTGGTTCACTTAACATCACCAATAATCACCAAAAATTACATTTTCCTTGTTTGAAATGATGGAAGCAGTTCTCATATTTCACAACAATCTCGGAAACAAACTCGGTTGCAGTGTGTCCGTATGCACACAATTGAAGGTTCTTGTTGAGTCAAATAGTTATTCCAAGAGACATTTTTATCAATCATTATAGCAATGCAAACTTCTCATTTATGTGACTGAGGAATGGTTATTTTACTCATGAACATCATTCAGCAATCTGAATCGAAAAATACCCTGTTGCTTTCATCTCGTGGGTAATTGTTAGTGCGATGTATCTCCTCCACAAAAAAAGTATGAATCATTCTATGGTCTTCAATCCAACTACATCCAAGTGTCTTTGTAATTCCTTCATCTTCCATCAACCTCCTTACCTTTTGAACGTCACTCCAAAACATTTATTTGCTCGAAGCTTATTAAGCCGAGTTGGATAGAGGTTGAGGGAAGACGCCAAATATTTTATCATAATTTTATTTATAGGATATTTGGCGCTGGGTGGGTAAGTAGTGGAGTTTCAGAGGAATCGAGAGGCCCCGTCCTCGGCCACGAGCCCGTCGCTGCAGTTAACAAATTCATAGTCGACCATAAGATGGCCTCGGGGAACACCCTGAGTGTTAGTGTCGAGCTGTTTGAAAACATCGACGTCTAAGTCGAGACCACTGTTGCTGCATATCATTGTTCGTGGAGCTCAAACCTGGTCCCACATTGATAGTTGCCTTTTCAAATTGAGTTATATCCTTCTTCTCATCAAGTAGCTTTTCAGGTGACTTTGGCCCGTCTGTCAATATCCGTACCTGGATTCTCGCTGGATGATCTTTGCTGCATTAATTCTAGATCTGTTGTTGAGTCACTGTTAGTAGCTGAAGACACGGCAGAGACAGACGAGGAGTTCCTTGTTTGAATGCCTCCATCTACATTTTGAGGATGGAAATTCACAGTTTGTGTCCCTCCATGTAAATTTTGGGCATGTGCTTAAAGTTGGGCTACAATAGAACTAGCATGTGCTTGATTGAAATTCATTGTTCCTATTGACTGTTGCTGAGCACCATCTATACCACTAGATTGGACCTCAATTGTCGCCTGAGCTACACCTCTTATTGGAACACCCTGTGCAGAGTTTAACTGCTGAATACTTGTAAGAATTGGAAGAAATACATTATTTGTTGCATTAGCTGCCTCAGTAGGAGGGCGTATAGGGACAGCAGCAACCACAGTTCTAACAGGCACCACACGGACAGACCCAGTTTCCCTGGAAGCTACTGTGGCATTGCCCACCTGATCTGTAATCCCTGAACTTTGGGGAGCACTTATCTGGTTTCCCTGAGAAGAATTTGCAGTTGAAGAAACTGAACTGCCTCCACGAACCAAAGTTGAGCCTGAGTGTATATGTATATTGATATTTCTTGGCACCTCTCCTGTGCCAACATTTCCTCCAGTAAGCCCCGCAGTTGGATGAAGAGATCCAGTGTGAGACGGCCCAAAACTACCACCATGCTGGAAAGGCAGTGGCAGCTGAACCATGATGGGATTAGGACCAGATGAGGAGACATAGACTGCAGGCCCAGCATTTACTACTGATTCATCATGAGATTGACCCATTCGCAATTTTAGGGTAGCGCGGCCAAGCTCCAATAGCAAGGCACCCAATTCTTGCATCATTATTCCATCATGCATAGCAGCAGACTGAATTTGGGCATGAACTACTGGATTGGTCACTGTGCTCTCACCTTGTAGCAGCCCTGCAAGTAGAGAAAATGCATTTCGGGCAGGACCACTGCAGTTGTTGTGTATGTCGAATAAGACTACCTAAGGCAGCAGGCCTAGGCAACCCTCCAGAAACATAAGGCAAACCTGACGCAGCTGTCTGGTCTTGTGATCCATCATGTGAAAATGCCTGCAACATACGGTTTAATTTTAAATCTTTTGCTGTGAGCTGTTCAAAAATTAACACGTGGAGTTCTCCTTTGGATGTGCGCGGCCTGTTATCTCCTTTTTTATTTTGGAATTTGGCTCGTTAACTGTGTTTGGACTGTGCACCTCCTCTAATGCATGAAAACTTGTAAGGAAAACAAATTTCTTTGGACTGTTCTTTCTCTCTACAACAAATGCGTGGAAGATTTTGTTGGATGTGATAAAACATTATGCCTTCAGAAGAATTAAGAAGCGAAGCTTCGCATGACTTTTTCCAACGGGTTTGATGGAGGAAGTTACTAGGATTAATTCAACTTCCTCTCTTCCTGGGTAGTGGGCTTAAGTGCCAGGGGAAATGGGGAAAGCAACGTACAATTGCCAACGGGAATGACAAAGTGGATTGACAATCCCCGTTCAATTTCCCTATGTGGGAAATTGGGGAATTTCTTGCCCGTTAGCCAATCTAGGATTTGACAATTGGTGGAGAAAATCCCACGTGCGGGAAAGATGAAGGAAATTGCCAGGAAAGGGGAAATCCGGGTTCGGGAAGCCAAATTGGCTTCCCGGTAGTTGGAAGCGTAAGCTTACTTCGCCGGCATTAAAATTTGTCAAATGAATTTTAATTTATATTTATTTAATTAAATACTCAAGTGATTTAAAAATTAATTTAATCAAACAAGGAGCAATTAATTAATTAAATATTAATTAATTAATTTTAATGTATTTTAATGCGTTTTAAAGCCTGGCGGGAAGAGTTCTCGCCCGAAAAGGACGAAACGAAGACCGAAACGATCACAAAAATGAGACGGTTGCAATGAGGGCAATGAACCACGTAAAGTAACACTTTTCAAAATTTTCAAATTTTTCATTTTTTATTATTTTTAACAATTTTGCGAAGTCAAAATTGGCTGATAATAGCTGGCTCTGATTGGGGACAAGGACTTCATGGATGCAGCAACGGACCCAGACCAAAATAGTCATGAACATGATCTCAAAACGATGGGGCACAAAAATGGGGCGACACAAGAGAAGAGACCGAAAAACAGGGAAACAAACAAACCAAAATCCTAATTACCTATGTACATACGGGGAAGTTGGAACAACCCGTTTTCAATTCCGGTAATGCTTGAGATACTGCCCATTGTAGGGCAAAGGCAAATGAGTTCCATCGGGATATGCCAAGTAATAGGTACTATCTCCACAGAAATGTCTTATTTTGAACGGTCCCAGCCACAGTGAGTCAAACTTTCCATGCTTTCCTTTCGGCTCATGTCTTTTGTCCCAGAGAAGAACTAAGTCATTGATTTGAAACTGTCTCTCCCTAGTTTTCCTGTCAAACAACTTTTTTACCTTGGATTGATGTTCCTCAATCCTGTTTGCCACTTGACTTCTTTGTTCCTCGAGCTTGCTTAGGAACATGATCCTTTTATCTAATGCATTGGTGAAGCATTCATCATCAACTGCCTGAGCTAATTTTAATGCTGGTAACTCCAGTGTGACGGGAATTTGAGCATCGGTTCCATACAAAAGTTGAAATGGAGACATCCCGATTGCCCTTTTGGGAGTTATGCGGTCAGCCCACAATGCATCATATAACTTTTTGTGCCAAGTTCTTTGATTTTCTTCGACTAACTTGCGCACAATAGTAATGAGGTTTTTGTTGCTAGATTCAGCCTGACCATTTCCCTGAGGGTAGTAATCTGATGAATGAGACAAAGATATCCCATATCCATAACAAAAACCTATCATCTCTACAGAAGAAAAATTTGAGGCATTGTCCGTCACAATCTTGTGTGGAATTCCATAACGAACCAATATATTTTCTTTGATGAAATCACAGATTACTGCAGTAGATGTTTGTTTCACCGGTATAGCTTCCACCCACTTTGTAAAGTAATCAGTGGCGGTGAGCACGTGAGTATGACCAGCGCTAGAATTAGGATTCAAAACCTTGATGAAATCTAAACCCCATTGTTGAAAGGGTTCTTCAATGACAACTGGCTTCAAAGGCAAAGCTGCCAACTTTGGTCTTCCAACAAATTGTTGACAGGCTTCACATTTTGTCACCCATTTCTGAGCATCAGAAAACATAGTGGGCTAGTAATAATGTGCTCTCAGAATTTTATGGGTTGTTACTGGGCCAGAGAAATGACCACCGCAAGCATGATTGTGGAAAGCTTCCAACAACCTAGGCTGTTGTTCTTTATCAACACATCTGAGGAACATGTCGTCAATCCCTTTCTTGAACAACGTGTTATCCCAGATGACGTACCTGACAGCTCTTAGTTTGATAGCTCGTTTCTCCTTAGCTATTCAAATTCTTTGGACACTTGCCATATGTGAGGAAGTAGGCAATATCAGAATACCATTCATCTGTGGTACTGACAAAAACTACCAATGGTAAATTTTCTTCAACTGGTTCTTCCTCGGAGTTATCTTGTGGTTCATTCTCCGCAATGAGTTGGCAGAGTCCTCTTCCTCGAACCAACTTGGTAGGCTTGATGTCCAAATCATATTCTTGGATCTTGGAGACCCAATTACCTCTTTTAGATCCTGGTTCCTGTTGTGTCAACATTGATTTCATCGCGGTGTCCGGAACTAAGACTTTGGTGTGAGAATTCAACACGTAATACCTGAAATGTTTCAGGGCTCTTACCACCGCGTACGCATGTCTCTCAAGAGGAGTGTAATTAAGTTCATGTTTCTTGAATCTTGAACTCATGAATGCGATAGGAGATTCGATCCCCTCTTGATTGTGCTGAGTCAAAATGGCGGAGATTGTGTGTGGCGAAGCATAGCAATAGATTATAAAATCCTTTTTAAAATCAGGACACACCAATGTAGGAGCTTTGGCAATAGCACTCTTGATTTGCTCAAATGCCTCTCTACCTTCCTTTGACCATTTGAAGGATTCTTTTCCTTTCATCATATCAGCGATTTCTTTAGTCAGCTCGGCAAAATCTGGCACGAACCTTCTCAAAAAGTTGACCTTCCCAAAGGAGTGCACCCCAGGCTTACTTGTAGGCAAGGAAAGATTTTTGATAGCTTGAACACGTTCAGGATCGATCTTAGTTCCTTCCTTAGAAACAATATGACCTAGGAGTTTCCCTTCTGTAACTCCGAACATGGACTTTTTTGGATTTAGAGAAATCTTATGAAGTCTGCACCTTTGCAATATTTTCTCCAAATCCCTTAGGTGATCTTCTCGTTTCTTGGAGAACACTGTTAAGTCATCTAGGTATATCACAATGATCTTGTCTTTATAATCTTCAAACGCCATATCCATGGCCCTTTGAAAAGTTGCACCGGCATTGATCAAGCCGAAGGGCATTCTTCTATACGTGAACGTACCCCAGGGGGTAGTGAACGCGGTTTTATGTTGATCTTCTCTAGCCACTTCAATCTGATTATAGCCAGAGAAACCATCTAGCATAGATAGCATTTCCGATGCAGTTACTGCCTGCAGAATATGGTCCATGACTGGCAGTGGGTAGTTATCCTTCAAGGAAGCCTGATTAAGATTGCGGAAATCCACGCAAATCCTAATTTCTCCATTTTTCTTGTGAACCGGTACAATATTAGCTATCCAAGTCAAATGTCGAATAGGAAACACTATTCGTGCATCTAGCATCTTTTGAACTTCATGAAATATTGTCCCTGCAATCTTGGGATTATATTGTCTTTGCTTCTGCCTGAATGGAACTGCACCAGGCTTCAAGGGTATGGCATGCTCCATTTCTCTGGGTTGGAAAGACTTCAAGTCTTCATATGAATAAGCCAAAACGTCAGAATATTTGGTAAGGAGACTTATGAATTTTCTGCACTTCTCAGGTGAGCAACACTTACCAATATTGATTAGGCGAGGTTTATCCTTGGTACCGATATTAACTTGCTTATAGTCAGCAGAATTCGTAGGTCTTGCCTGCTCTTTCTCTTTGATAAACCTGTCATGTTTGTCAAAAAGTTCAAGTGAAACCAATCCTTTTGGAATTTTATTTCCTTTGAGTTGAATGATGCCATCACCAGGATCTTCGTTCTCAACTCCTTCCTGAATGGGTGAGGTAGTTGATTCGCGAAATGCAGAATCACTTCCTTAAAAGTACAATTGTTCAAATTTTTCTCTCTTTTCCAAGAAGGCAATAATTTGTTGATCATCGTTAAATACTTGCCAATTTTCTGCATTGTCAGGAACACTCGGCCTAAAAACCATTTCAATGGTGTATTTGACTTGATCAAATTCTGAATGAGGAATCATTAATGAAGCTGAGACTGCTAGAGAATCTGCTTTGTCATTCTTTTCGCGAGGGACAAATTTTATGGAAAAGGCAACGAAGACTTCTATTGCGTCCCACACTTTATTTCTGTAGTGTCTCAAACGATCATTCTTTACTTGGAACTGATTTCTTACCTGTTTCACGATCAATTCCGCATCTCCAAAGACTTCCAAATTTTTGATCGCTTTCTTCTCTGCAGCTTGAAGGCCAAGGATTAACGCCTCGTACTTTGCAGTGTTATTAGTATTTGAAAATTCAAGTTTTTAGGAAAAAGGAAATATTTTACCATTTGGAGATATGAGCACCACTCCTGCACCAGAGCCCATCGAGCAACAACTTCCATCGAACTCAAGAGTCCAGATCTCATTGGAATCTTGGCAAGTGATCTCAGGGGTATGAATTTCTGCAGTCATCATATAATTACCCATACTTGAGCCTTGGAAAAGGATCTGTGCGCGAGGATCTTCGGTTTTAGTTACCGTGAACTTTGCCTGAGCTTCCGGCATAAGATTTTTCATTTCTCTATTGATAGGAATCATGGCGTGAGACCAGTCCATTTGAATCTCACCACCCAAATCCTTGCAAAATTTCCTGCTCAACAACATTCCATATGAGGCAAGAATATCGGCAACTAGAATAGTTACCTTAACTCGCTTTTGAGGGAATTGGGCTAAAACCATTTTGGCGTCTTTAATCTGCTCGATTAGAGGTACTTGCTTGGTTTCCATGGAGTAACATGATCCGAATGTTCTCGTACAAGTCAAACCAAGAGCATGTGCTACTTTTGCTGGCATCACATTATCCGAGGCTCCAAAGTCTATAATGCAATTACTTAATTTGCATCCGTTGATCAGAAAAGACACAAAGAAAGGTTCGATCTTTTCATTTGAAGGTGTAGTGGCCACCACAATATTTTGAGTTTTCCCATCTTTGGGAGTTTTCAGAATTCCTTTGGAGGAATGAACAGTAGAGTCGCCTTTGATAAACTAGACCAATTTTTCGAGCTGCTCCTTGTTGGACTTCAAGTACTTTGCCTGTGACATGGAAATTTTTGTTTTATTGATATAATCAATGATATCAAATTTAGGCAAAGTAATTGTACTTGAAGTTTCAGATATAAGTTCTTTCGAACTTTATGATGGCACACTTTTGACGTTGGCCTCGGGCTTGGTTGACACTGATGTGGAAGAAGAAAGTTTCTTCATAGTTGGTTTACCAACCGATTGATCTAACAAAGGTCCTCCTTTCTTTAAGATAGTCTGGACCTTTGAAACCTTAGTTGCCTTGGACTCTTTAGGAGCCTCATTTGTCTTAGATTCTTTGGGAGTTTTCTTGGAAACCCCTTTATCTCCCGCCTTAGTGGTATCCTTGTCCTTTTTCTGAGAGCAGGTGAAAATGGCGAAAGATTGACTATTCATATCTTCTATAATTTCTTCATATTCATCTTCCTCATCGGAATGGTACTCAAAGAAATGATTATTACTTTCCCCCTCAGGATCCTCCACTTCAAGTTTAGATCTCTCAGAATCCGGCTCTTCCTCATCAACCTCGACGACTTCAATGTCATCATCGCTTTCTTCAATGACATCGCATTTGGAATTAGTTGCGGGAGCTACTTCAATAGCAAGCCTCGTTGGAGCACCTGCAATCCTTGCTTTGTTGGGAACGTATCCTTTTCTCGGGATGTCTTTGTAAGGAGCAGGTTTACTACTTTGAGCAACTTGCTTTTTCAAAGCTAGCACATCATTAGCCAACTTAGTGAGTATAGTTTCTGAAGCGTTGGGAGTTTCTTGACTCTTTTCTTTGAGGGAATTTTTCTTGAATTTTTCTGCCATGATTAAGTCATCTTCAATTTCTATGGCCAAAGATTGAACAAGTTCCAAAGTAGCCACCCTAGCCCTTCTCAATTGATGCACACTTCTGGTTGTTGTGCGTTAATAAAGAAACATTTTTGTCCATCAAGGTTAGGACGAATCCCGACAGGAACTTTGTTCACCATTTTGTTGAATTTAGCCACGAAATTCCTCATGGGTTCTGTTGGCTCTTTCTTTGCCTGAGATAGTTGGGCAAGAAGAGCATGTTCATCTTCTGCCGTCTTGAATCAATTTTCAAACTTAGTTTTCATATCATCCCAATTTGTGATACATCCATTGGGCAGATGATGAAACCAATCTCCAGCAATATCATGCAATGTTTCGACGAAGAGACAGTTAGCAACATCTTCATATTCTACCGACAAAACAACACATGCAGTGAATAACGCAAAAATATGGTCACCTGGTGACGTCTTTCCATCTCCGTCGAACTTGGGAAGAATCTTTCTTGATCCTTGTGGGAGTTCATGTCTAGCAGGTAAGGCCAATGGGCCTATGGCATTTCCCCATGGTACGTTGGCTGCCATTTGAGGAAAGGTGGTATGTGAAGGTAAAACAACATGAGCAAGGACACGTGCTTGAGTGGTAGTGATTCCTTCCTTGCTTGCTCTTTCAGGACTTGATGCAAGGCTTGCAGATCTACGAGAGGTGTTCTTCTTTGGAGGAGATAACTTGAAACCAAATTTTCCTTGAAAGTCAAAAGTGGGGTCAGATAGACCTTTAGCTTTTTCTCCTCGCGTAAACCTCTTTCCTTCCAGTTTGGAATCTTTATGATGAAGGGATTACTGGCGTGTTTTGACCGACCCTACCCCTTTCTCTTCACTCTCTTTCTTGAGCTATTTGCGCCTGAATAACTCTAGCTTGCCTCAAATTTGATGATATGTCTTCTTGAGTATCTGCAAAAACAAGATTTTGTTGCAAGATAGGTGGGTTACCTGTAATAGTCATACAACTTATTACCTTGGTGGAAGAGGACCACGTCGGTGAACAACGATCAGTATGTGTCCAGGAGGTCTTCTGGCCACAAGTGCGGGTGCTCTTTTTCTAAGGTCTTCGATGTAGATTTCTCTTTCAATGGCTCTTTCAACAGCCACAAATTGCTTCAAGCTTTCACGGTTTTCCCAAGCTACTATTCAAAGGTTGGCAGCAATATCTCCTCGGAAATCTTCGTCGGGCACAAGGTTCGGTTGAAGAACTAGAGCTTGTGCAGAGGGGATAATCATAAAGATTTAACCAAACACTAGTTAACGATTTCTGAATCCCCAGTAGAGTTGCCAAAAACTGTTAGCATATGGATTTGCACGCATGCAAATGACATGCAACAGTGTGGGAATGAAGTCCCTCCTCAATGAAGGTGAGGCTGCCTTTATTGAAAACCAAAACTGTATTTACATTTGTACATTCAAAATTGTATGTGGGGGGTGTTTTGGAACATCAATGGAAAGAAAAGTGAATGAAGGAGATGGAATGAAAGGAAGGAAAGGAGTGAAATGGAATGAACTGAAAGAACATGCAAGAGTTAGGTAAAGACAGCCTAATATTGCATGAAGAGGAAAGATGAATAACTAACACAAATAAAACGGAGTTTGAGTTAGCCAAACAAGAAAGTGTAGAAGGGAACACACATGAGCAAGTAGATAATCAGAGCTTGATCATTGTGAACTAGAACAACCGATTAATAATGTTGACAATGAGATCAAAGATAATATTTGCATCCTAGATTCAAAACACCTAACATCTAATGAACATAAGAACATCAAATGTTACAAGAGACAATGAATGAGACACAAAGTTCGTATTCCTTTAACTCCAAAATGTTTTTCACAAAAGAACACAAAGTTTCTTCTTGAAACAAAGCGTGCACAAAAGTATTTTCTTCTCCTCTCTCAAAGTCACCCTCTACAAATGAGCCCCTCACTTCCTTTTATAACCCAAAAGTTGGTTACAAAGTAGTTAGGGTTTTAAATGCACATTAAATAGGGCACTTAAGTGACTTTGACTTTTTGTAACCAACTTTATTAAAAAGTGACTAAAAATAGAAACCACTTAAGTTAAAAAGTCATAAAAAAACTGAGCACACATGGACCCCACTTAAATGACTTGGACGCACACATAGACATCCTAGTCAACAATGCGCCACCTAGATCAAGACACCTAGGATTAGTGCCTTATCCATTGGGCCAAGAGTCCGCCTATCCCGATCGTACAGGAATGAACTCATTGACTGTGCTCTACAATCCTCCAAATAACAAGAGTGCCGAGCTTGAAACTTGAGCAATTCATCCACCCCTCCGTCTGAGCAATATTCTGGTGTAAGAAAGTTTGTCTTCATTTGTAGTCACATTCACAATTACGCACAATTCTCCACATGCTCCGAGTACCTTTCCATGGTGAATTATTCATTTGTCGCAAGACCGTAGGCGTTACACCACCTTGGTTTGTCAGATTCCAGCTTCTGGTCTTTCGCTATTGAGAAGATCTCCCAGAGCCAAAATTGCAATTCACCATCATTGGTATTACAAAACATGGCTTTAAAAAAACACCCCATGAATAAATATAACCAGTTATTTGCACTATACATCTGATTTAATAAAGTCGAAAGCATTGTCTAGCTTTGCAAACACTTTCTACAAATTGAATAACCTGATTCTTCCATCTCACCGCACAACCTATCTTTTATTGGTTCACTTAACATCACTAATAATCACCAAAAATAACATTTTCCTTGTTTGAAATGATGGAAGCAGTTCTCATATTTCACAACAATCTCAGAAACAAACTCGGTTGCAGTGTGTCAGCATGCACACAATTGAAGGTTCTTGTCGAGTCAAATAGTTATTCCAAGAGACATTGTTATCAATCATTATAACAATGCAAACTTCTCATTTATGTGATCGAGGAATGGTTATTTTACTCATGAACATCATTCAGGAATCTGAATCGAAAAATACCCTGTTGCTTTCATCTCGTGGGTAATTGTTAGTGCGATGTATCTCCTCCACAAAAAAAGTATGAATCATTCTATGGTCTTCAATCCAACTACATCCAAGTGTCTTTGTAATTCCTTCACCTTCCATCAACTTTCTTACCTTTTGAATGTCACATGGGTTGTCGGTTAGCAAGGATACTGACTCTCACTTGACCAATTGATTTAACAAAATATGAATTATGCTAAACCCTAATTGCAGAGTCACAACGAAATAATAAGCGATAAAGTACATATCTGTCCTAAGCAATAAGCTAGATAAAATTGGAACCCTAGGTGCAAGAGAAGGGAATAAATTACTTAGTCTGATTTCGTAAAAATCCTGAAGATGTACAGAGCTGAAAAAATGTTGAAACAGGAAGGTGAACTATCAAAATCAAACCCAAAAAATTGTAGAAGTGTCAGAACATATCGGGACTAGGGTGCATGGACTCAGTTCAAGGGTGTTTAGGCTTCTTTAGACCTCTTGTTGGGCACCCGTGACTGTGAAAATGGCTCATAAAATAATTTCTTGTAGTATCACTTCTGATTTTTATAACCCTTCGTTGTTGATCACCTCTAAGTTTCTAGAAGATTGCCCGCAAAGTTCTCATGTAACCTGCAAAAAGAAATGATCTCCTGCAAAACCCCAAAACACATAAAATCCTAACAAGAAAAAGATGCAAATGGGGAGTCAGAACTGACCCCGAAGGTCACCCAACAGAGTGAGCTTACATGACTGAGCAGTTACACTACATCTCAGACTCCATGTAGTTTTACATGTGTGTGTGTGTGTGTGTGTAGAATCATGCCCTAGGTGGCTCTGTTTTGCCATATGCACTTGAAAAACGAGAAATAGATAGATGTAGACAATGTAGATTATATGTGTGGGATGTCAAAATTAACTTTCCCTCCTATGTGTGTATGAAAGAATAATGCAATCCTTTGTCCCTTGAATGATAATCTAGATGGATGCTTTGATGCTCTTGTAATGCCTTTGGATGCAACCTTAGATGATAGTGGTATATGCTTAGAGCTTGGTCCTTTATTATGGTCACATAGGATCTATATTTATATGACTCCCTTGTTTGAATTTTGTCAATTGACAACTAAAAGGATCGACCCATAAGAGAAAAAAGATGCCCAAAATGGCTAAAATATGCCCAAAAGTGGCAAGTAAGATACAAAGAGGTCAGCGACGCCTAGAGGGGACAAGGGTGCTAGCATCCAGGTTGGGCACTTGGTGTCTAGAAGTAGATAAATTATGAAATAGTCGAAGTAGTCTAGGCTTGGCCTTAGGGTATGTACAGGCCAAGAAGGAAGACATAGAAACAAATAAAAAAAGGCCAACGACAACTGGTTAATTACTACGTTTTCTCACTTAGGAATCATATGAATAGCAATTATGTGCCTAGAACCTAGAAATGTACCCAAAATGCATGATTTAGTGTCTACATTTTCCCCCACATTATGTTATTGAGTGAATAATTGATAACATAAAGTAGATAAGAGATGTGTACCTGATAACCATGTAGATCAATGGAAAAAAGTGTGAAGAGGAGACAATAAAAAGTGTGGAATGATAAAAATGAAGCGTGGAAGCTAAGCTAGGAAAGAGGAAGTGACCCTAGGGGTGAAGAGCATATTATTTGTGCCATGTCGTATTGTACCTAGTTTTTGATGTTATTTGATGCTTGATGATGTGACCGTTTCTTCCCATAAGGATGGACCTGTAAAAGCAGAAGAGAAAAAGATTAGTCAAAGTATGTGTATATGAAAAATTTGATTCTAAGTATGTAAAAAACATGCAAAAGTGTGTAAAAATGTGAAAAGGAACATCTGCATCTGATCTGTGATGAGTGAAAAGTGTATAAAATATCATTAAAATGTTGTAGAAGGGTGAGTTTTTGGGGTGATCTCACGCCACAACAAAAGAATTTTGGGGAGAAAGTCTATAGTCTTATGTCTCCAACCCTTACTGCTTCCCGATGATTTATACACCACTATAGATGGTGTGATCCTACTTTGTTCAAGTTTGATCTAGTTTGATCCAATGCAAAATATAAAAGAGGAGATAAGCATTCATGCTAATTGTCTGGAGGACTGTGCCTATTTGGTGCAAAACACTGTAAATATGTGCAAAAACTGTGCCGATCTAAGAAAACATTTGTATACTTGCCCCTAGTCATAGATGCCCAGGAAGGGTTCGCGGGCACCCAGGCACTAGTGTTTGGTGCTGGGAGCTGGACCTTTGTGCTAATGTTGAAGGACCCAAGTCATATTTTAATCCCTTTCTATGAAGTTGTACAGACTGTGTTGATCCTGTACTATTCAGGTTTGAACTGTGATTATGTACTGCTAAATGGGGTGACTGATTCACCCTATGTATGCCCCCCCTCGTTTGGAGTGCATGTGACGTCTCTAGGATAATATGCGGCCCAAAGGAGGACCCTATGACACTGATCTAAAACTAAATCCCTACAAGGGGAAGGAGAATGTGCATGGTAGAAACCAAGGCACACACAAACAAAGTGGCTACGAAACATGTGTTAGTGTAAACAAGACAAATGCGCATATAGAAAACAATGTGTAAGATAACATGCAAGAAGACAAAGTAGACCACAAAAAGTGGGTTTTAAACATGGGATATTGCTCATAATGTCACAATACAATCTAGGGATGAAGAATCCAAAAGTATACAGTGTGCACACAAGACAAAGGGAAAAGTACGCAAACAACGGCAAACAATAACAAGTAATGACCAATAGTAGCAAACAAAATAACAGATAACCATGGTGGCAAATAGATCCTGCAAGAAAAAATGTTGCACATGAATCACCTCATTAACACGTTAGAAAAATAAGAAATTATGTCAAAACGTGTATAGATCTGATATATGATACCGTGTTCTAGTATGAATAGGTAGTAGTACAAAATGAAACAATAGCACCTGTAGTGTGTATGAAAGTACATGCCCCTAGGAGTCATTGTGGGACTGGTAAGAGGTACAATGCCAAATATCTATGTTTCTTATAAAGATCTGTGTAAGGAGGATGCTATTCACAACTAGAAGGAAAGTGAATGCGCATGTGTATATAGTAAAGATAATGACATAGAAGATTATCTAACTAGCATAGTAAGCAAAGTGTACATGTAAGCATAAGTAAGAAAGAATAAATGCGACCAAGATATGTAGTATGATGTGAATGTGTATGGAATAGAATGCAAAGTGAATGTGATAGGAGCACCATGCCCCCTGAGTGCATGCGAATGAGTATGCATGAGATGAGGTTCATTTATAAAATACCCCCCAATAGTCAAGAATAAACCATAGAACAAGAGTGTGTCATTTGGAAATGGTTTGAATTGTGTGCTAGAAAGATATGATCGATAAAGTGTAGAGCGTAGAGAGTGAGTGAGTATGATGGGTGAGGTTAATTTTAGGTTGAGACCCTCAACAGTCAAGTATGAACCATGGAACTAGAGCGAGTCATAGGGTAATGACGATGGGTTGAAAATTTGATGCTGAGAAAGATATGTCGTTCATGTGAAATGTGTTGTAGTGATGTGAGGTTCATGAATGTAGTATTCCCTCAATAGTCAAGTGTGAACCGGAGCACAAGACCACGTCATAGCATAATGATGATACAAGAGGGTACCCGATATGTCTGATGATGTAGAAATCATAAAGTATATGAATAGATGTAGCAAACACCTTAGAATGCTAGAATGGAAGGAGAGTAAGCATGATGCCCCCAAGTGTGTGTTGATGAGTGAGCTATATGATAAAAGTGAAGGGAAAGGGTCCTCCACTCCGATTATTACATGGAAATAAAAACATATGCAACTATGATCTAAGACCGGAGGTGTATGAGATAGATGCCATATTGGTGAATGAGACCTATGTGTATGACAACTTGGAGGTGATGAATAGTTATGTGAAGGCAACTGAGGAGGTGATGTACTCTTATGTGAAGAAAAGCGTGGAGGAGATATATACCTATGTGAAGGCGACCAAGGAAGTGATGTACTCGTATGTGAAGAAGGCCGCAGAGGAGATATATAACTATGTGAAGGAAACCGAGGAACTGAGATGCACCTATGTATAGGAGATGTCTGAATAGTGGACCTAGATTGATGTGATGGACTAGTGAACCGTTGAGACTGAGTAGGTCGTGTGTAGATAGGATATATAGGAGACAGATTTTTCTTTAGGATTTGAGATGTCCAACGGGACCTAGATGCTCTAGTGAGTGTAACGACAACCTCAAGGGGAAGAAAATGAAATGAATTGGATGATATAACACTTTGGATATAGATAACTTGATTATCATGGATGAACTTAAGACATAAGTGATGGGATGGAAAAGATAGACTTGGTAGCGCGGCGGAGCCAAGGAATACTTAAGAGTAGGTCACATCCTTTGATTAAAGGTGCCACAATGAATGGTATACAAGCATGGTGAGAGGACCGAACCATGATTAAAAGCTTGACATAACCATAGAAGATTAGGAATGGGATATGAAATTTGTGAAGAGTGGATAATCAATAGCAACAAGAAGTGTAAGAGAAGACACACATAGATGTGACCATGAGCCGATCATCATGTTATTGTTAATAGACATGAGATCTAATAGAAGCATTGATATGTAATGTATTAGAAGAGAAATGAAGCATGATAGTCATCATCAAAGAATGTAACGAGGGGTGGAGATGGTTTGGCATGCACAAATTAGAAAATCAAGGGCCCCTTATGAAGGGGGAGACACTATATGATATATATGATTAGCTAAAGGATCAACAACCACTTTCTTGTCATTCTTAGGAGGAGGATCATTAAATATTTTGAGCTATTTTAATTTTAATTGAACGAATGAGATGCTGAAGGTTTAGGAAGCTCAATTGCATTATTGTCAATTATACCTTGAATGAGATGTCAAATTTTAAAGCATCGATATGTGGAATGCCCAACACATTGTTGATAGTTGCATTTGAATTTTTTGTTGTAATTACGTGGCCCTTAGAGCAAGATGGATTTAGATCAAGTGGAGGTGGAAGCATAATATTATTGATCTCAAATAATTGTGGAAATAGAAGATGTAGAGTGACAAGGAAAGTATTCGTAAATGTACACTTCGGAGGCTGTCTATTGAATATTTTCAGAAGTAATGACAACGTTAACAGTTGGTTTTGCTTCAGATGGCTTAGTAGATGGCTTGAAAGTCGATTTGCTTGGAAACCGAGCTGAAGATGAAGCCTGCTCATGATATTTAAGCTCGCCCATAGAGAGAAGTTTGCCTTCACGCAATTTAAGAGACTAAGAGTATGACATAGGTGATTGAATGAAGGAGATGTCTCAAAGATGACACTTTTTTTAATGGAGACAAATGACTTTATACAAAAAGATCTTGCAATTCAGAGTTTGCTAGCACATTAGACATTTGAGCTAAGTTGTTCTTATATCGCAAGACATAATTCGCTAGATGTTCATTAGATCCTTGCTTAATTTGCACTAGTTGAGCATATGAGATCTTAGAGCCGATATTGATTGAGAAATGAGAAAGAAAAACATCATCCAAATGCATAAAATATGTTACCGAATGGACATGTAGATCATAAAACCAATGCATTGTAATATTGAAAGATGCAAGGAAATATATTTTCAAGTAAAGTATGATCATCCGCATAATCTAGACATGCTACATGGAAAGCTCGGAGATGCTCTTAAGGGTCGCCATGGCCTTTGAAAATGAGCGGCTTAGGGGTGATAAAATTTGGAGTGGATAGGCTGAGATGGTGGGTGTAAAGGGAGTATGAAGGAGCAAAGTGGAGTCAATAGATGGAGATGCATGAGATGTGGCGAATTGAAGCTGATGAACTTGAGTTTGTAAATCCTGATATAAGGAAGTTAAATCAGAAGTATTCGAAGAGAGCTAGGTTGTGCATTAGAAGCATTGAGGTTGAATGATGGGAGTTGTAGTAGTGGCAATGGAAGCAGGAATATGAAAGGGTTGAGTGGAGGCCATGGCAGCCGAGGAAGAACAGACAAGAGGGACACAACAGACATCACGAGAGTTTTTAGCAGCTATCAAGGCATGTAGAATAAGCAGAAGATGGGTAGAATTATCACGCAAAGCTTGACGAAAATCAATGAGCTTGTCAAGTTGTGCTTGATCAATATTTGTGTCTTCAGTCATATGAGTGCTCATTATCAGATGCTCTCAATGTTTTCAAGAGGAACTTGTTGAGAGTTATCAAAAGGATGCATCAATTTCGGCCATTGATTTAGAAACCCTACGAGAAGATGGAGAAAGCTCACGATTCTCAAAAGACCCAAAATGGCCACTACGAGTAACGGACATACGAAGATAACC
Organism: Taxus chinensis; assembly: GCA_019776745.2. Lineage (NCBI taxonomy): Eukaryota > Viridiplantae > Streptophyta > Pinopsida > Cupressales > Taxaceae > Taxus > Taxus chinensis. The sequence continues at coordinate 467,709,592 of CM034152.1, forward strand.
CGAAAAAGGTGGGAATTCTAGCGATGGGTTCACCAAATGATTTAAGCAAATATATGAATTTTAGATGCCTAAACCCTAATTGCAGAGTCACAACAAAATAATAAGCAATAAAGTACAAATCTGACCTAAGCAATAAGCTAGATAAAATTAAAACCCTAGGTGTAAGAGAAGGGATAGGAGACTTAGCTGATTTTGCAATGATCTCGAAGATGCACTGAGTTGGAAAACTACTGAATAGAAGAGGAATTTGTAGCACCAACCTCAGAAAAATGCAGAACTGTCGGAATATGCCAGACTGGGGTGCTATGGAGGGTCAAGGGCACCTAAGGTGCTGTAGACCTGTTCTAGGCGCCCGTGACTACGAAAATGGACCTCAAAAAACCAGTTTCTTTGTGTCACTTCGAGATGTAGTTGTCCTTCGTTGTTGATTGCTAGTATGTCGCACGAATGCTGCAAATGTCACTGGAAACCTGCAATAAAGAAATGACCTGCAAAATCCCAAAACACATCAAATCCTAAAAATAAAAAGATGCAAACATGGAGTCGAACTGACCCCGATGGTCACCTAAAAGAGTGATCTTACAACCGAGCGTTGCACTACATTTCAAACTCCATGTAGTTTTATGTGTGTGTGTAGAATCGTGCCCTAGGTGGTTCTTGTGCCAGACACACTTGAATAGCGAGCAATAGCTAGATGTAACAATGTAGATAGATGTGTGGATGTCAAAATGAACTTCCGCTCCTATGCATGTATGCAAAAAATGCAGTTTTTTGTTCCTTGAATGATAACTAGATGGATGCTTTGATGCTCTTGAAATGCCTTTGGATGCAACCTTAGGCGATGATAGTAAATGTTTAGTGCTTGATCCTTTATTATGATCACATAGGATTGTATTTATATGATTCCCTTAGTTTGAATTTCATAATTAACCACTAAAAGGCTGACCCATAAGAAAACAAGATGCCCAAACGGCTAGAAAAGACCCAAAAGATGTGCAACAAAGATACAAACAGGTTTGGGGTGCGCAAAGGAGACTGAGGGCACCTGGACTGTTAGTGTCCCGAATGAGAAATGCCAAAGTCTCGAAAAGGTCAGACTGCTCTAACAGGAAGTGTAAGATCAACATAGGCAACCAGAAAGCAAGCAAAGATTGCCATAGACAGTGATTCAATTAATACTTTTCTTGCTTAGGAATCATACGAATAGCAAGTATGTGATCAGGACCTAGAAATGATACCTAAAATGTGTGATTTAGTGTCTACACCATACACTTATGAGGATTTATTTTATTGTACACCTATGGGCACGAAGGATTGTGACAACATAAGAGCTTTTTAGAGTTAACATCGTGGACCCGAATAGGGCTTCGTGAAATCTATTGAATAAGTATGTGTTTAGTGTTTACACCCTAAAACTATTATATGGGATAGGATGTAAGATATGTTACAAGTTGAATATTCTAATTAATTAATAAACATTAGTATGCAAACCACAATAAACCTTTTAATACAATAAACGATAATAGAACAATGAAACGATAGCGTAAAACACAAAAAAGGATAAAGACTTAATTATGCAAAGAGGTAACGAAGTGATCTGGATGTATAGGCTAATTGGAAGAGGTGATCTAAACTTGGAAATGCTTTGTTCCTAAGACTATGCATGAAAACTCATCTTGTACGAAAACCGTACAGATTTGGCTACGACATTGTACAGTTTTGTCTTGGCAAATGGTGGGGTTCTATAACTTCGTTTTCCCATCGTTGGTCTAGAAATGGTTGTCATTGTCTGTCGCTAGGGTTCACACACCTTCGGCATCCCCTGTAGTGACTTACAACAAATAGAAAACCTCGATACATGTAGCAAACGTCACGAAATGATTAGATAAGAAAAGGAGAAATTAGAGTGTGTCGTTGAGACTAGACTAACCCTAGTGGTCAACCCCTATGAAACCAGTTTGGGCATTGCACTACATCCCCTCAAGCGGGAGCAAGCTTCATGTAGTTCTTATGGTATTGATGTAAGTAGTGTATGCAATCTAAGCCAACCCCCTATTTTTCCCTGGTGTCTCTTAACACAAAGATAGCAGGCGTAACTCTAGGTAGAATAAAGATGTATCCAACAAGGTAGTAGTGCAACATGATGTGCTTCAAATGCTAAAAATGATCCCCTTTGTCTTGTAAAACATTTGCCAATTCTTGGAGTGACTTGCTCTTGCTAAGACATGGTGTAAGACCTTTGCATGCTTGATAATGGCTAGGAAGCTAGACTCTTGAGCCTATGTTTGAGTGCTTTAGACTTGTGTAGTGGCTCCTCTAAAGAATGTGTCACTACTTAAGAAAGGTTTAGGAGAGCCTTAAATGCTTTAGTGTTGATAGTTGCAATAGGTGTGCTTGAAAATGTTAAGTGAGTTAATAAGATGCATTTGACTTGCTTATATAGGCTTCCAAAGGTTCAATATTTGCATTATAGCCGAACTAAGGAAGATGAAACAACGCACATAAGATTTTCAAATTAAGAAAAGATTTGTTAAAAGAGAGGGCATGGGACTGTACAAGTCATATCAATTTGTAGAACGGGTTGGGTCCTATTATGTATGGTCTCATACAAGGATTCAATGATGAAAGAGCCAGTGTCCAGGAAAGATGCTTGGGGATTGATTACTGCTTTGAATAATTAATATTGCATGTATGAACAACAAAGTAATGTGTAGAAATTAGCAAATCATAACAAAGAGAATGATATGTCAATGTAACTTAGAAAGTGAGCATTTGTCTTAGTATAGGAACGAGGCCAAACATTGCATTGCCAAAGAGTATGTTACCAAATTTGAATGTCTACATTTGCCCCCCTTTTAAGTGTGGAATTGAAAATTGCATACTTAAAGGAAAAACATACCTGAGTGTGCACACCAATGTTTTAATAATCAGAACTGGCCGAGGGTCAGACCGGAACCGAACCGGAATCGGACCGGTTTAAAACATATGAACCGGTTTACTAAAAAATACATAAAATATAACAATTTTAATGAAAACAAGAAATTTTAAAGACTCAAAACCATGATTACAAACTATTAGAAACAAAATATGCAAAGTTTGCTCATGTATATACCATGTAAGGGTAAATATAGCAAAACGGCACCGAGTGCACTACATATCAGAAACAAAATACATAAACAATGTGGCTCTAAATAGCCTATAGAGTACAAAAAACAATATGCTACAAGCTACTACATGTTTGATATCAATCATCAAACTCAACACCACTGCTAAGAATGGGATCCTTATCCTCATCAATGTCATCATGTTCCTTTGGCTCAAACACATCGGACTCCTCAGGGACATTTGTAGTTGTAGTAGCACGAATATTGTTTGCTATGTTTGGTGCTATTGGTGGTTCATCATCCATAGCCATCCACCCCAAGTCATCAGGATCAAACTATGTCAAGTGACTCTCTTCTATCCATTATGAGGTTGGATCATTATCATCCAAGACAATGGGATTTGTATTAGGTATCCTATTTAGTAATTGGTTGCGCCTTAGTCGGTGGTTGTATTACACGAATATGAGATCATTCAACCATTGTTCCAAATGGGGTCTATATAACATCATTTAGGGTTAGGGTTAGAAAAAGGTAACTTAAAAGCTAAAATTAGAAAAAAAATGTTTTAAGGATAACCCTATCCCTCAACTGACTTCAATACGAAACCGGCCGGTTTGACGGGTTCAGTACGGAACCGTACGGTTTAGTACTGAATTAACCGGTTTCATACGAAACCAATTATCGGTTCTGTTTTTCTAATGGTTTGTAAATTTTTTTAATGAATTAGTCAAACCGGTTGAAACAAACCAGAACTGGAACAATTTTTAAAACATTGATTTAGAGTTGTGTGAGAGATATGTGGATCATAGAGATATTATGGGGATGCATTAGTTGTCAGTGATTAGGATTGACTCCTTTGTAATAGGAGATGAAAATACTATATAAGTGTGTATCTCTCAGAATATAAATTTACCTCTGATGAATACAATTCAGTGTTTTATTATTAGATCTTCAATATTCATATGCTGAGTTTATTACAAAGCTCTACCAAAATTAATATCAAGATACCCAATGGCAAGCTTCAGAAAGTATAGGAAGTGACGGGCATTGAAAAGAGGATGCTTCCCAGATGGTTAAAGGTTCACGAGAATGTGAACTGATGGCTGCAAAAAGGCCGCAACAACATATTAATGAGGTATATTCTCCTCGGGTTGAGCTTCAACAATTAAAATTAGATCCAATATCCTCTTCGGGTTCTCCTCTAGCTCATCCCTCTTTATCTCGAGGGACATCTCATCTTCCTCTCCTCTTTCTTGAGCTATTTTTTCATGTATCTACATTTTTCATGGGTATTGTTGGATGGGACTCTAAATTTTCTAAAAGGGGGAGATAATGAAGATTGTCTTTATTAGTAAATAATTTTAATTCATGTTGTTCTCTTACATGTTTGGTAGCAATGGCTTAAGGTTGGTTGGGCGGTTGTCACAATCGTTACGCATTGTCTCTTGAGTTTAAATAGATGTTAGAAGGGGTAGGAGCGCTTGTATTAGGTCCTCCGTCTATTGCATGAATTGTTCTGAGTTATATCTCTTGTTAATGGGAACCTAATTGTTGTTTTCATTCTTGTCTGTGTATGTGTATCTTATATTATCCGCAATTGTCTCAAGTAGCAGAGTTTCACCATAAACATGTTATAACCGTAGTCGGCTTCCTTAACTGGATCTCTTGTTGAAGGATATGGTCTCCTTGCATTTTTGAATCGAGAGTAGAGATCATTATAGCTATTACCCGTACATACACCTAACATGAATGTAGTATCCCACACCTCTCTTATGGGAAGTTGTTGCAATCTAGGTGTTCTTCTAGGGTTGATGGGATTCTTTTTGTGTGTCGTTCTTTGTTCACTCACTCTTTAGGATCCTCGGTGAGTAATAAAAAACTTACCAGAGTTGTAGAGCTCAAAGATGGTTAATTTGAACAATTTGTCAATTCACAATTAATTATCGAAAGGGAAAATACCAATATAGATGAGAGTAACCATGTGAAGTAGTGAATCAAATTGATGATATTAATTTTGATTGATTTCACACATATAACTCAATCTATGCATTAAATGGTTTTCTGCACCCTTCACAAAGCCCGAGTGTTTAGATGTGGACCCATAGATTATAAAAGATCAATTGTAAAAATAAACAACAAAACTCATAATTACTCGAGTGAATGTGAGAGGAAAATGCACCAAGCTAAACGAGAAAAAAAACCAGATTGTGAGAATGTTCAAAATCTCATTTACTTTATGATAAACTAACACAATGGGGAACCTAGCTTCATTAAAAAAGGTTCGGACAAAAACAACACATGATTGTGACAAGTGTCACAATCTCATTAACTCTGGTCTTTACAACAAAGAAAAATTTATGACGTACTTAGACAAGGCATAACAATATGAGAGATCGAGATAGTGACATGTGTCACAATTGCGTTTATTGTGGGCAAGCCCAAGCACATAGCAAGTAATTTGACCATTGATGAGACCAAAAGATAACGGGATGATGCCAGGCAATAACATCTCATTTACTATGAGGGTAAACAAGAACCAAGTCAGGACTATGACTTAAATACACTTTGTGATGGGAGAGAACAAGATCATGCCATGTGGTATAATATCGTTAACTTTGAGGATGAAAAATGAATTAAATGCCAAAGAAAGATTAATCACATATTAAGAGAGTCTAGGTAAAAATAAAATGATATAAATACATGCGTTTTAATATAGCTTACTTTGAGTTTTGAGGAAAAGGAACTAAACCTTTCAAACACTAAAATGAGAAGGAAAGCCCACTGAAGGCTGCCACTTGGCATGCTGCCAGTCTCTCTGAGACAAAAAAAGTTAAAGAATTGCCTTGAGAGAACAAGAAAAACTTGAGTAAAACAGAATGATATTGTGCCACATGGTGCAATCTCATTAGCTTTGAGGGTTAAGATGGACTGGGCTAACAAGAAACATTCCGAGCAAGGAATAAAAAACAAAGCTCGACATGGCGAGCTCTGATTGGCAGTGAATACAAAGGTTAAAACAAGGAAATGCCCCGAATCGCAAAAAGATTTAATAAACTCATAATTATAATAGGAGAGTATAATAGATGTTGAAAAGACATTGAACAGGAACACATAATAAAAGTCATGAAATAACCCGAGACTCCAATCGATACTACATTTGCATAAGATACGTTGTCAAGGGATTGAAAGAGTGTCCATATTCATCCGTTAAAGCCCACTACAAATAAATTGTTATTAGAATGTTATCCTTCAATTTTCAAATTATAGAGTGGACTGAAATTTGTGAATTTGGGTGTGTTGGTGACAAGAAGTCTGAAGAGTTCTAGATCCTCTCCCTTCTCCATCGCATCTTTCACACAATTTACATTGACAAAAGAGTCATGTTCATGTGTCCCCCAAAGAAACCACAATAGACATATTTATAAGACTCAGATGAAGCCTTGTGAACGAAATTGCTCAGCATAACAGCCCAAAAAAACCGCCAAACTGATTTCCAAACTAACATTCATTCTGCATGAAATCTTATCTATTCCATACTCCTCTCGTCTATTTCTACTTTTCTTTCTTTTGACTATCTCTTTCTCTTGTCGACTTTTCTCTAATCCCATCATATATTCATAACCATTCAGACAATTTGTAATTATAAGTCTATGATGGGTTATATCCCAACTTAAGTGATGTAAAAAGCTAGTCATAGGATGGGAGCATACATTTATGTATTTGTGTGTATATAATGTGCCTTGGCATATTACACACACATGTATATAATGTGTCAAACATACACACACACATATATCTATACACATGCTTGTGTGTGTGTGTGTGTGTGTATGTCTGTGTATATACATATCTATGCGTATATATATATTTATATATATTCACGAAACATGTGTATACATATATACACATCAGTATCCAACCATGCAAGTTTTTTGCTTAAAGCATCCCAGAAATTAAAAGTCATAGGCAACTTGTAAAACTGTCAATTGACCAACCATTGTTCAATAAAAGATATCATAACCTGCAATACCCAAGAAAACAAAGTGTAAGATTAAAATCATAAACTAGTATAAACATTTTCTAATCAACAAGAACTCAATTACGAAAACAGATCAAACATCTTAGTTAAGTGTCTTTTTATCCCTCCATTGACGCCTCCGAAGGCTGTAACCCCTTTCTCATCATTGTGGTCTATGCTGGCTGTTTTCATTGGGTGTCTTCTACATACTCGAGGACACAAGTGTTAGTGCTATCACATAAACGAGAATATAATCAATATCATAACCATATGTTAACATCTATAGTAATGAAATAGAGAAACAAATGCATTAAATTGCCAGCACATAACATTGTTTTAGTCAAAAAGCCTTCATTACAATAATGCTTATCAAGTCTGAAGTAGCATGAATATGTGTGGCATAACAAGGTTCCTGAAAAAGAATTCGGAAGTCTGGAATATAAATGCTTTCGGGAAAATATTTCACCGAAAGAATTTCTCATCAAGATGCATAAATGGAAGAGGAATAATTGCTCTTAAGTTGTATTTCAGAATTGCAAAAGAAAGAAAGAACATATTGGCATAAAAAGACGAGTTATCTGGATAAAGCAAGGAGATGCTAATACAAAATTCCATGGTAGACCTTTCCTTAATTGCGAACAATTGATTGTCCTGATGCTATCAACTACTTTCAGCAGCTTCTTATAGAGTTAACAGATAATTGAGAGTTAACTTTGTTTCATCCACTTCAATGCATACTGCAGGTTGTCTTGGAGACAGAAAATGTGACTTAGAGCTCTCTAGCCACAGAAACAACTTTCAAAAGCGTGGGTTTCTGTTTCTCAAGAGATATAGCACCTGGCCCTGATGGTTTTTCAACACAATTGTTTCAGGGCCTCTAGGACATTCTAAAAAAGAGATCTCTTGGATGATGTTTATTAGTCCTCAAGAAATAGGAGAATTCTAAGATACATAAATTCCTCTACTTGTCCTCATCCCAAACAAAGATGAAACAAATTCCTTAGATGCTTTGAGGCCCATTTCTCTCTGCAATAAACTTCACACAGTTATTTCTAAAACCATACCCAAAAGCTCCAACTATAACCTGTTCTGGTCCTCTGCGAGTCCTGTTAACTTGATTCTAGTCATCTGTGGACATTAATATATGCATCATTTGTTTTTGTACTAGAGTTTAGTCAGATAATTTTTATTAAGTCTGTATGTTGTGATTAAAATGGTAAAGTTATGTTATGTGTAATCTAGTTAGTTACATTTTTTGTAATCTAGGGCACCTTTATGTAATGTCCCCAAATGGACACTTTTGAACCCCAGTTGGATTTTAGGCAAATCCAAACCTCAAATCACAATTTATAAAATATATATCAAATTTATTTTTGCAGATCTGAATTTATCTATGAAAAATGCGACTAGGGTATGGAAGGAAACTCATAAAAATCAGCGGTTAAACTTTGATATTTCCACTCCAATCTGATCCACTAATTTTATAAAGCCAAAATATGAACAAAATTCCAGATTTGAGATGCCAAAAGAGGCTGAAATAATTTATTACAAATCTGCAAATACTTGCCTTCATACACAACTGTAAAAATGATAATTTGGAGTCAAAATCCCTTCCACAAAAGATGATTGAGACCTCTAAAAATCTGCAATGAGAAAAGCGATCAAATTTGGGTTTTTAGTAGCTCCAAACACATGTAAATCAGTCACTCGGCAAGTTGCACGACCATGAACAAGGCTGAAAATAAAGGAAGAACACAGCTCCAACCTTCCTCTTCAAACCCTCATGAAAAATTGTAGAATTACAACCCTCAAAATGATTGGAAAACCTCTGGAAAATCAACTAACTCTTTATGCACAATGGAAACCCTTGTGTAGAGAATTCTCACAAACTAGAGGAAGGGTTTTCGTCCTTCTCTAGGGCTATTGGAGGTTTTTTTGTCCTCGAGAGTAAAAATGCAAACAAACAATGTTCAACATGTAAATCTGAAATTTTTAGAATAAACAAGTGATGCCTCTCCAAGCAAGTCGACTTGCTTAAATAGAAGAGTTGAGCCTAATGGCCACCTCCAACAACCAATCAGCTCACTTGCCTTATTTAATGTTTTCCACTTACTTTATTTAATATTTTCCCTTGCTTTCATTTAATATTTTCTCTTGCTTTATCCCATCTCTACATGGGTCGAATTTCTCCTCAAGGGAAAATAAAACAGAAAGTTACTTTTCCTTTTTTCAATTTTATTTTTACTCCATAAGCAAGTCACACTTTTCTATGGATAATTTTTTTTTTCTAAGTGCTTTCCCCTTTTGTTTGCTTTTTCTATCTTTAAGTTACTAATAATTTATTATAAGTGCATATAATGTTTGATTTTATTTTATTTTGCACTTTATAATAAAATATTATAACTTATGTCACCCTTATTTGCATCCCTTAGCCATCGGGTAGATGAAATAGGCTAAGGGTCTTTGACTGGGAAGGGAATATTATAGTCCTCCCTTCCCAAAAATTGCTTGCCTTCAAGCAATTCCAAACTTGTTTTGTCCAAGTGCCATGCATAAGAGACAAAACATGGTGAATTGATCCAAAATCCTTGCACCCATGTACCTGTCAAATGGAACAGATCTTGCCACCATACGCTGCTCTTATGACAATTATATACCCAAATTTGTACCAAAGGTGTCACATACCTTATATTGCATATTTGTTCCTCAATTTCACCATTTCTCACAAGAGGAAAATAAATTTGAGTATATGACATTGTCTTATACCTTGTGATGTCTCCATGATTAACAATGGGCTGAATTATTTCATGAGACAATTGCTGTGATAACCTGCTCTTTTCTTCGTCATCTTCATCCATTGCAATCTGCTCTTCTTGAAGGGATCCTTCCATGCTCTTGGCTGCCACAACAATAGTTTCCATTGCTGATTTAGAAACCTCCAAAACAACACCATCCGTATTGCGACTCATGATTTTAGGCATAACACAATCCTCAACATTCTTCACAATTTCATGCCCATCAATACTATGGCTTGGAAAATCCATCCGATATGACAATGACTCATTGATATGTTCCTTTAGGAAGTGAAACATTGTTCTCCAACTTCTGCATACTATCAAGCAATGCCTGTTCCTCTTTGCCGTCCTCACTAATACAAATATTTTGCTTAATGGAAGTCATACCTTTCTCTCTAGAGGCTTTCATCTTCTTCCCTTAGCTGAAGATCTGATTTGTCCTCCTTGTGTGATGTAGAATCCATGGCTTTCACTTCCTTGCCCATGCCGTTACCATCCTGCACATCAAATCTTTCTAGAAACCTTTGTGAGAAATTCATCAAGTGAAGCTAAAGGATTCAACTCCTTCGGTCTTCAACGTTTGGTGCCACCATTTGTGTGCTACTCCATCCATATATCTAGAGATGATTGCTAGGGCATCATCTTGACACATATGATTACAACACAAAAATGTTTCCAATTTCTTCAACCATGACCTAACAGATATTTCATTACTGCCAATAAAAAAAGGGACTTCCGTCCACTTCATTTTTTCCTTGGTTGCATTTAGATCTGATTTTTTTTTTCTTTTCCTACAAGCTGAGAGGATTTCATGCTCTGATACCACTGTAATGTCCCCAAATGGACATTTTTGAACCCCAAATAGGATTTGAGGCCAATCCTAAACTCTCAAATGCACAATTAATAGAAATATATGATCAAATTAATCCAATGCAGATCTGAATTTATCTATAGAAATATGACGACTAGGGTATGGAAAGAAACACCTAAAAATCAGCGATTGAAATCTTTGAGATTTCCACTCCAATCCGATCTACTGCATTTAATGAAGCCAAAACATGGAAGAACATTACAGATTTTGATGAGACGAAAGGAGGCTGAAATAATTTATGATAAATCTGCAGACAAGCTTGCCCTTCAAAAATGGCAGCTTTTTATCATTCAACAATTTTGAGTCAACGAGTGATTGGAAAACAATTCATAAAATAACCTGATTTATTTGCATGCAGCCCATGTTAGATCAAAACACCTTGTGTAGATAATCCTCAAAACATGCCCTAGAGGAAGACTTTGGGTCGCTCCAATAGGGCTTGATAGAAGGTTGAAATCCTGACGAGAGGACACAACTGCAAGCATTTACAATGCTCAAACCCTTGATCCAAAATCTGCAAATCTCCTAATATTCAACTGCTGCAAATCTCCATTGCAAATATATTCTGCTTACCAATAATCCTCGATGGAAACTCTGGGGCCTGGGGAATCCACCTCCAACTAGAGGAAGGCTTTTCGTCACTTGCTCTAGATCTCTCGGAGGGTTTTCGTCACTGACTTTAGAGAAGATTTTCCCTTGAACATACAAATTTGAATATTAGAAGATAAACAAGTGATGCCATCCTTAAGCATGGGTTCACTTGCTTATATAGAGAAGATGGGCCAACTAACCTCCCTCAACACCCAATCAAAATTTTCCTCATTTAATGCTTTCCACACTTGTTTTTATCTCCATAGGGAGGTTGCACTTTTCCTTTGAATAAATAAAACATTTCCAAATGTTTTTCCCTTTTATTTGCTATTTTTAATCTTAAAGTTCACTAATATTTTATTATGAGTGCTTTATAATGTTTTCTTTTATTTTATTTTTATTTTGCACTTTATAATAAAATATTATAACTTAAGTCACCCTTATTTGCATCCCTTAGCCGTCGGGTAGACAAAATAGGTTAAGTTATCGGCTAAGTTATCACTTAGCCTATTTTGTCTACCCGACGGTGTTGGTCCGAAAATCTGTCGCGTGGACAGATCTATGGATAGACGAGCCAACAGTGTGCAGGGCTTAGCCCCTCTTTGAGATAGCAAAGCGAAACTGGTTTATTGCTATTTCCACTAGCAGGAACCTATGCAAGTCTCACAGATTCCTGCCTTCGGGGGTTGGGATCTCATCCCAGTAGAGTGTTCCAGGCTGCGAAAAGAAAGGAATGAAAGAGGGAGAAGAGAGAGAACAGATCCCAAGGGAGAAAAGAAATGGATTCCAAAGCAGAAAGGTCAGAAGATTTATGTTTTTAGTTTGGTAGTAAATAGAGCCAAACCTACTTACATAAATAAAACAAAGCAATACTGATAAACAAATGACAGAAAAGTAGATATGAATCCAACAGATTAAAACACATACAGATCTACCGTAAGAAAGATCTAATGTATAACACAGCTATTGAGCACAAAGTCTGAATAATTGTATTACTTGTTCTTTTCTGTTACAAGAAAGCTCAAAGTCTTTCTCTCCTCACTTCTATTTCTATCTAAAAAAATGTTCACCATTGAATACAACAAGTATTCTCAGTATTTATAGAAGAATGAGGAGGAGAAAGAAGACAAAATGGAGCCAACCACCTATTTACAAAGATATTTACAAAATGTTCTAAAAGTCATGTTGACTTTTGACAACTTGGATCGATGACATCATCCCATGATGCAACATGGGATGATGTCATCATTTGTGCCAACATATTTTAGACATTTCGAACGAGAAAGTCGGAGAATAGAGAGAGGAAGAAGAAGAAGAAGAAGAAGAAGAAGAAACAATTCATCATCATCATCCTGCGGCCGAAAAGGGGTCGCCTGTTTCTGATGCTGCTCAGGAGATGATATGTGGAACTGAGCGCGGTATTCCAAAAACTTGTTGATCATTGGCCCAAATTGATCCTGTGATGGATCCTTGTGCCGTTCACTGATTGCTTCGCAAGTCTCCCGCTCGTCTAGGAGCTTTTCCGGGAGTTTGGAATGATATTTCTCCGCCTCGATAAGGAACCCGATGAAGTCTCTACAGGCCAGTAGGTTGTTGATAGATTCAGTGTCGAACGTGACCTCTGGCCCTGTCCCTTGAGAGGCTATCTCCTTGAAAATCCGGATAGTGTCATCAGCTGATCTTAAGGTAAGGGAAGGAGTGAGCAACTTCTGGAGTGATGACTTGGACAATTTTATCCATTTGATGCATTGCATCCAGGGCGTCCTCCTTTACCTTGTCATATATTCTTCTAAAACAAATTCCAGCTGATCTGATCTGATAGTCCAGAGTGGAGAATAGTTTTGTTGAGGCGCCCTTGGATGACCGAAGACTCCGAACTTGACCAGAGCCGTCGACTGAACAGTCGAACATTTGCCTTGGAAGGTTTCCGTGCTGGAAGTGCTAACATGTTCTAACTCTTCTGATATCGGACCTGCTAATGCTTGGTTATTCCTTATTCGCCTTCTCGATGTTCAGGGCGCATGAAAACTACAGATATACTCGGCGATTACTCTTTCACTATCCTTGAGGATCTGGCTCCTCCAAGCAGGAAACATCCATACCCTGCTCGCGGATCTTTGAAAACTCATTGATCTTCTCCTGACTGAGCAGCTCAGGAGTCTCGGCGGCATTGAATGGGAGGTGCACTCCCCATCTTCTGTAAGGCTTGAAGCAGTGTACTTGTTCGTGCGCCTTCAGTAGCCTTTTCTCCTCTTTCGTTTCCTGAAGCTTTTTGCAGAGTGCATCAACTGCGGAAAGAGCTTCTCCTTGGACACTTTCATAATGATGTCCCCATTGTGACTTGGGTCACGGTGAAATCTGTCGGAGACAGATCTGCTTTCTCTTTGAGGGGGTTGGGGTACGCTATTTCCATGACTCTCTCACCTGCAGCGCTCTTTGAGAAGCGTGTAACTGGCTTGTGCTGCATGAAAACTGGGTGCGCCCTTTGGCGCATGGAAACATTATGCAGCATGGATAAAGGGTGCGTCAAAGGCTTTTAAGGAGGCGCGGGATTTAGATTTGTAGCATGCAAAAAGGGTGCGCCATTGAGGGCGCATGAGTTCTAGGTGCAGCATGACAAGAGGGTGTGCCATTGGCGTGGGTTTTGGTCATGTAACATGGTGGGTAAGTGCGTCGAGGGGCGCAACTGTTTTTTGTTGCAACAAAAACGTGCCAGTGCGCCTATGGAACTATACTAACTACTCAGATATTCTCATTCTTTTCTCCCACTTCAAAAGTTACTTGGTCACAGTAAGGTTTTCTCAAAAAGGTTTCAGTAGACCAAGCCCTTTCAAAACAGCTCCCCTTCTAGCAGATCTGGAAAGAGGAAGGGAGAGGAGGAGGAAAAGAAGGAAAAAACGTGATGGAATAGGATAGGATAGGGGAAAAACTAGCTTAATCACATTCCATTTAAAAGCTGGCCAGCAAACCAAAACCCCGACCAAGAAGCACATGACCAAGCACGCAATGAAAAAGAAAGGGAGAACCTCTTACCTTCAAATATATATCAAAAATTGGAGAGGTGGGTCCACAGGGCGATGATAACGACAGAGCAGAGCTAACAAGTCCAGAGTGATCACGTGCTTTGACAAAAAGGAATGAAATTGACATTGGGCGCGCACTGATATTTATATAAAAACTTGTCATCAATGCGCCAACCACTTTTGAAATGGCGCATGAAAACTGTTATCGACATGAGAAAGTGTGCGCCCTTTGGCGCACGGAAGTATTCGACAACAGAAGAATGAGCGCCGCCTTTGGCGCACCGTATGCATTGTCGACATGAAGTTATGTGCGCCCTTTGGCACACCAAAACTTGGTGTAACACATAGATTATATGCGCCCTTTGGCGCACCCGAAAGACGTGTTAACATGGAAAACCATGGCGCCAAAGGCTTTTAAGGGGGCGCACCAAAACTTGGTGTTACAAGGCAAATCCATGCGGCCCAGCCAAAAGAGGCTCAAAAAGACTAAGTTCGAAAACTAGATTTCCCGGGAAGGGACTTTACGATGTTTCAAACACGGGGGATCCCTAACAAGGGATCGAAACAAAATTTTCCGTATGGTTATCGGTAAAATTGCCCTTGTCAATTTTACGGGATAACTGCTGGCTCCTTCTGGGGACTACTCCTGAGCGAACTCGGGGGTAGAGAATCCCAGTTCACATGTGCCTATCCATTGGGTAACAGAGTCAAAAACAAGGGGGACCGGAGGGAGAACGAAAGAAACACACGACAAAAGCAAACACACGACGAAAATAAACTGTACAAAGAAGAGAGCAAGCTCTACTTCCTGAAGATCTTGAGATGTTGCCCGCTATAGGGAAGCGGGAGTTCAGCTCCATCCAGATACGAGAGATAGAAACTATTCTCTCCATTGAGTTGCTTGATTTTGAAGGGCCCTCTCCATAGGGAATCAAATTTTCCGTGCATGCCCTTTGGCTCTCTTCGCTTGTCCCATAAGAGGACAAGATCTCCCACTTGAAAATTTCTCTGCTTGGCCTTCTTGTCAAAAAGCCTCTTTACTTGATTCTGATGTTCAGTGATCCTGTCGACCACTCTTACTCTCTTTTCTTCAAGTTCCGCAAGATACATGATTCTCTTTTCTAGAGAATTCTGGAAAGTTTCATCTTCGATTACTTGTGCCAAGCGCAGAGCAGGAAGTTCAGCAGAAATAGGAAGCTCGGCATCAGTGCCATATAACACTTGAAAAGGTGACATGCCGAGAGATCTCTTGGGGGTAATGCGGTCCGCCCACAAAGCGTCGTACAAAGACTTGTGCCACATCCGTTGATTCTCATCTACTAATTTCCGTATGATGGTCACCAAGTTCTTATTACTGGATTCCGCCTGACCATTTCCCTGAGGGTAATAATCCGAGGCATGTGCTAAAGTTATTCCATATTCATAGCAAAAACTAATAACTTCTCGGGAGGAGAAGTTAGAAGCATTATCAGCAACGATTTTGTTTGGAACACCGAACCTGACAATGATATTTTCTTTGATAAAACTGCAAACCACCTCAGAAGTGGCATGCTTGACAGGTATGGCTTCCACCCACTTGGTGAAGTAATCCGTTGCTGTAAGGACATAGCTATGTCTAGCACTCGATTGAGGATTGAGTGCGCCAATAAAATCAATTCCCCATTGCCTGAATGGTTCATTGATGATGACCGGCCCTTAGGGGAAGGGCAGCCAACTTGGGCTTGCCGACAAATTGCTGACAGGGTTCACACTTTGCCACCCAGGCAGCCGCATCTTGAAAGAGCGTTGGCCAATAGTACCTGGCTCGAATGATCTTGTGCGCTGTCACGGAAGAAGAAAAATGGCCTCCACAGGCTGAATTGTGAAAACTTTCCAGCAGTTTTACTTGCTGGGGCTTGTCAACACATCGCAGGAAGACACCGTCTATCCCGCGCTTATATAAACCGTCATCCCAGATGACATATTTAGCTGCTCTGAGCTTTATAGTGCACTTCTCCCTCGCAGTTAGGTGCATTGGGCATTCGCCGTAGGTAAGGAAGAAAGCGATGTCGGAGTACCACTCATCACTAGTTGCAACAAATAAAACTAGAGGCAGAGAATCAGGTTCCTCTAGAGGGCTTTGCTCTTCGTTGGCACAATCTCTCTTTTCCTTTAGGACCTTCTAAATCTTTCATTTTCAGCCATTAGCTGACACAGGCCCTTACCCCTTACCAGCTTGGTTGGTTTAATATCCAGGTCATATTCCTGGACTTTTGCGATCCAATTCCCTCTCAAACTTCCTAACTCCTGCTGAGTTAGAATTGATTTCACCGCCGTGTCAGGGACCAGCACTACCGTATGCGAGTTCAGAATGTAATACCTGAAATTCTTCACTGCTTTGACAACGGCAAAGGCATGCTTTTCCAGCTGAGTCATTTTCAGTTCGTGAGGCTTGAGAGGAGAACTCATGAATGCGATTGGAGATTCAATATCCTCCGAGTTCTTTTGCATTAGGATTGCAGACACAGTATGTTCGGAGGCGTAACTATACATAATGAAGTTCTTGGAGAAGTCGGGACATACCAGGACCGGTGCATGGGCAACAGAAGTTTTTATTTCTTCAAATGACCTTTTCCCTTCTTCACTCCATCTGAAAGTGGGTGATCCTTTCATCATGTTCAGTATGTGGCGGGTCTTTTCAGCAAAATCAGGAACAAAAATGCCTGAGAAAGTTCACCTTTCCGAAGAAAGAATGAACACCAGTCTTGCTTGTAGGCAGAGTAAGGCTCTGAATAGCTTTAACCCTTTCAATATCTATCTTCGTTCCTTCTTTGCTAACCACATGGCCTAGCAATTTCCCTTCCGTAACCCCAAAAACAGACTTTTTGGGATTTAGGGAAATTCCATGTTCTCGGCACCTGGCCAGTACTTGCTCTAAGTGATCACAATGATCACTTCGTTGTTTAGAGAACACGGTTAAGTCATCTAGATAAACTACAATGACTTTTCCCATCATACCTTTAAATGCGAAGTCCATGGCCCGTTGAAAAGTAGCACCTGCATTAGTCAGGCCAAAAGGCATCCTGCTGTAGGCAAATGTACCCCAGGGAGTAGTGAATGCTGTTTTGAATTGATCTTCAGGTGAGACTTCAATCTGATTGTAGCCTGAAAAACCATCAAGCATAGACAGCATTTCTGATCCAGTTACTGCTTGCAGAACTTGATCCATTATCGGAAGAGGGTAGTTGTCTTTCAGCGAAGCTTGATTCAAGTTTCGGAAGTCTACGCATATGTGTATCTCGCCATTCTTCTTGTGCACTGGCATAATATTGGCCACCCAAGTGCTGTGATGGATAGGGAAGATGATTCTTGCATCCAGCATCTTCTGAATTTCTACCTGGATGGTGCCCGAAATCTTCGGATTATAGTGCCTTTGCTTCTGACGGAAGGCTTTGACATCGTCTTTCAAGGGAATATCGTGCTGAACGTCCTTTGGCTTGAAGGACTTTAAATCGGCATAGGACCATGCCAACACATCTATATATTTCTTCAGCAACTTGACAAATTTCCGCTTCTCTTCAGGCGTGCAACATTTGCCAATGTTTACAAATCGCGGGTGTGCCTCCGAACCTATATTGACTGGTTCTGTCTCTGGAGATGAGTCAGGATCATCTCGCCTCTTCTTTTTCACAAAATGGTCATGCCTGTCAAACAGGCGCTCCAGAGAAACCAGGCCCTTTGGAATTTTATTCCCTTTGAGCTGACATATGCCGTCGTTCTCCTTTGTTTCATGGTTTTGACTGTTGATTGATTCACGGCATGTAGAGGTGGATCCTTCGAAATACAACTCGTCAAAATTTTCTGATTTTTCTAGAAAGGCAATGAGTTGATTATCATCGTTGAATACTTGCCAATGCTGAGAGTTGTCTGGTACGCTCGGGCGGAAAACCACCTCAATGGTGTATTTGTCCGTTTTCAAACCCGGGTGTGGGAGCATGAGAGATGCTGAAACGGCCAATGAATCGGCCATGTCATTTTGAGCTCTTGGAATTGCTCCTATTGAAAAAGCATCAAATTCTTCGATGCTGTCCCATACTGCGTTGCGGTAGTGCCTGAGCCTTTCATTTTTCACTTGGTAAATCCTTTTGACCTGATTTACAACTAGCTCGGCATCACCTTGTACTTTTAGATTTTTTATTCCTCTTTCCTTTGCGGCTTGCATACCAAGTAAGAGAGACTCATACTCAGCAGTATTGTTAGTGTTGAAAAACTGCAATTTGAAAGAGAGAGGAATCACCTCCTCTTCGGGAGATATCAGCACAACTCCAGCGCCACATCCACTAGTCGCGCAACTGCCATCAAATTGCAAGGTCCAGATCTCATTAAGGTCCTTTTCTTGAACAAAAATGCCCTTTGTACCTGTCTCGGTAGATAAGAAGTAGTTCCCCAACCCTGATGATTCAAAAAGGATTTGAGCTTTGGGATCTTCAGAGCTAGTGACCAAGTACTTCTTTTGGGATTCTGGCTCTAAAGTTTACATTACACCTTTGACTGGAATTCTAGCTTTAGACCAGTCCATGTGAATTTCTCCGCCAACTTCGCTGCAAAAACTCCTTCCCAGCAAAATTCCATAGGCTGCTGGAATGTCAGCGACGAGAACGGTCATCTTTACCCTCTTTTCAGGGAATGCTGCAAACGCAAATTGCGCGTCTTTGATTTGGCCAATCAATGGCACTTGCTTGGTTTCCAATGAATAACATCTGCCGAAAGGTTTGGTAAGAGTGAGGCCCAAAGCATGGGTGACTTTCGCCGGCATAACGTTGTCAGAAGCTCCGGAATCAATTATACAGTTGCTCAACTTATGGCCGTTGATTAGGAGAGAGAGATAGAAAGGTTCTATCTTGCCTGATGCAGATGTTGAAGCAACATTTATGTGGGATTCAGGAGGAGTGGAAAGGATTCCTTTTGGGGAAACCTGTTTAGATGTAACAGCTTGACTCTGAATATATTTAGTTAATCTTACAAGCTGTTCGGGATTTGACTGAAGATACTCAGCTTCAGACATTTGGATCTTGGTCTTTTTTGCATGATCTATTATATCAAACGCGGCCAAGGGTTGCGTTGGTGAGGGAATGAGTCCTTCACTTCGCGATGGTGGAACAGGGTTACTGATCTTGATAGGAATATGAGGGGGCTGATTCGGAGGAGAGATGGGCGGAAAAGACTTCTTTGCAAAAGACTTAACAGGGAATTGAGTAGGAAGAGGATTACCTCTTCTAGCAATGGTTGGAGGCACGTTTGACACGACCTTCTCCTTCTGCACATGGGCAGCAACTTCTGCTTCTTTTCCTTGTGAGCGGGTAAAAACAGCGTAGGATTGCCCGCTTGCATAGCCCTGAGTACTCTCTTCTTCATCAGATTCATCCTCATCAAATTCCATGTATCCAATAGTAGAGTCGCCAGTCGGTTCACCGACATCTTGATCATCTTCGCCTTGAGACGAAGGTTCTTCATAGTACTACTCTTCCTCTTCAATTTCGGCCAAAGCATTGACCGGAGGAGCTTCAAGCGCCAACCGTGGAGTAGTTGCAGGTAGACGCGGTCTTTGTGAAACGCTATTGGGAACGAAACTCCTTCGTGGAAACGTCCCGGTATGAGGAACTGGGAGAGGCTTGGGCCAACTGCTTTCTTCAATGCGAGCAGATCATTCGCCATCTTTTGGAATGCCGGATCAGACGAAGTAGCAGGCGAGGGATCTGAAGATTTGGACTTTGATGATTCCTTTTTCAACTCGCCAGATATTATCAAATTGTCTTCTATCCGAATGGCAGCAGCCTGAGCGAGCGGCAAGGTAGCTACTCGCTCTTGAAGGAGCAAGAAGCTAACTTTTGAGCTCATGGCATTCACGAAGAAACACTTCTGATTCTCCGGTGTTGGAAGCATGGCAACAGGGACATGGTTGATTAGTGCATTAAACTGGGTGATAAAATCGTGCATGGTCTCATTGGCCTCTTTCTTCATGTGAGTGATCCGTGATAACAATGCAAATGCATCCTCTGAAGGCTTGTACCTGTCTTTAAAAGCCTCCCGCAAGGTGGCCCAACTGGTGATAGATCCAGCCGGCAAATGTTGAAACCATTCAGCTGCGGGCCCTTGTAGGGTTTCCAGAAAAAGGTGAACCGACACATCTTCATGCATCACATCCAAAATACTACAAGACATGATGAATGTAGATATGTGGGAATCCATGCTTTGATTTCCACTCCCGTCGAATTTGGGAAAATTCTTTCGGTTTCCGTGAGGGAGCGCGTGAACTGGATGTGGCAGTGCGAGAGGACCCATAGCATTTCTCCATGGTACCGCCATTTGAAAGGCCGGAAAGAGAACACGGGCTGGAAGGGTGGTTCCACTAAGCAGCAAAGCGCTACAAAGGGACGTGGAGGCTCCTTGTGAAAACCGGCTCTTCCGTGGGGGTGAGGCGCTTCTAGTTGACCGATCAGCTGAACTTAGTGATGAAAAGCGCGTCAGTGCTACACTGAAATTGTGCCTTTGAAGCCGATTGAAAGTAGGATCGACTTCTCCACGAGCTCACCTGCCACGTGTAAATGGCTCACCTGCCAGCGTACCTTCCATATCTAGAGACGCTTGTGGTGCAGATTTAAAAATTTATTTTTGGTTGTACTTGCTGATTTTCTAGTTTTTCTGTCAAAAACCAGCAGCAGGCACTTTTCTGAATATTTAAAAACTATCCTCTTCAGAAAAACCGATTGTAGTTAATGACAAATAACAACGAGGATAAGATGGCAGGGAAGAATAGCAAGCTGATTTTCGGATCTGATTTTTACTTTTTCAGAGGGTTTCAAACTTTTTAGAAAACAGTCAAAAATCCAGATCTATGGCAAAATACTGATTTTTATAAAAACTCAGCGAACTAAAGATCTGTAACTAGGCCCGATCTATGGATCTCAGAAGAAAATTTTGAATTTTGGGCACTTTTGCAAATTTTTTGGATTTTTATACAAAAAGTTTAGATTTTCAAACAGGCAGCAATTTTCTTATATTTTTCTGATTTTTCTATCTTACCACCATCATAGATCTAACAGATCTATTCGTTCCCCAGTAGAGTCGCCAAAAACTGTTGGTCCGAAAATCTGTCGCCTGGACAGATCTATGGATAGACGAGCCAATAGTGTGCAGGGCTTAGCCCCTCTTTGAGACAGCAAAGCGAAACTAGTTTATTGCTATTTCTACTAGCAGGAACCTATGCAAGTCTCACAGATTCTGCCTTCGGGGGTTGGGATCTCATCCCAGTAGAGTGTTTCAGGCTACGAAAAGAAAGGAATGAAAGAGGGAGAAGAGAAAGAACAGATCCGAAGGGAGAAAAGAAATGAATTCCAAAGCAGAAAGGTCAGAAGATTTATGTTTTTAGTTTGGTAGTAAACAGAGTCCAAACCTACTTGCATAAATAAACAAAGCAATACTGATAAACAAATGACGGAAAAGTAGATATGAATCCAACAGATTAAACACATACAGATCTAACGTAAGAAAGATCTAATGTATAACACAGCTATTGAGCACAAAGTCTGAATAATTGTATTACTGTTCTTTTCTGTTACAAGAAAGCTCAAAGTCTTTCTCTCCTCACTTCTATTTCTATCTAAAAAAATGTTCACCCCTGAATACAACAAGTATTCCAGTATTTATAGAAGATGAGAGAGAAAGAAGGCAAAAAGGAGCCAACCACTTATCTACAAAGATATTTACAAAATATCTAAAAGTCATGTTGACTTTGACAACTTAGTGGATGACATCATCCCATGATGCAACATGGATGATGTCATCATTTGTGCCAACACATTTTAGACATTTCGAAAAGAAAGTCGGAGAAGAAGAAGAAGAAGCAGAAGAAGAAGCTATTCATCATCATCATCCTGCGGCCGAAAAGGGGTTGCCTGTTTCTGATGCTGCTCAGATATGGTGCTGCTTATTATTTCCCCCCAGCAAAAGTGCTGATCGGGCAAATTCTTATTCATTATCTCCAGGTACCGCAGCATCCACTTATGGAAATAGTGGGCATCTGAAAGCCCGAAGACTCTACTCAGGAAAGTGATAGTATCATTGAGTTCCTCTGAGAAATCACTTCGGTGGATAGTCTGAGGCCACCGGGTCACCGCCTTCTTGTTTTTTAGGTAGATCTCATTCATCAACTGCATGCATTGGTCTTCGTTGTCTTCCCAGGCTTTGATGCATTCTCGTTGGCTAACAGCCACGTAGTTCCGGTGATGAGGGATGCCAAGTATCAACTCAAAGTGATGGGCAGTGAGGTTTATTCCTCCATGTCAATGTGACCCAATTCTGAGTCTCTGACATCCATACTGCACTCAGCCTGTGATTCGGGCAGCATCCTGACCCTCTGATATTTGTATTTCATCTCTTCTTCTGTCAGCTTAGCTTAGCTTTTCCTCTTGGTTTGGTGGGCTTCTTGCTTGACGTAGACATGTGTTCTTTCGAACTCAGTTGCTGATCTGCACGAAGAGAAGTGAGACCCAATCCAAAAAGGTTGAATTAGTCATTTGATCTTCCATTGGAAAGCTAGCAGAAGAAAGAAAGAGTTAGAGATTTTAAGGCTCAGGGCGCAGGGCGCATGGAAAAATGCAACTGGCAGGCCAAATAGATAAGGCGCACAGAAAAGGAATGTTGCAGAGGTTATACTGGCGCCAAAGGCGCATGGCGCATGGATGAAGCAGGTTGCATTTTATAGCAGGGCGCACAGGAAATGCGTGTTACATTGGGGTTTGGTGCGCCCTTTGGCGCATGGGAAGGTTGTGTAACATTAACAAATGGTGCGCGCCAAAGGCTTTGGCGCGGCGCATGAAGGTTTTACACAACATCATGTTACTGCAATGGAGGGTGCGCCCGCGCCTTTCTAACTTTATATACTCGCGCGAATAAGGCTTGTGTTGCATGAAAGCTGGGTGCGCCCTTTGGCGCATGAAAGCGGGATGTAACATGGAAAGGAGGTGCGCCAAAGGGTTTTAAGGAAGCGCGGGATTTACTTGTAGCATGCAAAAAAGGGCGCGCTTTGAGGGCGCATGAATTCAAACTGCAGCAGGATGGAAGGGTGCGCCCTTTGGCGCGGGTTTGAGGTTGTAACATGGCGGGTAGATGCGCCAAAGGGGGCGCAACTGTTTTTATTGCTACAAGGCGCGCCAGTGCGCCACGAAACTACACTTAACTGCTCAAAATTTTTCTTACTCTTTTCTTCTACTTCAAAAGGCTGCTTGGACAAGTAAGGTTTCACAAAAAAAGGTTTCAGCAGACCAAGCCATGTAAAACAGCTCCCTTCTAGTAGATCCGGAAAGAGGGAGGGAAAGGAGGAGAAAAAGAAGAAAGGAAGACAGGACAACACGAGGGAAACTAGCTCAAACCAATCCTATTTTAACACCGGCTAGCAAACCACAACACAGACCAAGAACACGCAAAGAACCAAAAGCACGAAAATGGAGAAGAGGGAGAACCTCTTACCTGATATATATATCAAAAATTGAAGAGCGGGTCCACAGGTCGATGACAACGACAGAGCAGAGCTGACAAATCCAGAGCAATCACGTGCTTTGATTAAAAGGAATGAAAATGACATTGGGCGCGCACTGATATTTATAGAAAAATTTGTCATTAATGCGCCAACTACTTTTGAAATGGCGCATGAAAACTGCTGTCGACATGTTTTCTTATAATGTGCAAAATAACAATAAAATAAAAGAAAACATTATATGCATTTATAATAATTTATTAGTAACTTAAAAATAGAAAGGGGCAAACATAAAGTAAAGTGTATTTAACCAAAACGATTTATCCTAGGCAAATGTGACTTGCATTAGGAAAGTAAAGTGAAAATAGAAAAAGGCAAAAAACATTTTAAAAGCAAGAAAGTACTGAAGGAAAAATGCTACTTGCCTAGAGAGGAAAGGTATGTGGTATAAAACATTTAATGTGCCTAAAATCTGGTTGGTCACCAAGAGTGGTTATCTGGGTCTTAAGTGTTATAAAGGCAAGTCAACTTGCCTTAGGAAGACACACTTGAATATTCATCTATTTGCTGATTTTTGTCTGAAGCTTGCATGCTTTGTCAAAGACATTTCCAAAGACGAAACCCTTTAGAAATGCACTCTTGAGGACGAAAACCCTCCAAGAGTTCAAGGGGATTTTCCACCATTGGGGTTTCCATTGTGCTTCATTGAGTTTAAAGTAAATTTCAGAGTATTTTCAGCAGTGAATAAAGAAGGATTGCAAATTTTTGTACTAGGGTTTGTGGGAAATATTGCACCTGTGTTTTCCTTATTTTTCCCATGTGGATCGACCACTTCTTGTGTAATGTCCCCTTTTCAGGTTTTTTATCTGCATGGAAGGATTCAAAGGCCCTCAACCCAATGGGTTTGAGGATTGGGCTCATATTTCGACTTAAGATATTTACTATATTGTTTGTAAACCCTTGTGGGCCCTCTTAGTTTAGAAAAGTGCACCTAGGATAGGAATTTCTTAATATTAAATTAAGAAATTAAATAAAGTGCACAAGTATTAGTTTATTAAATATTTTTATTTAGAGGGAAAACATTAAATGTTGAACATTGGTATTTGCACCCCTTATTTTCTATAAAGAGAGGGTCTCATTTCTTGGGATGGTATGTTATGATGAAATTATTTTGATACTCCATGCTTGGAGTTGGGATGCATGCCCATTGATATTTTCCTCCTCTCTCTCATGCTTGGGAGATCTTTGTAGCTGCTCTTTGAATATCAAATTGAAAAGGTTATTTGTTTTGGTTGAATTTGCTAGTAGAAATCTGCATGTTTTTACTGTAGCGAATCACTGTCGTGATTCACTGTAGCAGATGGGTTTTGGGTGTGATCTCTTGCTCATTGCATATCGATTTGGCTGATTTAATATTCCTTGCGATAGTGGTTTATATTTCCTAGCTCTTGCGACTTTCTCATGGTGTTTGTGGACCATTTTTAGAGCTTTATTTGATGTGAATCATCAGCTGGTTGCATGATATTGTCTCCTTTTTACAGCCTTATTTAGGGCAAGTTTGGTGTTAGTATTTGATAAATAATAATCTGCTCTTTCTTCCTACACTCAGCAACTTCATTGGGAAGTTATTAAACATTTGGGATAAGTGTTTTGAGCCACATATGAGCAGCGAACTGTTTAGAGTATTTTGCTAAGCCCTAGCGACCTGTATTGTGCATGATCTAAGGATGTTGAATGCTCCTTGCCTACCACCAGCATAGGGGTGGTTAGATCCATTAATTCGGATCTGATTTGAGTGTTTTGAGCAGTGATTTTCAAACTAAATTGAATATCCTTGGTAGCTGTTACATTCCAGTATTGGCGACCTTGTTTGAGGTTCATATTTGTGTGAAGAATATATATTTTGGGGCAATGAATCGTATTTGTCTGAATATCCTCTTGTGGCTGGTCTCCACCATGCATGGCGAACTGTATTTTGCATGTTATTAAGGTGTTCTGAAGGTCTTTGTAACAGCGAACTGTATGAGGAAGGTAATCTGAGTTTTATGCATGCGTTAACCCACATTTGGCAGTGATCTCTATTTATTTGCATACTCAGCTTAGTGGCAAATTTATTAATGGTACTTAGAATCCCTCTGGCAGCGATCTGTAGATAAATATTTGGATCAGATCTTACACATGCATTTAAAGCAGGTTCAGTGATTTATAAGAGAGGATTGACATGCATTTTTCATCACTCTCCTAGCAGCGACTGGTATTGATAATTCAAGGTCTGATTGTAGAGCATGGTTTGTGTTGTTTGAAGTATTAGATAACTTCCAGGTGCAGCGATCAGTGTTGGAGCTTACAGCAGCAGTTGTGGGAAGATTTCGTTGGTAGTATGTGTGTATTTAATCACTGTTATCCCATTATCAGTTTGCACTATTTATTTCATAGCATAAGGGGCTAGTTTTGATTGAGTTGGAAGTAAATCATTGCCTAACAAATCAGCTGGACTTATCCATTGTTTGCATGAGCTCTTTGATGATTTATTGAAGATCTGAGCACTATTGGCTGGGTTTCATCACTTGTAGGGATGTTCTAATCATTTTTGGTGTTGTTTTTCTACTTGAGTGTTGCTCTTTCCCTTGATCCCGTGAGAGGGATATTACATCTTGGAAAATCTGGTATATTTTAAGGTTGATTCAGATCTGATTTGGAGAGCTATCAACAAAGCTCATTTTTAGAGATTGAATCAATCTATTTTCAGAAATTTTGGTGTGTCAAAAGTGTCATTTTCAGGGCAGCTTGTCTGCATATTTTTTATAATTTATTTCCAGTCCATTGTGCCTTTGAAATCTGGGTTTTAATGCATATTTTGGCCTTATAAATATATGGGATCAGACTGGAGTGGAAATATATAAATTTAAAGGCTGATTTATTTGGGTTTTCCACCTAACCCTAGTTGCATTTTCCAAATGAAATTCAGATCTGCATAACAAAAATCTGATATACATTTTATAAGTTTGCATTTGGTGTTTGGATTTGCTAAAAATCCTAGTGGGGGTCAAATATGTCCATTTGGGGACATTACGCTTTCCCACTTCTATGAAAATTTATAACTGAATGTGCTTTACGAGTCCTATTAACCTGATTTTGGTCATCTGTGGACATTAATATAATTTCATTTCTTCTCGTGGTTGTTAACTTCATCAGCTCACGTAACTCTCACTTTTCATATGAGAAAATATGAGACAAAGAACAAAGATTTGTGATGGTATCTGCAAGGAAAACATTCTCTGCTGCCACAAAATTCTCTGTTTTTTGTTCTTTTTTGCACAATAGCAGATTTACCCTCTTCTCCCTTTGCCTTTTAAGTTGTATTTATCAATCTATATTATCTGATATAAAGCTTGTAGCCCAAAAAATCTTTTCCTCTCTGTATCTGATATGCCTCGATTCTTTGCTTTGTCACATTTTCATCTTTTAATTCTCTTTTTATTAATGAGGAGAGATGAGGGCCACCTCACTCCTTGGACGTGTGCAATCCAAGCACGTACTTGGAGTATGGTACTAGAGCAATGAGTACATCCACATG
Source organism: Taxus chinensis (assembly GCA_019776745.2). Taxonomy (NCBI): domain Eukaryota; kingdom Viridiplantae; phylum Streptophyta; class Pinopsida; order Cupressales; family Taxaceae; genus Taxus; species Taxus chinensis. The sequence continues at coordinate 467,737,085 of CM034152.1, forward strand.
CCCCTGCAAATCTTTCCATCAAACATTTCTCAAATTTGCTGTGTTCTTGATTCACGGTGAAGATGATAATGAAGGAAAAGAGGAAGAGTCCGAGACTGATTGAGGAAAGCATAAAGCTAGGAAGGGGCAGCATTGTGCCTGCATCACTTACTTTCCCAAACAGAAGCATAAAAAATGTAAAAAGATTGGTTCGCCTCACTTCTACCGGGCTCTGCAAATCCTTGCCATAGCTCGTCTTTCCTCTAAAAAACAATTTTTGTTCAACATCATGGTGAAGATGCCACAATACTATCCAACACTAAAGAGAAAAGAAATTTCAAACCATCTGAACAGAGGCGGAGTTTGAACCATTGACATTCCTTAGGAGCATGAGCAACCAAGTGAGCATCCTACCCAGAATGGCTGTATAATGGGGCATATGCAACACCATCAACTGGCTATAGAAGGTATAATTTAAAGTTTATATAACTCTCATTACATTCAAGCTTCTATTATTACGAATGCAAGAATAGAGGGAAATTTAATCTCAATGCAGTATCTCTGCCTGAATTCCTTCTGCTCAAGAATTTTCTGGTGATTCTACTGTAGTTTCTCATAAGCAAAAAAACTACCTTCCAAAACCTTTCACCTCCTACTTTCTGTTCACCTCCTCTTAAAAATCCATCTCTTTTCAATGGTTTCACCATGATGTAATGCTCATTCCAGCCAATATCACTCAGGCCCACCAACATCCTGCCCGTGTTATTCAACATCCCTTTTCGAGAAGACCACCCTTAAGTTCATTCTCCTAGCCTATCCTAGAAACTATATCTAGAGACCTAATGAAAAGAATAGGCAGAATGCTCAGGCCAATAAAAAAGCCTCATCGTCCGCTCAAAAGTTTCATCCTTTTATCCAGTAACTCAGCCCAACCCTGAACCAACCCTGATTTTTTCAGCAGCTCACCATCCTGTTGCAACACCATGAACCCCCCATCCTGCAATCTCAAAACTCTTAAAGGCTGAAAAAATGGAGTTTTTGTCAGACATCATCACCCATAAATCACACTCCATGGCTAATTGAGCTTCTTCAGCGACAAATACTCTGAGTAAAAGATGATATCATCCAACACATAACACTAAACAACAAAGAGAAACACCCTATGGACCCCCCTGATTCTGGCTCAAACGCTTCACAATTAAAAAACAGAAACCCTGTGTCTGCTCCGTGCATCTCCAACAACATCTACATTGTCTTTGCAGAATGTAATCAAGAACCAGCTGACTTCCCTCCCAGCACAGACGAGATTATGGAAGATGCTATTCTTGTCTTGTCAGTACTTCTCCCAGAAGAATAATGAATAAATGGCTATTTAATCATTGTGCATGGCTGTTAATCAGTATCTATGCACTGTTTGTTACAAAATGAATAGGTTGTTAGTTGTTTCTTTGTCTTGTCAAGAAGCTTAGTTTATTTTATTGGGAACTTTTTTTCTCCTGTTAACAAAATTACTGCTCGTGTAAAATTTTCTTATTACTTTAATACAGTATTTCTCGTATGAAAAATGGTGTTTAACAAGTAATTTTATGGGATCAATATTTCTGTTTCTTGTTTTCGTTTGTGGTAACTCAAATACAAGTATCACTTTGCCATCGTAGGTCACAGCAGGAGAAGATTCACAAATGCGCATATGGGATTTGAGAATGCCCAATACGCCTCTCAAAGAACTTATTGGACACACTCACTGGTATATATTTTTGATTTTCATATTTTAATTTCATTTCTAAGATAAAAATACTTATTGTGCTTTAAATATCTAATTATTGTTCCACATATTGGAATTAATATCTCATCCCATTACTTGTCAAATTGCAGGACATGGCGTGTCCTATATAATCCTGCATGTGATGAGATTATTTTGGTAACACTTTCACTCATTATGCATATCGACATTTTACAGCCACAAAAGCATGCACACACATGATGTTCCTACAATCAATATGCATATTCTCGTTTTTTTTTTAATCTTGGGAAGTATTTTGAATGTCTAATACACCATAGAAAATTAGTAGAGAAATTTTAGAACTATTTAGGCCTTCATTCAGTCAAAAGTTTTTGAATATCTAGGACAATTTTTTTACATTGTCAGATGTCAGATAAGGGGTGTGATGAAAATCTGTAGTGCCCACCATTTTCTCTCTTTCTTTTGATTATACCGACTCATTGTACTTATTCATGTTGAGACATTAGACACATTATTATCATGGTTATATGATTAGAATATATATTATTTTGTTGTCACATTACCTGTTATATGCTAACTTGTCTTGGTAGGATGGTTGTATTTGGCTCATGAGGCTGATTCACAATTACTATAATTATTATCAGACTTTGGTGTGATGTTTATGGATCTGATATCAGAGCTCGGTTTCAACACCGGACGCTCTGGGATTCAACTAAAACTTATTGGTTTGGAATAATAATGGTTTAATCATTTAATACTTAATTAATATTATAAAAAAAATCTACCCGAATTTTTATGGGCTATTTAGATGGTAATTTTGGTTCGAAATGGATGGGAACAACAGAATCACATTCATTTTTAAAGCCACCAAGCTGCTAGGCGAGATGCTAGTCACTGATTCCGCAGAGAGGACAGTTAAGGAAGGTGCAGGCAGAGGTAGGACAATTTTGCAGACCTCAGACTAATATTGCTGCACCTAATCATCTCATACCATCCTCTACGTTTTCTGTGTGAGATTCAATCTTATAATTTTTGACATGACTGAGACACCAAATTATCACTCAGAATACAAATTCAATGAAATTATAAGGCTGCAATTATAAAAAGGAACTAATAAATTTAGGCTTTCAAATAGTAATATGTGCCTAAGAAAACCAATAATGTTGTCAACTTGTCCACCTAATAATTGACAAATGTTCCCTTTGCCAGCCCTCACTCAGATCTTACAAATTGAGGCACTTCTTTCTTGTGGAGAATATTAAGGAAACAGAAAAAAGAAGCTCTTGGTATGTTTAGTTATTCTCGAGCCTCAAAATATTCAATACACAAGGGAGAAGAAAGGCATTGTACTTGCTATTACATGGCTGTGTCCACACAGTTGGAAACAATTAATTTCAGGAAATAATGGTTATAATATGAATTTAATAGCATTAGAAATGGTTCGCTAGATTTTATGCACAACATAAAACCTAGGCAGTCATGAGATGAATCTCCCTCATTTACTGGTGAGGCTCCCATGTGTTATCAGCGTATTTTGACTTCACAAATTATTAAAAAATAAAAAAAATGAAAAATTTGAAAAATTTGAAAAGTGTTACTTTGCGTGGCTCATTGCCCTCGTTGCGACTGTCTCATTTTTGTGATCGTTTCGGTCTTCGTTTTGTGATTTTCGGGCAAGAACTCTTCCCGCTAGGCTTTAAAACGTGTTAAAATACATTAAAATTAATTAATTAATATTTAATTAATTAATTGCTCCTTGTTTGATTAAATTAATTTTTAAATCACTTGAGAAGTATTTAATTAAATAAATATAAATTAAAGTTCGTTTGACAAATTTTAATGCCGGGGAAGTAAGCTTACGCTTCCAACGGAAGCCAATCTCACTTCCCGAGCCCGGATTTCCCCTTTCCTGGCAATTTCCTTCATCTTTCCCGCACGTGGGATTTTCTCCAACAATTGCCAAATCATGGATTGGCTAACGGGCAAGAAATTCCCCAATTTCCCACATGGGGAAATTGAACGGGGATTGCCAACCCATTTTGCCATTCCCGTTGGCAATTGTCCGTTGTTTTCCTCATTTCCCCCCTGGCACTTAAGCCACTACCCGGGAAGCGAGGAAGTTGAATTAATCCTCGTAACTTCCTCCATCAAACCCTTTGGAAAAAGTCATGCGAAGCTTCATTTCTTATTTCTTCTGAAGGACATAATACTTTGTAAGATCAAACAGCTTTCAACGCATTAACAGTCCAAAGAGACAAATTTTTTCTTTTTTCCTTTTTCCCAGCCAAGGAGGAGACGCCTTGTGAAGTGAAAAGGAGGACAGCGAAAATTGGTTATAAATTTTGAGCATTTTTCCACGCATGCATTGATCAACAAATAAAACAAAGATGTTTTGAGTTTCCCATGCCTTGGGTGAAGGAAAAGGCAGGAAGGAGAAGACAGAAGAAAGTGCAGGCCGCGCCAGCAAATAAATCCCACGCACTGGCCAAGAAACAGTCTTTAAAAAAGAACAAAGAAAAATTGTTTTCCATGCATTGGGCAAAAGTCGCGCCAGGAGTAAAGAATAAGACAAACCTGAGCAAGTTTTTAAATAAAAAAAGAAAGAAGCTTTTCAAGACCCACGTGCTGGAGAGTAGAACAAGTTTTTAGATAAAGAACAGTTTCAAGAGGACAAATCAAATTCCTGTGCATTGGGAGAAGCAAAGAAGAATAGTTCCTTTTTAAGAATTAAGAAGGAGAACTCCACGCATTTTCCTGTAGAGGAGGCGCACAGCCCAAACAACTGTCCACACACTGAGGGAAAGGAAAGAAAGGAATAGTTTTCAAAAGAATAAAGAAAATGAAGAAGATCGAGGAAAACCTGGCAGTGAGGCAACGACACAATTTGCCAAATATTCTGGTGGTAAGCAGAGTTTGGGTGAGATTGCAGATAAGATGGATGTCTTAATGGAGTTGACATTAAATCATCTAAACATATGTGCCCATGAGGGTCATCTGCCACAGGTCTATGATACACTTGTGCATTCATTCCAATCAACAATTTTAAATACCCACAAGTCGAAGTTTACTCAGTTCCTTATTTTTTATCTCTGCTCTCTTGCTCCAGCATCGTGTGGTGCAACCTTTGCATCTATGCTCTGTGACATTTTTGTCACTAAATCTCGGTCACCAAATACAAGAATGACTGCTGCAGCTTACCTTGCTAGCTATTTAGCTTGTGCTAAATACCTACCTTTATTTGTGGTTTCTGCATCATTAAAAAGGTTGGTAGATTGGTGCTTGCAATACACACCTTGGTAGAATAATGAGAAGAAGACCATAAATCCCGGATTGCATGGTGTCTTTTATTCTGCATGTCAGGCGATTATGTATATTCTTTGTTTCCGGTTGAAGTTGCTTATAGATGGTCCAAAACAGAGATTGCTAATAGAATCATTGCCACTGAAAGAAATTCTTGAGCACAAGCTGAACCCATTGAAGGTTTGTTTGCCATCAATTGTGGAGGAATGTCTGCGACAGGTAAAAGCAGTTCATTTATTTGATGTTTCACAGTTCATAACTGCAAACAACATGTTGGAGACAAACGAATCTAAGGCATTTGGAGGTGTTGAGAGGCTTGACATGTTCTTTCCATTTGATCCATATTTGTTGAAAGAGTCTGACAGGTTTGTGAGACCAAATTTTACATTCTGGTCTATGGTTTCTACACCGGTTGAGGAGGATGAATTTGAAGATCATATGATTGATGAAATAGTTGCAGATGCTTGGGATAAAGATTAAGAAAGGAGTAGTTCCACGCAGCCAAAGAGGAAGCCCACGCGTCCAAGAAAGGAGGACAGTTTTGTTCATGCGCCCAGCCCAAGAGGAATTCCACGCATTGGAAAGAACAGTCCAAAATCATACTAATAGAAAACAACAATTTCCAACAATTTCCAACACAACTTTCCACGCACCAAGTGGAAGATCACGCATTTGTCTGGTGAAAGAAAGAACAAGTTTTTAAATAAAGAGGGAGGAGGAGTTTTCAATAAAACAAGATTTAAAATCTCCTTTCTACGCGTGGGGAAAATAGAGCAATTTTTAAATTAAAAAAAGCGAAGCAGGCCGTGCCTAGCTAGAGTTCAAGGCGAGTCTGCGTCATTTCCGTCGTGTCAACAACACATTCATGTTCTTTGTCATTTGGATGCTGAGTAACACCCCGCAAGAAAGGTTCTCGGACGCGGCGAAAAAGTAAATTGCACAAATGGGAACCTGGTTCATTCAATACCAGACTTTCTCGTACATATGAATCATCGGATTCAACGAAACACCATATAAGCTCCTGAGATACGTCAACGACAAATGGGCGCTCATGGAGTTGTTGCGTAAATTGTTCTCCATCAACAACTTCCTCACTAACAGGCACTGACCCGGCGTTCGCTTCCCTATCTGAATCGGATTCTATAAATGTTCTTCTTTCGGAGCTGTGCAAAGCCGAAAGCGTGAAGAGAAACAACAATCCATCCGCAATGAGAAGAGGAACAAGCGAGTTGCTCAATCATCTTCTCAACTGATGCTGCAAATTGCAACATGAACTACAGAGAATCGCAGGTAGTGGAAAGAAAAGACTCCTCTTGTTGCCCCCAAATCATCTGGAAGGTCTGGAAAATAATACCAAGTGGAGGAGGGAAAGTAGCGCATCTTAGGGATTTCTCAGTCCAGTCATCATTCATCTTTGCATGATCACCCTAGTTCTTGAGGTCTAATTGACAACTCAACACTGCAATTCAGAGTATCGGATCAGGCGCAAGCACTTGCAATCTTACACAATTTTTGGAGGTGGAACTCGCCAATGAAGTATCAGAGAATATACCAGCCCAACTTGTGGAAGCAGTTGCAACTTCTCAACCACAATTTGATGATTCGTTTCTTTCCCCTTCTGAATTTGAAGAACCACCACAAATGGAGGAAATGGCAGTGGCATCTCTCTCACAACAGGCAGATCTAATTTCGGCAACACCTGAAGATGATCCCCTTCAGCATGATGAAGATCAATTCCCATTGAACACGAGAGCCATGTACATCGAGGTTCTTGGAGAGGTTCCCACCTGGCTTCATGATATCGCAAAGAAGCGAAAGAGGGTTATCAAGGTGGCAGTGATAAACTTGGAGGTGATTATTTCAATGTCAGAATCCATCACTCCAAAGAAGACCAAATACTACGCTAAGGTGTCTGTCAACAAATTCGGCAATCGCTTCGCCAACATTGCAACACCACTGGTTCACAAAGGCGCAAAGGAGATGGATGTCCAAGACGATGAAGTCTCACGGATGCTTCTCGGGAAATCAACACTATAAATTAACACGAAACATGCTCGAGAGTCACTTGATGTCGTACTTCAACGGATGGAAAGGTATAAGGCACAATCATCTCAGCTCAAAGTGAAGAATCGGTAGCTTGTGGCATACGTACAACATTTGATCAACTTGATCACCTTCGATGTCTAACTTCTAGTCTCGGTGGCTATTCCTAATCAGGAGGCGCTTGCAGCATCAAAAGAAAATAACATCATTGGCCATACGATAAGGGGTTGGATAAATTGAATTTTGTGCCAAGGTCTGAGGGTCGTTGATGAGGCGACATGAATCTATGATCGGGTGCAAACCCATCTGGATTCGATTTTCTATTTTGGAGAGGCTCTTGATGTCGAATTGGTCACTCTTGACAAACAACTCCCAGACATTCGTGAACTTGCCAAGATCGTTTTTGTGTCACTTGTTCATGAGGGAATACTTGAGTTCGCACATCACAGGCTCCGTATAGAGTGGCTCAATTCGGCCAAGTTCAGGATGGTGACAAAGACAAAAGACATAACTCTAGGAGGTGAATTGTAATTTTGGCTCCTGGAAGATCTTCTTAATGGCGAAAGACTAGAAGCTGGATTCTGACAAACCAAGGTGGCGTAACGACTACGGTCTCGTGACAAATGAATAATTCACCATGGAAAGGTATTTGGAGCATGTGGAGAATTGTGCGTAATTGTGGATGTGAATTCGAATGAAGACAAAATTTCTTACACCAGAATATTGCTCAAACAGAGGGGTGGATGAATTGCTCAAGTTTCAAGCTCGACACTCTTGTCATTTGGAGGATTGCAGAGCACGGTCAATGAGTTCATTCCCGTACGATCGGGATAGGCGGACTCTTGGCCCAATGAATAAAGCACTAATCCTAAGTGTCTTGATCTAGGTGGCGCATTGCTGTCTAGGTTGTCTATGTGTGCGTCCAAGTCATTTAAGTGGGGTCCACGTGTGCCCATTTCTTTTATGACTTTTTAGCTTAAGTGGTTTCTATTTTTAGTTGTTTTTAATAAAGTTGGTTGAAAAAGTCAAAGGTTACTTAAGTGCCTTATTTAATGATCATGTAAAACCCTAACTACTTGTAACCAACTTTTGGGTTATAAAAGGAAGTGAGGGGCTCATTTGTAAAGGGTGACTTTGAGAGAGGAGAAGAAAATACTTTTGTGCAAGATTTGCTTTGGGAAGAAACTTTGTTTTCTTTGTGAAAAACATTTTGGAGTTAATGGAATACGAACTGTGTCTCATTCATCGTCTCTTGTAACATTTGATGTTCTTATGTTCATTAGATGTTAGGTGTTTTAAATCTTGCATGCAAATATTATCTTTGATCTTATTGTCAACATTATTAATCGGTTGTTCTAGTTCACAGTGATCAAGCTCTAATTATCTACTTGCTCATGTGTGTTCCCTTTTACACATTCTTGTTTGGCCAACTCAAACTCCATTTTATTTGTGTTGGTTATTCATCTTTCATCTTCATGCAATATTAGGCTGTCTTTGCCTAACTCTTGCATGTTCTTTCAGTTCATTCCATTTCACTCCTTTCGTTCTTTTCATTCCATCTCCTTCATTCACTTCTCTTTCCATTGATGTTCCAAAACACCCCCCACATACAATTTTGAATGTATAGACATAAATACAATTTTGGTTTTCAATAAAGGCAGCCTCACCTTCATTGAGGAGGGACTTCGTTCCCACACTGTTGCATGTCATTTGCATGCGTGCAAATCCATATTCCAAACTAGAAGGAAAGAGGTTTACGCGAGGAGAAAAAGCTAAAGGTCGATCTGACCCCACTTTTGACTTTCAAGGAAAATTTGGTTTCAAGTTATTTCCTCAAAAGAACAACACACCTCGTAGATCTGCAAGCCTTGCATCAATTCCTGAGAGAGCAAGCAAGGAAGGAATCACTACCAGTCAAGCACTTGTCCTTGCTCACGTTGTCTTACCTTCGCATACCACCTTTTCTCAAATGGCAGCCAACGTACCATGGGGAAATGCCATAGGCCCATTGGCCTTACCTGCACGACATGAACTCCCACAAGGATCAAGAAAAATTCTTCCCAAGTTCGACGGAGATGGGAAAACGTCACCAGATAACCATATTTTTGCCTTTTTCGCTGCATGTGCTGTTTTTTCGGTAGAATATGACGATGTTGCTATTCGTCTCTTCATTGAAACATTGCATGATGTTGCTGCAGATTGGTTTCATCATTTGCCCAATGGATGTATCACAAATTGGGATGATATGAAAACTAAGTTTTAAAATCGATTCAAGACGGTAGAAGATGAACATGCTCTTCTTGCCCAACTATCTCAGGTGAAGAAAGAGCCCACAGAACCATGAGGAATTTCGTGGCTAAATTCAACAAGATGGTGAACAAAGTTCCCGCCGGGATTCATCTAAACCTTTATGGACAAAAATGTTTCTATGTTAACGCACAACCAAAAGTGTGCTATCAACTGAGAAGGGCTAGGGTGGCTACTTTGGAACTTGCTCAATCTTTGGCCATAGAAATTGAAGATGACTTAATCATGGCAGGAAAATTCAAGAAAAATTCCCTCAAAGGAAAGAGTCAAGAAACCCCCAACGCTTCAGAAACTATACTCACTAAGTTGGCTAATGATGTGTTGGCTTTGAAAAAGCAAGTTGCTCAAAGTAGTAAACCTGCTCGTTACAAAGACATCCAGAGAAAAGGATACGTTCCCAACAAAGCCAAGATTGCAGGCGCTCCAACAAGGCTTGCTATTGAAGCAGCTCCCGCAACTAATTCCAAATGTGATATCATTGAAGAAAGCGATGATGAGATTAAAGTCGTTGAGGTTGATGAAGAAGAGCCTGATTCTGAGACATCTGAACCTGAAGTTGAAGATCCTGAAGGGGAAAGTAATAATCATTTCTTTGAGTACCGTTCCGATGAGGAAGATGAATACGAAGAACTTATAGAAGATATGAATAGTTAATCTTTCGCCGTTTTCACACGCTCTCAAAAAAAGGAGCAGGATACCACTAAGGCGGGAGATAAAGAGGTTTCCAAGGAAACTCCCAAAGAATCCAAGACAAATGAGGCTCCTAAAGAGTCCAAGACGACTGAGGTTTCAAAGGTCAAGACTATCTTAAAGAAAGGAGAGCCTTTGTTAGATTAATTAGTTGGTAAACCAACTACGAAGAAAGTTCCTTCTTCCACATCAGTGTCAACCAAGCCTGAGGCCAAGGTCAAAAGTGTGCCATCATCAAGTGTGTGACACTCGCTTCATTTGATTGAAGCAAAAAAGGATTACCTTGCTACCGGGCTACTTTATAACTATTTTTTAGCATGATTGTCATGGCTTACTGGGCCAAGGAGGAATGACTTTCAATTGTGTTCATAATAATCCCCAAAATATCTTTTAACTCACATGAAGTTATCATGGTGGAGTGTGTCGACCTAATGATTGAAAAATAGTGCATATATTTCTCAACTATGAAGAAGTACGCGCAAGTCAACAGCTAAAATTCAGAAACTGATTTGTCCTCAATATAGAACCACTACTAAAACTGTTAAACTATGTTCCCTCAAGAGATGAACTATTTTTTTTTCATTACTGAGATGAAATATTAGTATCTCAGAATGGCAAAGAGCTATTCCATGACCTAGCACCCACTTAGACTACTAACTAGTTGCCATCAAAAACTTGAGTGACAGCATGACTCACATAATACATCCCTGTAAAAGTGCTTTTGGCATACTCACTTCGTGGGAGTCTACCTTCCTATACCTTAACTAGTTATTGACTTCCATCTTATGTAGTTAACAGACACACATCGTAGTTGTTCTTATGAGCTCCCACTCCACTCAAACCTCTACTCATGAAACCCATCCTAGTTCCATTCAGTGTTAATGTGTTCTTATAATTAATAATCACATTCCATACGATTAGGAACATTACCATGTATCTATTTTTTAAGGATACCTAAAGGTTCATTCATCTTGATGCTTAGGCCTTTAACCATTCATCCTCATCAAAAGAACACACGTAATGCATCCACCAACTTCAACATGCAATGGCGTAAGAATTAAGCATGTGGCCCTCTTAATTTGATAAAGAGATTGGCACAAGTACGAGGAATAATAAAATCCATCCATATCTCTTCTAAGGTCGAAGAGTCATCCACTATGTGAACATACTGCTGTCACAAAACTAGCAAGCATGTAAGACAATGAATGTCTTAATATCCTATTTAGAACTCCATAAAGATTCTCCATATGAAGATACACAATGTATATACATATGAAGGTAAGATAGAACAAGAGAATCCATCTAGTTGTCCTACAAGGGCTCCACAAAGAAGCAATTCCATAATCCTCTATTTCAAATCATAACAATATGCAATACATGGGAAACATGTCCGTCGGATACATTTGAAATATGACAGCAACCTACTAAAACCAGAAAATGTTACAAGGCCTATCTTTCATGGATCATCAAAAGAGAATACACAGCAATAACTAATATCTAACCCCATGATATCTACATGTCAGAAAGGTATAATCAGCTCAAACATAAGGAATATAAGTCGCCTGCTTCAAGGCGACAAGATGATGATCAGGCCTCAATAAAGGGGATACATGCCAATGACTTATCATTAATGAGTGCATCTCTGCTATCCACATCCGACATTATTTTTGAGTAACTGAAATATAAATGGTGAAGGATTCAAGGCAACAACACAATGATCCTCATATAGCATTGTGCCTGCAAGCCATGTATATTCTTATGTTTACTAATGTGACCAACAACTAATAAGGATAGAAGAATAACATCAAGGAAGTATCTGCATCAATAACCCAACTCATGGGTGTATGCCCGCCACAAGGGTCATACAAGGTTGTGTGTAAAGAGGGCGGCGTATCCACAAGCATTGAATTTGTCATAACCTCTATGTGTCAAGGGTGTAATAGTCTCCACTCAAGTCTCAATATAAAGCACATGGGTCCAATCCAGGCATGCAGCCAAGTCTTCAACCTCCATGTGCATCATCTAATGCTCCATCCTATCCACAAACCAGCATCATCAAAACTCCTTCAAGGTCGACAAAATGGTCCAAGATAAAGGGAGAGGCTTGATACAATGCTCTTCTCCTAACAAGATAATATAAAATCATGATCAATGAAGGAAATAATTGCAACTAATATATCTATGAAGCATCGAATAAATTGGAAGTAAATCGAGGAAAAGCACAACCTTTCAAAGGACAGTGCAGTAAATCAGATGTCCATCCAAGGCATCTTCTTGGTCCAAAACATCAAATGATGTCCTTGCTGTCCACCTGGCCACCCCTGAGTCAGTAAACAAGGCATTGGGGGAAAGGAGCATTTGCCACGTTTTCTAATTTCATCTCCCTCTAAGCATAATCGTTACCTCTACCCTCTAAATGTATCCAAACTCTATTCAAGGGGAAACAATCAATTAAGGTCCACTAATCAGCTATTTGGATTGCCAACTAGGTACAAAACCATTCTATAAGTGTAATGTCCCTTTTTCCCATTTGAGAGTTATTAATTGGTCTTCTTGCTATTTCTTCTCCATGGCAAAGAAGTGAAGAAGATGGAGGGGAACCTTGAGCTTCTATTTGCATTGTTTTATAATATTTTATATTTACTTTTAGAGTTTTCCCCTCTTAATGAGGTCGGCTAGGTTTAGCGCCTTTAATAAGACTTAATGAAAGATTATAATGGCTCACTAGGGGTCAGCCTTTTCTAATTGAGCATTGGCGGCAAAAAGGAGAATATAAAAGGATATTAGAGGCATCGTTTGTATCTAGAATTGACACATTTTATTCTACTTGGCCATGGTGAGCTTGTTGCTCCTTGTTCATCCACTTGAGGACGAAAACCCTCTTGTGAGGCTTCATTGAAGGATGAAAACCCTTCGTGGCTTGGGTGAAGGATGAAGACCCTTCATCATTGTTTGATCTTGAAGTGAAGAGCTGATTTGAAGATATATTTGTAATTTCCAATTCGTATTTGAATTATTTAGGGTGGATCGACTGACCTTGGGTAGGGTTTGGAACTATTGGTGAAGAATTTGAGAAATCTAGTTCCATAATTTGATTTGTAATATTTTTAAAGGCCAGAATTTGAAGTTTGATGAATTTAGAGGGTTTCTAGACCCGTATTTCATATTTTTTTTGTGGCTGCAATTTCCAGTTCATATTTAATTTCCAACAGTGTATTCTTCAGCATTTCTTTGTGATTTTGGCTTCTAATATTCCATAAAATATATAAAAAAATATTGGCGAGTTGGTTTGTGGTGATTTTTGGCATTTTTGGTGATAGTTCAAGTCGCTGATTTTACCCTTTCAGTCTGCAGCAATTTAAATTTCAGATCTGCATTTGGCGTGTTTGGTTGAAACCCTCAAATATCAGAGCTCGGATCTTCAAAGGACATAGGGTTTCAATGGAAGATTCCAAGTTTGAAGAATTGATGGCACAAAAGGGTAAGATCTCTATTTTTGATGGCACTAACAAACTTTCAGTGAGAACATAGTTGTCAGAATTGGAGGCATACTTGCAATCAAACCCTATGTGTGTGGAGGATGCCCTAGAATTCATCCCTTGTCATTTAGAAGGGATAGCAAGAGATTGGTGGTACCACGTGTTAGAAACCCAAGGAGAAGAATTGGTTTGCTTCTTTGATGATTTCAGTCAAAAGATCATGGAAAGATTTGAGTTGCAAACTTACAATGATGACCAAGGTAAAAGCTCATTGGTATTTAATGATATTCCTTTGGTTTCTAATGATTGTATGAAAACTCATATTTGCATGAAGTTGATAAGGATGATGTAGGGGGCAAGTTTGTTTTGGAAAAGAGTACACTTCCAGTTTCCCTTGATCATGGTCGATTCGCTGAAAATTTCCAAACAACAGTTCATGCTAAGTTGATTGAGGAAGTTCACATCATGGAGGGAAGCTACAAAGAGTTTCCAAGTATGTGCCCACAAGATTTGGTGATTGGGGCTCACTTACCGGAAGAGAATAACATAATACGGGTGGATAACCCATGGATTGGTATGTACCCTTCCGGATTATTGTCTCCATCTTTGCATTCATTGGGACATCTCTTGAGTAGTGATAAGAGGATAGTAAAGAAAATGCTAAGCTTGCAAGTTCCTAATGGCATGCACATGAAGGAATGGGATCCGGGAAAGGTGGATTGGGGAGAAGTTTTCCTCCTTCCAAAGACTATGGTATGTTTGTAGAGGTAACCAATTCGTTTTTCCATTTGATTCATATATCCGTTGTTATATATGTGCCTAAAAGGAAATTTCTGGATCACAATGATGAATGCCTTAGAGATCACTCACCCAAATTGATAAGGTCAAGGGAAGAGGAAGAATTTCTCCATGATAGACCGAGAATCACAATAGATGGAGCTGTTATCTGTACATAACAGCAGTAAAAAGGTCATTTGAGGGAAATTTCGGCCCTATGAAACTCAAGGACATGGGAGAATTGTCAAACAAGCATCAAGCAAAGAAGAAGGTAAAAAACTTTTGGTTGTTCTTGATATTCCTTTGTTTTTTAATGGGTGCATGTGGCAAGATACAAAAGGATTTTGGAGGCATAAGTGAAAAGACATAAAGCAGCATGAGGAGCTAGATAATGAAGAGGATGTTGAAAGGGATTCGTGTATAAGTACCATTGCTAGCGTGAAGAGGCTAAAAGATATAGTGAAGGTAAGCAGCCCGAGATCTAGAAACAACTCAGATTTATTGTCTAGCATGATACTACACCAAAATAATGGGCCTCATGAGCAAAGGGGGAGAAAGGACTATGTACTCTTTCTTAGGTGGCTGCCATGTTTTCACCTTTTCCATCCGCAAGGCCAACCAATTTTGCAAAGGAGCCTCTAGAAGGACACTCAGAAAGCTAAAGATCATGAAGGTAAGGTGCTTTTGAAATATCTTCTAAATGCTAGTTCTAACTCATAAATTTTGAGTTTAAGGAAGGTTAAAGGCAGCTCATGGCTCAAGAGGGTTTCAAATTCATTGCTCCCCAACATGCCAAAACAGTTCGCATTTTTAGGAAGGTATGATGACTATATTTCATTTCTCTACTCCATGTTCTTGTTGCGGATTTATTCTAATGATTAGCCTATGCCAAGAAGAAGGAAGATTAAAAGTGATGGGTGTAACCAAAGGTGCAAGGTATGTGATGCTTTCCTTAGATTGAAGCCAGCTGAAGTTACAATTGTTTACAAATCCGTGATGGCAAGGCAAGAGAAACTACATGTTCAAAATCACCATGTTGGGCACTCCAAGGTATGGAAACCAAATGTTTTTCCACTTTTTACAAAGATAATCAGATCTGATTTTGTGGTGTTTACATTTGATCTTATGAAGAATAGGGATAACTCAAGGTTGTCTATGGAAAATATGAGTATTGGCAACTCAGATTTGGCAGTAGAAGACCTGGAAGTAAAAAGGAAAAGCATATTCCAATGAGCTAATGATGATTTGTTGATTGGGAAACTTGTTATCATAGCCACTAAAAGTGAGTTCATTGAAATGTTCCATGTTTCTAGGTGCAATAAAATAATGACATGATGTGTATGGTTAGGAAAGGAGATTACATGTTATGTCATGCACACCAATGGTATGAGGGAGAACCAATGCTCACCGTCTATGGAGCACTCTTGGAAGTCAAGACATACACTTGAGAACGAGCTAATAAGGACAATTTTCACGGTAGGGGCAGATTGGTGTTGGGTGCATAAAGTGGGTAAGCTATCTAATTTCTTTGTTGAGGTTGGATTTCAAATGTTTTCTATACCACATTGCTTGGCACCCAATGAAATTATTCAAGGATCACTAGTGCATAGAAGTGTACATCTTGCCACAAAGTTGATCCAATGATCATCATTCACCAAGAATGGATTGGGAATTGAGCTACATACAGAGCTTGTGGTCAAGCACTTGGGTTATTTTCAATTTGCTAAAGGGGTAAAGTTTCATTCATTACATGGTCATTTTCAGCTCCTAGATTGCTATCATTTCTTGGTTTGGTGAGAATTTTGAAGTATGACAACTACTGCCATGTTATTTTCACTGCTGTCATAAACTCTTCCAACCCCGTAATCACTTCCACAAATGAGTTTCTAGCCATACAATTGAAAGGGTTGTTGACATTTGATGTTGATTTATGTAAGGTTGTTTTATGGTGGATTCCAGCCACTCTAATTATGAATTTAGATTAGAAAATGCATGACTTCAACAGAGTTTGGGGCAGTATGCTGGTATTTTGGGACAACCAATGCATGGTTGAGAGTTGTGCAAGCAAAGAAGGGGGATTGGCTATTATTTCCA
Source organism: Taxus chinensis (assembly GCA_019776745.2). NCBI lineage: Eukaryota > Viridiplantae > Streptophyta > Pinopsida > Cupressales > Taxaceae > Taxus > Taxus chinensis. The sequence continues at coordinate 467,753,498 of CM034152.1, forward strand.
CAAGGCATAAGTGGATGAAGAGGGAAACACATTTTTTCTCTAATATGTTTGCTTCATGTGCATGAATGTCAAAGAAGCAACTAAGAATCATTTGGGATCTAGGTTCTTACAATTGCATGAGGACAAACAATTTTGGGAAGGGAGGACTGTAATGTCCCTTTTTCCCATTAGAGAGCTATTAATTGGCTTGAGCTTCTATTTGCATTGTTTTATAATATTTTATATTTTCTTTTAGAGTTTTCCCCTCTCAATGAGGTCGGTTGGGTTTAGTGCCTTTAGTAAGGCTTAATGAAAGATTATAATGACTCACTGGGGGTTGGCCTTTTCTAATTGAGCATTGGCGGCAAAAAGGAGGATTTAAAAGGATATTAGAGGCATCATTTGTATCTAGACTTGGCACATTTTATTCTACTTGGACATGGTGAGCTTGTTGCTCCTTGTTCATCCACTTGAGGACGAAAACCCTCTTGTGAGGCTTCATTGAAGGACGAAAACCCTTCATGTGGCTTGGGTGAAGGACGAAAACCCTTCATCATTATTTGATCTTGAAGTGAAGAGCTTATTTGGAGATATATTTGTAATTTCCAGTTGGTATTTGAATTATTTAGGGTGGAGTGACCTACCTTGGGTAGGGTTTGGAACTATTGGTGAAGAATTTGAGAAATCTAGTTCCATAATCTGATTTGTAATATTTTTAAAGGCCGGAATTTGAAGTTTGATGAATTTAGAGGGTTTCTAGACCCATATTTCATATTTTCCTTGTGGCTGCAATTCCTAGTTCGTATTTAATTTCTAGCAGTGTATTCTTCATCGTTTCTTTGTGATTTTGGCTTCTAATGTTCCATAAAAATATATATAAAAATATTGGCGAGTTGGTTTGTGGTGTTTTGAGATGATTTTTGGCATTTTTGGTGATAGTTCAAGTCGCTGATTTTACCCTTTCAGTGTGCTGCAATTTAAATTTCAGATTTGCATTTGGTGTGTTTCGTTGAAATCCTCAAAAGGGTTATTACAACAAGTGTCTCAACACTACTTAAAGGAAACTTAGAATGTAAGTATTCACAACATTCAATGATGATATAAATACAAGGGTAGAGCATCCATAGTTTTTAGCACTAATTAGATGGCATCCGCACAATGCTTTAGTATACTAACATCCACAAAGTATGACTTGGCCAATTCAAGGCGTAATTCAGCCAACTCAATGCCTCTTCAAGCCAATTAGATTACCCTTTGCATGCATATACAGTCAAATGATCCTCCCTAAATCAACTGAAGCACTTTATAGGCCTAATATGAGGGAGGTTCCTCTAAGACCAACAATACCATTACCCTGCTACATCTACTCCTTATTTGGTGTAATGTCTCCAAATGGACATTTTTTACCCCAAATGGATTTAAGGCCAATCTCAAACCCCCAAAGACAATTTATAAAAGATAAAACAGTTAACTTGAGTGTAGATCTGAATTAAACTTGAAAAATGCGACTAGGGAAAAATTGAAAGCTCATAGAAATCAGCAAGTATATTAAAGCATTTCAACTCAGATCTGATATACTGATTTTTTAAAGCCAAAATATGAAGGGAAACCCACATTTCTGAAGTGTAATAAGGTTGTAATAATTCTGAAAAGTCTGCAGACAAGGTTGCCCTTAAAATTGACTGAAAATGACACTTTTAAGCATTCAAAAATTCATAGAATAAGACTCATTCAACCTCTAAAATTCAGCTTTATTACTAGCTTCCAAAATCAGATCCAAAAACATCCTTCAACATACCAGATATGACTAAAAGTGGGTCGCTCCACATGAGAGAAATAAGAAAGAACACAACTACAATTTTAGTTCAAACCCTTCATCCAAAAATCTGTGAAACTCCTTCATTCAATCTGCTGGAAATAAACTCAGAAAATATACTGATAAAGTCCGTTGAAGCACAATGGAAACTCTAATGGTGGAGAATCCCCTTGAACTCTTGGAGGATTTTCATCATCACGAGTGTATTTCTAAAGGCTTTCGTCTTTAGAAATATATTTATAGACAAAGCTAAAAGCTTCCTACACAATCAGAATATAAGATAAATATTCAAGTGTGTCTTCCATAAGGCAATTTCGACTTGCCTAAATAGTGTTTGTGACCCAAAATGACCACTTTTGAAAGCGAATCACCTTTTCCTTCATTAAATGCCTTTTTCCCTCCACTTTTATTTCCTAGAGAAAGTCACATTTTCTTGGAATAAATCATTTGGCCCATATGTTTTTTCTTTATGTTTCCCTTTTTTATCACTAACTTTTGCTCCATAAGCAAGTCGCACTTTTGCACTTTTCCATGAATAATTCATTTTACTAAGTATTTTTTCCCTTTTGTTGCGTTGTTTTTTTTTTAAATTGTCATTAAATCCATAATAATTTATTATAAGTGTTTTTATAATTTTTTTTTATAATTTTTTTTTATTTTGCACTTTATAATAAAATATTAATAACTTACGTCACCCTTTAAATTGCATTCCTTAGCCATTGAGGAAGACCAAATAGGCTAAGGGTATTTGATTGGGAAGGGGATATTACAATCATCCCTACCCAAAATTGTTTGCCCTCAAGAAATTCCAAACTTGTTTTGTCTAAGTGTCATACACAATAGACATAACATGTTGAAGTGATCTGAAATCCTTGCACTTGTACTTGTCAAATGAAATCATTCTTGCCACACAATATAGTTCTTGTGATGTTCATAAATATGAATCTAGATCACTGGTTAAACATACTCCATAATGTAAACTTCGTTCTTTAACTTGTCATGCTTCTCATGAGGAAAATAAATGTGAATGTGCGAACAACAAATAAGACATTATCATTCTCTTCATAAGGTGGAGTATCATCATTCTTTGTCTTCAGGATGAATTAACGTCGTTGCACCAAATCCTTAGCCTTATTGTCCTTAATAGGTTGAATAACATCCTGATAAAACTGTTGTAGTTACATAGTATGAAGATGATGCAATGAATCCTTGCTACTACTAACCTCCTTATAGAGAAGATCATCAAAATGTTTACCTTCAGCTGTTGATTTGGAAACCTCCAAAACAACATTATCACTATTGTGACTCATGATTTTAGAAATAAAACAAGTATCAACATTCTTCACAATTTCATGCCCACCAATGCTATGGCTTGGAAAATCCAACCCATATGACAATGACTCATTGATATGTACCTTTGGAACGGAAACATTTTATCCAACTTGGCATCCTACAAGCAATGTTTGTTCATCTTTTCCTTCCTCACTAATACAATTATTTTTCCTAATGGAATTCATACCTTTCTCTCTAAAGGCTTCTTCTTCTTTCCTTGGCTGTATATCTGATTTATCATACCTTTCTCTCTAGAGGCTTCTTCTTCTTTACTATGGCTTGGAAAATCCAACCCATATGACAATGACTCATTGATATGTACCTTTGGAACGGAAACATTTTCTCCAACTTGGCATCCTACAAGCAATGTTTGTTCGTCTTTGCCTTCCTCACTAATACAATTATTTTTCCTAATGGAAGTCATACCTTTCTCTCTAGAGGCTTCTTCTTCTTTCCTTGGCTGTATATCTGATTTGTCCTCCTTCGTGGGTGTACACTCCATTGTTTCACTCCATTGCTCATCGTTACCATCCTGCACATCAAATTTTTCTAGAAACCTTTGTGAGAAATTGGCAATTGAAGCAAAAGATTCAACTCCTTGGGTCTTCAACGTTTGGTGCCACCATTTGTGTGCTACTCCATCCATGTATCTAGAGATGATTGTTAGGGCATCATCTTGACACATAGGATTACAACCCATAAATGCCTCCAATTTCTTCAACCATGATCTAGCAGATATTTCATTAGTGCCATCAAAAAATGTAACTTGAGCCCACTTCAATTTTTCTTTCCTACATTTAGATCTAATTTCTTGTTCTTTTTCCCACGGGTTGGGAGGATACACCGCTCTGATACCACTGTAATGTCCCCAAATGGACATTTTTGACTCCAAATAGATTTAAGGCCAATCCCAAACCCCCAAAGACAAATTATAAAAGATAAAGTAGTTAACTTGAGTATAGCTCTGAATTAAACTTGAAAAATGCGACTAGGGCAAAATTGAAAGCTCATAGAAATCAGCATGTATATTAAAGCATTTCAACTCAGATCTGATATACTGATTTTATAAAGCCAAAATATGAAGAAAAACCCAACTTTCTAAGTTGTAATAAGGCTGCAATAATTCTGAAAAGTCTGCAGACAAGCTGCCCTAAAAAATAACTGAAAATGACACTCTTAAGCATCCAAAAATTCAAAGAATGGACTGATTCAACCTCTAAAATTCAGCTTTATTAATAGCTTCCAAAATCAAATCCAAAAACAGCCTTCAACATACCAGATTTGACTAAAAGTGGGTCGCTCCACATGAGAGAAATAAGTAAGAACACAACGGCAATTTTACTTCAAACCCTTGATCCAAAATCTGCAATTCTTCTTTATTCAACTACTGGAAATACTCAGAGAATTACTATAAAGTCGTTGAAACATAATGGAAACCCCGATGGTGGAGAATCTCCATGCACTCTTGTAGGGTTTTCGTCCTCGAGAGTGTATTTCTAAAGGGTTTCGTCTTTAGAAATATATTTTTTGACAAAGCAAAAGCTTCATACAAAATCTGAAATGAGAGAAATATTCAAGTGTGTCCTCCATAAGGAAATTCGACTTACCTAAATAGTGTTTGTGATCCAAAATGGCCACCCTCCATGACCAATCAGATTTTTCCTCATATTAAATGCTTTTTACCACCTACCTTTCTTCTCTAGGCAAGTCACATTTTTCCTTGGGTAATTTATTTTTCTAAATGCTTTTTTTTTGCGTTTTTTCCCCAAATTTCCTTCCTAGTGCAAGTCGCACTTTCCTAAAATAAATCATTTTGGCCCAAATGCTTTACACTTTGTCTCCTTTTTTTCTATTTTTTAAGTTACTAATAATTTATTATAAGTGCATATAATGTTTTCTTCTATTATATTTTCATTTTTTGCACTTTATAATAAAATATTATAACTTAAGTCATCCTTATTTGCGTTCCTTAGCCGTCAGGTAGACAAAATAGGCTAAGGGTCTTTGACGAGGAAGGGGATATTCAATTGGTGACATGGTGAACCCGTAGGTCCAACAAGTAGATCGATCCCGCCGTCGGGCCCAAGGCAAACCTACCACAACCATGGGTGGGTCTGCTTTGTTTTACAAAGAGCATTGACGCTTTCAATGAGGGACTTAAACATTCATTACACTTAGACAGTAAGCATCTCTAGAATGATATACATCAAAATTTACCATCATTAAGTGTTCTTTGGTCTCTATGGCCTTTGATCATCAATTTCTTGACCGTAAATAAAATTGGACAAGAAGAAGAAAACACGGCTTGGTCATGGTAAAGGGTGCCAATCCTCTTCAGGACATCCTATATTCTTGTTCCTCAATCAAAGTGAATAAGGAAATTTTCTTCCCACACAACGCGTATTCAATCTCTTTTAAAAGCATCAACCACTACCGATCTGCCATCTGAAGAAATCAAGCTCGGAAAGTGAGTTCCTAAGCTTTTAATAGCTTCAAGAGCCTCAACAATGGCCTTTTTTTTTGCTTTCAACCAATACAAGAAAGATAAAGAATGTACACTCAACAATAAGAAACTTCCATTTTCCAACAAGATTTAAATGCCTCAAGCAACAACAATCAAGCAGAAGGGGATGGATTTCTTTCATTTATATTAAGATGGGATTCTCATACAACCTGAAAGCAAGAAAATTAAAGAGAAAAAAGCCATGTCATTCCAGCACGATATCATTCTCATTTCAATATGAAAGAAACTAAGAGGGATTTCTAATACCTACCTCTTCTCTTGAATAGAAGGAAAAACCAGCAATAGTGAGGAAACGGAGGCGCGCAAGCCTTCCCCAAGCATTCCCAAGGGATGAATATAGGATGATGGATCAAATCCCACCATAAGCACACTCAAAACTCTTTTCAAATCACTATAAAAGGTCTCCTATCATTAAACCTACGGGATTACCCATGTCCCCATTCACGTAGAAGCAAGAATGAATGGATAAGAATGACAGAAAAGGAGTGCAGCTTTAATTTTATGTACTCTTACTTCAAGGCTGCCATATTTTTCCCCTAGTATCTTACAAAGTGTGAATTTCTTTTAGTCATGTCCCCTTTCACAAGAATGGAAACCTTTTGCTCATGTGCGTGAGCTTCCCTTGTCTCACATGCGATGGCACCAATGTTAATTTACATGGACACGGCTACAACCTCCCTGAATTTTAAAAGGGTGGAGGCTTCTACTCTAAATATGGAAAGTCTCTTTTTCATATATGTTTGAATTTGAATTTTTATTATTTAATTATAATTCCCTCCTTCCACAGGGTATTGAATAGTTTCTTTCACTTACTGTGCACTTGCATCCTCTAGGTTTGTACAGAATCCATGCCACCTCAATTGACATGGCATTGGCCACTGAGCAAGATTCTCCCATGTCCATTTCTCACCAGCCATGCTATCTATTTGTCACATCATCTAACGAGGTGACAGCATACAAAGGGATTGAAATATATTTTATCAAATGTAAATGTGTATTATATCAAAATTGCAAGTAAAACAAGGGGATCACTCTACCCACTGTCTACTTTTTACGTAAAAATGAGTGTCAGATGGGCTTCCCATTAGTTCAATTTCCCCCCCCCCCCCCCCCCCCCCCCCTCTCTACGGTGTGTATGCTTGAACGTGACTGTATATTAGGGACCTTTGTTAACTGTCCATCAGAAATGATGCACTGATCAAGTTTGAAATGCTAATTATGCTGAACCAACTAGTCCACATGATTAAATCATCATAGCATTAAATGAAAACACGACAAAATTAAAATCTGAAAATATCTATCAAAGTAAAGTAAGGAGTAAATACTAAATAGAAACAAAATATGAGGTGTGAGGGAAAAAACAAACTGTGATTTGGATACAAGGGATGTAATTGAATTAGGTTTGATACCAGATGTAGAAACCTAAGACATCCAAATAGTTGCATACTTTAAAAAACACTAAGATAAGAAGTTATCAAAGAATGAAATAAAATAGAAGTAAAATATGGAGTGGGTAGAAACTACATATCTGAAATGGAACAGAGGAATATATTATGCATTACTTACTGAAAGGATGGGATTTGTATTGACATGATTAAAGAATGTGATTAGAAAATGGGGGATTGCTCGTATTTACAATGAGACTACATGCTATACCTAACCCTAGGTTGCCATGATATTATGCCATGCCTAACAAGTGTGCAATATTGATGATGTGGCACTTACCCAAAGCTACATGCTATGAACACATTTTAGTATATTAATGTGAGATTGGGATAAAAATATCATTGTAGTCAAAATATTTCTCATAAATGGAATAGTGGGTTTCTAATGTCGGACAGTAATTAACTGTGTTAGACTATGTCACAAGGTACGCAGAATTTTTTGGAAATTGTTCGGACTTTGCTGAACTTTATCCCCATCGAACATTTGCTTGATTTTTATCCATTACTTTAACTTGGGAAGTTTTTAACATGATTTTGCACTGATTTATAAATATGTGTTTATATATACATATACCAAGTGAAAGCAGAAAACGGGAAGTTCTCTCTGCTCTATTCCTCCAATATATTTATGATTTTTTTAGAATAATTAAATGATAAAAAAACTTGTATTCGAACCTAAAGATATTTTGTTTCTAACTTAATCAATTGGCGAACTTGAACCAAAGTTTATCCTCGTCAAAACATGGACTTAAACTCAAACCTTGTGACTTAGGTATCAGGGAAGTGAAAATAGTATGATGCTTCTATACTCTCGTGGGTGAAAATCAATATTCTAAGAGGTAATTTGACCTGCTTACAGAACAGATTTTTTCCTGGAAAATAAAAAAGAAAGATCGGTTTTATGTGCATTGTAAGGGTTGAATGATTCTTTTGAGGAGTATTTATATTCTTTCTTGTGAGGACTCTGATTACTCTTTTATTGGCCAGGGTTTCTTTATCGTTGATCTTAATGGTAATAGTAATACATTTAATAAAAGGTCCACTTTCAAGCACAAATTCATCTACTTATTGCTTCTCTGCTTAGTTTTCCCTTATTAATCCAATTTCAATCCACTTTTGAGGAGTTCAAATACCACATAATTCACATGGGCACTTACTACTTCCATTTTATGGACAGGTTATTACTTTTTGTGAATCATGACTTGAGCAATAACAGTCAATCATCCTCTTAAGAGCCTTTCTGTAAAAGATGTAACTTTTGTGCCATACCTCTCTGTCAAACATGCACAATAAAAGCACATGAAATACAGTAGTTTTCTGACACCCACCTTGCATATCTTTCAATTTGCGTTTTTTAGTATCTAATTCTACCTCAGTTACCTCAACGATTTAAGCAGTAACTACTAGCAGGACTGACAGGCTAAGAAGCTAACACACCAATTGGCAACTATATGTTCAAGATTTCATAGACTTGCCTTAATTTTTTTAAGCATATTATGTTCTGCTCAATTTTCTTAAATTGTGTTTAGGTTTGTACTCTTTCAGTTTTCCTTCCTGATGATCGGCTCCCTTGTTAGTCTTAGTGGTTAGTTTTTTATTATTATAATAGTCTGGCTGTCATCCTATTCTGAAGTACCTAACACTGTATCTCCCAATTGTTAAAATGCAAACAAGTGGTCGATCCAAAACCCAAGATTAGCTGTTTATGTTTTCACATAACATACATTTTTTACTATAAACTGCATAATACCAATCAGTGAGGAATAATGATATAATTGTTTACATGTGAAACTATTGAAAGTTATTTAGATTGCAAGGGGCATAAAATGGGATAGTGATATGGATTAGTACTTCAACAAATTATGGCCATATTCTCATTTGATATTTGTCATGGCCCATTTGATGTGTTCTGTAGTTTTTGGACCCAGTTTCCTTAACAGGGTAACTATTGTTTGCTTGATCGCAAATGTTTTACTTCTCTGCATGCATAATAGATTCCTAAGATTATATTTGAAACAATGAAAATTTAAAATTTTATAAGACTGCCATGAAGGTTGCTTTAGTAGGTTCTAGAAAGGCGTAATGTAGCTACATCTTGTCCTTAAATCTAAATGTTGTCTTCATGGGCGCGGGTTTTCAAAAATAGATAAATCACGTGTTGACATTTATTTCTGATCAGAGTGCAGGCACAGATTCTACTGTGAACTTGTGGCAGACTTCACCAATTCAAGGTGGAGAATCAAGACCAGGAAGGTGTGTTGATCTGTTCCAGTATCTGTAGTACGACCTTTAATAAAAAAATTAAATCTTTTTCCTATGGTATATCATAAACTTTTATGGGTACTATATTTACAGTACTAATTTTTACTCGTTTTGATAGTCTGCCAGAGTCACCTACGGGACGAGTGGATCCTTTGGTGCAGTCATACAGTGACTTTGAGGATAGTATCTATGGTACAGTGTCTCTGTGTTTTCCGTTTTGCATCATGAGAAAATGACATCTTAAACTATTTCCTTACGAAGTTAAGTTTCATTATTTGGTAGGAATTGCTTGGAGTTCCCAAGAACCATGGATCTTTGCTTCTCTATCATTTGATGGAAGGGTAAGCTTCCCTCCTTTGAAGAGAATAATTCGTGTTTTCCTATCCTTTTTTCGCTGCCCAACTTACGTAAGCAAGATTAGAGTTGTAAGGGTATGTAATGTTGGGTTGTATTGCAGGTGGTTGTGGACTCTTTGCCTCAAAATATACAAAAGAAAATGAAGAAGACGAAAAAAATCTAGCACCAGCGTGTTCAGCAAATGTTTATATTTGGTAGGAAATTATTTAATTTTTTTTTCAAACTCTAATATTTGAGCGAGTAACATTTATGTATATTCAGGTATAAGGCGTTGCAAGCAAATTCACTTCAAAAGATAGTTTTTACAGGGGGGTCCATGTATATTGTCTTGCTTTAGGGGGACATATGACATGTAACACTTATGACAGAACATGATAGCACTGTTTTTCCCACCTGAGTGCTAATCTCTTACACCCACAACGACTGCCACAGCCATACCTTATCTACATTTAGTGAGGATGACATGGAAACAATTGATGCATGCACTTACAACAATACAAGCAACTCAAATTCTAGGAATGTGTTCTTTAGTGGTTTTCAATTTATGAAACAATAAATATATGATTTGCACGTGGTTATATTGTATTGTTTGTTTTCACAATCTGTTTAAGAATTAGTGTAGTTTGTATATTATAAATGACATCCACCAGTGGTTTGTAAATATTCATGGAATACACTAATACCCGTTATGATGAGTATGGTCATTTACTTAAATGGAGTGTACCATTTCACCTGGATTAACTTTCATATAATATAATGAATTTGCAAATGTATATTATTTCACCATGGTTTATAAGACCTCGAGATATAGTAGAAATTTTCTATTAGATATAATACAAGAGCGTAGTGCCCATTACATTAACATAAAATACATAATGTTGCCAACTCATTAATGGGATTGGAAAATCTTGACATCTTGGGTTGGTTCCTAATATTCACGCACTGCCTCTAATCTTATCTTAGATGTTGTATGGACATAACAGGTACTTAAGTTACTTAAAATGTTATGAAATTACTTACGGTGAATACACTAAATCACAACAATGGATTACAATATGAGCAATTTCAAGGATAATGATAGTAATAACTTACAATAGCAAACAAGTAGAGTAGAACAACAATATATGCTTAAGAGTAGAGTAGAATATTGAAAATATATGACTTAGCCATTTGATGAGGCAACTTCCCTAACCTAACAATAATAACATAATTCGTAATATGGTGATCAAATACCAAAATGCTCAAGAGCATAATAGAATATTGAAAATATAACTTAACCATTTGATAAGACAACTTTCACAACCTAACAATAAGAACATAATTTGTAATATGGTGATCAAATACTAACCACTACCTATTATACACACCTTAGGCTATGGTTACTCCATATAACAACCCTACTACCAATATAAAAATATAGAGATTAATCACATGATTAAATAAAATGTTATGTTGTCCACAAGTTGGCAACACATATCCCAATATACGCTATAATTAAGGGTGTAACATGCCCCTCCTCTTCAAACCAATATTTAACTGAACATTTAATATTGGTGGATGCTTATGCTGAAATGCTTCATCTTCCCCTGTCAAATCCTCATTGGTGGGATTCCATAGAGACCCCCCTAACAAGACATTGACTATTGGTGAATGTTTATGATGGAATGCTTCATCTTCTCATGTCACATCCTCATTGGTGAGATTTTGTAGTGACCCCCTAATGGGTGACCAGGAAAACACATTGGTTATTTTTTGTAATCGAAATTTGAAACCACCTTCACACAACCGGGGAAAGAAATTGACGCCTCCCGATTTCCTATTCCTATGCCTACATTCAAACACAGGCAAGAAGCCTAATAATATAATACATGTAATATTTCCGCAGGAGGAAGGAACTAATAAAGTACGATGTTTTGAGCTTAGCACCCGCGAAGGTAAGATGGTACTTCCACAATATAATAGTTTGAGCTTATGGATCGCTAGCATTTAATAAGTCAAAGAATAATATTTTTAGCTTAGCATCCGCTAGCTTATGTCACACCATAGTAATTGAATATTAGAGATTGATAGGATTTAACAAAATAAAAGTAAGATAATTGTCATCCTAGAGTCTTCTAGTTTATGCCACAACATACATATTTCGATGTACAACTACTACGTCCATTTTTTTGGAAAAGGGTAAATATGGGGTTTTTGAAAGGATCCACATCCTTTTACAAAAATTCCCCTTGAAAGAAGAATACGACATTGAAGAATAGAAGAGAGAAATCTTTGTAGGACAACAAAATACAAAAAAATCCACAAAGGAACAACCCATAAGCAGAGAAAATTTACATTTTGTGAATATTTTTTGAGGATAGTTATTGCTTTCATAGTAGCAGTTAGTGGTGCTTATGTTAAAAATAATAAGCAACGTCTTAGAGTTTCCTTGTTCCTTGAAATATCCTTCCAAAAATCTTTAATCGTTTATTTTGCTATCCAAAATCAGGAGTCGGTTCCCCCACTCCGGAATTACCATATTTTTTCATAAATACCTCATTGTAATCCAACACCAAACACATTAACTGGTAACTCATTCTTAACATGAATATCTTCTAAAATATTTTCATTTACAATGTCAATGACAGTTCATAGCCATTGAAATTTACCAAGTATGTGTGAGCAAAGGACTATTTGTGGACAAAAATAAGGCCAACAAAATAATATCAACTTTGTCAACTTCATCTTCTCATCGATTCCTACCCATCACCATGACCATAAATTGATTATGATATTCACTTATTTACAATGCATATTGATCCACCATCCATACCACCAAGATTCGTTTTCAAAACACAACAAATAAGTTCTTGGAAGGTGCTATGGGTTTGTAAAAAGTATGCAAATGTTACTCTCATGTTATTACAGATTAATCTGCACCATTTATCTATCAATATGAGCTCCATTTCATCCTCTTTCACCACTCTTCCAACTATTAAATATATTAAGAAATTAATTATTTGATAAAAAACTACATTCTACAAAATATTGAATAAAAACTTGCTTCAGTTTAATTATTCATTTAATTAGTCCCTACAGCTATGGAAAAGTTTACATTAACAAAATTTCGTAATTTTGGAGGGGCTAATGGTGAGAACACATACCAATTTTTGATGGAGAGGAAATCAAAAAGTTTCCAGAAATTGAGCACATAATTTTTGATGCTTTCCCTGCTCATATTTTTCTATTGATGAACATAGTGTCTCGCTTACACATTGACGAAGAGAATAGAAAGGCAAATGTTCAAAATATAAACTCAAAAAATGTCTATTTATAGTGATATGCAATTGAAAAATCCAACCGCCAATTTCTTTGGCATGCTAATTTAGGAGGGATACATGTATGATTTTACATTACTTTAGATTAAATGACTAATTAATGGATGAAAAATGTTACATGCTCCAAATGGCGCACATATTTCCAATGACACATGTACTTTTAAATGACACATTTTACATAGTTATGTTTAATGGCTCATTAATGTTGAGGAAACCACAACATTAATTAGTATTTTTCCTTACAAAATGGTTCTCGTTAATACTACATTTGGTATTGTAAAGAATTAATGTAAGAATTTTATAATATATTTTTTGTAATGTAAATAAAAGCCCTTATATAATTTGGGTAAAATAAATCCCTTAATTCTTGTGCTTGCACTTCAATGTGCGAGTGATCGCACTTAGATGTGCGAATCGAGACTCACACTTAGAAGTGCGAGTCGAGACTCGCATTTAGAAGTGCGAGTCGAGACTCGCTTAGAGTGTGAGTCGAGAGAAGTGTGAATCGAAGCTCGCATTTAAAAGTGCGATCACTTGAATTTTGACTTTCTAATCTAGTAAATATCTGCATGAGTGCGTGTACAAAACAATGTTACCTATACACTACTTAAAAAATTATAAATGACTATTCCATATTTTTTTAACTATGCTTAATATATATGAATACATTTTTATATAAATGTATATAAAAATTGACGGTCATATTTTAAACATGCAAGTCACATGTGACGGTTCTATAAAATATTTGAAAATATGTTACATATAAAATCATGAAAAACATCTAAATGACCATCAAATTTAACACCATTTAAGGATGTTAAGTTCTAAAATAGATGACATTTATCTTAGAGTATAATTTGGATAGGATTTTCAACGTCAACATTTCTTGATTTGAATAAGGTATGCATAAAAAGTCATATATGTATGATGATAGTAAGATTGATATGTGGCATAAATGACAACAATCATTTACGTAATGTCTTGAATGCTACCCATGTTCTACATTTGTTCAAGATTTAGATTGAAGGAGGTTTAAGAGATGTTCATATAAGATTTTATTTATTTTCTCATTATGATTTCAAGCATTTGATTTAACCTTAGAATTGTTATTGATATTTCTTATTTTCAAATTCTCCATACTAGGTTTAAGATTTAAGTGGCCACACTACTAATTTTCTCTTTTTATGTGTGGATATAGTTGAAAATGAACTCTGTATTCGAAGGAGAGGAATATGTGGATTTATCCTCCAAAGGTGTGATAGTTGTAGAGGGACTAGTATATCCATCCAGAACTGCACTTCATTGCACAAAGAAATGGGGTCTATCTTATTTGCTGTCAGTATAAGTATTGTATTCAATGGCAAAGTGATACTTCCATACACAATTAATGGTTAAGAAACCCTGGAAGACAGTGAAAACAAGGGATAATTGTACTGATGTCATAGAATTCCGAAGATCACTCATTATGGATACAAACAATCTTGGATGAAAGTCAAGAGAAGGGAAATAAATGGTAATACAGGAAAACACAATGGACAGTAAATGGAATACAAGAAAACATAAACAACTGCCAAGCATTGTCGCAACTATTGCATTGATATCCAAAATGGTGGAGATAATTTTTTATATATCGCCACACATGTCTCGTTAAGTGGGACATTTGTCACATGTTTCAATCACCAAGAACAACTTATTCGTCAAATGTGATGAGTGCATAGAGGTTAAGAACAAACGTGCATCCACTTCATATCCAGAAACAGTGGCACAAATAGATCAATGTCTGAAATGGAAAATTGATTATATTTCAAAGTTTTCATTCAACTCAATATGCACGTACATGATGGGCAGATGATATAAGACCAGTTGATGGTACGTATATATGGATGGGCAAGGTGTCCAATACATTATATCGACAACATGCAAAAGGATCATTAGATGGAAAGGTAAGTTTGTGGGAATCCATAAAGCAAGGTAACCAAGAATGCTGAACTAGATACCCTTGAAAAATTCCAATATTAGAAGGAATTGATTTCCTATTATATCCACAAAAAGGATCAATAGACTCATAAAAATTATTTATGAAACATATGCTATAAAGGTAATGTTGTTTAATATAATTTCAAAATGTTCTTAAAAATTAGTTATAATTAGTTTCAATGTTTGAAGTCTTCAATAGATAAATATATATTTAAGTGGGAAATTGTAATTCACAATATTAATAAAATTATAATGTAATAAAGTTATGATAAACGATTTAGAAAAATATTGAGTTTGACATGCTTGATAAGAAAAAAATAATAAATATAATGACATCATGCATTCTTGAATAGGTGGCATGTATTTATTAATATTTTATTTTGAAAATGAAGAACAATTCTTTTGTACACTTATTAAATTTTGATGTTAAAGTTGTCATAATTGTTGTAACACTTGTTAATTGAAGATTTTTCCTTCAAATATTATTGAAAAAGACGTACTTGAATACAACCCACAATTTGTCTTATCATGAAAAAGTAACCAATATAAAATCAAATAAATCAATTTTATTGATTTTTTAAAAATTATGAATATTTTTAATTTATATTCCAACATTTGAAATATAGACACTAGAAAAAATAAATGTCTTTGATTGGAGGATATGATAAGAACTAATAAGTTGTGGTGAAAGGTATAGTAACCTGCCATAGGTAGGAACTAATAAAATGTTAAATCCATGTTTCAAAACAACATGTTTAACATATTTCTCAAATCTTTGTTGTTCTGTATGATTTATAGACTAGAAAAACATATTTAAGTAGTTCACATTGTCTAGATTATCTTCTATTTTGAAATGCCTAGCGAATGCTAATTTCAGTTACAATGATTTCCAATTTACAAATTGATCAAATAAGTGTTGGAATATGTATCTTAGCTGCTGCTATGCTTATGTGTATTATCGACCACAAGGATTATGTAGCTTATCAGATGCTTATGTAGCTTAGTGGCCGCAAGGCTTATGTAACTTAGTGCATGTTAGGGTTATGTAGCTTAGTGGTCGCAAGGTAGATGTAACTTAATGGCCGTAAGGTAGATGTAACTTTGATGCCGATAGACTTATTTCACCAAGTATGCACTTTCATCATGTAAGTTAGCGACCACTAGGCTTATGTAAGTTAGCAACCACTAGGCTTATGTAAGTTAGTAGCCGTTAGGCTTATGTGGGGGAATCAAATAATAACAAAATATAAATCCTAAAAATAACAAAACTGAAATCCAATAATAGTGTTATTGGAATCGAGTAATAGTGAAATTGGAATCCAATAATAGTGAAATCAGAATCCAATAATAACAAAATTGGAACTCGAATAAGTCCAATAATGACAATATTAGAATCTAATATTACTACTAATGTAATCCAATAATAGTAATAATGGAATCCAGTATAGACAAAAATGGAATCCAATATACGCAAAAATGAGACATATTTCTTCTAATACTTGTAGTACTGAAGTCAAGATTCACTGGAATATATCTAAATTTAGTGAAATACGTATTATATATGTATATGCGAAAACATATGCATATACATATATAATTGTGCATATAATCATATATGTATATGTGTGCAATTATTCTTTTGTATGATTGTTTTGATTCAATAACCATCTTCTTGGTTGCATGATTGTTTGACGTTGATTTGTTGGATTTGTTAGACTACCACTTTCTGGTTAATATCGTTACATGATAATGATTTGAACTAACTTTATTACTGGTTGCAACTGTTATCGATATTTAGAAAAAGCTTTAAATATAAACATTATAGAAACTCGGTCTTGGACCTTTTTGTATTATTCTCGATTAATGTTTATGACCCTCCTTTGCATCGTGAACATGGTCATGGAAAGTATACAAGGTAATGTGTTACGTTTTAGTTATATTTAAAATGGTCATAGACTGAGGGAGAAAATGATATTTATTATGTTTAATGGGTCATATACCATATTACTTGGCATTGGAAAGGTTTAAAGTTAATTGTTAATCTATAAGGATTGTTGATTATTGCTTAAATGATCATGGACCGCGGGTTGATTAAAGTGATTATAAGTTAAGTTGACAATGGTCATTAACCATATGACTTGCAAAGGAAATGGATAAAAGTTTTAATGATTATAGCAATATTAATTGTTTAATGTTGATTAGAACCATGGTCATAGACCATACACATTGCATGTAAGGAAATTTGAAATGGAGGGAAATGGAAACAATTTTTGAGGAAGCCATAAGTGGATTTTTTAGTTATTAAATGCATTTAATAAAAACTTGCATGGTTTTTGGGGAAAGTGGAAGCTTTCTTGGCAAGCCAAAATACATGCAATCCCCTATTCTCTCTCATAGTCACATTTGTTTTTGGTTTTGTTTGGTTATTTTGGTATGTAGAAGTTGCATGGAGTTTTTGGCATGAGAAAACAATGGAGATTTATGGGAGGTGAATGCATGCATGATGGAACTCTATTTAAATAGTGAATTGTGTTTATTATTACTTTTTGGAAAATTTGGGAGTTGATTTGCTGGGCATACACATTGGAAGTTTCAAGTTTTGTAAAAAAAATCAAGAAAATGAACAAACACTACCAGGAGTGGGTTCTCTTACTCATTCTCTTGTTGTTTTTGAATGAAATACTAGTATATGTTAAGGGTCATTATCTGATTTTTAGATTGGTAAAGAAAGGGGAAATCATATGAAATCTTCTTTTCTTTTGTTGGGTTTGAATGGAAAAAATGGGTGTAAAATGTTTAGGGAAAAACATCTCTATGGAGCTTGATACAAGACGTTTTGAAATAGAAATGAATACCCAGTTATTGTTTTAAAATCTAGATTGTTCTTTTATCTTATTATGAAAACTTGACAAATAACAAGGTTAAATGGATGGAAATAAAAAGGGGTTTTCGTTGTTGTAAAATCTGATTTTTTGATTATTAAGACTTTCTGGGTATGTTGTTTTTGAGTGGAACTTTAAAGGAAATTGACTTCATTTATTAGCTCGATTTGAACCTGCTGAAATTGACTGAGAATTGGGTATTTTGCTTGTGTTTCATTAATATCCATACCTTATTTAAAAATATTCTTTGGGCTATATTAAAATTCTGATTTGAAGAAATTTTTAAAGGGATTCTGGTATGCAAATTTACCTTAAAAATATGCATTAGATTTTATTTTTCTGCTTGACTAGAGCTTCCTAGTAGTAGACTAGTTTTTGGGATTCTTGCTTGAGGCTGTATTGTTAAAAATCTAGAGTTTCTCATCCATCTCACTATGGAGATCCTTGTGGAAAATAGGTAAGAGAATTGAAAACATTGTGACTTTGTTGGGAAATAACAAATATGTAGATTTTTGTCATTTTTGGATTCTAGGTCTGTGTTTTTATGGAAAAACATGGATTCATATAATTTGGGTTTTTGAGGATTTAATTGTCAATGATGATACTAGTTGATTTGATCAAATATTCTTGTTCGAATATGAATATTATCATTAATAATAATAAATAATTATCTTCGACTTGATCTCCATTCATTTCAGTATGAAATTATTGATTATTGTAAATTAGGAAGTGCATTTGTTGGTTGATTGTTGACCATTGAGTGGGGCGAAGAATAGTTACGTTCATTCTTTAAAACCATCCATTTATATTCAACTAAATTTACTTGGTGTCATAGTTTATACATAAAATAATGAAATGATTGTTGTTAATATATACCTTAATTTGGGTTATTGTATTAAACTTTTACAAACAATATGTTACCTTTATTAATTAAGGGTTGTAATATCAATTAAATACATGTGAGTTATTGGAAATGCATAATTTCTTATTAAGTATGATTATTTTCTATCTCCTTTGCAATATTTTCGGAAAAGGGAAATGAATATTTCAGTGCATTCATTAAGTATGACTGAGATGCTTCATTGAAGTTTAATTGATTGATGTTGCTATGAAATTTTACACTGGATTATGGCAAGATTATATTGTATTTGCAAGTTATTTAAACAATCTAAAGTTACAAACAATAGTTAGATTTCTGATTGTTTTAGAACGTAGCTTACTTTTGTAGTATCATTCCATTGAGAAATGATATTTATAAATGTAATTAACGAATTACGAAGTTTGTAATTTATTAGTTAAATAAATATTAACATATTCTTTTATTTATATTAAACACAACAAGATTATGAGTTAAGATAACTCATGCCATTTCATAGAACTGACCATGTATACATTTCTCTCTCCTATAGTATATAGGATATAGTGATAATATGAAGTGAATAACGGGAATGTATACATGTGATTTATTCATCGATATTGTGTAAAAATCTATTTAGGATATTTGTATTTAATTGCATACGAAAGTATTATTTTTGCAATTTGATTGAAGGAATTTTCCTATTGTACTATTCTGAAAAATTATATGTCATCATTTTAGAAAATAAGGATTTAACCTTATGAATTTTAAATAAAATAATTATCTATTTCATATCACATTTTGTGATTTATAAATGTGTTTTTAATGTTGTTTTTACAGTAGAGTATGAATTGAATTTACTAATATTTTGTTATGAAACTAAATCTAATTTAATAATTCATCTTGAATGGATGAATTTGATGATTAAAAAACCTATTACAATATGGAAATAAGTACAATGAAAACAATTCTTATATCCTTCTTTACCTTATTAAAATGAAAATGTTTAAGAGCTGATTTTATACATAGGGTATAAACATAAGTTAATGGTTTTTGGTAAGTAATCATAACTGATTTTATGGTTCCACTATGGATGACCAAATGTGTCGTTGATGAACAAAGTACGTTATGGGAAAAAGATGCAACATAAACTATGTTATGTTAATATTATACCTTACTAAATAAGTTGAAATTTTTGTATCAAATGAGATTAAGTGAACCTTTCATAATTAATGATAAACCTATGATATCAAGACCAATACTAATTATGAGTGATTAAATAATTTAAATGCATGCTATGGTTAAATTAATCCATTTTTAATGAAAACACTAAGTTGTGTTAAATCGATAAAAGGTACCCATAAACTATAATCCTCTATTGTAAAACGAATAATGTGATGGAGTGTGAAACAACATAACATAAAGACAATCCTATCTACTTAACCTAAATAGATAACAAATTTATAAATGAAGTGTAGATATTTGGATTTTTTGTTCTTATCAATGAAATCCTAATTGTGCCAACTTATGATGGCTATGGGAAGGATAATGAGTACATAATAAAAAAATTCATTACATGGTACCTATCTTTCCCATAGGGATCCTAAGATGGGACCGATAGGATACTTTCGATTAGAATAATGAGTCATGATCCCTGCATCTTCAAAACTGAAATTAACTTCTTAAACAAATGAGATCCAGATAACTGTGAAGAGATGGTTGTGCAGTGACAAATACAAGTTTTGTTGACTTGTGTACAATCATGAAACTAAGTCTGCAAAGAAACACTTGAAAACTTGGCCAAGTAGTGTAGCTAGCCGATTGCACTGTCTATTCACCATATTCCTAACTTGTTGTGCTAGATACCAGATTCATTGCATCTTGTTTGATTTCGAGGTTGACACACAGGAGTTACACATAGTTCTCAAAACCTGTTATAAAGGTTTAGCTAAAAGTATACTAGTTATACTCACTTGGTTAGAGTGAATATAAGGGGGGTCGGGTAGATATATTATCAGATGGATTATAAACATTTAATTATGTTAGATTTTAATTTCTGCAAGCTGAAAATCATTGAAGGAATTAATTGTGATTAAGGGGTTTGTTTAAAAAATTTCCCCTTAATTTAGATGAAGTATAACATGGGTGTTACATAATTACGATGATTTTTGATTGGAAATTATACATGGTAAAGAAAATGAAAATTTACACCTTATTAGGAATTATAGTTATATCTTGCACTTATCATCATATGAATCATTGTATGCATCTATCAAATTTATTCTCACTCCATGCAATTCTAACCTAAATAGTATTAGATAATTGATCTTTTCAGTATCCACCTTTGGAAAATATATACCCTTATCAATCCATAAAATGATCCAAATAATTTTCCACTACCATGTAAGGAAACCTAGCCCAAGCCAAAAGTTCTCCACTCTTGTCAATATCTTATTTAAAGGTGTAGTGTACCATCACCTTGAACACTACATGTTCCTTGTATGCTACAATAATATAGGGTGATATATTGTATTCATCCTTGGTTAACACAAACACCGTTTCATACCATTGGTGTGTCATATTTTAGTGATATACTATGGAAATACCCCCTTCTCAACTATATCCATAAAACCTCATCATGTTAGTTATAATCCCCATGCATAATGGGGTGAATCCCTTCTCCATAAATTGTGTAACAAGATCATGATTACATATGCACCATACTAAAAAATTTCCTTCCTTATGCACCTATTCAATTATGTTGTTCATCTCTTACATTATATTCTTTTCTAAATTGCACTTAACATGTGTTGCAACAATCACATAAATAGGGGCTATAGTCTAGCTAATAATCAAGGTATAAATCCTCTCCATCATGAAATTGGTTGCCAAACAAATTTCCACCACCCTAAATTCCTTTTCATAAATATAAATGACTACCACCATGAATTTATTCATTCTTAAACTCATTCTCATTGTTGTTTATTCATGTGCCTCTTGATTCTTGAGTGCAAGTGCTAAATCTTTTCCATTGTATGAGAATATTGCAAATTTGGATATGATTTTGGGAGTTAATCATATCCCTCTCACACTAATGTATAATCTTCTCGCATACACTCAAGACAATAATAACATCACCAACTTATGGGAATCAAAGTATGAGAGCTAATATACTTTTGTGAATTGTGTATTTGATAGCCATTTCCTCGCCATTTCTCCATTCTTATTAGTGAATTTGGCCTATGATTAAAATTGTCTCTTGTATTTCATTTGTTTATGGTTAAAATATACAATATAAAACTATTCAATTTTTTTTTTTCAACTCCTCTCTTTAATAATTCCCCCCAAGATAAGGCATTAACACCATCTTAAACCTTGGATCAACCTGATCTCCAGTTTTTTTCCTATCTTATAGCTCCTTTTCTATCTTTTCTTATTAATAAACTCTATTATTTTCTTTCTCCTCCTCACTTATCAATTTATATCATTTTCTTCATATAACCTTAGTTTTATTTCATTTTAACCCTTTGAAAGGAAAAAATTGGTTTCCTCCACCTTTCTCTTAGTTTCGACTCTCTTTTTTGTTTCCGTATTTGTCCTCATACTAGTATATTTCCCTAAACTTTGAAAGTTTCATATTAATTCCTTACTTATGAATTCCCTCCTTTCTTAATATCATATTTCAACTCATAGCAATATTTCTTTCAATTTAGTTGCACACATTAGCTCTTCCATATTTTTCATTCAATTTCTTTCAACTTAAATTTTCTCAATGCTTGAATCATGCTAAAACTATTAAAATGAATTTTTAAAATTCTTTTCCTTTTATCTTATTCCTTTCCATATTTATTCTCACCTTCCCTTATCTAATTAGAACTTATTTTTTGTTATTTTCTAATGGTCATGCAATGTCTTGTCCTTTTGTGTACAAGGTTTTCCTTTCCCACTCTAATAGTTGTTATTAACATTATTTTTTGTTCTCTTAGAATGGTCATACAATTTCATGCACCTATCTACAAAAGGTTTTCCTTTCCCACTCTACTTTTGAACTATTGGTACCTTTTTCTTTATGCATCACATGAATATGTTTTCATTATTAAATATTATTTGCACCATGTATTTGTGTGTACTTAGATCTTCCATCCTATAAAATTTATAGACTTGACATAGACTAACTTATACCCATTTTTTCCCCATTTCTTGTGTGACCAAACTTGTGTTGTTTATATACATTTGTACTTCCATTTAATATAAAACTGAAAAAATATCCAAGATAGTTATCCCATATATTGGGTTTACTCATAACTTATAATTCAACCATGAAAACCCATTAAGTTCATGTTTGACTCACTTGGATAGATTTACAATATTTCCTTGAAAACTTGCTTGTAACTTGTGCACACATAACATTTCATTTAATAACACTCTCCCACTATTTACACTTGATTGGAAGGTTGTTTTCATATAAATGGTTATGAATTAGAGAATTAGATCACATATTTTTCATAAATAAAATTATGAAAAGTAAAATGCAAAAATAAAATTTTCTTTTAGAAGAAATTAAAAAAATTAGGTCACAATTTTTGGCTACCAACATTATTATGGCTCTCCTTTTAAAAGCTTGATATTCCATCCGCATCCACTCTTGTGGGTATAAAATCATTGGGGGCCATATGTGTTCAATATAACCTACATATACATGGTTACCCATTTGTAGTACTGAAATTTTAGTTTTTTGTAACTTGGAAATATTTGTTTCACCATTTTCTTTATGTTTTGAATGTGACAAAACAGATAAGGTTATGGGATGAGGAGGAATACTTGTTGTGAGGGTCATTTGGGGGTTGTTGCATGCGTTCTAACTTCTCGATCCAATGGTGACTGTGAGAGCTTCTTTTTTGCTAGGAGGAACTACCTGAAATAAAAAACAAGACCACAAAAGAGAGAGTTAAACAATATATGGCAGTGGATTGCCTAGCGAGTGCTAGATCTGAGAAGTGTGATACTTCCTAGATGGTTGTCAATCAACTGTTTAATACAACTTAATGCGGGAAGTAACGTAAATAAACAAAGTCCTACTGTAGTTGATATGCTTTAGGTATCTAATTCAAATACAATAAGCAAATCTAACATAACAGGCTAGGTTATAATCAGATCTGGAGGTGGGGTAGTTGGTCACGGTGCTGGAATTGGTCAAGGTCAGATTTTGTGTCACTTAGGTTACTTGGGTGAAGATTCTTAGGTTCTGTTATTGATAGGATGGCCAAATAAAGAGACTGATATCAGTTAGATATAACCGATGACAACTTAGAGGGAGCCGATGACGGTCATAGGTAATTAGCGTCGGTACAGTCAGGATGATAGGAGCTCAATAAAATCTGCTTGTGGAGTTTGGGCTAAGGTTAGAAAAAGATGAAAGGGGGAATGGAGAGGTATGTGGGGATCTTAGGAACACTCAGAGATGCATAAAAGTCATGTATAGGTGATCTAATGGTATGGTGGTGAAGGGTTGAGTTTGCAGGAAAGTGAATAGTGGGGGAATGGTAATAGTTAGTAGAAAATGATAATAGAGGTGAAAAAAAAACCTTATAAACAGAACAAGGATGGAATGACATAGGTGATAAATGCACTTACTGATGTTACACGTCCAATGGTTGGGTGGTGGTGATGATTGATCGATGGGATGGAGCTTAGTGATGTGGCAGTGCTTCCCGGAATGCTATCGTGAGTGAAATACCTTTGGATCTATCTTGATGTTGGCTATGGGTGTATGGATGTGCAAATGGGTTCTGGTTCTTGCTTGTATGTAGATATCCTTTGATTTATGATTCAAGATAATGAATAACCCCACAAACAAGGTTACTAAAGTGAATAAATGGTAACCGGCGATGGTTTCGGGATGACCGACATCGGTTAAGGTGGGATTCCCTAGGTTTACTAAAAATGATAGATCTTGGAAATCATTTGGGCCAGGTCTGTTTATTCTCGTGGATCAAGAAGGACATTATATTTTTAATGAGAGGGAATGTGGTTAGAGGAATAATAGGTATTGATTTTTAGGGTTGAACTAAGTCTTAGTTAGTTATGGTGAGTGGATAGATACTAAAAATATGCTTATAATGAGGTGTCTAGGTGAGGTGGTGGGCGGAGGTGTCTAGGTGAGGTGGAACTTAGCTTAATTAAGATAATTAAATAATGAATATTGTGAGGATGGATATTAATTTAATTAAAGTAATTAAATTAATATTAATGTGGGGTGGAAGGGGCCATGGTTAGATGAATATGTTTAAGTTAGCTATTTGATCAGGGGCTAAGGGGAGTATGACCCAATTTGGTGCCTACATTTGCCCATTTTTTTCACGTAGCTTGTATTGGTAAGCGATGTTGACAAAAATAGGATGTGCTTGCCCCATCTGTGGGTAGAGGTGATCCCCCTCAAACCAGGAATAGATGAGATGGTAAATAGAATCGGTGAGTGGTTTGATAAAAGGTGGATGTGCGGAGAATGAAGGTAAGTGGGCATAGGTATAGAGGTGGGCATGTGGGGTAAAGGGAAAAAGGTCAAATCAGGAAAACAATTAAATGGGTCAAGGGAAAAGGAAGGGGCCGTCAAACTCACGCACACGTATAAATTGTGGCACAATACCAGGTTAAAGAGCTTGCAAATTCTACATCATCCAAAGTTGATAGGTTTATCCAAAAAAGGTTGAAGTGATTATGGTATCCAAGGTATAGGATATGGTGAGGAAGCACAATGTAGGTCGGGTGTAGGAATGTTTAGGTATGGTCCGGTACACCAAAGGTTGGGTCAAGATAAAAAGCATGATAATAGGCAAGGTAAGGTCATTAGGCCAAACAACATGGGTAACAATGCCACAAGTTATAGTGAGGACATGGGTTTGAAGGTCACTAACGGTGTTTTGGGTCCAGGCATATAGGTCACAACATGGGTATGGCCGAGGTACGAGTAAAATAACAAGTCCCTAAACGTAAATAAGGACAGGTATAGGTAATGTGGGCTTGTAGGTAGGTTGTAATAAGTGTGGGTAAGGTCAAAAAGTGGTGAGTTTTGATATTTTTTGGGGGAAAATGGGTAAAAATGGGCTAGAAGTGGGATGGCAGGTAACTGATGTCGGTAAGGTATAACCATGATCGGTTTGGTGGGGCATGCACTAACCGACGCCAGTCAGGTCAGATTGGGGTTTTTCAAAAAGAAAAATCCATATTTTACGGATTCATTTGTATTTCTTGGCTTTAGTGAAAATGACAGAGAACCTAAATTTTTCACCTTTTTGGGAGAAAATTACGAGGCATTGTACTCGACTGAGGTGGAGGGAACCAGTTGGTGAGAGGAGCTAGGTAGACGGGTCCACAAAATCAGTGTGGTGGATTTGATTGGGTGGAGACGAGGAGTACATTTGGTGATGCCAGAGGCAGAGAGGGGTCAGGTGGGGCTCTAGTGCAACAGACAGTAGTGTCTCCACGTCGACGACACCGAGATGAGGTAGGATTCAATCCCAATTTGTCATTTGTTTTTGAAATATGTTGGTGAAATTTATTTTGGGGTGGGGGGTGTAATTTTGAATTTTTGGTTAAAAAGTTGCAATGAGGGAGGGAGGGGGTCCTAGGTAAAGTAAATAGGGGTGGGGAGGGGTTTAGGTTAGGTTTGGGTAGGGTAGGATAGGTTACTAGGTGAGATTTGAGAATTTTTGAGAAATGGGGGAGTTTTGGCAGATTCGGTCGTCGCGACAATGATCAACGCTAGTCAAGGTTTGGCCAATGTCAGTTGGCATTGACCGATATTGATCTAATAGCAGGTGACTGATACCAGTCATGATGGACCGATGACAGTCGGAAGTGACCGATGTCAGTCATATTTTAGGGAAAATAGGTCCATAAACAAGGTAGGGTAGGAGAAAATAATAGGCAATAAGGGGGAAAAGCAATTTTATTTAGGATGAGTAGGGTAATAGGTATGAATGGTATGAGTTTATGGATGGACAAAGGGGTAATGTATAGGGTTGGGGTATAATAGGAAATAAGGATTTTGGGAATAGGTTTGTCAGGTAATAGATGTGTTGGGTATGGTGAAGGGTTAACAATGTTGTTATTTATTGGGTGCAGGCTAGGGACCAGTTACACATGCATGATAGGGTTCCACCTCTATTACTAGATGTTCGAGGGGATGTGACCAATGAGGTGTGGATGCTTGTTTCTGAGGTGGTATTGATTGGGATCTGACGCTATAGGCGTATAGCTTAGGATACGAGTCTGATGGTCACTCTCGTCGATAGATGGGATATCACGACTAACATGTTCCATCTACTGACAGGTGAGATCATAGTCACCCTAGAGGATGTGTACAAGATCCTATGATTACCTATAGTGGGAGCGCAAGTTTAATCCATTTCTTCATTTGCCTCTGAGGAGCTGATGTTGACGGTATTTGTAGAGGGGATGGCAGAGATGAGGTTCCATAACATGAGCTTGAGCTATGGGGAGATGTATTTGGCCCATCCCAAGGAGATGACGCTAGTTATTCTGATTATGGAGGTAGTGTGTTATTTTGCACTGCAAGATGCAGAGGGTGGGAGATTCCCATGAGCACTGATGGGAGTCCTTCATGATATGATGGAGGAGAGGACCTTCTTTTCTTGGGCACCAACATACTTGGTGCAGCTATGCAGGGAGCTACGGGCTTACGGGAGGCTACATAGGTTCAGCTTGTGCTGCACTTTTCTTCTTCATTGTTGGGCATATGAGCACATTGTGTGTGTTCATCTGATTGGTTTTCCCTGGCTTGATGTATTTGACCTAGGTATGGTCCGGGTTGGTTACAGGTGTTGGGTTCTGGTTGGTGGGGTACACCAGGGGGCTAGGGATATGCATGATGTAGCTTACTACAGGAAAATGTTGGAGGGGTTGTCTAGGGTAGACATCATTTGGAGGCCGTATGTTGGTTTTCGATCCTATAGAAATATGGCAGTGTAGTTGGAGGAGTTACAGTTACTCAGGTGAATAGAGGGGTGTCATGTCAGTGAGTACAAGATGATACCAATTGATAGAGTCTAGTGGCAGTTTGGGTTAGCCCAGGATGTACCTCAACCATTTCCACAGTATAGGAGGGATGATGTGGAGAGACCTATGTCTCCACCACGACCTACCGTAGAGACTGGGAAGGAGGAGAAGCCAATGGAATGACAAATTGATGATGTAGGTGTTATTGATGGGTACAGGCAGTGGTGGGCATCCTAGATATGAGAAGCACCACCTAGGCTAGGACAGCTAGATGTGGCCACCCTCACATTCTAGAGGGATGCACTGCAAGGATAGGTGGCCACCTTACAGGACTAGATTATAGATTTACAGGGGCAGTTGGCAGGGTCACAAGCAGAGGTTGCCACATTACAAGGACAAGTGGTGGACCTATAGGGTCAGATTACACAAGGACATGCACCTATATAACATGGGGATGGAGATGAGGAAAGGGTAGTTTCCCTATAGGCATAGATAACAGGTATTTAGGGCCATTTTTCCACTTCACAGGCTCAGATTGTGGCCCTACAAACACAGGTCACAACACATGTATTAGACCAGGTACCGACACGGGCGTAGGGACAAGGTCCCTTATTATAGGTAGTAGTGGGACATGGTCCCTTATTATAGGTAGTAGTGGGACAAGGTCCCATGAGACAGGTACAGGGTCTGAGACCGATGGGAGCTCCGCAGACAATATCGATTGCTAGGTTCAGGGATGCTCTAGGAGAGGCATGGTACTATCAGGAGCACTTGATGGCTGTAGTGATAGAGGTCCCATCCTATGCCAAGTACAGAGCACAACATGTCTAGAGTGAGAGGACTAGTTCCCGCACTCAAAGTGTGGATAGTATAGGGTCCGACGAGCCCAGAGGCAGGGTCAGGGTGAGGCCACTAGTTTACGAAGGCCAGCTCCAGGTGAGAGGCCATCAGAGGTCAAAAAAAGGCCCATGGAGGGTGGTGAGATGCTAGCCAGATGCTACACGAGAATAGAGGAGGAGGAGGAGACAAGAGAGACAAACATGGAGGGTATTTGATGGGGAGGTGATTGATATCTCTGTGTACCTCCTTTTGTTTATTTTTCTATATATCGGCCTGCGTGCCGAAGAGAGCGAAGATGTATATGAGATTTTTTGAGATTTTGATGATTATACTAGCCTTCATGCTAAGGATATTAAGACCCTGTTGTAGACACTTAAAATTGGTTACTCAATTTAGTGTCCCTTCTCATCCGTTTACTTGCCTAGGTAACCTGGGGCACGTTCACGTCACCAACTATCCCCTTGGGATATTATCCAATTTGTGATTTAATCACTTATTCCAAATTTAATTCATCCCATCACATCTTGCCCATGAGTGATTAAATATTAAATATTTAATTACGCTTCTTCCCATGCATCTTAATCACTTATCCACCCCAAATTTATTCTACCCATGTATCACATCTATTTTTAATCTTCCCTAAGCGGGATATTTTCCCGTAGTCGGGATAAGTCTTATTTTTTCTCGAATCAATTATTTTTTAGGCACCTCGGGAGTCTTTTCCGCGATTGGCACCGACCCATATGGTCGGCGCCGATTTTATAGGAGTGGCACCGATTATAAAAGCAAGCCTAGAGCTCAGTTCTAGGGACAAAAAGAGAGTGAAGAGACCGAAAGAGAGACGAAAGAAAGCACTTACGCACGAACAGAGAGCGAGAAAGATACAGGTTGAGAGAAAGAGAGATCTTTTTAGCATCAATTGTATCAAATTAGGGCAGATCCTGTCCAAATCAATCCCTGAGAGGAGCACCGTTACTCTGCTCATATCATATCAACATCACACACCACCGTCTATCATCTGGTGACTCTGTTCCAGTGTCTCTCCATCTTCGGCACATCCAGCAGACCACATTCATCTTCCAATCCCCAAATCTCATCGCACAGTCCCTGATTGGTCAGTCTACCTTCATTCGACGCCGATCCTACCCAGTCGACGCCGATCACATCAGTCGCCGCCGATTCTACCCAGTCGACGCTGATTTCCCTGCAGACAGGTAAAAGGTCACAGGTAACACAAATCCAGCATTATTTCCCAGTTCCCTGTTTTCTGTACTTTCTGTCTGCTGTTCAGTTTCTGTTTTATTACTGCAATCAGAAAATCTAGTCTTTATTTACATCTTTTATCATGTATGCTTCTTTTCTTTATTGAAAACATGGACTGACATCCGCCAAGGAAGCTTATCGCTTCCCGGACCCGCTTCTCGGGCAGTCCACCCAAATATCTTCTAACGCCATCTTTTTCTGTCAAGCACCGGTGTTTTGCAGGTTACTCGGATCTATTGTGCAAACTGCTCGTGTGCGCCCGTCTTGTCTACATCGGCTTCCTCATCCGTCTACATCTTCATCAGGTATCAATTTCATTGAGGTTTTTCAGGGTTCTTGTGTTTAGTTTGGTACATTAACTTGGACAGGTAACAAGCGCAAAATTCTTGATCTACATTCTGGCACGCCCGGTGGGACTTGAACCAAAGTCCCTTATTGGTAAGTTCATTTCTTTTCTAGTTTTGAACTTTGTTCCTTTTCTTCACTGATTTCTATCAGTCTTATTTGAGCATTTCATTGCATCATTTCAATCTTGCTGTTTTAGGCGAAATCATTATCTTCGAAATTTTTCTAGTTCCTTAAAATAGAAATTTTTCGTTTCACCATTACCTGGATATATCTTTCTGGGTTTTCTTTGGTGTTTGCTTAACCTCTTCTTGCGGAGCACTTTGCTTGTTCGTGGGATTGTTCGAGGGGAAGAGCTCAACAACGCGCTTTTTGAAGTCTACACACCTTGGAGAGCTAAATCTACAGGTATTCCTCTTTTTCGGTGTTTTCTCCTTTTTTAGGATTTCTTTGTTGGTTGTCTATCACATCCAAACACTTCAATTTTTGGTGCTTAAAAGGAACTTAATCGCATTTGGGAAAGAACTTGTTTGACTTGTCTTCATCGAAATCAAACATTTCGTTTTAAGTGCTTAAAAAGAACCTTTTCTTTGTCATTGCTGCATGCTTTTTAATCTAGTTTTAATTAGGTTGGAGAATTGATCAAAATTGGTAGTGACACTATTTGATTTTTATTTTTCACCCTTGTACACAAAGCCAAAATCACTAGGTATAAAGCATCTAAACAAAACTCCTTCCCTGGCCTCGCCTACTTGGAAGTGATATCCAAGAGGAAGAGCCTACGCGGTACTCGGGCCGCGCTATAAATTCACGGAAGATTTTGGTATATATTGGCAAATCACCCGACTCCCTTATCGCAGCGGTGTGTGAAGTGCAGGGGTAGGCCCCTATATCAAGCCACGTACCGGTCTTTTACTGAAGTGCCTTCGGGACTCCTCACCACACATTACCCAAACCATCCTTAGTTTGGCTATCTGAGTAGTTCCTGTTCTAAAAAGCCTTCCCTAACATTTTTTTTTCTCTTCTTTTCTTAAGAGCATCAAAATTTAAAGGAGATAATCACTTGCGCTGCTTGAATTGTTTGTGCATTAGCTAGGACAATCTTCTTTCTTGCTTGTTTATGACGGTTATCACCCGGTCACAATCTAGGAAAATGGCCCAACAAGTTCCTTCTTCCTCCGAAATCACCACCAGCGTGGATGTTTCGGCACCCCTCCAATCTTCCTCGGGACCGCTGTTAGTTGGTTCCCCCTCATGGTCGTATAATCCCTTCTATCAAACCAAAGCACCTCCATCACGTCCAGCTTCTCCTAGCCCCTCCGAGATATCATCTGGCTCGGAGTATGTTCCTTGTGGGGATCCTGAATTTCAGGCTTTCCTCGATCGCAATCCAATAGCCCTCATGGACTACCTAGTACACAAGTCGATCCAAATATCTGACCAAGACCCACCAATCCGACAAGTGTACGATTATCCTCGTGGATCATCCCAGGCCTTTTTAGAGTAGTTTGCACCATCTCTCTTGCCTCGAGCCACAGAGAAGTGCGAGGCCCCTATGCCTCCCTTTTCTCTTCCACCTACCATGTCGACTAGTTCTCAATTAGTCTTACCTATCCCTAACACTGCAGTTACCTCGAGTATTCCACAACCCATTTCTGAGAGGTCTTATGCCCTGGCTATAATGAATGCATCTGCACACCCCGCACATTGCCGTCAATTCGTCTATGCCCTCCATCGTGTCCCAAGGTCAGTACCTCTTCATGAGCCAACCCCCCTCTGGCTAGTCAGTTGGTTCCTACTTCTCGTCCTCCAGTGAATCTTTCTTCCAATACTCCAGCAACTGTGACCTTCGCCCATCCCCTAGTATCGGCACCCTTGGTACCAAATCCGGCGGTAGAAGGTCCCTTTCAGGTCTTGTTCCCCAACATGTCCAATCTAACCAACACCCATGTTCCTCAATCTGTCCCTATTCAATCAACAAACATAGGAGTCCACCAATCACAGGTTCCATCCGTCACCCAACCTATATTTTCTCAACCACTTATTATCTCACAGCCTGCCTATACGCAAGCTGCCTCACAGCAAATACCCCACCCGGTGTCACCCGGAACACCTGGTTATTCCTCTTATCATCCTACCCAACAACAGA
Organism: Taxus chinensis; assembly: GCA_019776745.2. Classification (NCBI taxonomy): domain Eukaryota; kingdom Viridiplantae; phylum Streptophyta; class Pinopsida; order Cupressales; family Taxaceae; genus Taxus; species Taxus chinensis. The sequence goes on from CM034152.1 coordinate 467,785,860, forward strand.
TGAATCCCCCATTGACATCTCAACAACATCCACCACTTGCTTCTCATGTAGGACATACCAATGCACCTCCTCCCCAATCCGACGTAGTTCAAATTCTCTTCAAGAAAATTACAGACTTGGAAGCCTCCACAAAAGGAGCTCGTCCTTCATACTCCTTTGAAGAAGTGTGCAATGAACCCATTCATCCTTCGGTGGCTTTTAAGCCTTATCCTCCCCAATGGGAACTTCCCAAATTCTCAAAATTTCATAGTCGGGAAGACCCCCAACAACATCTGCGAGCATTCAAACATGCTTGCTACCTTATCGTCCAGGATCAGGAACTCATGCTCCGTACCTTTCCTATGTCTCTAGCGGGTCCCGCTTTGGACTGGTACAATAATATTCCTCAACATTCCTTATTTTCTTTCTCTCAATTGGCCCAGATGTTTGTTGAAAACTTTTCAATAAATATTGCGCATAAGATCTCAATTACAGATCTTTACAACATTCGCCAATTCGACGATGAGTCTATTGCAGACTTTGTCGCTCGTTGGAGAGGGATAATCAACCAATTGTCTTTCTCCCTTCCTCAATCCCAACAGATCGAGTTGTTCACCCGATCTTGTGCTAATCACATTTCTTCCACTCTAAGGATCCAAACTTTTCATACCTTTGAAGAGGCCTTTACGATGGCACGCAAACTTGAATCTCGCGCCATTGAACAAGGGAAGTTAAAACTTCGCTCTAAATCGAAACCCGATTTTTCTCGATTCACCAAACCAAATTCTTTCCCTCCTAAAGATAAGAATCAAGGGTCCACAAATGCTATCGTATTAAAAACATCAAGAACCGATAGTACTCCTAATCAACCATCACGAAGAGACCCTTCATCTGCTCGAAAAGGGGCTTCATCATCTCGATCCTTTGCTCCCTTGGGGGAATCATATTCCTCTATCTTAGAAAAAAATTTGGAAGTTCGCATGATCGAACTTCCACCCATTAGGGATATTGATGAAAGCCGAGAACGCCCATTCTGGTATAGGGAAAACGATTTCTGTCATTATCACCGAACCAAAGGTCATGACATCGAACGATGTCAGACTTTCAAAAATCTTGTCCAAAAATTCATTGACAAAGGCGAGCTCATTCTGGATAACCCAAATGCTCCCCCAAATCAAGCACTGGATGTTTTTAAACAACCCTTTCCCAATCATGCCCCAAATCATAATTCTTCAGAATCTCAAAAACCAAACACCCACACCATCAATTTCATCTCCACTGAAGAATCCGCTTCTGAAACCAAGCCATCTACGAACACATCAATCGAATCAGATCCTCCTTCCTCTTCATCAATCACGGGAGTTCCAATATCTTCAGATAGTCCATCTTTGAATATCCCTACATTACCAAGCACGGAGTTATCTCTCTCCGCTCCTTTGTCTGACCTTCCATCTATACCCGAGACAGTGTCATCCTCATCTGTCTCATCATCAGACATTCTTTCAATGCTCGAGGCAATCACATCCCTCCGAGTTTCCACTACGGACACATCCACTTCTGTTGCTCCCATTCCCCGCTGCAACTATGCCCTTGGTAAATGTACCTATCATCGTGCCAACTTCAACGGAAGCATCTTCAATTTTGACCCTTCCTATCTCTTTTCCTACAGTAGTTTCACCCATGATTACTGCATCAGAAGTAGTCCCTTCGCTAGGAACTGCTTCGTCATCACCCCCTTCTTCCATCACCAATGTTACTTCACCTATTCAGGAAAAATCAAAAGAAGTAGCACCAACACCTATACACTCAGTTCCTGAACCTAAACCGAGACAACCAAAATCTAACACTACACCATCAGTATCTCCCCACTTACTTCCCCCAAAAAGGTTACAATCACCTTATGTCGTTGAAGTCGTCACCATCCCTGAAAAAGGAAAGCCCATATTTCGAACCATCAAAACTCTTGGTGCTCTTCCACAAAAATCTCTCTCCACGCCTCATAAACGATTGGATTTGCCCGCTGAGAAGGCGTCTTCTTCTACACATCCATCAAAGCCATCATCTTCTTCCACAACACATTCTTCATCAATACCCCTAAAAGTAGACTTACCTACTAAACAGACGGCACCTCTTCTATCAAGATCCTCATCTTCGTTACCAAAAACCAAAGCACCCTATATTCCTCCTATTACACCTACCTTGAGGACTTCTTCCTCATCTAAATCAACATTATCTAAATCATCCGTAAATCCGACTAAGCAACCCCCTTTGTCTCCAAAGACCGCAAAATCTGTCACATCTCCATCCTCCTCAAAATCTATCTTAGGGGCTCCCCCTCCACCAAAGTCAATCATTTCTCATTTACTCCCATCCCAAGCACCCAAGACTGCTCCTCCAAATGTCCAAACAAATAAGAGGATCCCTAATAAGACTGTTAAACCTAACATGCAAGTTCTTTTACCTCGGCAGTCGGTTAATGTAAAAGAACCATCCTCATCATCTCCATCCTCATCTTCGTCTACCGGATTCTACACTGAAATCCTTCATCAACTTATCCAATCTTCATCCATAACCCTTCCACCGATTAAACCTTATAACCCTAAAGGAGTTAAACCTACTTGGTTTAACTCTGATCTGATTTGTGCTTACCACCGTACTCCGGGTCATGATACTGAGGGATGTAAAGCTCTTCAAGCCGTTATCAAGAACCTTCTGGAAGAAAGTGACCTTTTGCTGGAGGAGGAGGAACAAGTACCTCCTGTCACCTTAGCCCCATCCAAACCTCAACCATCCACTCAGACCTCTAGTGGTTTCACGCCGCCTGATCTTCCACCTTCTCAAATTGACACAATCCATATCGCCACTAGAACCCAACACTATGATAACCCATCTTCATCTTCAGCATCTCGACCACGAGTTGTCATTTCTGCAACCCCTGAAGGCATTTCTCCTTCCTCATCAGCCCCACGACCTAGGGTCTCTATTCGTGCTGCACCTCGGGCTCAAGTTCCCGTGTCTGTTGAGGAGAGTGTTATGAAACAACTCACCCAGGCTCCGGTCAAAATGTCTCTTTTTGACCTCATCCAATCCTCTCCACAACATCGCCAAGCTTTGATTGATAATCTACGTCGCATCGCAGTAAATTCTGATGAGCCCCAGCCCTTCGAGTTGGTTGTTGGACTGAATGGACCATCAACCGCCATTTCTTTCGAGGATTCAGAAATTCCTTCCCTTTCTTCCGAAGATTTGGAGGCTCCCCTCTTTATCACAGTCCAAATCAATAACACTACCTTAAAACGTGTTATGATCGATAGTGGAGCTGCACTCAACGTCATCTCCTCGCACACATTCGAACAACTTAAGTTACCAAAGAATGTGGTGTCACCCCCACCCTTCACCCTTCGATCATTTAACGATCAGCTGGTAGTCACTCTGGGAACTGTGGTCTTACCCATTCGAGTAGGTAAGAAGCTGCTTCATGAACTCTTCTACATTGTCGAAGGAAAATTCCACTATAACATGATCCTCGGACGCTCCTGGATTCGCCGCAATGCATTGTGTCCCATCCACCCTCCATCGATGCCTAAAATATCAATATGAGGGCAAAATATATACTCATCCAGGAGATCCTTTTCCTTCCGCACAATGCGACATGACCACAAGATCTGCCCCTTTAAAAGAAAATCTATGTTCTCCTGACGGGGCCTCATCTTCTTCCATACCTGTAACCAAACTATCGGATTTACAAAATCTAGAAGAGACATTGCAGCGTTTCTCACTAGGAGAGCTTCCTCTCTTTTCTTTTGATGCCCATCTCAAACCTAATGAGTATGGTAGACCAGACAAACAACCTGAATATCAACCAGGTCTCGGTCGCATCATCACCATTGGTCTGCCCAATCAACAGACCAATTTCATCTACGGTGGTCTTGATACGCCTCATTATCGCCCGGATTCTCCTCCTAGAGCCAAACCTTACCTAACAGGGTTTGATTATCTACAGAATCCCACGTTTGCAAAAACTTATCTATATCGATGCGCGTGGAAAGGTTTTGGCCTTGGAAAATATGAACAAGGTATACATGACCTCAAATCCATTCCTACTCTCATGCCATATCAAAAATTTGGGTTAGGATTTAAACCCCTTTCAGAGGCCACCGTCACTATTCTTGATGAACCTCTTCCTACTAAGGAACCATCTTCTCCCACTAAATCAGAAGCATTACTTGATGTGGATGACGACATTTCTATCCCACCTAACTTTTTTTTTTGATCAATACCATTTCCTTAGGGCCGTTGGGTCTATGAGACTAACAATCGGTCCGCTTCTATACCATTAATCTTCCCTGAAATAGTTGGAGACGACTCTCCTACTATCAATACTATCCACTGTGCGGATGATGATTCTGTCCTCACTTATCTAGGGGCAGAGGATTCATATCTCCCCAAGACTATTCCTTCTGACACGTCTACCCTTCTCAACGAAGCCACTATCGACCTTAATATGGGGACTTCTGAAGACCCTCGCATCATTAAGGTAGGCCAATCCCTTAATCCACAGGAATTAGGGGACTTTACCACTTTTCTTTCCAAACATCGTCAAGCCTTTGCTTGGTCATATGAGGACATGCCAGGGCTCGATCCCGATATTGTGGTCCACAATATCGTTACCCTTCCCAACATCAAGCCGGTCAAGCAAAAACTGCGTAAAATGCACCCTAGAGTAGCCCTTCTTGTTAAAGAAGAATTACAACGCTTGCTCTCGGCTGGCTTCATCCAACCCATCGATTATCCACAATGGGTGTCCAATGTAGTACCAGTAACTAAGGCTACTGGGAAAATTTGAATTTGTACCGACTTCTGGGATCTTAATCTGGCCTGTCCAAAGGATGATTTTCCTCTTCCTAATATCGACCAACTCGTAGATTTAACTGCGGGTCATGAGATGCTTTCTCTTATGGATGGTTTCTCTGGATATAATCAAATCCTCATCGCACCAGAAGACCAACATAAGACCTCCTTCATAACTCCTTGGGGGACCTTTTGCTATCGTGTCATGCCTTTTGGCCTTAAGAACACAGGAGCAACCTATCAACGAGCAATGACATACATCTTCCATGATCTCTTGCACAAAACTGTGGAGGATTATGTTGACGATCTCCTCGGCAAGTCCAAACGCCGTCAGGATCATCTTTTCATCCTTGCACCTCTCTTTGAGAGGCTTATCCGCTTCTGTCTTCGGTCTAAATCCAGCTAAGTGCATGTTTGGCGTTTTCACTGGTAAACTTTTAGGTTTTATCATTTCCATCAGGGGTATTGAAGTCGACCCTGCAAAAATAAAAGCTATCCTTGAGATGCCTCCCCCGTCTAACTTAAAGCAACTCCGCAGTCTCCAAGGACGTCTTCAATCAGTGTGTCGTTTTATCTCCCAATTGTCGGACCGTTGTCAACCTTTTCACCATCTTCTCCGTAAGAATGTTCATTTTGAATGGGATGAGCATTGCCAAAAGGCCTTTGATGATCTCAAAGCTTATCTTCTTTCTCCACCTGTGCTTACACCTCCACGCGAGGGGGAGCCTTTCTATCTTTATATCTCTGTGACTGACCATGCTCTGGGAGCCATGATCTCGCATCGGGACACTTGTGGTAAAGAACAAGCTGTCTATTACATCAGTCGCACCCTCCATGAGTATGAGACACGTTACTCTGAAGCTGAAAAACTATGTTGCGCTCTCTTCTTTGCAACTTCTAAGCTTCGTCATTATCTCCTTAATCATAAAACTTACATTGTCACAAGTGTCAATCCACTTAAGACAATCCATGCAAAACCTTATCACAATGACCGTATCACTCGTTGGCTCATGCTCATGACAGAATTTGACCTCGAGTTTATCCCGCAAAAGGCTATCAAAGGTCAGGTTATTGCAGATCAATTAGCTGATGCTCCTCTTCCAGACACTCAAAACCCCCTTGCTCAATTTCCCGATGAGTATATCCAACAAATCGATTTTGGTCTATCTCCATTTAAAGTAAAGCTCTTCTTTGATGGATCCAAATGCCAGCAAGGGGGAGGTGCGGGTTTCATGATGATTCCTCCTTGGGGTACGCCTATCCCAGTTGCACACAAATTAAACTTTGAATGCACCCAATAATATGGCTGAGTACGAAGCTCTTGTCTTAGGTCTTCAAAATGCCATTAATCTCGGTGCTCGTCATATTGACATCTTTGGTGATTCTGAACTCATTGTTAACTAGGTCACGGGTGTCTATCAATGCAAGAATGATATCCTTCAAAAATATCGTGACATCGTTGTTGCCCAACTCCAATCTTTCGATAAGTTCACTATCCAAGCCATTCCGCGTACTGCAAATCGATTCGCGGATACCATGGCCTCTTTAGCCTTCCCTTATCCCACCTTTTACAGAAGACTCACATCTTTATGTGGCTGTGCAACGATTAGATCAGCCATCTCATCTTGGGGCAGCTAACGTCAATCAATGCTGTCACAACCCATACTCAGGATGAGTGGTATCAACAGATAGTTGATTATCTATCTCATTCGGTTCTTCCTCCAGATCTGACTCCCAATGGTAGAAGGTCTTTTGTCCAACGCGCCAACCGCTATACTATTCTAGGCGGCCTTCTTTACAACGAGGCTTTGATGGTATTTTTGCTTCGATGCCTCAAAACTCATGAATCATCTAAAGCTATTCAGGAGGTCCATGACGGTATTTGTGGTGGACATTTTAGTGGCTTAGCTGTAGCCAAGCGCATCTTACGTTTGGGATATTATTGGCCTTCTCTTAATCAAGATTGTTGTGAATACACTAAGAAGTGCGTCAAGTGTCAGCCAACATTCCAATCTCACGCACATCCCTAGTCAGGCTTTGCAACCTGCGGCGGATTTGTGGCCTTTTTCGCAGTGGGGTCTTGATCTTATTGGTCTCATCAATCCCCGTTCTTCACAGCGTCATCATTCTATCATTACTGCCACTGAGTACTTTACTAAGTGGGTAGAAGCTATCCCCCTTTCTTCAACAAAGGCTAAACCCATAGTTGATTTCGTCTATCAACACATCATTTGTCGCTTTGGCGTTCCACACAAGCTAATCACAGATAATGGTAAGTCTTTCAAGAACGCTGATTTGCAGGAATCTCTGCAATGCTTTCAATATCAAGCCTCAGTTTTTCTTCTCCATACTATCCTCAAGCTAATGGTCAAGTCGAAGCTTCCAATAAAACTTTGCGTAATATCCTCACAAAGGTAACTAGTCGAGCTGGTAGGGATTGGCATCTACATATCCCTTTTGCTCTCTGGGCTTATCGGACTAGCATTCGTACTCCTACTGGTGCTACTCCCTTCTCTCTCGTCTATGGGTCTGAGGTTGTCCTTCCTTTGGAGGTCCAAATCCCATCTCTCCGTGTTTCTCTCAGAGAATTTGTCTCCGATGAGGATTATCGTCAAAATCGTCTGGCACAACTTGAATTATTAGATGAGCGACGTCTTAACGCTCTTGATCATCATCAGGTCTATCTCGAGCGTGTCAAACGTGCTTATAACAAGCACTTGCAACACCGTGACTTCAAAATTGGTGATCTTGTTCTTAAGGAAAATCAAAATGTCACTACCCTCGAAAGGAGTCAACGTGGTAAGTTTGCTCCCAACTGGATGGGCCCCTACATTATCACCCATAAATATGGGTCTGGGGCTTATCGTTTATCTTCCATGGATGGTATCCCTGAAGCGGAACCTCTTAATGCTTTGCATTTACGGCCCTTCTATTGTTAAAATCTATCTTACACAAATCTAGTCGCAACACAGATCTTTCATCCGTCCTATTAACCAGTCATCTACTTTCGTGGTGATTTGAAATTGTGTGGCTCTCCGCCTATTGCCTCGTTTACCTTAAATATGAGTATCGCGGCTCTACTCATTGCACGTTTCTTTTGGATATGTTCCTCCTCATGGTAGGAATACCTTAATCACCACTTCATCTGTCCCAAGTACTTATCTTAATCGGATCTACTCGGGTCATGAGTGCATGTTCTTCTATGTTCCCTTCCCCTCCATCTGATCTATCTAGGTCTAAACTCAGCTTCTTCCAAAAAAAAAAAAAAAAAAAAAGATGCTATCCAAAAGATAGACTGATCCCTTGAAGGACAACTATCCATACATTATCAAGTGAATCAAAAAGAAAATAGACCATACCCTCGAAGGATGGCTATCATTAAAATTCAAAATACAGACCGCTCCCTTGAAGGACGGCTATTTCTCAAAGAAAAATTCAAGGCTTCTTGTAATTAATCAGCCTTCCAGTCAGTTAATACACTTGTTAGCATCACTGAAAGACTTCCCGCATCGATCAGTCTTTCCATATCAAGCAAACTTCCCGCATCGATCAGTTTGCTTTTCTGTCAAAATCATGAAGCTGAGATTTAGGACCTTTTGCCGATCATATGGAGAATCCTATTTTCCCACTATGGACATGTATTCTGTCCCTTGTAAGTTCCGACAAGATACTTACTTACATTTCTTTCCGTTTCTATCCTAGATCTGGTTTGCGACTACTTAGTGTCAGATTTATTTTAATCTTATATAGGGCCTTGTCTGCCTGGTCTTTCGGTTTCCTTTCTGGATTTTATCTATGGTCGGTTGGAAGTCCAACTTATCATTTTCTTCTTCTCCGAGTATCTTCTCTTCTAAGTCACGTTGTTTCCGCTTTTCATCTTGGCTCTTGCAAGGAGTATTCCCAATTTCTTTGTCTTGCAACCCTGTTAAATTGGCATTTCACATGTTAATTAAATCAAAATTTATCTTCTATCAAATTCCTCTTATCTATCAAAACATCTATCTTTATTCATTTCTCATTAAAATTACATCTATCTATATCTAAATCTATCCATTAAATGTACATCCAAGAGACATTACATCTATCTATCTAATTCATACATCCAACACATCTATCTATTTATTCATCAAAATATTGTAAACACATGAACATCCAAGTTACATCATCTATCAAAGTTATATCCACATCACATCTAGTCATCGACAGTGAATATCCAGCTAAATCACCGCATGGTGATCCACATTTCAATCTAGGCTAATCTACATCTATTTCTATCATCTATCATCTATATCTATCCAATCACATCTATTTTGTCCTCTATCTATATCCATCTACCCATGTATATCAAAATTAAAAGCATGAGTACACTTATATGACAAATAACGTGATCAATCTATATATACATGTGTGTTTTTACAAAACAATGGGTGGCTTCCAATCAAGCCATCTATACAATGCCTTCCAATGCCTTCCAATCGAGGCTACATCACTATACAAATGCAAAATCTATCCAATCTCTATATGGTAAAATCGGAAGCATGGAGGACACTATCTCCTCCACCCTCCTCTGCACCCGGCTATCTCTCCTGGCCGCCGCCTACCGAGCTCGATGCACCTGCTACTGGAGGTCTCGGCCCACCTCGATCTCTCCCAGTGCTCCCTCCGCCTAAGGCTCCGCTCGCTGTAGCCGTCCCTGCTCTCCTCCTCGCCCCATACCGAGGCACATCTGGGGCATGTTGCGCTAGGGCATCCTCATAATATCTCACCTCAGCAAGGAGAGACTGATATGTGCTCAGGCTCACCATACCCGGTGCTCGCAAAGGTGCTGCTGGTGCTGCTGGCGCTGCTGGTGGCGCCCCTCCTAGAGCCGTGCCCTGTGTCCCAGACTCTGATGTGGCACCAGTCTCTCCGTATTTGGCCCTAAGGGCCTCCCTGTGCCGAAGATAGCGATCCCTCTGCTGAATCGCTGTATCTCGCTCCTGGCGAGCGGTGTCTCTCTCCACAATCAGGGAATCTCTCTCCTCTATCAAGGCCCTGATCTCCTCCAGAGCTACATGATGTGTCTGTATCAGTGTGGCATGCTCTCCCTCTAGCCTGTCCAGCGTAGCAGCTATGTCCTCCTCATCAGCATCTATAGAGGGCGGGAGATGTCGTGGCAACTCTGTATCGTACCATGCTACGTAGCCCTCATCCACCCCCGCGTCATCATCACTGTCCGTGGAGGGTGGAGCCTCTCTCAATGGGTCTAACGGGATCAAAATCGGTAAATCTGTCTCTCTGCTATCTCGCCTATATGGCGTGTATGTGGCTGGCACTGTCTGTACTAGACCAAACTGCCTCAGTATCCGCATGAATGGGACTCGCTCCCACATATCCGGCCTACGACCTCTGACCACTCGGCTCTGTCTCAATGCTACCAAGTGGGCATCCTGACCAACCCATATCGGAAATGCCCGATATGGTCTCCAGATAACCTGATCTGGTGTAAGCGTCTTGAAACGCTCCGAGTACCACTCGGCCGATCTACCTGTATCTCCTGCGGCCATGTCAGCCCGCCATCTCCGAAATCTATAATCCACACCCCCCACTGCTGCTGGCATCCAAGGAAGCCCAGATGGCCTGATCACTGCTATATGCTCGTATGCCCAGCAATGAAGCACAAAGCTGACATCGATCCCTGTCCTCTGACCAGTGGTGTACATCCATAGCTCATAATATACCTGAGCTATCAGGGCATCGGCAAAGGTAAAAACCTGTCTGTGCTGCAAGATGTCGCACACACAGTCTAGCAGTAATAATGGGAATCTCCCACCTCCTGAGTCTGGCAGGGCAAAATAGGAGATAGCCATCTGAATCAAGGCTATCCGCCTGCTCCGAGGGCTATCCTGCCTATACTGTGAGGCTATCCTCACTGCCCCAGATACTATCTCCGAGTCATCTGCTCTATCTCTGTATAATCGCACCAGGGCCCTCTGCTGCTGCTCTCGGGGTGTGATCTCAATCGGGTCCCCCGTAATCGGTAATCGAAGGATCCTGTATACATCCTCATGGGTGATAGTCATCTCACCCGTCCTAAACCAAAATGTGCACGTGTGACTGTCCCACCGTCGCACTAATGCTCACATGAGCTCCACATCTCGTGGCACTCGTCTATAATATCTAAAACCCCCGAGCCCGGCTAGCTCTAAATGCTGCCAGTCTGCATCTGTCACATCAGGAAGGATCGTCTCCAATAGCTTAGGGATGGCATCCCTCATATGAAGAGCCTCTCGTGCCTGCATCCACAACATCAAAAGCATAATCAGTCTCTCTTTTTTTCCAAATCTCATCTTCTAAAACCATAAAAATGAATATCTCTCAGTCGGCGTCGATTTGCTAAAATCGGTGTCATTCATTCTAGTCGGCGCCGATCAATACCAATCGACGCCGATCAAAAGGAAAATCGACGCTGATTAAACCAATCGGTGCCGACTGCCTGGCCGGATGTGAACCACACCCTGGCCTCCCATGCACCAAAAAATCACACAAAAAAAAATAATAATAAATAATAACAAAGGTGGGTTCGAAAATGATCACTTACCCCAGGTCGTGTCCTCCTGCACTTCTGTCCGCTCCCAGAGGCTTCCATTGTGTTCAAATCTCAAATCTATCTCTGTCTGAATCAATCGTCACGTTGCAAATAAATCATTTACATTTTCCGTTCGCATATTTATATGCTTCTGGATTGGTCGGCGCCGATTGTTTGGGTCGACGCCGATTGTTTTGGTCGGCGCCGATTAGTTTGATCGCCGCCGATTTTTCATGTCTGTTTGCCATAGTGTTGATACTTGGCTTACTTATCTATCTGATCATTGTTGTGTGCTGAATCTTGCCTTTTGGCGCATCTTTTAGATATCCTTGTCTATTTCGAGTTTGTTCCCTTTTACGTGGGACACTCGTACCTTTTTGGCAGCTTAGAGTTACGCGGGTCTGTAGGCACTAACGTCGTCTGATTTATCGACCGTCTAGTTGTCCCTACCAATGTGTCTCTCTTTCGATGCTGACTATTTTGTAGTTCTCCTTACACTCATGGGTCTGTAGACACTAACGTCGTCTCATGAGGAGACCGGCTAGTTTTCCCTACCAATGTGAGTTCCTTAGGTTGCTGCCCTTGTGTTTATTTTTATGCGTCATCAATGATCATATCTACTCCAGACATCCAGCCATCCGACTGGGGCATCCTGCTTTTTTTTTTTCATTTACCTCTTTCAAACTCGGGATCGTCTGTTCTATCATTCATCCCATCCCTAGTTTGAGGGGGAACACATCACCACAAATTCTTCTCTTCTTCCATCTCCTTGTTTTTGTCTCATAACCTTGCTTATCGCAAGTTACTTGACAAAAGGGGCCAAAATGTAGACACTTAAAATGGTTACTCAATTTAGTGTCCCTTCTCATCCGTTTACTTGCCTAGGTAACCTGGGGCACGTTCACGTCACCAACTATCCCCTTGGGATATTATCCAATTTGTGATTTAATCACTTATTCCAAATTTAATTCATCCCATCACATCTTACCCATGAGTGATTAAATATTAAATATTTAATTACGCTTCTTCCCATGCATCTTAATCACTTATCCACCCCAAATTTATTCTATCTATGCATCGCATCTATTTTTAATCTTCCCTAAGCGGGATATTTTCCCATAGTCGGGATAAGTCCTTATCTTTCTCGAAATCGATCATTTTTAGCCACCTCGGGAGTCTTTTCCGCGATCGGCGCTGACCCATATGGTCGGCGCCGATTTTCTAGGAGCGGCGCCGATTATAAAAGCAAGCCCAGAACTGGGTTCTAAGGACCGAAGAGACCGAAGAGACCGAAAGAGAGACGAAATAAAGCACTTACGCACGAACAGAGAGCGAGAAAGATTCAGGTTGCAAGAAGGAGAGATCTTTTTAGCATCAATTGTCTCAGTTAGGGCAGATCCTGTCCTAATTAATCCCTGAGAGGAGCACCGTTACTCTGCCCGTATCATATCAACATCACACACCACCGTCTATCATCTGGTGACTCTGTTCCAGTGTCTCTCCATCTTCGGCACATCCAGCAAACCACATTCATATTCCAATCCCCGAATCTCATCGCACAGTCCCTGATTGGTCAGTCTACCTTCAATCGACGCCGATCTTACCCAGTCGACGCCGATCACATCAGTCGCCGCCGATTCTACCTAGTCGACGCCGATTTCCCTGCAGACAGGTAAAAGGTCACAGGTAACACAAATCTAGCATTATTTCCCAGTTCCCTGTTTTCTGTACTTTCTGTCTGCTGTTCAGTTTCTGTTTTATTACTGCAATCAGAAAATCTAGTCTTTATTTACATCTTTTATCATGTATGCTTCTTTTCTTTATTGAAAACGTGGACTGACATCCACCAAGGAAGCTCATCGCTTCCCGGACCCGCTCCTCGGGCAGTCCACCCAAATATCTTCTAACGCCATCTTTTTCTGTCAAGCATCGGTGTTTTGCAGGTTACTCGGAGCTATTGTGCAAAGTGCTCGTGTGTGCCCGTCTTGTCTACATCAGCTTCCTCATTCGTCTACATCTTCATCAGGTATCGATTTCATTGGAGTTTTTCAGGGTTTTTGTGTTTAGTTTGGTGCATTAACTTGGACAGGTAACAAGCACGAAATTCTTGAACTACAGTGAGTTAGGCATGGTAGAGTCTAGGTGAGTTAGGCATGTATGGACACAGATTCTAATGATCTGAGTATAGAGCATGGTGGATATTTATGGTATAATGTGGGACTTATGTTTGTAATTTCTATTTTTATTTATGTGTGGGACTTTTAAGCATGGAGGGATATAGGTAATTTAGAAATGGTGGAGTTTAGGTCATTTAGGCATGGTTTGGATTCTAGGTGAGTTAGGCATGGATGGAGTCAGATCTAGGTTAGGCATTTATGGTAGTCGAGGTCATGTTAGGCATGGATGGAGTCAGGTCTGTATAAGAATGGTTTGGTTATGTCAAGTTATTGGGTTTGATTTAATCTCCATAGTTATTGGCAGTAAGGAAAAATAAATGATGATGTATATGTATGTCATGGTGATTTAAATTTGTGAAATAGTTGATATCATGGGTATGTAAAAAGATAGATGTATGATATAGATGATGTTTTATGATATGATAGGTAGGTGTATATGTGTGTTAATTTATGTTTGTTTTAATTTCCACTTGTTGATATAAGATGGAAACTAACTAAGGTAGAATGAAAAAGGGAAAATGGGGGAAAATTGGTTAAGGTAAAGAGTGGCAAAGATATCCTTCAAGGGCCCCATGTCCTCAAAATTATGCCTACATAGCCCTAGTGAAAAGGGGCCTTAGGCCAATGTAGTTATCCCATAAGCTAGGGAAGAATGTGGTGAGATAGAGAAATTGGTGGGTAAGTTTAAAGCATGATCGAGTCTAGGTCATATGGTTGAGTGTCATTTTGATGGTTGAGTTTAGGTCAATTAGGCATGGTTGATTTTAGGTCATATGGTTGAGTTTAGGTTAGTGATGGTTGTTTGGTTGATTTTTAGGTGAAAGAGAGGAATTCTTAAAATGTAGGTGTACGATGGTCTAGTCTTATATAGGAGAATCAATAAGTAATGAAGAAGGATGAAGGGTAAGAGGAGACCAAAAGAGTCACGCTAATTGAAAAGGACCATAACGAGTCTATTATACCATATATAGGATTATGAATGTAAGACCCTAAAGGATGTTGCTTGATCGACTATTCTAAGGGTGAAGAAAGTCACATGATCACGAAATATTGCGGTTGCAGCAAGTCTCTTGAGGCGGTAGGAAATTAGGGTGAAAAAGGTGATGAGGTGAAAAATGGTTGGGTGTAGCGTAACCTGGGACAAGACAACTTGCCTACTTGGAAAGAGACCAGATATCAAAATAGGCAAGTCCATGATGAAAAAGTTCCCTTTTTATTTTTACTTTTGTTTTGGATAGACGGATCAATGCGGGAAGTCTATATGGGATGAGTATATTTGTCTCCTTGAGGTCTCTGTGAAGTTGGATCGATGTGGGAATCTTCTGAATATTTTATGATAGTTTTGCAAGAATAGTCTTTTTTTTTCTTTTGTGATAGAATATGTACAATATGGAAAGCTTTGTATAACTGTCCTTCGAGGGAGCAGTCTATTTATAATGGTGAAACAAATAGAGTAGATGTCCTTTTTGAGGGATTCATATATTGTTACTAGAAGTTTGACTCAAGGAGTTGGATCCCATTTCGAGACTTATTTTATTTTTGGGATTTTAAGTCATGGAAAAGACTATAGAGGAAATTTGGTTCTTGTTAGGAGGAAAAACTGGAGCATACAAAGGTTAACTATGATGGAGAAGTGTTAAGTGATGAATGACCATGGGATTCCATCTTGAAAAAGATGAAAAGTATCCATGAGAATCATGCATGAGAAGATCCGTGGTACTCATATTGAAGATAAGGCTGAAAGGTGTTGGGTAATCACATGATTCTTGTTTAGTTGTTAGGAAGAATGGGAAATAAGAGGGGTGAATGACGCTCAAGGGATGAGCGTGTAATAGGAAAAAGGTGATATAGGACTTGAAGTCAACAATAGAATAGTCAAAGATGCAAGGCATTGAGGGGATCAGGTTCGGGTTTACCTTCGAGTGAAGACAAATGATAAGCACCTGACCCATAGGCATGAGTCACGATATAAGGTCCAAGCCAATTAGGAGCAAATTTTCCCCGTTTAATTTTTTCTTCTTTGGTTACATGTTGATTTTCTTTCAGGACGAGATCACCAACATGGAAGGTTCATTCATGGACACATTTTTCATAAGAACATTTGATACATTTTTGGTAGATTTGGAGATGGTCGAGAGCATTAAGATGACGTTCGTCTAATAACACAAGTTGTGCTAAACGGTCCTGGTGAAAGTCATCATCATTGAGCATGTCTTGAAGGGAAATATGAAGAGATGGAATTTGGACTTCGAGAGGCAGGACAACCTCAGTACCATAGACTAGAGAGAATGGTGTGGCAACAGTTGAAGTGTGAATACTAGTGTAGTACACCCATAGGGTGAAGGGAATGTGTGTATGCCAATCCTTTCCAGTATCGTCAACCACTTTCATAAGAATTTTGTTCAAGGTTTTATTGGTTGATTCTTCTTGGCCATTGGTTTGTGGGTAATATGGTGAAGAGAAACTAAGTTGAATGTTGAAGGCATCACAAAGCTTCCGTAAGGTTTTGTTTTTGAATTTTTTTCCATTATCAGTGATGAGGCGATGCGGGACACCAAAGAAACAAGTAATGTGATGATTAATGAATTCACATATTTTCTCTGCTTTTATAGAAATGATAGGTACGAATTAAACCCATTTAGTATAATATTCAGTAGCGGTAATGATCCATTGGTGTCACTGTGGAGAATGGGGATTGATCTCTCCGACAAGATCCAAACCCCATTGGGAGAAAGGCCAAAGGTCATGGGTGACCTGAAGGCATGACTAGGTGTGTGATGAAGGTTAGCATGTTGTTGAAACTTCACACAACATTTAATGTAATCAAAAAAATCATGGTTGAGGGTTGGCTAGTAATATCCTAGGCGAAGGATGCGTTTAGCGATGGCGAGGCCACTAAAGTGACCTCCACATATGTCGTCATGAACTTCTTTGATGGTATACGGAATTTCAGAACTCGTGAGGAATCATAAGAGAATACCATCTAAGTAGCATTTATAAAGAAGGCCACCCATGATAACATAATGAGAGGCACTTTTGAGAAAGGTGCATTGTCCATTATGAGTGAGGTTGGGAGGTTGAATTGAAAGAGAAAGGTAGTCAGCAAACTGCTTATAGAAAAGGTCACGTAGGTCAAGTTCAATGGCCCCTACTAGATTAACGTCGGGAAGTAAATAAGAAGGTGATTGCAACCTTTATACTGTGACAAATATTTTGGAGTCAGAGGGTGAAGCAGGTATTTGGGATGCGAGACAGGCCATGGTATCCACAAATTTTTTAGTGGAACGTGGAGTGGTTTGTAGTTCATAATGATCAAAGGAGGTCAAAAGTGTGTCAACGTGATGTTTATACTTTTGAAGTATTTCGTTATGGCACTGGTATATACCATTGAATTGGTTTACTAACAGTTGAGAGTCATGAAAGATATTAATTGATTTAATGTCTAAGGAAATGGAAGTTTGGAGACCTAATACGAGTGCTTTGTACTCGTAAATGTTGTTAGTAAAATCAAAATTGAGTTTGAAGGATAGCGGCATAGGTTCACCATCAAGAGGGATGAGGATAACACCTGCATCTTCCCCATGTTGACATTTGGAACCATCGAAGAATAAGGTCATCTGGTAAATGGTATCATCCAAAGAGAGGGTGGTGATGGATTCATCTGGAAAATCAAAGTTAGAGGATTGATTCCCAGAGAGGGGTGCATCTGCGAGTTGGTCAGCAATGGCTTGGCCCTTGATAGATTTTTGATGAATGAATTTGAGGTCTAAGTCTGCGAGAAGCATGAGCCAATGTGTAACATGTTGATTTTGGTAAGGTTTGGTATACATGTAATGTAAGGGGTCAATGTTGGTGACAACAAAAGTTTTGTGATTGATTAGGTAATGATGAAGTTTGGTGGTGAAAAATACTGAGGCTAAGTAGAGTTTTTCGGCATGGGTGTATATGGTTTCATAGTCCAAAAGAGTATGGCTTATGTAATAAACCACTTACTCCCTATGTTTCTCATCGCGATGAGTGAGCATGGCACCTAAGGAGTGATCAGTAGTGGAAATATATAGGTAAAAGGGTTGGTCATCTTTAGGAGGAATGAGCACGGGTGGTTGGAGAAGGTATTGTTTTAAGGCCTCGAAAGCTTTGTGGCATTCATCATCCCATTTGAAGGAGACATCCTTTTTGAGGAGATGATGAAATGGTTGAAAATGGTCAGAAAGTTGTGAAATAAACCGGAAAATAGATTGTAACTTACCTTGTAAGCTACAGAGTTGGAGAAGGTTAGTGGGTGGAGGCATTTCAAGAATATCCTTTACTTTAGTAGGGTCAACTTCTATGCCATGCAAAGAAAAGATGAAACCAAGGAGCTTTCCTGAGAGAATTGCGAAGACGCACTTCTTGGGTTGAAGTCGAACACAATACTTGATGAGATGGTCAAAGATGACCTTTAGAACTGTGAGGTGTTTGGCCTGATGTTTAGATTTGGCGAGGAGGTCATCTATGTAATCTTCTAGTATATGATGCATGATGTCATGGAAGATATAAGTCATAGCCCACTGATATGTAGCACAAGCATTTTTTTTGGAAAAAAGGCATGACTCGATAGAAGAAGGTCCCCCAAGGGGTGATGAAGGTGGTTTTGTGTTGATCTTATGGAGAAAGTAATATTTGATTATAACCCGAGAAGCCATCCATGAGTGATAACATCTCATGACCAGTGGTAAGATCAACTAGCTGGTCAATACCTGGTAGAGGGAAATCATCTTTAGGGAAAGCTAGGTTGAGGTCATGGAAATATGTGTAGATGTAAAGTCCCCCAGTCACCTTTGTGATGGGGACAATGTTAGAAATCCATTGGGGGTGATCGATGGGTAAGATGAAGGAAACAGAAAGAAGGCGCTGAAGTTCTTCTTTAACAAGGAGAGCAATGTGAGGATGCATTTCCCACATCTTTTGCTTTACGGGTTTGGCATCAGGAATGGTTATGATATTGTGGACCACAATGTTGGGGTCAATACCAGGCATATCATCATAGGACCAAGAAAAAGCATGGTCATGATTCTTGAGGAAAGAAGTAATGGCTTCTTATTCAGCAACATCTAAAGATTGGCCAATCTTTAGAATGTGCGGGTCATCCTGAGTGTTTATGTTGACTTTGATAGTCAATTCATTCAACATGGTTTGGGTCTCAAATGGCAATGACTGATGAATATAAGAGTCTTCCGCACCAAGGTAGGTGAGAATAGACTCATCGTCCTGACATTAAACAATGTTAATAGAAGGTGTATCATCATCGATCATGTCAGGATACAGGAAAGGAAGAGAAGAGGGAGCCTCACCATCACGTTGATAAGTCAAAGGTCCTAAGGAAATGGTGTTTATGAAAAAAAAAGTTAGGAGGAATGGATTCTGGATCCATTGACTCTATTGGTGAAGGAGGTGAAGTTAGTACATGGGGTGAAGAGGGTTCATTTTCCACGATGAGTTCAATGTGGGCCTTCTTGGAAGATAGTTCGGAAAAGCCGATACCGCTGTGGTCATTGTGTTTATGGGTGGTACACAGGATGATAGTATGATGACCTTGTTCATAAAAAACCAAAACCAAAACCCTTCCATGCACATTGACGTAGGAAAGTGTGGGTGAAGTGGCGATTGGTGAGAGATTGGAGGTCATGGGAAAATGGTCGAGTTTGCGAAGGTGGCTCAGGTATATAGGTGGAAGTATTGATTCCCCCATATGTGATATTAGTACGAAGGTAGGGAGGACCGTAAAGAAAGAACTCACCTATGTGGTGATCATAGAGAGGGTGTTGGCTTAGATTTCCATACTCTTGTGGTGTAAGGAATGTATTGACATTGTATAGGAGATACTCCCCCAGATTGAGGCATTGAAAAAAAACCTATAAGGGATCGATGGTTGATATGTGGGTAGATGGAATAGATGAAGTATGAGGTTCTTGGCTGGAGGAGGTATTGGTTAGTTGAGAGGTAGATGGGTAAGTTGTGGAGGTTGTGGTAGTGGTAGGGATAGAAGAATTGGGTGTGAGAGAAGTGAAGGTTATATTGGTGGGTGGGGTTGTAGGAAAAGAAGAGGTGGCAGTGGAGGTAGATGTCTTAATGGGTATAATAACATCATTAGGTTGATATAGCATATTACATATCTTGAATGAAGATGGGTCGGCCGGGATGGTGTAGTTATGCCCTTCATGTTCAAATTTTAGGTAGCGGTGTAAAGTTGAAGGAACACAACCCATGACAAAGATCCATGGTTGGCCAAACAAAAGATTATACTGGAACTCCCCTTCTAGGACAAAGAATAGTTCTGGAATAGTGCGGGGACCTATGTGGACATGGAGAATGATTGTACGCAGGGTAGAGGTCATGGCGTCATTGAAGGAGCGCAACATAACTGGGTTATTATGCATGCAATTGGTAGGTATGTGCATTTGGTTGTACGCATGGGAGGAGATGATGTTAATACTATCAACACCATTGATCATAATGCATTATATGTGTATATTATCTATATAGACAGAGATGAAAAGAGTGGGATTGGGGTCATCGGATTGGAGGGGAGCGATCTCTTCATCTGAAAATATGAGAGCGGCTACTTGGTGAGTAGGTGGAGGTGTAGAGGAAGGAAATAAATTAGTGAGAGAGGCTACTTGATGAGGGGTAATGATGGAGGCTACGGGTGTAGGGTCATTTGGTAAAACCTCAATAGACTGGAGGACCTCCATGAGGGCTTGACGATGTGACTCAGAGGTTTGGATGAGGTCATATAAAATAATTTTGAGGGAGGATTGGTGTAATTGTTTTAGCATTGTGCAATGTGTGACCCCATCAGAAATAGGATATGTGGGACCTCGAATGCTGACTTTCGGTGTGAGTGCAATTGGTATGTTGGGTACTGGGTTGGTTGATGGACTAGTTTCCTTTTCCTTGCATTTGTCTTTCTGGGTGCAGGTGGTAATGTGGATCATGTTGATTTGAGGGAGAGAGGTAGATGGAGAAGGTTTTTCATGAAAGGTATAATGACATGAAGGAAAAAAGCCTAGAGGGGGGTAAGAGCCTTGTGAAATGAGTAGAGCACACTGAAATTTAGGTGGGGGTTTGGCAAGCTCTCTTATGCGGACCATGTTGATTTCAAATTTTGGGGGTGGATAAAAGGGTTGTGGGGGTGGAGATACTGGCCATTGAGTAGGTAATGGAAGAAGATGTGGGGATATTGGTGAAAGTAGAATAAGGTCCTCATTAAGCATATCATTGTCATCAAAATTCTCTTTGGGAGGACACAATTAGATAAGAGTAGTTTTTAAAGCCTTACAGTTCTCTACATCATGTCCTGACACACGATGGTAGGCACAAATTTTAGTTTCGTCAAACCCTTTTAGTTTGGGTTTGAGTGGGTTGTAAGCTCTAAGAGGTGGTAATGTGATGATAGAGGTTTCGAGGAGGTTGGCTAAGATAATGGCATACGACCCTACCAACGGATCACAGTGTGAAGTGAGTGTGGGCTTGGGTGGAATAATGGGTGACTGTGGCATGAGAGGTGTCACAGGAAAGGGGTCTTGAAGAGGGGTAGGCTAGACCATCGGTTTGGGGAGTGGTACCATCTTAGGCTTGGGTTGCACCTTCTTGGGTAAAGGAGTAACAGATGAACTGGTAATGGAGGGAGAAATAGGTCTAACCACTTCAATGGAGGGTATTGGGATTTTTAATTTCTATTGTACTTTCTTGGGTAGAAATGAGGAGAGAGTACGTGATGTAGATGGAAATACAGATGGTGGAAGGGGATGAGTTACCCATGGGGATAATTGTAGTGTAGTAGAGGTCACTGGCAGAGATTGAGTGGAAGGTGTGGGTGGAAGAGATAAAATTTTCATGGGTAGTGAAGAATTTATGGAAGGCAGTGGTCGTATAGGCCATAAGAAGGTCATGGGAGACAGTGGGGGTTCTGTGGATCATTTGAGTATATTAGAGGATCGTGATGAGGAGGTGGGTTGTTGCATTCTTGATTTACCATTGGAAGAAGGTTACTTGGCCAGGGTTGAGGGGTGAGGTCCTAGGATGGACGGAAGGGGAGAAGGTGACAAAGGTATGGTAGGTGAGGTTGGTGTATGTGGCCTAGAAGGTTGGGTTTCCCTTTTAGGAAGAGGGATGAGTTTTGTGTGGGTTTGGGAAGGTGTGGTTAAATCTAATTTGATAGGTGGATGAGAAAGGTTTGATGTCAGCATGACCCCTAGGGTGACAATGGGTTTAGGTAAGGGAGATGATATAGGTGTGGGTAGGTGTTTGGGTATAGGTGTGTATTGGGTCATGGGAAAAGGTGTGTGTTAGGTCGTGGATAACGTACAAAGGTGTTCCAATAGGCATGGTTATGTTTGGTTTGGTTACTTGAAACACTTTTGGATAGATTGTGGAGGTGTCGGTGAGTGACATCTGCATTTGGGTTGAAGCAGGAAGTAGAAGACGTCCCCAAAGCAAGGCTCTATCAACGTAATCCAAGTGATTGGCCAAGCGTGATAATGGTGCCGCTATAAGCGGGGCCGATGTGGATCGATTAATAATCCCCGTAAAATATGTTTGAGAAATAGGGAAATGGCTAGCTTCAGACTTTGTGGGTAAGAGAGACGAAAGTAGATCAACAGGATCTTGGAAGGCCGATGGAGAATGGTCACCTAAAGGTAATGGTGTTTCTAAAGGATCCTCTATGGGTAAAGGAGATGATGGGTAAAATGAGGTAGACTCTCCTTGCGATGGTGCAGGGAGTGGACATGTATCTCCTATGAGTAGGAGAGGTGCTACTGGTGACTGCTTGATAGTTTGAGAGGAAAGTGATGAAGTAGGCTTGGTACTAATTATGGGTTCCTCCACAGGTGAAGGAGAAGATGAAGGGGGTTCCTTTGTGGGTGGAGGAGTAGATGAAGCCAGTTCATGTGTAGGTAGGGGAGTTTAGGCTAGGATTTATTCTATGGAAGGAATAGGAAGTAATTGGGAAGTGACTGGTATGTCATCTAAAATAGCGTGGACCTCACAGACATTTCTATCGTTGGTTGAAGCATCGCCAACTTGGTTAGAAGAAGGGGCATGATTAGGGAATGGTTTTTTGAAGATATGTAGGTTCTGGTTAGCTAGTGCATTCAGGTTGTCCAAGACTAAATCTCCATTGTCTAACATTTCTTGGACGATATTTTTGAAGGTGATGTAGTTACCATCGTTATGACCTTTGACACGATGATAGTTACAAAAGTCATGTTCTTTATACCACACGGGCGTGGGGTGAGCAGGGTCAAATCCAGTGTGTGGTTTTATGGGTGGAAGGGTAATGGCACCATCCTTAAGGAGATTTTCCAAGATAGAAGAATATAGTTCCCCTATTAGGGTGTACTTTTGTTGTTCTCATATGAACTGGAAAGTTGGGATGGGATAGAGATTAGAAGAAGGTTGGGCCTGATTTGATGGGTGAGAGGGTCCAACCTTGAGAACCATCGCGTTGGTAGATCCTTTGGATTTTGAATAGTTGTTCTCAGGTTTCAAAGATGAAGAAGCATAATTTGATTTAAATGTGGTATTTTTTTACGTATAGCTGAATTTTCTTCTCTTTGATAACACAAATCTCCAATTTTCATGCCATGGTGAATGCCTCGTCAAAGGTGTGGAAGGTCTACACCTGTAGGGTTGGTGAGATGTGTCTAGCGCAAGCCCGAGTAAATAGTTCTATGAAGCTCAGTTTTAGGTAATTGGAATGTGATCTGGTTAATGAGGTTGCGCCAACGAGTGACAAAGTCAGTGATAGACTCGTCGTCATATTGTTGTGTGGAATAAAGATCCAGTCATGGTGACTTTCTTGACAATGTTAATTGAGAAGTGGTCTAAGAAGGCTTGGGATACTTGATTAAATGAGTAGATGGAATGTCTGGGTAGCCCACTATACCAGTCTAATGCAGGTCCTGTCAAGGACATCGGGAAGGTTCGTAGGAGTAAAGCATCATCATGAGCGATTAGGTAACACCCATGTTTGAATGACTGCAAATGTTGTTGCAAGTCTTCTTTACTATTAAAGTGATTGAACTTAGGCATTTCCCAATGTACAGGGTATCAGGTGAATAGGGATGGATGGATGAATGGGTTCATTACATATTTCATCATAAGTTATGAGAATTGTGTGATCCAGAAACTGATGCTTCTAAGGTCTGCATACTTTTCCATCATCAACTTAATGAGGTCATTGGTATGTTGTGATGGATGGGCACCTCCTATGATATAAGAGGGCTAGTGTTGAATATATGATGTGGGTGGCATTTCAATAGATGGTGATGCCGAATAGGAGGGTTGCAAATGGGGGACTGACATGGGGGGTACATACCCAGAATGAAGTGATGGACGAGATCAGGGGCTGTTGGTAGTATGTGTATGTAGGTAGGGTATTCAAAGTGACTCTGGTATTGATATGGGGTAAAGACTATGGGATGGAGAGGACAAGATTCTAGAATGGGTAGGGGTCACCAGCAACATGGGTAGTTGTGTGGTGATAGGTACATGTGAGGTAACATGTGTCGATGGAGCTACGCTCTTGGTGGTAGATGAAGGAACAACTGACATGATGGGTGTGATGGATGTTACAGATGCAACAGTCATAACAGGTGTGGGGCCCAACTGAGAAACCACATGGGGTAATGCGGGTGAGGGTAGAGTTGAGCTAGTAGGGATTGATGCAGAAGTGGGTAAAAGGGCAGGAGAGATAGATATGGGAATGCCATATATCAATTGACCTGAGGAATCCTGATTGGATGAGTGGCAAAGAAAGAATTGTAAGGCTGCGTGATTCTGATCGAGGATTCGTACGAACTCCTCATCACCTGTAGAAATGGTGATAGGCTGAGTCGGATCTATAGTTGATTGGATAAAATGTGGTGAGGGACTAGGTGGGAGTGGTTGATGGCTGACATGGAATATAAGAGTGTTAGTTTGGCTACGAGTCAACACCATGTGAATAAGTGTTGACCTGGTAAGACTGTATTCTGTAAATGACACAGAAAATATCAGGAGCAGGGAATAATGAGGTACAAAGGCTAAATCTGGTCGACGTTTAGATTTTAAAAACCAAACATAGAAACTGACGATGGTTAGGATGACCAGTGATGCCTAAGAGGAAAATGATGGTGGTTATAGAAACCGATATCAGTTACTATGGAAAAATACCAGTTTCAGAATGTGAAACAAGAATGATGAATGTGCAAGGAGGTAGTTTTGTATGAAACTAATACCAATAGGAGGAAATATGATGGTGCCCTAAGGGCCAAAAATAGAACAAAATGAGTGAATGAAGATTGTTTCAGGAAAAGTAACCAGAAAGACAAAATCCAGCGTCGGTTAAGTTTAATCGATGACAGTTAGATGAAAACTGATGACGATTACTAGACCAACACCGGTTACTATGAAATTTAGAGAGGAATGAAGAAAAATGGGTTCTGTGAACTAAATTAGGTGAAGAATCAAAATTATAAATCTAAGAATGAGAAGATGGGGCCTTGAAACACTCAAATAAAGTCAGAATACTCCAACTATGATGGTGGAGTATGCAAGGAAGAAAGAAAAACGTAGAATCATAGCCTCACACCTCAAAATGCAAGCCAAGAAAAAAGATAAGAAAAAAAACACTCCTAAAAGTGATTTTCCTTTATGTTTGTTTAGCTTATGCTATTTAGAAATAACCATGTGCATTCATAATAGAATTTTTTGTTGGGAAGGCATCCTATGAAGAAGGAGATCTAAAAAGTGAGGTTTCAAGTTATGTTATGGTGGGGAGGGGGGGGGGGCTCTCTCTGATGGGTGAATGGACAAAGATAACCAACTGGGGAGTACCTACCAATCCTCTGATTGTGTGATCATTGACAGACGTTCCCAGGTAAGATGTCATTGAAGAAAATATTTATATTCAATTTTGTGTAATTTGGTGGAAGGAGAAAGAGAGTGCTTTCTATGGTTCAATTGTGTCAACCATCAGTAGGGCATGACTTCCAGCATATAGGTTGCCCTCATTTTAATGTGAGCTATAATGCAACAAATCAGAATGCAATGCAAGTGTTTTAAACCCAAATCGAAATATTATTTTCGATGTAACAAGTGATGAACAGGAAGAGGGATGCTCTTTCACTAATGCAATGTAAAAAGAAAGGAAGATGTGTTCCTTTTAAAGCACCAAAAACACGATTGCTTTTAGACAATAGAGAGAAAGAGAATGATTCCAGAGAAGAAAATTAATGTGGAAGATTTTTGAAGGGAAAAAAACACACAACTTTCACCTAAGAATGAATAAATGAAAAATAACCCCTGATGGGTCCCACTGGGTGTGCCAAAATGTTTCACCATTTTCTTTACATTTTGAATGTGACGAAATAGATAATGTTATGGGCTGAGGAGGAATACCTGTTGTGAGGGTTGGTTAGGGGTTATTGTGCGCGTTATGAATTCTTGATCCAATGGTGATTATGAGAGATTCCTTTTGGCTAGGAGGAACTACCTGAAATAGAAAAAAAGACCACAAAAGAGAGAGTTAAACACTATATGGTAGTGGACTGCATAACGAGTGCTAGATCCAAGAATTATGATACTTCCTAGATGTCTATCAATCCACTGTTTAATATAACTTAATGTGAGAAGTAACGTAAATAAAAAAAGTCCTACTATATTTGATATGATTTAGGTATCTCATTCAAATACAATAAGAAAATCTAACATAACAGACTAGGTTATAATCAGATCTAGAGGTGGGGTAGTTGGTCAGGGTGCTGGAATTGGTCAGGGTTAGATTCTGGGTCACTTAGGTTGTTTGGGTGAAGATTATTAGGTTTTTTTATTGATAATATGGCAAAATACAAAGACCGATATCTATCAGATACAACCGATGACAGTTTATAGGGAACCGACAATGGTCATGGGTAACTAGCATCAGTACGTTTGGGATGATAGGAGCTCAATAAATATGGTTGTGGATTTTGGGCTAAGGTTAGATAGAGATGAAAAGGGGAATGACGAGGTATGTGGGGATCTTAGGAACACTCAGAGATGTATAAAAGTCATGTATAGGTGGTCTAATGGTATGGTGGTGAAGGGTTGAGTTTGCAGGAAAGTGAATAATGGGGGAATGGGAATACTTAGTAGAAAATGATAAAAGAGGTGACAAAAACCTTATAAATAGAATAAGGATGGAATGACACAGGTGATAAATGTACTTACTGATGTTTCAGGTCCAATGGTTGGGTAGTGGTGATGACTGATCAATGGGATGGAGCTTAGTGTCTTAGAAGTGCTTCCTAGAATGCTACCATGAGTGAAATACCTATGGATCTGTCTTGATGCTGGCTATGGCTCTCTGGATGTGCGAATGGGCTCTGGTTCTTTCTTGCATGTAGATATACTTTTCTTTCTGATTCGAGAGAATGGCCAACCCCACAAAAAGGTTATCAAATTCAATAAATGGTAACTGAAGATGGTTTCAGGTTGACCGGTGTCAGTTTCAAGATGACCGACATCGGTTAAGGAAGGATTCCCTAGGTTTACTAAAAATCATAGATCTTGGCAATCATTTGGGCCAGGTTTTTCTTTTCTCACAGATCAAGACATCTGTTATATTTTTAATGAGTGAGAATGTGGTTAGAGGAATAATAGGCATTGATTTTTAGGGTTGAACTAAGTATTAGTTAGTTATGGTGAGTGGAAATATACTAAAAATATGTTTATAATGAGGTGTCTAGGTGAGGTGAGGTGGAAATTAGTTTAATTAAGATAATTAAATAATGAATATTGTGATGATGGGTATTAATTTTTTTTAATATTGGCAAATAGTTTTTTGAAAGGGACTATACCCTTGAATACAAAATAAGGCCTTTAAGCCGGAATAAGAGTGAGAAGCATAGCAGGACTAACCAAGTCCAAGTAGTACAATGAAATTCAACGTAGCCCAGAAATAGCTACACAAGCGAGACTTAACAGCAAAACAACAGTAAAAAAATAGTAACCCGACAGCCAAGATACAGTAAGAATAACAAAAGAGAACAGTAGAAGCATGCAGGACTACTTCTTGGCTGCTTGATCAACACTGATCTTGACTTTTTTCCAAGCATGAAACATAGCCAAAGCGGTCATGTGGGCAACATCCGTCTTATCGAGCTCCTCGATGGTCCTTTTTCTCTCTTTTTCATTGCCCCAAAGTGCAGCCGGGACACCGCTGAGGTTGGAAACACTTTTGGCATGTCCCACGATGAACTCCTCAATGGCCCTAAAGGCAGCAATGTTGTAATCATGCCTAGTCTTAGCCTTCCCAAGGCGGGAGTCCAAGGAGGTCAGCTTTTTGTATATGTCATCAATCTAACTATTGTCAATGCTCCCTTCCCCCTCCATGCTTTTCTTACCTTTTTGCTTAGCTAGGTTTTTGACCTCATCCTTCAACATTTTTATCTCAGCCTCTAAGGCCTCCAGTCTCTTAGAAGGGTTATCCATCTGTGCTTCCCAGGGACTGGCACTACTTATGTTCAGCAGGTCACATGCAATGTCAAGATCAAGAGGCTCTTTCCCTGCTGCAAGAGTCTCAAGGTTGAGTCTCCTAGAAGCCCTGGTGATGGGTATTAATTTAATTAAAGTAATTAAATTAATATTAATGTGGGGTGGAAGGGGCCATGGTTAGATGAATATTTTTAAGTTAGCTATTCGACCAGGGGATAAGGGGAGTGTGACCCAATTTTGGTGTCTACAATACTAATTTGAAATTTTTCTTGATATTATCTTATTTACACATTTATTTACTACACTTAAAGCATAATTCTCTAACCTACACTATTAGTCAACTAGGTCATAATTTTTTCTTCATCTTAGCACCTCAATGTAGTTTACATATAACACATTTTTAGACTATCCAAAATCCATATCATGCCTCAAATACAATTCCATTAATCTTAGACGGATATGTGGGCCCAAGATAGATTCATCCAATAAATATGCCCCATTTCCAATTATCATGTCTCTTATATTTGTGATGGTCATCTACCTTATTTGGATTAGGGCTAGTTAAGTGATAAATTTATCAAATTATTAACCTATATAAACACATGTTCCCTTCACTATTAGGGGCATATAAATATCACATATCAAAAACACCTCTAATAAGGAAATTGATCCAAAAATTAAAGTATATTCTCCCTTAGATCACATTATATCATACCTATTTAAATTTGAACACATATATCATTTTTTCTCTAAATAACATATATGTACCAAAAATAAGAAAGAAATCATAACCAAGTTTTGAGGGAAAAATTATGGCTCCATATTTATTTTCATTTTCTTAACTCTAATCCACTATAGATCATAGATAACTACGTGTGGTTTGATCCCACTTAGGATTATTGGTATGTAGTTTACTTCTCATCATGGCAGTGGGGACATGGTGAGGTCATTTCAACTCAAATTTTACAAACCCCTTTCTATATCAAAGGAGGAAATTTGGGGATTAAAGAAAAAATAATTCATGTATATGTATAAGATATTAAGTGTAAAGCTTTAGAGACACATGAGAAATAGGATACAAAGGTAGATTGTGCATCATAGTATTATAGTAAACATTTGTAACCCTACGAGAAACTCATTGTGTGAAGTTTTCCACATACAAATGAATCCATCTTACACTTTGTTTCAAGATCCTAGATTTCATGGGTATATTTACAACACTTTGGATAACCTTATCATCTATTTTTAGATCACTTTCACACATCTTGAGCCCATTTTGGAAAATTATATTTCAAACCCTAACCTAAATTTTTATTATTAAATTTCCATAAGTTGTGTTGAGTGAAAATGTTATCCTTATATAATTATTGAATTGTGATATATTTATTTACTATTCTAAAATCATATTCCTACATATATTATATTATTTTAATTATATTAGCCTTAAATTTAATATTATATTTTGGTGAGACTACTTTATCTATCAATCATGCGAACCTATGGATTTATTCCTCACCCGTAGGGTATCATATTTTCAAATATAATGTTCAACACCATAATTGATTATATGGTTTTCCTTAAACCCATTTATCTATTATTTATAATCACCATGGAAAGTGATTCTCCTTTTAATATAAAAGATATGTTTAAAAAGGAACTAAGATAACTTATCGTAGATAAACATCTCAATAGTCAATGTTATTATTCCATTTACTTACTATAATAGAACCATGTCATTGATCTTAGATGAAACTCCTCAATCTCAAAAAAACTTGTGTTACAACAATCATATCAATGTATTATGCCCTTAAAACCCTCTCCACAATATGCGGAACGTCAACTAACCTATTTACTAGAAATTCTTATACTAATACTTAGTAAACTTCTCACACTCAATATAATGGTCCTAATTTCCTCATAATTTTCAATGTTTATAGGCCATGAAGCTTAAATTTTGACATAAAATCACATTTTGATTACTATATGTGCACTACACATTCAAATAATAGATTCTTCACATTATGTTGTAATATCTAAGAGATAATTGACATCAATAATATTTTACTGTGAACACAAATTCAAATGAGATACCACATCTAAATTATTTCCAAACTAACCAAGACACACAAATATAGCCAAATGAGCCTCTCAATAGTGTTACTTTACTAATTTATATCATCCATATATTCTATCATGTGACTATAGTAGATGATGATATGTTAAAACTTTCCACATATAATACCCCACCTAATATATCAACATTTTCTTACGTTTAAGTTGATATGTCACATGATATTACCTATGAGTGTCCTATACATATCTCTCATTACAAGGGATAATATCCTACATAATTTTATCATATACCATATGATACCTTACCTCTTTTCAAATAAGATACCATACCACATGTTATTATATTATATGCACATATATAATCAGATAATGTTATTTCTAGAAAACCCCTTGTTATTCTTTTTGAAGTTCATGTCTTATAAGGTAACATTCTAATTGAGAAATAAACATCATAATATTATTTAATAATCATACTTCTAACATAAACACCCCACTTTACCTTAAACCTATAATAGGGTGTATCGCTAACATGTATCCAAGCCCATGGTTTAATAGTTATTTATATATACAAATTCAAAAAGATATATTGGCCTTGTGATTCTTAACTCTTGCACTAGCTGAGTGAACTATAAATTTATTTGAGTGTGGGATGTGTGATATTTAATATTCCTTTTATAATTTCTCAAAGTACATTAGAACTTACATGACACCAATAGTTCCTATTCAATACCATAGATATCCTTTACTGCCAGGAATGTTACATGCTAGTCTCACATCATCACATATACTTCTTGACTCATAGGAACACCTCATATGTATTATTCCACACAAAACCATCAAACCAAGATACCTTAGACCTAGTATGATAGATTCATATGCTATGAAACCATACATACCTACTTTGACTCGGCACCTTTTCCTTTTTATAGCATATTGTTTTACCTCATTATGCATGATATGAAACAAACACACAACATCCGTATGAGTATTAACCATATGGGATAGTAATGCAAACCATTTATATTGAAAATGAATTTATAATTTTGATGATAACCAACACCACTAATCTAAGCATTGAATATTTTTCTTACTATATTGCACACTATTATTTCTTTTATTTTGATGATGATTCACCTCATGTTACTCCTTGATAGGATATATTTCTTACACCTAAGGACACAAGCCCTCTTCCTAAGTAGAATATGAACTATCATTCTCTTTTAATAAATGTGATCACTTATACATAGCTTATTACATGTACATATGAGTTTATTATTCAACCATCAATTGAATTTTATCAAAGTATAATATAAATTATTCTAGTACATCTAATAGTTCATGACTAGGGCATACCTCAACAATGTAACACATTTCAATGGTTTGATGTGATTTTTAATGGAATAATCATTTCCCATGAATACATCCCCTTTCTTATATTATTACATCATATTTCCCAAGCCCTTAGCACATTGCAAGTGTTCACTCTCTCTTATGGAATATAAAAAATGTAATACAATATGGAAAAAAACACAAAACCAAGACTTGAATGTGACTAATTTATTCATTCCATTGACTTAGACATTCGTTTTAATCAGGTTTAGCATTATACACACCTTACATCCTTACACGCTTACTCCTTATAGTATAAATAATACTATTTCAAATATCTTTAATCCATGAACATTATATAAAAACTTTACATCCTCTTAAGCCTTATACCCTAGGGCCAACTCATCACATCATGAGAATACCTACACCAAGATAATATTACATATAGATCCTATTTAGATCATATCTTGGACACTTTATGATTCCTAACCCTGTATATATTGAGGGATACCTGCTATATTAGGGGTATACCTACATTATGGGAATCTCATATACTAAGATTATATAGATCATATCAATACACATTCATCCATCAATAATATAGATATTATATCAATTGCACCATCGTATATCTTATGACATTTTTTTTGTGATTCATACCATGATCACATTTTTTGATTCTAAGTACTGGTATAAAATTATGTATGCTAATTTATTATTAATCTATGATTTAGTTCTTGTTTATTAAATAATTCTATACTTTCTTGACTATTATTGGCCCTGGGATCATTATTACTCCCATGTAATATTATGCATAATTTTTATCTCATTGCTTTCCCTAGGCACATTATTTACCGCATCACTTTCTCTAAGAACTTGTTTTCTCTACATGTCCATTATATTATTACTTGTTTTCCTTAGGAGCATAATTATTTACATCACTTTCTCTACATGTTTATTTTATGTATGCATAGTGTATGATTCCTTTCTTTCCCTATGCACATTATTTTTCCATAACTTTCTCTAAGAACTTGCTTTCCCTATATACATTTTATGATTCCTTTACTTCCCTAGGCACATTATCATTCCATCACTTTCTCTAAGAAAGTTTTTTCCCTACACACATTATATGATTCCTTTATTTCCCTAGGCACACTATCATTCCATCATTTTCTCTAAGAAAGTTTTTTCCCTACACACATTCTATGATTCCTTTCTTTCCTGAGATACATTATTTGCTAAATTAATTTCTATAAGAATGTGTTTTCTTTATAAATATATTATGATTCTTTTCTATCCCTAGGCATGTTGTTGTTACATCACTTTCTCTAAGCACTTTATTATTATATTAAGGTCATTTTTTT
Organism: Taxus chinensis; assembly: GCA_019776745.2. Lineage (NCBI taxonomy): Eukaryota > Viridiplantae > Streptophyta > Pinopsida > Cupressales > Taxaceae > Taxus > Taxus chinensis. The sequence goes on from CM034152.1 coordinate 467,818,703, forward strand.
CTTTATGCACTTGTTTTCTCAAAGTCATTATTTATCTATGAATTGTTTTTAAAGTATGATCTATGAGATGTATGTTCCTTGTATTATTTTATCTATGACATCATTTTTTCTATGGACTTTTGTGTTATGTGCACTTTTTTTCTCACTGCACCCAAATTGGTGCATCTCTTGCTAATATAAATTTCTCATATCATATTTATTGAAACATATATTGAATTAGGAATTTATCTTAGCAAAATGATTGATGCATCTATTTATGTAGACATTTCTATTAACACATTAATCGATACATATCTTAATTTATATATTTATTTCAACACATTAATTGATACATATCTTAATTTATAAGTTTCTTATATAAAATTTATCAATATATCTAAAATTTTTATACATTGTATAATACACAATATTATTTCTGTAAACATCTATTGTTGGATGCAATCTTTCTTCATACACATAACTAACTACTACTTACATCATTTGAGTTTTCACCACGACATCTTGTAAAGTATTTTATGTCCTATGGTGGGCTTGAAATGTCTTGTGTAGTCATGTTATGTCATGAGTCTTAATAAGTAATTTGGTATTGATTTATGTGTCTACTAACATACTAATCTAACATTCAATATTACACTCTTAGATATTGATCTCTCGATGAGTTATTGGTAATTCTTACCTATGAGATGAAACCCAATACTTGTTCTATAAAGATAATATGTAATGCATGTTACTTTTATCACTATATTTAGTTATTATATTCTATATGGTTCAAATTTTAGATGATTTAATTATATACTTTATATAGCTAACACTTTCTCTTTTGAGCTAAGTGATACATGGTAGTATCCCCCATCTCAAAAGGGGAGTATATTGTGGGATATTTGAGAAGTTCATGTAGATCATGACCAACATGCCTTAGGGTAGATGATGGGGGATTTTCAATCCTCTTCATTAAATAACATAAATCTAGGGTTAATATCTATAACAATCTGCAATAGAGGATAAATATCTCTAGTAAATGGTCTCTTCTACCAAACTCTACACTTGTAAAAATGTAAAAGCACACTCACACTTACATGAATTGAAAATAAATATTACATAAATTTAAATCACACTTTCATGAAATTAAATATCACACTTAATCTAAATCATACAGACACAAAATTAAATCAAACTTGCAAGAAAGTAAATTTTTGTATTGAAAATAAATGAAAAACAAATAAAAAACATGCATGTTCACAATAAACTATACAAAAAATGAATGTTTACATGATATAAGAAAAATAAAATAATTCATAACAAAATGATAATTATAGAATGAAAGAGATAAAAAAAAAAAATTAATCCATCTTCTTTGGAATGAGTGGCCAACTCATTCCTTGGAAAATGATTTTTACCAATACTGCTTCACAAGCTTGATGCCAAAAAAAATTATAATGAATTATTTATAATAATGGAGAGGTTACATCCAATGGTGTGAGAGGTTACATTTATAATTCCATGTTTCCAACCAACTTTTTATTCTGGGGCATGCATCTCAATCTTAGAATTATTCCAATCTTATTAACCAAGATCTCAATCTATCAATAAATAACATCAATCTCCAAAAACATGGAGAAATATTATTAAAACTAAATATAAATAATAATTTGACTCTCTAATTTTATTGTGGAGGATAAAAATACATATTGATTCCTCCTTAATTTATATAAGTGTCCTAAATAATAAAATACTTATGGAAATATCTATTTTTAAAATGATTTATAAAAATAAATAGTAATGTATCTCAAACCACTCTTGGAGTTATAATAAAGACTTCTAAAAATATTATGCTCATCTCTTTAGTTATAGTATCCATCTCCAGAGCTGATTAGGAAATCTTTGAAGCTGATCAAAACTTCTCCAGAGTTGATCAAGACATCTCTGGAGCCACTATAGTGATGAGATAACAATTTCTAGAGATGATGTGAGAGGTGTTGGAGATCCTCTAAGGCTGTTTGTAGTTGGAACTTAGTGAAAAAAAAAACCATTATTAAAAAATTATAGCTTAGTATGGACTACATAGGCACAAATTGACATATTTTCCCCAACAATCATTAGAAATAGCTAACAAAGAGACCAATAAATTCTAAATAAATAACCATGATATAAACTCTCCATTTTATTCTAAACAAACTATAAGTTCAAAAATTATATTTATATCCACTTGTATGTAATTTATGCAAGGAAAAATAATTCCATATTTTGTATATGATGGGCCTTTTTTTTGGGATCATCATCTCCCCCATGCCTAAGCTCATGCATTTCCTCATGCATGCCATTATACTTTTACCAAAATCATGGATTTTCATTACTATGCTTCCAACATCTGAATCATGCCAAAATATGTTTCCAATAACTTGCATTTTATCAGGTAAAATTCCTCTATCTTCCTTTCATTTTGAGGCTCATCCACTCCCCATGCCTAACCTTATGCATGTCATTATGTTTTTTTGTATTTTATTTATATATGATCTATTCTTTTTCAATGTCATTCAATCAAGATGAAAAGATTAAATTGTTTTTTCATCATAAGTACTTTGTAATTTTTGGCATAATTTATAGAAGAGTGAAATGAATGAAAAATCTCTTAGTTATGTAAATGAAAGAAAACCATTTCAAGAAAATTCTCCTCTTTATTCCCTTTTATATATACCAAAGTTAAATGATAGGTTCTTGTGTGGAGCCCCTCTTGTTGCTTGTATTTCCTTTTGCAATGATTCTTAAGCATGTTATTGTGTGGAGGTTTTCCTACTACCAATTTTTTCTTCTTGTTGTAAATTTTCTTGCACATGTTCTTGTGTGGAAATTCTCCAATTGCTCCATTTTTTTTTCTTTTTGTTTATATATTTTCCTTTTTCTTTATTTTCTTGAGGTAGGATAAGGTACTTATATAGATAACCTCTTGTTGTGCATTTTAATTTACAAAAAATAAAAAGAATTAATTATATTTTTTCATGGAAAAATTAAAACGTGGAGTAAATCCACGTAAATAATTCTCTCAACAATTTTTTATGCTTTGATTTTCCGCAATATTAAGCTTAGAATTTTTTTTATCATCATAGTCCATGAGATATTTACATTTAAATAGGAAAAATATCATTTTTTATTTTTCATCCTCAATCCCTAAATCTTATACATGATATCAAAAAGTGGATCTTCATGTAATAGAAAAAATTACAAGTAAATTTGAAAGTAAAATAGTAAAGTAAAATACCTTGGCATAACTTCAGTCCTTATTTCCTCTTCCATGTCAACATAAGTGGAAATTGTTTGGAAAAGTGTTGATAAAATTGCAGTCATGTTATAATAATAAACAAGAGTAGAAAGTAAGTAACTAGGTACTTTATTACTTATTGGGAAAAACCATCATTTGCTAGTTTTCAAATTTTCCATTTTTTTATATTTTATATTTTATTTTTTCCCTTAACTAGACAACAAGAAATTTTTCTAATAAAATATATATTTATAGTAATTGGTCCAAAAATAAGCTGGTTTTCAAACCAAGATAACCAACAAAACCTGAGGGTTTCTTTTTTTGTATTTATAATTTTTTAAAGAAATGATGGCATTGAGAAATGTTAAAGAAACGATGTATGAATATGTGTACCAACTTCAAATGCATAATTGAATCTTCCTTATATGTATCACAATATTTGACATTTCTTCCTCCTTAATTTGTGAAATGATTAGCAATAATGATTGATCATAATGGAAGATGCATGATTATACTGATTCAAGAGTTTTTTAAAATAAAAATCATAATATGGTGTCATCCACTTATGGATATGAATATATCCATTGTGATCTTCAAGAGCATTCCTCCCCTTGAGAGTATGTTGTAAAACTTGAAACAAAAACCTTTCCACACAAGTATAATATCACCAATATCAATAAGTGTGTTAGTGCAAATAATATGAGAATTAAAACGAAAAATCTATTATATGTAACTATGAATGGTTGATGGTTCAAGAATTAATATTATTTGTAATGGAATTTTATTGTGGTAAATAAGAACTCCCTCAAATATGTTATATTATTATGATTGGTGGATATTGTTTCATTTAATTCTTGAATATGGGTGGAATGAAGTAAATGGAATGAAAATGAAATCAAATATTTTTATTTGTGAACCCTGCATAAAAATGAATTGTTATTTGTATAAGGAAGGTAAAGCTATATTTTGAAGAAATTCATGAACACTTATAAATATAACATGTTTAGATGTTAATGATGGGAGGTGGATTCCAAGAATGAATATAAAATTGTAAAAAAATTTATACATGATTGTCGGTAATGGAATAATAAATAATGTCAAGTATAAATTTAAGAGATGGATGGAAAATATACATGATATTTTTGTATTTTTTATGGTCAAGTTATCCTTGGAAATATATATATATATATATTTACATACTTTCCCTTGCAGCTAAAAGTTATGTGTTCTTTCTCAACAACTTGACATATTCACCATTGTTCTCACATAAAAAATCAAGGTAGTGATTTATTTTATCATGATTTCCCCTTAATTAGTTGTCTTAATTTTCATTTAAGTTGTAAATGAATTTTGCATACCTCTATTTATAACAAATAACTCCTTGTGTACATCAAACAACTTGGCATGCATACTCAAGATTTCCTTTACAATAGTAACCAACACAATATTTGACTAAACCATTATTTTTATAGTGTTTTATCATTCATAAAATGATTAAAAAGTAACAAATTATATTTATGGACAGTTAAAAAACTGAAAATACATGATTTTTTGTAATTAAAAGTAAAAACATAGTGCACGTGGGCTTTGATTGTGATCAAATTTATAATGATTTAAAGCTCATTAATTTTATTTACGAACTCAAAAAGAGATGATTTTTTTGAAATTGTATAATTTTTTTAGAGGAATCCAAATATGTAAAAATATTTAAATTTTAATTAGATATTAATGACCATTTTATAATTAAACCAAAATATGTCATTTCAAAAATGACTTCTTTTAAATTAAATCATCAAAAATAGAATTAGTTGATTGTCCAAATATTTTAGATCCATTGCAACTATTATTTACATGATCGTATCCCACAATATTCCATGATTTATCCCATAATATTCATTACATTATTTTATCTCACTATCTTGCATGATATTCTCTCACAATCTTGATTGCATACGTATGCATGATTTTTTCCCTCAATTGTGTGTCCATTTTCATGCATGTAAAAATATAAGATCATCAACGTGTAAATCAATCCTATGATAGACATGTTGATTTCACAAAATTATGCATGTAATATTAATAGATTTATCTGCTACCAATCTCCAAATAAATTCACACTCAACATGCTTGATGGAAACACCAATTTTGAAAAATACAAAAACATGAATTGATTTAGGTGTGATGCATGCAAATTGATTTAAATTTTAAATATTGTGCAATTAAACATGTATTAAAAACCATTATTGTAAATTGATTTATTGAATAATTATAACAATTGTGATGATAATAAACTTGCAATGCTAATTAAAAGAAACTAACATCTAGTAGTTTCAAAGAAAAGCCAAATCTACTATAGAACCATAAGATAAGAGCTTAAGGGAAAACGAGTTTTACAATGCATAAACATGATAAATCCATTAAATTCCAAGCCATTCCTACTCTTTGAGATTGCTACCTAATGAATGAACCTAATTAGATCACCTAGCAATCAAATTGGTGTTGTTTCCTCAAGAATTGAAGATGAGATCTCACCAAGAAATGGATACAAGGCCATTTTTGGATCTTCCCATGCTCTTCAATTTGAGAGAATGGATGCAAGATGGAGAAGCTATTTCCAACAATGGAGAATGGCTCAAGATCAAAATGCCTATAGTTTTCACTAGTGCAAATGAGGTGTAAGAAGAAAGGGAAGGAGGAGGGTTCTTTATATAACCTTACTGTTTGAGAGAGCTTTGCATCTTAGTGCATGTGGGATAAGGGTAAAGTAAGATTAGAAATGGATAAGCATGCTTTGGAAAAGGTAAGTTTGATTTAGAAGAGTTTAATTTGTCATTAGTAACTCATGGGAGTTGGGGGATGTTTTAATTAATCAGGTGTGATTAATTAATAGGTAGATGTAAGCTTATAGAAGCTAATTAGAGGAAAATTAGTATGATTTGGGGATGTAAGAGAGGAATTTAATCCAATAAATGGTGATTTATTGATTTAGAGTAGCGAGCATAATTAATTAATAATAATTAATTAACCCAAGTAGAAGTGGACATTAATTAATGAAAGGTTGTTAATTGGCATCTTGAGTGATAGGAAGGATAATTAATTAGTGAAATGTAATTAATTAATGGAAATAGAGGGAAAATGGTGGTTTATTAACGAAGTGTTGTCAATTGACCAAAAGAGAGTGAAGATCGTGGTTAATTAGTGAAGTGTCATTAATTGACCCAATGAGAGGAGAAGAGGTGTTTATTTGACGAAGTATCGTCAATTGTACAAATGACGGGAAATAAGATAATTAGTACAATTTAAGTATTAAAACTACGTAAGTAGATTTTAGGTGTCTACATTTTCCCCTCTTTGGGGTGGTGTAAGTGACACCACTTTAAAGATAGTAGACAAGTAATAGACAAGTAAATTTTGAAGGGATATAAGAAAAATTAGTAGAATGAAGGATGCCCCCTTAAGTGTTTATGGGGTGATGGAAGAGGTCGATCGAAGATAAAAAAAATATGAAGGAAACAGATAGAAGAAATGTGAGTGGGGAGGGGGGATAAAAGGCGATCCCTATTGCCCTAAGTGATTTGGAAGAACAATGTTGATAGAAGAAAATGATAGGAAATAAAAATGAAGATGAAGAGAATGGAATTATCTTGCATCCAACTGATGTAAGAACAAATTTATTTCATCATTTTTCTCATTGTCTACATCATCGGTCCTTTATTATATATAAAACCATACAACAAAAGTGAATAATAACATGAAAAGCTATAATACTAACATTTGTTCATTGCTAAAACACTAACTCAATACAACATACATAACGTAATGTAATACAAGAAAGTACACAAGCTAACCTAACAAGGAAACAAGTACAAACACACATACTCAAACAAACAACGTTTAAGATAGTTGCAAAAATGTTTTTGTTATCAAACTTCAATTTTGACCTGTGTGAATTAACGACAAGGGTTGTGAATGACACCCCAAGAAAGGATACATGTGAGGTGAATAAACAGAGGACGTAGAAGTCCCATGAAAAAGAAATCATGCACTATGAAACTACCCCAAGTAACGCATTCATGTAAGGAAAGACAAATATAGCAAGCAAACCAACTTTTTTTGATGGAGGGTAGATCCAAGTGATCTACAAGTCGCGCACAAGAACATGCGAGAATCAAAGAAAGATGTTTGGTAGGAAAGTATTTTATGTTTGAGTATGATGCATTTGACACAAGATTCAACTGCGTGCATTATTTTTAGCAATTTTTGAATATTTTGAATTTTACATAAAAAATTAGATTTTTAATATTTTTTGAATTTTTGAAATTTTACCAATGTTTGGGATTTTTTGAAATTTTTACTGATTTTTTGGATTTTTGAAATTTTTACCAATGTTTTGGATTTTTTGAAAGTTTTCTGAAGCTATGTATAGGAAAAATGAATATGCAAATATGCCCCCAGTGAGAGATGGGAATATACAAGGGAAAATCTTTGCATATATACAAGAAGAAGATATGTTGGATCAAGGCCATGAAGGATAGGTTCAACATGATGATGAACTCAAACCAATGAAGTGCTAAGAAGGAGTGAGAATGCCCCCAGTGCAAGTTGGCCAAGAAACATATGATAAAAATAAGTAGAAGATTGTTTTATTAAAAGGGAAAAAGGTTCCCGTAAACATGGTAAAAAGGAAATCTTATACACATGGATGTTCTGAAAAAGTAGAAGAAAATGTGAATGTTATGGAAGGATATGGAAAATGTAGCTAGAAGCCTTGTAATGAAATGGTGATTAACCAAAGACACAAATCATGAGTCAAAATAAGGACTAAAGTAAGAGTTTGAACAAGGTCCAAACAACACTTGGTAACATACTAATCATGTTTTCTCATAGAGACCTAGTGTGTTCATGTGGAAATTAATTACTTCTTGAAGGGAAGATTTGATAGACAGTAACAAGTGAAGAAGCGCTAGCCAATGTGTAGGAATGATTTATTTTGATAGGTGATTTGTGAATGAAGGGTGGAAGGAGAGCCATACATTGCTCCATTGCTACCAGCCAGGCATCCATAGCCCAGATGAAGATGTATTTGATTCTAATCACAACATTTACTCTACTGCCAGCTAAATGTCCATAGCCCTGGTAGAGATATTGGAAATACACCAACAAAGAGTTATATATTGATTTGCTTTTTATTTTTTGATTTTTGATTGATTTTTTTTTTTTGAAAAATTATTTCAACTCTCTCGATTATTTTGATAAGGGGTTAAGAAACCACTGATGGCTTGATGGAAGGATGTGGAAGTGATTGTGATGATGGACATTGGATAGTTTCAAAAAATACGCCCAAAATTTTTCGCACAAGTTTATTATATGTAGATAGTGATAGGATCTCTAAGAGGTTAGTCATTCTTTAATTTACCAAGGTGATGAAATACCAAGGTCAAATGAAGACCATAAAGATAAATTACACAATGAGTGTGAATAGACTAACCAAAAGATCACCAAAGGGATGAAAATGGTGGGAGACTTGCAGAGGAATGGAAAGAAAGGGAAGAAATAACATCCATGTGTATGTAATACTTGATTGCAATGTTTGATCTTTGTACCTTTGATTTTTTTGTAATTTTTAATGATTTTCTCTTTTTTTTTTTGTGAATTTTTTTATTGTTTTTAATGACAGTTTTTTGAAGGGAGAAGAGGATGAAGATGAATTTTGGGAAGTTGGGACTAACAATGTCATTCTATGTGATAGGATCCAACAACAATGTTTGTGATTTCTTTAATGAGGGAGACTAGGAGTTTTTTCTTATCAAGAGTGATATTATCTCCAATCTCGATGACCGTGGTGAGATCATATTCGATAAGTGACTATGACTTATCTTTCAACATGGATTTTTTATGTGGGATCTTGAGTTCCCTATCCATAGGTTTCTGCACTTTTTTCCATACCTGGCATTTGCATTGGTGTGCATTCTTGAATCGCGTTTGATTTTTATATTTGTGAGTGTTGGATTTTCTTGGAGATTTAGAGATCTTCATATTTTTTGATCTTAGCTTGATGAAGAAATTGTTGGTGTTTCATATAACCTAATGTGTGATTTGTTTGATCCCTGAGAAGTGGGAGAAGAAATTGGATGTTTAATATTGATGATAGGAATGGTTAGGGATGATGGTGGGTATTTCCACATTGTTGATAGAAGGATGATATGATGGATGAAGAGGATATGGTCCAACTATTGAAGAGGATGGGATATTGGGAGGTGAGCCACAGATAGAAGATGAAGGGATACTAGGATGTGGGCCAAGTATAGAAGAAAATTGGCTACCAGGAGGTGTCCCATAGATGGAAGATGATGGGATACCTAGAGGTGTCCCATAAATAGAAGATGAAGGGATACTAATATGTGGCCCAAAGATAGAAGATGATGGGCTACTAGAACGTGGCCCAAGTATACAAGATAATGGGATACCAAGAGGTGACCCAAAAATAGAATATGAAGGGCTACTAGGATGTGGCCCAAGAATATGAAAGATAATGGCCTAATAATAAAATATAATACCCGAAGGTGACCCACAAATAGAATATGGAGAGATATAAGGAGGTGGCTCACTTATAAAAGAATATGATGGGCTACCAAGAAGTGACCTAAGGAGAGATTGTGATTGAGGAATTATGATATATAAAGAATGGTTGGGTGATGAGAAAATAGGCCATGGATTAATGATAGACCCAGTAATTTCTCCATGTAATGGGGAATGTGAAATGGAAGAACAAGAAGAGGATCAAGTTTGATGATCTTAGGATCTTCCTCTATTTTTTGACAAAAGGAATCAACTTCTTCCCCACAATACGTGAACGCATCGAGGTCAAAAGAGAATCCTTTCTCATGATCCTCTAGAGGAATGTCATCATGTAGCCCCATGAATTCTATGATCGTTTCTTCATTTTGAAATAAATCAATCGGTATGGGTTGTTGTTGTTTGATCAAAGTAGGTTGATTGGAAGAAAGAGGTCCAATAAAGTGGAAGATTTAGAAATGTTTGATGATGATTGATAGAAGAATATGACTGTAAGAGATGAAGTAGATTTGGATTTAGATGTCTTGTGAGTGGAAGAAGATGGGGATTTGGAATGGGTTTGGTATTGGTTTTCCTAGAAGATGGCATAATGCAGGTAGACAAAGAGGATCACGTAGAAAGTCAGTAGATTATGACATAGGGGTCGACTTGGATGATTAATTAGAGGAATTTTGAGTCACAAAGATCTTTAAAGGAAGAAGATGTTGTTGAGGTGACTGATAAAGGGGGTCCTGTGAAGAAAGGGAGGACCATGACTCAAGAGTTGAATTAGATGAATGATGGGGAGAATTTATGGCAAAACAAATCCTTAGAAGAGGAAAAACAAATTATAAACTGATTATTCCTTTGAAGAAATTTGATTGAATGAGGCTCATGAGACTAAGGACAATAAAAATAATAGTTTTGATTAGAATAATCAGGACATTGTGGGGATGAATCAGAAGAATAGAATTTGGATTAGAATCATCAGAAGATTGATCAAGAATAAGAAGAATAGTTTGGATTAGAATCATCAGAATCATACCACCGATATGAGATGAAGGTGGGGAAAGGGGTAACCGAATGATTTCTATAGCGTGAAGAACCAATTGAGGTTTAGTCATGATGGGAATATTTTGATGTGAATTCCTAAACCTAGGTTCCCTATCATCGTAAGTGTGAGGAACCATGTGATAATTAGTCATGGTTGGCATTGTTGGGTCCAAATGCCTATACCTAGATAGTGTGATTGAACTCCTTCAAATGGAAGGAAGTTCCATGTCGATTCAGGTAGCATAACGATAACCAACTAGACATTTTACAAATATGGGGATGTTCATGTGATTTTCCAAATATAATATAAGGAAAATAGACATATTGATGACACAATTTTGACAAATCCAACAAGGTTTGGACAATAAGTTGCAAGTGTAAATGTCAAAATGGTTGATCAAAATTTAGCAACATAATGGATACAAAGGAAACTTTTCCAATGTTCAAATTGTCTCAAAATTTGCTTGATAGGAAATGTTTTTGCTAAGGTTTGAAAAATGTGTACAAGTACTACAATGGCCCTAGGAAAAATCAAGCAACGTGACAGTATATGACAGTTTATATGAATTTCAACCAATCAAGGAAAAAAGCCCAAAGAATAAGGCACAAAAGAATCAAATAATCAAAGGATTTTCCAAGGAAACAAGTCAACAAGATGAAAGGTCATAAGGAACAATCACATAAACCAATCCAATCTAGAAGAAAATACTCCCTATGTAAAATGTGTCTCAATGGTAGGTTGACACAAGATTATCAACACCATTTCAACGCTTAAGTCAAGTTTAAAATAAAAAAGATGCAAGTATTAACAAGGGGTTGAAGTGATTTCCAATTCAAAGTATACTATAACCAGTCTAGATACAAACAAGGCCTAAATCCCAAAAATTGGAAGTTATAAATGTGAGCAACGTAACAATACCACTTAGATATGTTAATCAAGCTTTGCGGAAAAGAAATATATTAGTATCAAAATAATATTGATAGGATGTGAACAATGTAACAACAACACTTTTCAAGGTTGAGGCAATTTTTGGAAGGAGACAATGTCAAAGTATACTAAGGAGTTGTTAAGGTGTGAGAAATGTAACTATACAATCTAGACACTTAAATCAAGTTAACGAGAAACAAGATGTAAGTATCAAAATTATATCGAGGCGATGTGATCAATGTAACACCTTAAGGGAAGATCGATGACAAAGCAATCCTAACTATACAATGAAACGTCTTGACGTGGGTATCAAGACAAGGCTACTCAAGATTTGAGGACGTACCAACACACTTTCAATGCTTACTATCACAGTCACAATAAGGAAGGATGTAAGTGGGTGAAAAAGTGGTGGACACAATCTTGAGTAACACTATGTATGTATGCTTTATTTTTTCCCAAAAGGGAAACAAGAAAACAAAGGAGTAGACCAAGTGGTGATGAAAAATACTTGGCGTAACTTTGGAAGAGTTTTTCCTTGTCTTAAGACAAGTGAAAAACTAAGACAAAGTAACACTTCACAAATTTCGTGATGAATAACACTAGGCTCAAACTTCAATGGACTCTCCCCTTGTTTGACTAACAAGGTTTTGACTCTGAAAAAGTTCTTTCTTTGTGAGAGATCTTTGAAACATGATTGGTTTTGGTAAATTTGGCTCTTGTGTAAAATGGATTCCTAGGATTTTGTCCGCAACACTCACCAATTATTACCTAAAGAAGGTACACACATCTAGAATTACTTCTAGAGAGGTGGACCATAAACCCATAATCAAATTAATGAATGAGGCCCCATATGGATAACATGAAGCTTATCTCATAAGGGTTTCAACTAGTCAAGTGGGTAAGTGGAACACTTCCCATTTTGTCCACTATTTCCGTCAAGGTTTGGACTACTTTGGGGTTCCTTGGGTAATCCTCATAATGATTTTTATGGATTATGCCAAGGCACTTCCCCCATTTTAAAGTTGATGAGCCATAACTATTAACCAAACTTGTAAATACAGTGTTTTGAATAGTGGTGTGTTTTTAATCTTTTATCTTAATTTGGTTTTGCACATTGTTGGAAACCTACAAAAAATTGTATTAGTATTTGTTTAGATCCTGATTCTTTGAAAAGTGAGTATTGGTCATGCACGCAAAGGTTAATAGTTTTCCATAAGATCAAAACATCATGAAAGAGGATTAAATGTTTTTTTTGATTCTCAAGATCATCCTAAGATGCAAGAGAAGAGCATACACAACAAGTAACCCAACTATATCAAAATGGAAAAGCTTTTAAATCAAAGGACTAGGCAACTCATTTTAACCAATTGTTGTTCATTCCCTTAACCATGAATTTAATGAAGTGTTTGTAAATGCAAGAAGGCTTAGATTTGTTTTTGATTCCCAAGATCACCTAAAATGTGCGAAGGAAGAGCATATGTAACTCTATCCTAAGACATGAAAGCAAGACATTTATTTAAATATCATCAAACAAGTTCACCAAAAAAATTATTAGAAACACCCTGCAAACATAAGTTAGCATTAAAAACATGAAAAATGATGTTAGAAATATCAGAGACCAAATCCTGCAAACTTTGAAAATAGAGCCCAAATTTTAACAAAGCACACCAGTACGGACCTTGAGATGGTAGTGTGGCCCTAAAAACATCATCACATCCCTAGTAACACATACATGGCCCAAAACAATAGCAACATGGATATGATACAAAAAATAGACTGACAACAGACATACCTACACCAACGTAGCTAGAGAGATGTATACACAGACCTAGTGAAAGATACATTGATATGAGACAAAAGGAAAACTAGAAACACAGAATAAAATGAGCACCACTAGTGAAGCAATAGTGGGGGGGTGTCACACCGGTGCGAGGTTGATACAAGAAATAAAATGATAGACAAAAGCCTCACAGTAGCATGGTTAACATAACGGTAGTGCGTCCTGTTCAACATGAGTGCTTGGATTATGAAATTAATGTGTGGCATCATAACACCAGTGTGGGTTTCTAGAATGACATCATAAAAATGTGAATCTAACATAGACAAACTCAAAAAGGTCAAATTTTTTTTTCTCTTAACCTAAAATTAACAACAAACCATCTCCTTTAAACCTACAAAAGAGACTCAACACATGTAAAGTTAGCAAAATACATCAAGGAATTCAAGTTATTTAACATGTGCATAATAAGGGTTAGCCAAAATTGAGACAAAAATATTGAAATTAAATTCTAAGGACAATGGAGTATATCTCACCGGGCGTGCCAAATGTGAGCATAATAAACTTGCAATGCTGATTAAAAGAAACTAACACCTAGTAGTTTCAAAGAAAAGGCAAATATACTATAGAACCATAAGATAAGATCTTAAGGGAAAATAACTTCTACAATGCATAAACATGATATATCCATTAAATTCCAAGCCATTCCTACTCTTTGAGATTGTTACCTAATGAATGAACCTAATTAGATCACTTAACAATCAAATTGGTGTTGTTTCCTCAAGAATTGAAGATGATATCTCACCAAGAAATGGCTATAAGGCCATTTTTGGATCTTCCCATGCTCTTCAATTTGAGATAATGGATGCAAGATGGAGAAGCTATTTCCAACAATGGAGAATGGCTCAAGATCAAAATGCCTATAGTTTTCACTAATGCAAATGAGGTGTAAGAAGAAAGGGAAGGAGGAGGGTTCTTTATATAACCTTCTTGTTTGAGAGAGCTTTGCATCTTAGTGCATGTGGGATAAGGGTAAAACAATATTAGAAGTGGATAAACATGCTTTGGAAAAGGTAAGTTTGATTTAGAAGAGTTTAATTTGTCATTAGTAACTCATGGGAGTTGGGGGATGTTTTAATTAATCAGGTGTGATTAATTAATAGGTAGATGTAAGCTTATAGAAGCTAATTAGAGGAAAATTAGTATGATTTGAGGGATGTAAGAGAGGAATTTGATCCAATAAATGGTGATTTATTGATTTAGAGTAGCATAAGTAATTAATAATAATTAATTAACCCAAGTAGAAGTAGACATTAATTAATGAAAGGTTATTAATCGACATCCTGAGTGATAGGAAGGCTAAGTAATTAGTGAAATGTAATTAATTAACATGAATAGAGGGAAAATGGTGATTTATTGACGATGTGTCATAAATTGAACAAAAGAGAGTGAAGATCATGGTTAATTAGCAAAGTTTCATTAATTAACCCAATGAGAGGAGAAGATGTGTTTTTTGATGAAGTGTCGTCAATTGTATAAATGATGGGAAAGAAGATAGTGCAATTTAAGTATTAAAATCACGTAAGTAGATTTGAGGTGTCTACAATAGTGAATAACAAAATAAATATTTTTACGTTATAAAAATTTAATGGGATTCAAATATACCTTGATATCTTGCATTTATAGTTGATGGTTTTAATAAACCATCTACTAAAAATTGTCTTCACCTTAATGCATCTTCAATTCTTTGCAGTGTGTTATCTTCACTTGCTAAAGTCAGTCAATTTCTGTAGGACCCCAAATCTATATTTCTCTTTTTTAGTAGAGATCAATAGCTTTATTTCCATCATCTATATAACTCCACCAACATGTAAGATTATAGATATACATATATTAGGTACATGAACAATCTTTTCATATTTCCAATTTCAAATAGAAACTTGTAAAAATTAATTGCTGTTATTGGCTACTTATCTCTATCTCCAACATAAATAAACATCATACTGCCATTTCTTCTTCTTAAACTAAAAAATCAACAACTATAGATGTTATTCTCTTATTTTGTTACTTCATGATCCTATTTTAAGATTGTAATCTCCTTGTAAATTTCATCCATCTTAGAATTTTGTATCCAACCTACACCAATTACTAAATCTTCCTTTATGATGTTAGCAATTATATTTTTTTACGTAGTAGTATTAGTATGAGACCGGGGGTTTTTTCCCAAAATATGATCTAAATGCCTAATTGCAGACAAAATAAATTCTAATCTATTTTGCAGGAAAATAAATATAAAAAAACCATCAACTAAGTATCTCTTGTCACAAAATTTTCTAATAGACATTCTTGTCACTAGGAACTGCTTTTATCTATTATCACTAGACAATTCTCTTAGAAAATTTAGAATCTCCTAATAACACCATATTCCCTCGAAATGACACAAAAGTGATGGGGGATTGTCAATCCTCTTCATTTAATAATGCCAATTTAGTGATGGCATCAATGGAAATATGCAATAGGGGAGAGATATCTCTGAAAAATGACCCCTTATACTAAACCCCACACTTACAGGAATGGAAAAACACACCCACACTTTCATGAATTGAAAAGTACTCTTGCAAAAATTTAAATCACACTTGCATAAAATTAAATATCACACTTAATCTAAATCACATGTGTATGAAATTGAAGAAAACTTATAAGAAATTAAAATTTTGAAATGAAAATAGATGAAAAAGTAGAAAACACCCGTAGGTTCACAACAAATATACAACAAATCAATATTTACATGATACAAAGAAAAAATACAACAATTCACAACAAACTGATAATTATAAAATGAAAGTGATAAAATAAAACATACTGATCCATATTCCTTGGAATGAATGGATTTCTAATTCCTCATAATATTATTTTAACCAACACTGATTCACAAGCTTAATTATAAAAACTTCAAAATGAATTATTCATAATAATGGAGAGGTTACATCTAGTTGTGTGAGAGGTAGGATTTAAAATTCCGTGTTTCCAACCAACTCCTTATTTTAAGCCATACATCTCAATCTTATAATTATTCTAATATTATTAACTAAGATCTCAATCTATCAATAAATAACATCAATCTCCACAAAATATGGAGAGAACTTATCAAAACTAGATATAACTACTAATCTAACTCTCTCATTTTATTGTTGAGAATCAAAATGAATATTTATTCCTTATTACTTTATTTGGTTGGAAATATATATTTTTAGAATTATTTCCAAAAATAGATAGTAATGTATCTTTAACCACCCTTGGAGTTAGAAGAAAGACTTCTAAAACTGTTATGCTCATGTCCATAGTTATGGTATGCATCTCTGGAGCTGATTAGGAAATATCTAGAGCTCATTGAGACATCTCTAGAGATGATTAAGACATCTCCAAAGTTGATAAATTCATCTCTAGGGCCACTTTAGTGCTGAAATAAAAATATATGGTGCTAATGTGAGAGGTGTTAGAGATCCTCTAAGGCTGGTTGTAGCTGGTGCTTAGTGCTCAAAATCCTTTATTATATAATTATAACTTAGTATGGAATTGTTGGAGAAATAATTTTTTGTAAGGGAAAATTATGGGATTTCACCAATTCTTTGTGACTAGGACCCTCTGCTTGAATGGGGAAGCTCCATTTATTGAAATAAAAGAAACAAATATAAACTAAATTAATTTCTGGGGGTGGCCCGTAGACCGGGGATCACACAAGAATACTTCCCTAAACTTGTGACAACTACTTGTATGGAATACAAGGGAGTAAAATCACTTGGAGAGAGAGAGATAGGAGAAGGAAATGGGAGGGGGATTTTAACCAATAAATAGCATAGCCAAGTTCATTGCATTAAAATAAAATTATTTCACTTGCATCAATCAGAAGAAACCATTCACATATAAAGAGGAACAATCAACAAGAAACACAAAGTTTTATTGAACCATGTTGTAAAATTTACAATGCTCTTGGAGTATAAGTTGAGATGGAGACAAAATTTTAATAGACGAGAGAATAGAGGAAATGAAGGAACTCATTCCTAGAAATAAAATGGGAGATAGTAAACAAGAATTAACCATCCTTTATAATGAGGAGGTCATCTCCTTTTATATATTTACATTCCATGTCTCCATCTACCCCCCACATGACTTTTCATATTCCAATTATAAGTGAATTTTAAAATGTCCCTTGGAAATACAAAATAAGTCCCATTTTTATAGTTTCAAAAGGAACTTTTACATTGCAAAAATATTACATAGTAACTTTAATGATTAAGACAAAAAGTCATTATTACACACAATGAAGAATTAGAAGAAAGGGAGTAGAAGGAGAGTGATAATAGAAGAAGGAGAAAGATAATGGAGAAGGATGAAGTAACTTAGTTGTTTGATGAAGACCATTCTTATGATTAATATTCCTCCTGCGACGCATCCTGTGGAAATTCAATTGGCTTGAACTCAAGCCCTTTCACTTCTTTGAAAAATGGATGATCATTGGTGTGATCTTGTTTGATCAAGGGATGGTCACATACTCCAATGTGTTGCTCCAAGTATCCAAGCATTTAGTAAACCAACATTTTTTATCCCAAGCAATATTTGAAATAGAACCACAGATTGCTATGAGTGACTCTAGGGTGACTTCATTTAAAGAGAAGGGATATACTACCTTTTTCTAAACTTGTTCTTGAAAAGGAGTCATGAGATCTTCCAAAGACGTGTTTACATTGATAGGAGGGGCCTAATCTCTTGTACATATTTTCTTATATCTTTGAGAATTCCCTAAGCACTATCCTCACACACTTCAAGTTATGACAAAACATCTTTTAGTATGTCACACCTTGCAACCATGGTGTAGCAACAAATAGAGGACACGCTCTCGGCTCGAGTCATGACTAAATTTTTTCTTATCAATAATGAGGAGTCAAGACTCCCCATTTTGAAGGTTAATGGGAGAAAAATATTCCTTATCATATTTTCTTTTTCTATTTCCACCTTGGTGCCTTTAATTCTTAAGATGGTGCTTGAAATGAAGTAGAACTGGGAGAGGACCTTAGGTAAAAGAACATTCCCCTTTTCAATGATTTTACCCACCCACTTGTCATTTTCCCTCCCCTGCAATTTGAATCCTTAGGCTTGGTTGAGGGCCTACAGATAAATTTACTGATGGGTGAGACTACCTCAACTGGAGGCAAGGATGATGAGCCTAGTTCTAGGAATGACTACACATATGAAGACAAGGTACTCATATTTTCCTCCAATTTCTCGATCATTCATTTGTATTCTTCATTCCACTCTAGTATCCGAGTTGAAGAATCCTTGAAAAATATGAGTGTCACCTTCATGCATAGCTTAACCAAGTGAGACTATGGTCATATCATAATCATTGGGGGTCATTTCCTCCAAATTTTTGTCTACCTTGGGTCTTGCAACTTCCATGAACTAAGCTACAAAATCCTCAGTGTATAATATCGAGGTTATTTTTTCTTTCCTTGACTTCTTGGCTTTCATGTACTTCGAGATGGCCTCAAAGTTTGATGTTACATCTTTTTGCACAATTATATATTCTCTACTGAGAAAGTCATTGACCCATGGGAATGGATCTGATGGTATGGACAAGATGTTAAGGATCTCTATTTCTTGTTGTGGGATACATTATTTCTCATTATGAGTTGACTCAACTACCTCATATGAGACACTTGGCTTTGCTTGATGCATGAGAGATGGGAGGGGTCAATATCTCCTTTTTCCAATTTTTCAAAATTTTCCTCCCTGACCTTAGATTTCTTACGAGACTCCATGGGATGAGAAAATTTAGTGCTCTTGGTTTCAACCACCTTCCTCTTATAGGCCTTGTAGTCTTTTATTACCTGATACAACTATACATGCTGAAATTTTATCTAGACAAGTATGGAAGCTCACTCAAAGCTCATGCAACCTCTATGTCCCTCCTTTGTTTTCTTAGCAAGATGTTAGCATGAATACTCATAATTATAACCATAACAACCATTCATTCAAGGGGATACATTATAACATGACAATTTAACAACACATATAACAAGGAAACTCATTCATAGGAAATAACTATTTAGATTTAAATGCAAAACAACCCATTTTCACACAATAATCTTGGTAATCCACACACAATTATTCATTATTATCACCATTCATTACATAACATATAATATGTTTACATTACAAACCATTATACCCATGCGATGGACTTTGTGCACTCACTCACATCAAGACATCTCAAAGTAACTCTCTCTGACTCAAACTCTGCACTAACTTATTATAATTATAATGAAGTATCACCTAGATTTATAGGGTGGGGACTTTCCCTTCACCTCCTACATGTACCTTTCCTGACAATAGGAGTGCTTAACAATATCTCACATGCTTTTCAAAATTTATACTAACAATAGAGGAAGCTATATTAACTCAAATATTTAATCCTATTATTATCCTACTCCATGCGTTATCCTTTTCCTTTCCCTACATGTACTTTATTATCCTTTTCTTGGCCACTAATTCATCTTGATTTTTTCTATTTATAGATATTGCTTGAGAGACACTCCATCTTTTACTTTTTTTATTTTTAGAGTTGTCTAGAAAATTGGCCAGGTCCTTCATGTTACCTGTATGCATGTAACCTTACACACTGACCTATGCACTATCTTTTATCTACTTCCTCTCCTTATGCACATGCCCTTATGTGCAACTCCTAGTTCCCATGCATGGCTAATACTTAGCCATTTCCTCATACCAATAGGTCTTCTCAGAATGGGATGAAACGACAATTCTCTCAAGCTCCTAGCGAGATGTTGAGTGTGATAGTTATCTAGGTAGGATTTAAGTGGTGCCTTCTTCCCTACTAGAGGCCTTATTTATTTTGAACCATTCCCTTGATCTTTAGATCACCACTCTGGTCCACTCCTTGATATCTCCATCTTTACAAATTCTCCATGAGGGAGTAGGGAGAGGGGATAATTTCACTACCTAATACTCTAGATCAAACAACTTAGAACCATATTCTTGAACTGCTTTAGTGAACCACTCAAACCTGAATGATCCCATCTATTCCATATTCATCCTCATGTAGTCCCTTTTCTTGAACTCAAGGTCATCCACACAATTTTCCCAATAGTATTCCAATAGGGGAATGTGATGTAATCCAGGAACATGGAAAGGCTCAGGATATTTCTGTATGTCAAATTTGTGCTGAGGGATATATGTAAATAGATGAAATACAATAAGGGAGGTTTCAATGTTTGTGGCATCCACTAAACTATTACAAGAGAAGAAACCGAGTGAAATGGGGAATGATATGTACTTCTTCTTTGAACCCTTGCATTTGCGATGCACCTAAGAAAGTTTCCTGCAGAGCTCTACCATGATGATCTTGTCACAAGGATACTTAGGTAATTTGAGTGAAGAAAGATCAAAAACACTCATCCTAATGTAGTTGAAGGTATGAAAATGTGTGAAATGGCACCCATAATTCTCAATCAACTCCACTTCCTGAGGACAAATTATTCTTTCATTATTTCCTTTGAGGAACCAGATGATGAACATGGTGAATGCATCATTCATTCGTGTGAAATGAACATTGCTTTCCTTGAAGGTGATCTATTTTTTCTTCTTGAAAGTAAAATCTCTTTGAGGAATATTATGGGAAATAAATGATCCTTGGTATGGTATAGTGTATACAAGGGAATAAAATAGATAGTAGGTCATTATGAATCTCTTAGTGGTGAATAGTTGCATTAGCAGCTGCTAAGGATTATCACTAATGATCTAACCCCAATCTATCATTTGATTTCCCTCCATGATTATCAACATGAATTAGGACATCTAGTCCTGGAAGTATTTGGCATGTTCCTAACTCATTACTATACTCAGTAATAAAATGGAATCTGAGTAGGTTTCATGAAACCCACTCCTTGATAACAAATTTTGTAGCCTTGATGGTTTTTGTTCGAGTTTCAACCAAGATCCAACTGCAATCCCATGTAAATAAGAGTTTTTCTTGAGCCAATGTTGAGTTGAAAATTCATTTGTAATGATCACCATGTTATTTTGAGTTGGAATTTACATGAAACTTGAAATTCCTTTCAGAATTAGGACCACTGGTAATGTGTTATCATCTATAGTGATTTTTCGGGAGGTAGGGTCATAGTGTTTGACACAAGCTAAGAACAATTCAGTGATCTAGACTTAAATTGAGTGGCATCCTACAATGAAAATCCCACTGGGAACTATGTTTTCTTCCACTGGTTCTCTTAATTCATTTTTAATCTGATTCCTCATTTCTTCTAGATCCAGGTGGGCTACATCATTGTCTCCCACAAGTGGATATTTAGTAGAAAAGGTTGAATTTGGCTCATACCAAGTGTATTTGATCTTCATGGTTGCACTTGATGAGCCCTCAAATGAAAAAGGGAACCGCAATTATATTGATTATATAATGAAATGAAATATGAGAGATCAGTTGTATGCCAAGTCATCATTGAAATGAAATATGAGAGATCATTTCTATGCCGAATCATCATTGAAATGAAATTTGATAGATCGGTTACACTGGGTCATAACAACTGCATATGGTTATTGTTGTAGGATTGATTAGCAAATTTAAGTGGTTCTAAATGTTGAATTTAGAGTAGTTAACATTGATATTAAAAAAAAACCCTACTTTAATAATCAATAAATAGGGATGTTACAATTTTTTTTTGTACAACACTTTCATTATTACTTTACTTTCAACATTTATCTCAATTTTAGGTGTTGCATATATATTTTTCCACATACCATCTCATGTTTCACTATTTTGACATACATTGATCTTCAACTTTAGCATATGTATACACATCATCTTTGATATTTACTAACATTTCCTATTGTGTAGGTAATGTTGATGAATTTTCCTCCTGAGAAGGTGTCTTAATGGTGCTGCTAATATTGTGGTGTGTTAAGACTTAGTCACGTGGACTAGACCAAAAAATTTGATATATGTCATTATTATTCCATAGTTCCCCTTATCCATTCCTTTTTTTATTTGTTTTGTTCACTCATTACACCCATTATTCATACTTGTCTCATTACGATGACTTTTTTATGCTTATTATACACTATTATCCTTACCTTCAGTTAACCTGTATCTTTGTCATTTCCTCAATTTATCTTCTATCTTCCACCTCAAATGTATTTCACCCCTTTTTCTTTAGGGTTCCCCCAAAGTTGACACCATTTACCATGGGCGATGGTGTCATTTTTTTTTCCCATAACTTATTCCATATCTTATAGGAAATGGCATTGCGCATATATACCCCTCTCATCTTCTCATTTAGATCATCAATTAAGAATTCATAAAGGAACTACTAGATATTTCTTACATTGTTTTTCACCTACTTGCTAGACTTGAGGATTTAGAGTTTACCCATTTTATTTGGGTCACCACATTAAGATTGGAGGTATTCTTGTTGATATTTCTCACTCTCCACCCATAAATATTATCTCTTGGTATTTTCATCTTTGGGCATTATTATGCTTCAGTGGTCACACACACACACACTACACGTAACTATTCTGACTCTTCTTAGTATTTTATCTTACACTTGTATGATGTTTATTTTTCATTCACTATAAACTAAAGTATATGTATGTTTTCTTTGATTCATTTTCTTATTATGTTACACCCCTTAGCTTTATCCATCCCTTGATATATCTATAATATTAATCCTAATATATTCTTTATCATTATCTTAGGTTTAGTCCTTGGAAACCTATAACTATCTTATGGTTAGGATCACTATCTTGTATAATTAAGACACTAGCACTCATCAAGTACAGTTGGTATCTGCATCATGTTTCTAGACTTAGATTTTATCCCTACATTTGAGAAACCATTTGGGAACCTATCTTTTCCCATTATACACTCTCTTCCGGATCTATGAAAAATATACTCTTTTGAGTTCCATCAATTTGCTTGTGTCCTTGGCCTTTGTGTTGAACCATTGCAATACACCCAGCTCCTCTCTCTCTCACATTATGTACTAGATTTTACATACTATTAACATTAATATAGTTATGACTTTGTTATTTTCCATTCATTGTGTTAATTGGCCTCTTTCCTTATAATAGGTATGGGTTATATTGTGTGTGGGCTATATTTATAGTTTTCTAATACACTTCATCTAAAATGATAGGAGGGTGATATCACTTCTAATTTGGTGCAACAACCACCCATTTTTTCAATTTTTCCCTCTCTCTTTCCCATATAGTTTTATATCTTAGATTAGGATTAGTATACATTATAAAAGATTAGGATAAGAGATGGCTTTCTCTGGAGGACCACATCAAATGATCTAAGGTCCCACAACCTTGGAGGAACTCCACATAACTACTTGTCAAAGAGAAGGATAATTTCAAATAAAAATAACATCAAAGGAGAAGAGATAGGTATTGAAGGCAAAATAAGTCACATACTGTTAGGAAATTACTTTGGCTAGTACTCCATTGATATGTATGGGTGAATAATAATTACATGTGTAATTATTATCTTGGTGAATGTGAGTTATTAAAATAGTAAATAATAATTACTAGGGTAATTATTAGTAAGTTATTGATTTGTTATTTAGTTGTTTTATTAAAAATAATAATAACAAATATATTGTTATGTGGGTTTCAACAGAATCACGTAGAATCATTTGAAAGGTTATATCTACCTCCAAATTTATAGGGGAGCTATTACCTATATATGTGGGTGTATGTATTAAGATATTTTAATATGAAAGAATTCGAATTATTGTTGTGTGTTAAATTATTCATAAATTATTTCTTCTTCCTGTGATTCTTCTGCAACTCTGCTTAGATCCTCCTTTTCATTTGGTAGCATAGCAGGATTTTCAAGAGATATTGAAGCTTTAATATGAATTGAGAGGTAACCACACCCTATTGTTTTTTTCCCCGAAATGATATGATATTTTCAAAGAATATACATGTTTTAGAATAGAGAGGCATTTTTAATATCAATTGTATCTCCATTGTTGGTTTGTTTTTTGTGTTGCTATTGTAGAGAAAGTGTGAAGGAGCCAATGCTTTAATTCTGGTCTGATAAAGAATTTTCACTAGAATTTGTATATGAATTTATGACCAGTGTTAATTAAGGTCGAAAAAAAAAAATGATCTTGCACCGCGTGTATCTATGCCTTCATTCATTCCTTAGATTAAAATTTTTGTATTCTAATCATCATGTGTAGTTAATGTGGATGTTTCCTCAATTTTTCATAATCTTCACTTAACCATCTTCAAACACATGTAATAAAATGTGGGTCTGGAAGGATGTGTTGAATTTTTATAGGAATCAACAATGATTCTTAACCTGTAACGCAATCACTAGTGATTGGGGAAAATCACCAAAAATTTTGCTGAATCACCAATGATTCCTTAGAAATTTCCAATGATTCTATGAACCAGTAGAAATATCTTTAAACTAGACTTCCGATGCATTTATTTTTTTGTAAAACAGAGCTACGGTTCTCAATTTATTGCCAAAAAATCAATAGTGGTTTTTTATCAGATCCAGAGCTTCACCATCAATAAATTTTGCATCATGATCCTCAAAGATAAATTAGGATGATTTAGCAGGACTACACTAGAGGATGGACGAAAAGCAGTGTCTTCTCATTAGTCACAAACGACGGGGCTGCATGAAGCTTTGGTGACATGTGTGTGTGTAGTTTGTGTTGTGTGCTTTCCATTATTTTTTTCAAAGTTCCAGTTTCAGTATTCATGTTTTCAATAAGTGGAAATTTTACATTAAGGGTGGAACATGTTACACTATTCCATTTCCATTATGTCATATTTTTCAGTTTACGTATGAGCAACATAATTTAGCATATTTTCATATGTTATTCCCTAAAGTGAGATAGTGATGAGAGATGATGATACTATTGTAGCATTATGATATTGTGGTTATTGGATCCACTATAAAACCATCTATATTTGTGGTTTTTTGTAATCAATTGGAAAAACTATCTATACTTGTGGTTGTTAGTAACTCACTATGAAAACTATCTTTGGTGTGATTTTTGGTAAACCACTTGGAAAACCATCCAGAGGTTTTTGGTATTGTCCTCGAAACCATCCAGATCATGAGCAAGCTACGAAGCGGCATGTTTTAGTACAAGGAAGTTTTTCCCCATGTTCGCACTAAGGGGGGAATGTTTGGAAATTACTTTGGTTATTGCTCCTTTGATATGTATGGGTGAATAATAATTACATGTGTAATTATTATCTTGGTGAATGTGAGTTAGTAAAATAGTAAATAATAACTACTAGTGTAATTATTATTTAGTAAGTGATTTGTTATTTAGTTGTTATATTAAAGCAACTAATAAAAAATATATTGTTGTGTGGGTTTCAACAAACTCGCGTAGAATCATTTAAGAGGTTATAGCCACCTCCTAATTTATAGGGGAGCTATTACCTATATATGTGGGTGTATGTATTAAGATATTTTAATATGAAAGAATACAAATTATTATTGTGTGTTAAATTATTCATAAATTATTTCTTCTTCCCGCTGATTCTTCTGTAACTCCGTTTAGATCCTCCTTTTCATATACAAGTTCCATAGATTCAGTACAAATATCTAGAAATAGAAAACAAATGTACATACACATGAAAAGTAGGCATTAGAGGTGATTACATATCACAATGGCAAAGGAAAATTTTAGCAAATGAAATGTGATATTTTACTTGGGGGCCTAGTGGAATTGAGATAGCAAGGCTAATGTAGTAGAATGTTTGAAAAAATCATGGTTTGATATTTTTTGGATGATTTTTTTTTTTAACTTTTATGATGATTTTTATTGATATTTAATGATTACTTGTCATTTGATTTTTTATAGGTGCCACAGAGGATTCAATTATGGATATATAGATGTTCCCTGGTTACCAGAGTTATTAAGGAGGATGTTCATGTAGGACATTACACAACTATAGGGCCTTGATTTTGGAGGTATTATGTAGATGATGTGGGTCCTAATGAATATGTACATAATTTAGATATTTTTGATTTACTAGTATTTTAGGTCCAACACCTTTAGGTGGAAGGATTATGGAAAAAAAATTGAGGCTTTGGTGATGCTATAATGACATTGTAGGATGCGCATTCCATTATGGAACTACTGATTCAAACATTCTATATTTTTTTCATGTTCTGATGGATACGGGAGAGAGGAGAGAACTTTCAAAAAGGGCCATATGAAGTGATGAGTACCACCAGGCACATTAATTAGTAGAATGAGTTTCATATAGGTTGTACATTTTTTTGATATCTAGAAGGCTATTATTGGTATCATTGTGGTATGATTCTTATGCCACAAGGTGAAAATACTAATACCACTTATTTTCTAGTGGCCTGAAAGTATGCTATAGAAACGGGTATTAAGTTTATTTGGGGCACATGCGCAAGGGTGAAGCTAGTGCATGACTTGTAAATGATTCAAGATAGGTAGCAGAGGGAAGTAGAGTTTTTCATACTTTTTAAAGCCTAGATAAATGAGTGGTTCCTGATGTATAGGCCTACAAGGACACCATTATAGGTATCAATAGATGCCCCAAGGATTTTAAAATGGGAGAGAGGCCTAGCAGTGAGGCCAGTGATAGGTTTCATGAGAGTATCAAATGTTAGATAGGAGTAGGTAGTGTGAGAGCCTTATAGAGGGACACTGGACCATTGACCTATTTGGCTAACTATAGTAGTGGTAAAGGAGGCCTTAGATATTGTATATCACTATGTATGATGGTTGTAGACACACCCATTTTGTTACGCCCACACTATTAACAAGACCAAAACATGGATTTTTTTCTAAAAGAACGGTAAAGCTTATCAACAACACTCACTCTATCACTTGGGTCCACATAACAACAACACAATGTCTGAACCAAAACACAACATGCATCTCTTTGCATATATCTCCAAACAAGGAGATGATGATGCCAACTAAAAATTAGAAAGGAAAAAGGTATAATACCACCAAGCCATAAAATATCTTGTCAAGGGTAAATGGTGCTAATACTTCCACTTATCCCTATACTAAGAGAGGGAGACTATCCTTTGGTTCCTCCAAATTAGTAATGCAACTGCGCGTGAAAACACACTTATCCCTCCACTAAGACTAGTCTCACCAACCTTTGTTTCCTCCCAAAATAAATTAAAAAACCCCATACACCATGATAACATTTATCCCTCCACATTTGGCAATACAAGTTCACAACATACACACATATATAGCATACTCATACACATATATAGCATACTCATACACATAATAAACAAAATTGATTAATCAAATACACATGCATTCCAATAAGAAACCAATTAAGTCCACAAAATACTATAATTAAGAGAGAGTGAAAATAACATAGCATAATATAGGTATTGCAATATCAAGCCCTCATATGAGGCTTGCAAGAGAGATAGCTAGGGACATTTTAAAACATTAGTATGCACTACCAAGTCTTCAATGGATTAGAAGGGGAAATAGGGTCATTCCAAACCACTTATCGCTGCACTACCGTATGGGGCATAAGTTATTGGTTCCTCCAAGTGAAAAATAAGAATGCATTATCACTTATCCCTCCACCTTGTTTATTCAAAACCCACTTATCCCTCCACTATAACAAATACCACATACTTTTGGTTTGTCCTTAAGATTACACAAGGTTTACTTCAGTTTTACCACTACTTATATCTCTATAATGACTGTACCTTCCCCTATACACACAAATATGTTTGGTAGCCCCATAATGAGTAATAAACAAGTACACAACATATAGGAAACCACATTAATACTCAAATGGGCAATAAAACACGTACATCCCATTAAATGATAATAAGAGAAAACATTTATTACTAATAAAAAAGAGGAGGATTGAGTTATTTATCCATCACTATAAACATCTTTCAAGGATTGCATTTTACTCAATCAAATCATTCTTGTATAAAAACATGAGTCAATGACAATAACATTCATTCCCTACCAATTCTCATGGATGGGATAACAATAACTCACAACAATTTTTCTCAAACGAGTATAGAAACAAAAAAAAAACAAGGCCACTAGACAAAATAATAAGAGAAGGATTTGCACACAAGTTACATAGATCAATTAATTCACATTTCCTTTTAGTTAAATTTATTCATTTAACATCATTTTTTAAACCACAATTAGGAGTACGAAACATATGATCATTCCTTAAATATTGCAAGCTTCCCATTTAGTAAAATGTTTGATCACCAATGATGCATTACTTTATTTTTATTTATTTTAAGATAATCATAGGCATTTTAGTCATTTTGCATCATGAAAGATGTATACGATATTCATGAAAATTGTTCCAAATTTTCATCTCATTTACTCTTGTTCTTATTACCCTTACACCATTATTTTGATCTCATGTTGACATCATGTCAGAATAACTACGGTTCATATAACACTTGTTCTTCACTTAGGGCTCAAGATTCCAAGGATTTTGATCTCACACAAATAATTAATTTTTTATTTTTTTCTCAAGAAATTTAAATATTAAATACATGTTACAAGTGGGACATTTGGTATAAATTTTTAATGTGTTTTATGCCTTCTATGAAAATATTTCCAATCACTGGGTAAACATAAATTAAATTTTATTTTATCAATAGGCTCTTAAGAGGTCCCATAACTTATTAATTTCATTAACACTCAAGGGGTACACACCCTACTATGAGGTAAAAATTAGAGTAATCAAATATCATTATCTTGCAAAACCTTTGTGTAACCCAAGGCATTTTGATACTACTTGTCAAGGTAACACTTTTATCTATGAGGAGTATATGAATTCAACCAAAAGATTTTAATGCATAGGTAAATTGAAACATAGACTCAAGTCACATCAGTTATATATCTCAAGGAGATCAATCTTAGGTTAAAACACCCAAAATTATACTCTCCATGAATGGGTTACATGATAAGTGTAGACACAAAATAACACACATATTACTAGTTTACTATACCGCAAAGTATGTTGTTATATACATGGATTTTAAGTAATAAAATTATCCACTGGTGACACACTTCTTAGTCCATCCGCTAGCTTTGATTTTTTCTATCATCTTCCTCTCTCACTTTTGTCACTTCTATACCTAGTTTTGGTCAGGTCATAGGGGTCCCTGTCTGTCGGTATTTTCACATTTTTCATCAGTTCTCCCAGGACACCAGTGCCTAAGTATGTACACTAGTGCCTAGGAATTCCTATCCACTTTGGGAACTCTTGTCCTCTTTGTTATTGTTCACATTTTCGACATTTTTGGTGGGACTTTTTGGTTTTATTACTCATATCCCGAGGTCCTAGTCAGAATGCCGTGTCACTATTTTCGATATTCAAGAAAGAGATCCCTATATATACACAACATACATACCATTATAATGGTGGGAAATTATCAAGGGCTATCTTATCTATATACTATCAAAGGGATTACATTTTTGGGATTGTTAATTTTCATACACTGCATAGGAAGGGGAAGTTCTGAATTCCATCTCACACATTTGCATTATATCTAGCTACAATCCACTATATTAGTGTCATCAGTGCGAGGGAAACCTAAGGACACAATTTCACACACAAACACATAAAACTGCATGGATTCTGAGATGTAGTGCAACGCTCAGTCATAAGTTCACTCTATCGGGTGACCACCAAGGTTCTAACTACCCATTTGTATCTTTTTTAGTATTGATGCAGTTTTGGGGTTTTAAAGGATATCATTTTTTTGTAGGTTACCATAAAATTTGGTGATCATCCAACGACATACAGATGACTAACAGTGAAGAACATCAAAACCCAAGTGACACAAAGAAAATATGATTCTGATGCTTTCTGTAGTCACAGGTGCCTACAGAAGGTCTATGGCACCCAGGCGCCATCACCCTTGTCTAGGTTCCCTTTTCTAGGCTAGACTGCAAGTTCCAAAATTTATATCAAGCATTTCTAACACTCTTCCCATCATGTTCATCAGTTGTTCCAGTTCGGACATACTTCGGGATAATCAAAAAATCAGATAAGTTCCCTATTTCTCTCATTTGTTTACATTGTTGTATATATTTATTGTGAATTTGAAATCAGATTTAATATTCATATTTAATTAAATCACTGTGGTGTTAAATAAAATCACGCACTTGAGGATTACAACTTACCCATGAAGTAATTAGACTTACAACACCTAGAAATGAGGTCTTTCTCACCCCAAGTATGACATGGTACTCATAATAGTCATTTCCTCACATAGAAAACTTTAGAAAAGGGACTTTATAAGTCTTTTCCTAGGTGCAATAGAAGAAAACCATTGGTGCTTGGTTTAAGTATTTTCTTGAAGTGATAGGGATATTACAAACTGAACAAGACTCGATCAGGAGAGAAAGTATGATAAGGGTTAAGAACATGTTTTTTTTTTATATTTTAGGTATATTTAGTTTCTACTAAATAATATGAGTGTTATGGGATAAATTCAATAGTTGTTGTGATATATGATTGTTTTAAAATATCTAAGCCATAAGTTCAAAATTAAAATACAACAACATATCCATTTCAATGCATACATGATATAACCAACTTTTACTTTAATTTTTTCCTTTCAAAAGGTAATTAACCACAATTATTCAAAAGACATTACATCTCATTATTATGGAAATAATACACTTATTACAGACATAGTACATCTTTAAAGTAAAAAATATCTTTGTTTATTCATATTTTCCTTGTTGTCAGCAACCTATAAAAATCATGTGATCATGGTTAAGAAACAACTACTAGCATGGAAATCTCATATAAAGTAACACAATTAAAGATTACTAATTTTCTGTTTACACTGAATTAAAAAACTTTACACATACAAGAGAGGTAAGAGACACATTTTTAATTTCATTTCATTTTCAAAACTAGAGAAATGAGAGAGAAATCACACCATTTTTCCATGATAAATTTTCTAAAAACAAACAACCAAATGGATTTCCATACAATCATATGTTAGTGTATATGATTTTTCTAATATTTATTTGACTTGATAAGGGTCCCATGATAGTGTTTCTCATTTGGCTACAAGTTTGTGAAAATGTCCAAATTAGCCCAAGGGCTATCAAACTACGTTTAAAATTTGATTTCTACTAGATAAACGCACCATGTGACAAATACTATACACTCTCCTATATACAAGGAAACCCTTAGAGTTGAAGGAACTTAAATTTGGTGAATAGGGTTGGAACGATGGCCACCTCTCTGGAGATACCAATTGTAATTGCGCTAGATTGACCTTAACGTCCAACGACTAGAGGCCTACAAAACTCACTTGTAAAAATAGCTTGAAAATTGATTTTCTCACAACTAAGGATTTATAGTGATTGTCACAGATAAATAATAGGTGTATGTAGAGGATGAATTCCATTTCCCCACATAGGGCCTAAACTGAAAGATAAAACTAAACCGAACTTTTAACTTTCAATAGTTTTCCAAAGCTGTGAAAAGGTCAACAGGGATCCTAGAGGGGTGATAAAAAAATAACAAAACAAACATTCAAATTCATTCTAAGGTTCGTTATAAAACTCCACGTTATAGGGAACATAGTAAAAAATTTACTTTCCCATTTCAAGGTTCATAGAGGTGTTTTGCGCATCACAGAAAATTGTCTTTTATTAACTTTTGGCAAGGGCAACAAGTGGTAGGTTTAAACTAGAAAACAAGCTCAACTCATCATTCAAGTGGTTTCCATTATCCAATTTTTTTAAAGCTATCTGAACATCAAAGGAGGTAAATCAAGAATTAGGTTTACACTCAAAAAACATTTCTTTAGTTACGCAAAAAAGAGGAAATTTCACTATTTTTTGCTACAATTCATTTTAATTACCTAAAAGCATATTCTTCCTTTTCTTTTATTTTTGATATCATTGTAAAGGGAAAAACTAAAAATATGAAAATCATGCAATATAGAGATGAGAAAACCATATCTGATAGTGAATGAAGCAAGGTAAATGTGGCTCTGGGTGGTTTACATGATCCCCAATCAGTCTCTGGATCATTTTAACCTCACCTCACCTAAAAATTTGTGTATTACATTCCAACTCACCATTTTATAATTATTTGATGGATTTATGAATCGAGCTAAGACTGGGCTCATCACATTACTGAGTTGAAAATGGTCTCTAGGTGAGCTTCATTTCCAACTCATGGGACCGAGTTCTAAGTGTCACGTGTGGCCATATTATCATTTTCATATCAAGATCGATCTAGGTGATCTCATGACTGAGCTCAGCAATGGCATCAATTCACCAAGCAAGCCACATCAGTCCAATTTTGAAGGAGATCGGTAGTCAAACCAATTACCAACGTCAATGCTAACCCATCACACAGTGGAAGTTACAACTCAACTACCAATCATACATTATACCATGTCACATGGTAGAGCAACCAACCAATGGAAAAACACAAATATCCAAAGGTCGTCCTTTGACCACATTTCTTTCATGTATTTTTTCAAATAGTTTTTATGCTTCCACATTTGGCACTAAATAAAATAATCCAACAATGGCAATGAAGCTCAATCTCACAGAACTATGAAATGCATCTAGTAGGAGGAGGTTCTTCTACATGCTATGGAGTTAGGGTTTACACTTTTCAATGCATTTTCTTGAAGTTTTAGGGCCTTTTCAACAAACCCATTTTGTACATACATTATAATCATGGAAATTCATGAGGCCACATTTCTTCAGTAATTTTATTAAATAGCTTGCAGGATTCCAAATTCACATACATAACTAACAAAACACATACAACTCCAACATCTAGAAAATAAATCCTCTCCAAATGATTTTGTGGATTACCTTACCATGTTTAAAACTCCACGTGAAGGTTGAGAGTATGTTGGCTAAGGTTTTGAAGTCTAACTTCACCTATCATTGCATTTTTGTGGAGGTTTCTAATGAATTTTTCAAAAAAAAACTTTTGTGTGCAGCTTGTAACATTGTTTTTCATGAGAAGACGTCTCTTTGAGACATCTTGTCAAATAGTTTATGTGCCAAGTATTTGCTCCCATATTTTTCTTCCACGTCTACCAGATAATTTACACCTTTAACACCTGAAAAACTTCCTCTAACCTAAGCATTTTATTTTTGTGCATACCTTGATCCAATGTTCTTATTAAAGTGAAGTATGGGGAAACACTAGAAAATAATGACAGATTGGATTGGGATCATGTTTGTCACATATGGTGGAGGAAGGTGGTTTCCTTGTGAGGGTGCTAATGTGCCTTGTCAGGGATACCATATTTGGTTCCTTTTATTCCATGCTATGCAGACATATCTGATAGTACCTGCAACATCTAACATGAGTCCAATCTCTTACATACACGCCAAGCCTTCTCACCCCCATACCTCTACCCTCTTCTAATAAACACCAACATTTTTTGCATTTCCTCTCCTCTACCTTTTACTAATTTTTCTATAACTCATTCTTATTATAAGAATGATTTAGATTTTAATTTCAATATTTATTATATTTTATTTTTAAATTATCTCATTTCATATTTTTTTAAAAATAATTTTATTTAATCATTTTTTCATTCAATTTGCTTGTTTTCCTTTGATATCTTTAAAATTCACTTACTATAAATTTTATTTAAAATTTAGTATTATTGTTTTACGCATTAAATTCTATAGTTATCATCTTGAAATTTGGCTGACAACATCATCTGGGGTTTAAACCTATGTCAAGTGAGACACTAACATAAACCTTCAACAACTTGATGATGCAACTATGAGGGGGTCGAGTTTCTTCCATGGAACATGATAACTTGGTTAACATAGACATGTCATTCTATGATGGAATTTGATCCTGAGTAAAATGTATAATTTTCAACCATTAAAAAATTGATGGTCTTTGGACAATATCTTTGACTTGATAGGATATGATGGAGTGAGACGCACACGTAGTAGGGAATTACACAGTTTATAGAGTATTATTACAATTTGGGAATCCAACTCATGTGGTGAGCCCACCTCTCCCATATTTAGGGTTCTTTTTAGGGAAAAATATTTTTTTTATTAATGATAAAAGGTTTTTTGACTAGGACCCTACCCAGGTACAAAGAAGCGAGAGCCAAAACACAACAAAAAAGTGTAGAGAAAGCTAAAACCAGGCCAAAACAAGATCTCAACGAAACTACAAAAAAAACACAACACAACCTCATCCAAACCATGACAAAATAACAAATAGATCCCAAAAAAATCATAGCGAAGAAGAATCGCCAACGGGAATTATTTCATGACCTTCAGGAAGGCCTTCTTGATTTATTTCCAAGTTGTTTTTTATGTCCTTTATGTTATTAACTTTCTTGGTTTTTTCTTTTCCCTTGGTATCCTATAGCTCGTGGATTATGAGAGTGAGGAGATCTATGTTGAGGATGGAAAAAATATCAAACTGTTTACCCCCTGATGCTTTTTTTATCTTTTTCAATTGTAGATACCCTGTTACTAATCTCATCCAATAGGTTGTCATCCTTTTTGCCATTGTCAACAATAATCTTGCAACTTATGATTTTATCTTTACTCTCTTTTTGAATCCAATTGATCATGTCATTGTGTAACTCCACTTCATTCCTTAAATTCACTGCAGAAGATTTAGGAGGTTCCACATTCTTATTACCAATAACAAGAAGACTCAAAACCGCCTCTCCTTCATCATGGGGGGGTGGAGAAGAGGTGAAGTCACTTCCAAAATTGCCCCTGGAATTTTTTCTATGAAGGGTACAATTTTAGGCAGGGGCAATAGATCTCTTAGAGGAAGAGGAAACATAAGGTAGAGGGGGGATATGACCAAAGGAGGAAGGGAACACAATCTCAGTGTTGGGAGCTTTGGGGGTAAGAATAAGTTGAGAATGGAGGATAATGTGGTCCAGATACTTGTAAATCATAAGAAAAACCATGTGATGAAGAGGTTGGACTCTCTTACTCCAATTTAAAAGGTTGATAGAGTGTTCCACGAAATGAAAAATGAAAAAAGGGAAACTAACAATAACACCTCCACAGAAATGGTTCAGGAACACAAGGTGAAAATAAAGAGTTACCTTGAATCAACCATCAATGGTGATGAACTTCATTAGTAGTATGCTCACTCTTTCGAAGGGGGTAAGGCAAATAATCTCTCAGAAAACCACTCTTTGCATGAATCAACCTTTCCCTAGGATCCAAGAATTTACTTTCTTCTACCCCATGGTCATACTTGTTCTTATAAAATTTAGTCCCTTTCATATGGAGACCAGTGATAATGACTATAAGTTCCTCTATTATTTCAAATTTTCTTTCCTTATATCTAACTTTTCCATCATTCTAATTTTTAACAAAATCTTGGGAGAGGTGTAAATCATGCTTGTGAACCCGCTTAATAAAGTTGTTAAAACCTCCTTTACTCAATATCTCCCACAAATTGGCACCATGCTTCTAATCCTCATTGTTCATCGGTTCAAATCTAAAAATTTTGCTGCCCATACTACCAAATGAACTCACAAAAACCCTATGATTCTTTCCCCCATTGAATATCAATTGGAAATTAGTGCCCTTGGAGGTGGAGTCTAAGGCCTTTAAAAAGGAGATCTTACTCACAATCTTGCATATGTGTGGAATATTACAAACCAGCGAGTCATTATGTTGGATGCTCATTAATAATTATGCTTAGGACATTTGGAGGAAGTGGTTCCCTTTGGAACCACACTTTATAATCTCTAGCTAACACACCAATATTAGCCATGATATCAACAAACTTATTATTTTCCCTATACGTGTGAATAAAGGAACACTTAGGGAAGGATTTAAACAATTGAATGGCCTCATCATTGATGATTTTAATAGTCCAGTTGGCTTGAGAGCTACCTTTAAGACAATTGATAACATTCATGGAATCACCTTCAGTAATTAAATTTTGAATATTAAGAGAGTTGGTGAGTCTAATCCTCCATAGGGGAAGCCAAAGCCTCCAAGTAATGGTTAGATTTCACCCCCATAGGCCCAACATACATAACATTAATATGACCATTATCCTTGTGAATGTAACCACCCCCACTCCAGATTTACCTAAGTTCCCCTAGGATGCTTCGTCAAATTTGAGCTTAAAACACCCCGGGGAGGGGAATTCCAAGTTATTTGAGTTCTTTCCATGCATCTTTGGGAATAATGTTGATGAAAAATGGGACTTTCCATTTTTCATAAAAAAATTATCTTGATCTGCATTTTTAAGGAGCTTTTTCTATGGTTTGAAGCTAAGAATGTTGTCTTACGTCTTCAAATAGTTGATTGAAAATTATGGTCATAGAAGGCTTCTTGTCTTTGAAATTGCCAGCATTACAAAATTTCTATATACTTCAGAGAATGTGAGGGAAGGAG
Organism: Taxus chinensis; assembly: GCA_019776745.2. Taxonomy (NCBI): domain Eukaryota; kingdom Viridiplantae; phylum Streptophyta; class Pinopsida; order Cupressales; family Taxaceae; genus Taxus; species Taxus chinensis. Next base: position 467,855,758 of record CM034152.1, read on the forward strand.
ATTAACTAGATTTTTTTAATGACTGAATGTTTGAAGGGAGGTATCCATTACTCCCAAGCATAGATAAGAGATTCAGGAAAGATCCAATTGACCCCCATGATATAAAAGAAGGCTTTCTAAACAGATGAGGCAAACGAGTAGTGGAGAAAGATATGGTTAATTGTTTCTTCAAAGTTCTTACAAAGAATACACTTGCTAGGAAAGAATTTCCCCCTTTTAACCCAATCATCAATAGTTAGGAATTTATTTTGGATGACGAACGAAAGGAAAAAATTGATCTTAGGATTTCATTCTTTCATCCAAATCATTATCCACTCAAAGGCTGAAGGCTGAGCAGAAGAGAGGAAAAAATAACCTGTCCCTAATAGAATAGGAGCCATCAAAAGAGATTTCCCAAATGAGCTTATATTGAAACTCTGAATGTCCCAAGTATTAAGATCCCGAAGCTTTATGATTTTGTCAGATGTATAGGGAGAGGACTCAATTATCGGAAGTTAAACCCAACTTTTCTCAGATCTTGAATTCATAATATGGTCACTAACTTTCAGACCAATCTACCTTTTATATGGAGCAATAATTTGATTCCAAACCTCATTGTTTTTAAGCGGAGAAGAGGACATCCATTTTTCGTCCCAAAAGGAAATATTTCTTATATTTTCTAGCTTTCACTTGTTTCCTTTAACTACAAGGGTTTGGAATTTAGTCAAGGAATTCCAAAAACAAGAACCACTTGGGATATCCTCTTTGTTAAGCCAATCAATATCATTGGAGTTCTCAAGATATTTATCTTTTGACTAATGTAGTCTATGGAAGGTCTTCTTTGATAAGTCTCCAACCCATTTTAGATATCATTGCTTTGTTCATCCATTTTATGTTTTTAATCCCAAGACCCCCATAAGCCTTAGGAACCTAAAATTTTCCCCATGCCACAAGAGGAATTATGCCTTTTTCCTCAACCCTTGTTCAAAGAAAGATTTTCTGAATTTTTTCAATGACTTCACACAGTATCCTGAAAAGAGACATCAAGTATATTGGAATATTTTTAAGAGTACTCTTAATGAGAATACACTTATCGGCTTGAGACAAAATTGCACCTTTCCAACTAGCCAATTTTCTTTAGAATTTGTTACACCTCAAATTTTACCTACCTTTTTTTTAATTTTGATTGCTCATTCAAGTGTTCTCCTTTGTTCATTCTTATATTAAATACCACTTTGTTTAAATTAAACCTTTAGTTTGATTATCATTTCAGTTTTAAAGTGGCTTCAAAACATTTTCATGTCAGCATTAATATGATTAGGTGTCCACATTGACAAAATATAATACCTTGGGCACTTTACAGATTGATGACCACAGTTTATTGAGATGACAATTGAATTTCATCTTACATTAACCATTTCAAATTCCAAGCTCACTTTTTGGTATATATATTCTTTCTGTGGTGGCAGTAAATAATTTTGGTAAGTGTCACTTTCTTTGATTTGCACTAATTTTTTTATTATGTGACATTCAACCTAGTTGGTTCAGTGATATTTTGTTGGGATAATAGTCATGATTTCATATTGTGGCATTATGGTGGTGTTTTGAGATTCTAGAGGATAGGATATTTTTTTCATGGTGTTTGTCATATCCTGCCACTTCGTTTGAGTGTGGGTTATTGGACCAAGTTGATGCTTAAGTCCCTCAATTGATAATGCTAATGGTATTTAGGGTATTAATATTGAATCATAGTTGACATGTCTTGAACCTAATTGTTTTATTTTGTGAAAAATTTCACATGGCATAGTTTGGTGGTTTATGTTGATTTCATTATTTGATTTGGGAAAATGCCAAGTCACATCCTTGATAGTGGAGCAGGAAATTAGCTTACTTTGGGCATTAATTATTGGTTGGTGCAAGTTTTTATGGCACTTGACTCAAGGTACCTCGAGCATTGAATGCTCGACCTCGAGCCCATCCTTTTAACATCACTTCTAGCTTAGTCAATCATTTGATTTTTCCATTTCTACGATGAAGCCCTACTAAAATTTTTCTGGAACTATTTCATCCTCCATTCTTGGCTTCGAAGTGCATTGGGAATCTCAGCTTTAGTATTCAATCTATCTTACAAGGTATGTTTAGCCCTAGCTCATTGTCGATGCTCAATTTTCATGCATTCAGGCTCATTTTATAAACTAGTTTGAGACTATGATTATTGTATATCATGGCTGAATGTATTTTTGAGGTTCTTTATTCTATTTATGAATTGGATTTGAGCATTTTTGGGATTGTGTGAAGTTGTGGCTCTACCTTGGTCTGACTGTTATTCTTTCATTTCTAGAGTTAAAAGGTGGTTTGGTGATATGTTGAGTTTGAATGAAGGAAAATAGGTTTGAGTGTAATGGGCTTTGTGGAAATAATTTTATTTTGTTTCTCATATTTATCATACTCAAGAATTTTGAAAATGGATATGGTTTCAAGTTATCGGTTTGAGTATTTTTCATTGAATAGAAGCTTGAGGTTGGAATTATATGAAGCTTGTCTCTGTTTTTGAAGCTGGGTGTATGAAATAATATTGCAGGCTTTAAGTTTGAAAGATTGCATTCAGGATTAAAACCCTAGTGGGTAATGAAATAATGATCTGTTTCGTTCTTTTCTTTATAAAAATTACAGAAATTCAGTTTATAGATAAATGTCACAGTTATGTATGTTACCCATTTGGTATACTTTACCATGAAACATTTTTTTATTAAGATCTTGTTTACTGTGAACAAAAAAATGTTTATCAAGAGACTCTGTCAAATTTAACAATTCTTTGGGTCTTCATGAAGTTCAAACTGTTGGGTATTATTAATTTTGGTTAAATGATACAAACATATCTTTGTTTAAGTTGAATATTATTGAGTATTGCTTATTTAGAGTTTAAGATGCAAACATATTTCTGTTTCAGTTGAATACTGTAAAAATTGGTAATAGTTTTCAAAAGCATTGGTATTCAAATCAATATTGAAACAAATTGTTGGATGATATTGTTAAAAGAAATCTGTTCTATATATTTACATCTTATTGACTATACAAATTTCAATTCGAGTATTGATGAATTTTCATTGTGTTCTATGGAATATTCATATAGTAGGATCATTGTGATTTCTCAGTTGTGATGATTTGATTGTAATAGATATAAGGATCTATAAAAACATGTTTGTATAAACACCTGTTTTGAGATGTGGCCTATGATATAAGATCTATTTGAAAGTTATAATGGACTTATCCTTTGAATTTTGGTCTTTGATTATCATAATGATAACTGTGAAAAGATGCCTAGGTATATATAGAGTGGATGGGGAACTCCCTGGGGTTCTCGGTCCAATGCGGGTTGGCATGATAATAATAAATTTTTACCACATAGAGATTCTCCTCATGGTGGAATAAGAGGTTCTAACTCATTCTGGGGCCATGGAACAACTGTCTGCTGAAGTGGTCCTACTCATGTCTCAATCCACTTCGATTTTAGATAACCCATCCTTCAAGAAGTCCTGCAATTAATTGAATACTCAAATACTCAGCCTTCTCACAACTTATCAAAATTAAATTCCCTACATACTCTGCATCACTAGTCACATTCTGATCATGCCCATTTTGTTTCTCAAAGGTCATTCTAATCTAATCCTCCTTTACATAATGTATAAAGCAATCCTCCATTGCATACCTTAGGAAACTCTGTAGAAGGACCCCGTCATTATCCTAAACATGTTAGGTCATCTTCGACCATACTGATGGACTTATAACCTGTCAAACGTTTGAAATTGGAAGTGGATGGCGAATCTAGTGCTATAACACATACATTAATGAATTTGGAATCATATAAGTACACAAAGTTCAGGGTAACTTTTGGCACCACTGTTCTTGATTTGGTTGGAGATGATTAGTTTATGATACTTGGCATTGATTTTGAACTTGATATTTTGAGATAGTTGTTATTTAGACTTGGTGGCATTATGACTTAGTCATATTTTGATTCAGATATACATATGTTATTATATTTTGATGTGAATGTTTTAATCTATGTGATTACTTATATAGTTGTTTTAGAAAAGATTAAAAATCTATAATTAATGTTGATTATTATGGTTTAAATTTTTTTAATGCAAATGATATGGTTATGTGGGTGATTTTGGATTAACATTTTACTTGAATATTAGTGGGTCCCCCACCTTCATATATTTTTTTCTCATTAATATATGTCTAAATAAATTTATGATATGATTTTTGAAATCATCTATAGTAAATTTTAATCAAGTATTTTAATCGATTGAGCTTTATTATCAATTAAATAGCCTCCTCTTCTATAGTGTCATTATTTTTATCAAGAGGTCAGTTATAACTGTCTTATGGGAGAATAACATAAAAGAAGATGAAGGGCTCATTTACATGGGAGGAACACAGAGGTAATTTGCATATGAGTTAAGTGCATTTCATTCTATATTTTTTGTGAAAATTTTTGAATGAAGCTTTGATTAAAGGATCTTGATGACCTAAAATTTGAGGATCTAAGTGTAAACATTGATACATCAGGTATATCTAGTTATTATTATTATTATTTTGATTATCTGAAGGTTGATTTTTTGTGTCTAATTTTTAAGGTGATCTCAATCTACATATCTAGGGGCTTATGAAAGATTTTTACATGGATATCTAAGCATTTTGGGTTTATATTTATATCATTTGGGTATTTTATTTTTTAGATCTTGATCAGAGTTGATTTTAGTGATTCTGTACTTCTCATTTGTAAATCAGTTTCTCATTTTAATATAAAAACTATGTTGGTCTCTTATGACTTATATTACGATGTACATGGTGTATATTTTGTCGGTATTTTACTTGCATTTTTTTTATAACTCAGATATATGAAATGAAATATTATATTTGATTAAAGTTTCATTTTTTACATTGTATGGAATATGGAGCAAAAAGGTTAATCTATAATTGAGATTTACAAGGATTTATTTCAGATTATATACAAGCACTAATTTATGCAACTGAATATAATAGATGTATGAAATATGTTTCCAGTTTTCTTTCTTCCCTCCAAAAGATTATCTAGTTCATAGATATCACTCTTTCAGATAGGGTTGATCACATGCAGATTGTAGGTTTTGTTCCTTTGTTGTTTTGGTCTTTCTTGTTTGCTTGTTTGTTCTTTGCTTCTCTGTTTGTATAATATTTCTCTTTCTAATTAAATCAAAGGATTTTCCCATAATATTAGGTTGATTTGTCTATAAATGACTTAATATATAAACCACCCTTCACTTAGAGTATCATCTAAGGCTTCCTATACGATTAAATCTGGTTTGATTTTGTCTTAACCTTTTACGATGTGTAAAAGGGTTGATTAGTTGGTTAATTTTTTGTTGACAACAAAATCTTTCCAGCAAAGAGTTCCAAACTTCAATAGGAATATTACCTATGAATATTAGCATACCAAGATAAGAATAAGGAAGTTACTGGGCATAACAGCCCGAGATTTTGGAGATCTTATTCTATCTGTGACCAGGAGTATTGAAAAAATACACTGAGCTCTTCTAAAAATTTACCAGCTACCCCAAGACATCTTTGTAATGATTAAGAATATATTTTAGTCTTTTTTCTTCCACCACTGAGGCCATCTTAATAAAGATTGTATCATTAGAAAATTTTTGATTAGAAACATTGATCTCATTAGAGGATGGTTTAAAACCTTTTAGGAGTTGAGAGGAGACAACATTATCAACCTTTATACTCATACTCTTAGCCATCTAGATGAAAATAAGAGGTGAGAGAGGGTCCCCTTTCCTGAATCCCCAACTTATTTTAAAGAAACATGTTGGGGAGCCATTTATAAGTACTGAGAACATCGGGGAAGAGATACAATCCCTAATAATTTTATTGAAGTGGGATACAAAATAAAACTTCTCGAGAACTTTGTCAAGAAATCTCCATGAGACTCTATCAAAATTTGTACTCATATCTAGCTTAATGATCATACCTTATTTTTTATCTTTATCTATGGAGTGGATAACTTCATGAACCAGGATTATGCCATCTTGAATAATTATTCCCTTAATAAATCCCCCTTGCTGGTGTGAGATGAGATATGGAAGGAGGGGTTGCAATCTTGAAGCAATAGTTTTTGTGAGAATTTTTTATAACACATTAGAGAGACTCATTAGTATAAAATATTTGAAGTCTTTAGGTCCTTTCTTTTTGGGCACTTGGACAATAAAGGTGTTCTTAATTTCCTTAAGAAGACTTCCCATATTGATAAATTCATTAGTAGCTCTGAGAAGATCATCTTTTCATATTTCTCAGTATTTCTGAACAAAACTAGTTGGAAATCGGTCTAGACCTGGGGATTTATCTCCTTCCATAGAAAAATTATATTTTAAAGTTCCTCCATTATAGCCTTTTCCGTGAGCTATTTAAATTTTTCCTAACCCACCAAATTGGGGGAAATATCCTCAATAAATCTAGTGTAATTTTCCTCATCCTCTTATAAGGATTCCCCATTAAGGAGACCCTTATAAAAAGATACAACCTCCTTGTTAATGATATCCATGCTATTGTTGGTATTTTCATCCTTAGTAGTGATCTCTGAGATGTTAGGAACGAGTAATTAAACAGTATATAACCATGTAAGAACATTAAATTAAATAAAATTCACAACACATTTGAGCATAAAAATATATTACACAATGAACGTGGATATAACGTGGAAAAACCATGGTCAAAGAGAAATTTTCCATTAATTGAGAAACATAGTACAGTCTAGTAAATATCCTTCCCTCACTTCTCTCCCGAATCAAACCCACCCAATGTTAATTAACCAATATGACCCATGATCATATTTATTTTACCCCATGAGTCATGAACCATATTAAGTGACGGGTGTATTTAATAGCACCCCAATTTAATATATATATATATAAATTAATTAATAATCAATTAAACATAAAAAAAACTAATTTTATATTAAATAATTAAAAATATAACTATTATTAATTATTTAATTATAAAATAAGGTTTATAAGAACTTAATATTACATTCTAACACTCCCACTTAATATTAAGTATGGAACATATGCTAACATTACTTGTTTATACAATAAGATTTACAAATCCATAAACCATAGTGAAGGTTTAGGCTAGCACATCACATTTGAAGGATTTATACACCTTCATCATGCTCAAATTAAATTTTGGTACAAAAGTATTTGGAATCCAAAAATCAGTAGTGAATTATTTAGGCTAAGCATGATTTGTGAGACTACATCTCATAGTTTCTCATGAAAAAATCTCAACCAACATCTTTAGGAGCCTTTTATAACACGAGGACCTCCTTTACAAATAGATGCAACAACTAGATTATACACCATAAAATTATAGTGATAAGTTAACAAATATCATAAGGATATTTTTACAATGCTTTATAATGGGAGTGGAATTATAGAGGAGAATGAGATATCAACTAGCCGGCCATTAGGATGTGACATTGCCATGAACACTCCCCCTCAATGTCAACTCTGAAAGGCCAAGAATTACACAAAACTTACATAATTTTACAACACACAATGGCTTCATAAACATATATGTAACTTGATATTCAGTCAAGAAGTACTAGAGATCTATATCACCATAAAGATCCTTCTTTCAGATAAAGTGAATATGAATCTCTATATTATTTGTTATCTGATGTTGAACTGGATTCCTAGCAAGAGTAATGAAACTCTATCTATCACTTGGAAGAGGAGTAATTCCTTTCACTTCCATGTTCTTCCAACAACCACTTTACCCACATGGCTTCTTTCGTTACTTCCATTGCACTTCTATAATCCGCCGTAGTAGAAGAAATGAAGATTGTTGGTTGTTTGTTATTGTTCGAAGTAATGGAACATGTACTAGAAAACTTGAACACATATCCAGTATATTTTATATCTAACACAACATCAACATAGTTAAAGTCATAATGTCCATATAGACATCATAATAAGCATATAGATATTTATTGATTGCACTTTTAACCATCTATAAAACTTGAATTGATAGGTTAAACACAATTTGTATAACAAGTTAAATAACAATATGCTTACTAACTAACCATGTTATATTATCAATATGTTGAGTAATTTCAACATATTAATCTTGAAAAATATATAGTAGATGCAATCAGTATTGGACGTCTCCAATACAAACACAAAGGTGTCCCCAAGTTTCATTCAATATGCATACAATATTTTTAGTAATCACATTTAGAATTTTTAGAAATTCTTTATCAACAACATATATTTCTTCATTATCTATTCTAAGCCTTTAAAAATGTGATAAGACTAATAGATAACATATTTGAAAAGATAACAAAATCATGCAAGAATAATCATAGCATACACTGAATCATCTAGGAAAAGATCCTCTAACTATAGACACCTTTCATTGATTTATGTGTAGTTTTTCTTTGAAAATGATTGGGGAAGGGTTTTTGGTGATAACTTATCACGTAAGCACCCTTCACACATTTCATGAGAGATGATGGTAGAAATGAAACTAGGTTATGTCAAGACATGTTATACATGCTCCTAAAATTAACATGACCTAGTCTTTCATGTTGCAATAGAACATCACTTATATTATGAGTAAACAAACCATAAGAAGTAAAATTATTAAACACATATAATCCATTCTTTTGTATGCTTTCAGCTATAGTGATATTAAGTTCCTTTTTAATAAACCATTTTATCTTTCAATGGTATTACACTATAGTTAATGAGTTAATTGTGAATGAAAATAAATTCTTTTTCAATAAAACACATTAAAAAATTACTTTTCACTAGTAGTGACATATGTAGTTTATAGAGTTACTACATTAGATCTATGATTATTCTCTTCATTCTTGTTTTTATTTTGATTTGGTTTATTCCATTTTTATTTTTGAAATTTGTTTTATTTTTTACTCTATAGTCTTGTTTTTTGTGACCAAATTTACCACAGTTATAACATTTACCATCAACCATTGACATTTTTCACAAGAACACAAAGGAGAGGTTTTGTCCACATATGATACTGAACATAGATCAAGGAGAGGGGGTCTAGGGGTGGAAGGCCCTAGTGGGGTTGAGGGGAAGCACCCCTCATGGGGTCTAGGGGTAGTGCCCCTCGATGCCAAGAATAATTTGTAATATACTGCTCCTTTGAAATTGGCCAAAATCAATTCTTTGTGAGAAAAAAACATCATTATTATGAAAATTTGTATGATCAACTTTTCAATAATAAATTGGGTTTATATCTTAAAAAAATTGGAAGCATAGCTCCATGTTAGGTTGAGATGAGAGTCGTGTTCTTATATTATTATATTTAACTTTCCATAAAATCAATGTCATATTTCCACACAACTCGCCATATATTTCTAACCAATACGGTGAGTTACCACCGATTCAACCGGCTAGCGGGGAGAGACCTTATTCTCACATGGAACAAGGCCTCAATGTGGTAGGATTTTCTAACAAAACACAACTCAAAATGTGGCCACAACCACATAGGAGTCTAAATATCTGTGGGATTTTAAAGTCATACACTACCCCCTGCACTCCAAATGTGGGACTAAATTCCCTTCCTTACCAAAATAAAAAAATAAAAAAGGCAACGTTGTTAAGCTACAGCCATGCGAAAAAGGGTTTTGTTGGCATAGAGGAGACATTGGGGCCACGTGGGGGCCACCAGAGGTGACAGTTGGCAGTGAGCACAAATCATGGGTCCTTCACATGAGGTCCTATAGCATTCAACTAGGTGGGGAGTTTTCTATTAGTTTGGGTTCAAATGTGATGATCGTGATTTGCTCAAAAAATTACCAACTATGAAAGGTATGGTCATGAGAAAAACCTACAACACCGTGGCAATGCTAGGTTAGCCTCCTTAAAAAAATGATACTTAAAATTTATTTATTAAAATCAAGACTAAGAGGAGGAAAATCCCCAATTTTTCAAATTACTTTTTCATGAAATTTTACTCAATGACAGGTGTCATTCTATCAAATTAAAGCAGAGATGGGCATCATCTAGTTTTCAAAGCTATGGGATAATAAGGAATTTGTTAATTTTTCCCTTAACATTATGGTATTACATGTCATTCAAATACAAAACTAACACATACATGATTGAAAAACAATCATATCGATGGCCATTATGGGTTTTGACCTCCAAAGAGAGTACAAAACCATTAAAAAAACCATAAAATTTGAAATACACCCTTGGTGCCTACGTGAGACACTTGAACAAATTTTATTTTATTCACATCCTTGCCATAAAAATTGACTGACTACCCACCAACAAAAATTCTTGTGATTTAAGTTCTTTAAATTATTCTTCAATGCCAGTGACGAGAAGATTATTACACCAGAAAATAGGAAAATTCAAAACTCTATTTTTGTGGAGGGTTTTCTCTCTCTAGGAGACCTTGTGTATAATTTGATTTTACCTCACAATTTTTATTTCTGTCACGTGCCTTAAAGAACTATATAAATTAAATAAATAATTTCAATCTTATTTACCCATACCTGTAATTGTTGAGTGTTGGGAGAAGTTTTTTTTGTTAGGAACTGAACTGTAGAATAGTGCTATGATTCAATAACAAACTAAATCATGTAAATGCAAAAGTAGATAATTCCCCAAAATTTACAGCAATGGAAGCATATACTAGAAAATACAAATCAAAACAAAGTACACACATAACACAACATGTACCATGGTTCACCCAATGTGGGCTACGTCCACCAAAGATAGAGATATCAATATACTATAATGAACAAGAGTACAAACCAAATCTTTCATACAAGAGTAAAATGCATCTCTCCAAGAGTATCTCCTCCTCCATATCTCTAGACAGATCTACATGAGTGCACTAAAACCATGCCTCTAAACCACCACCAGATCTCACATAACTAGGAACTACTGCATCTCTAAACTGTGCAACCAAGCTCTCCTGTGAATCTACAAACATGACCTCTCAAATGGGTCTACCAATGTGTAACCATAATTGTGCACCAAGAAGTAATTCTCTCTTCCATCACTGCATCAAACTGTGTAAACAAAAAGAACCTCTACAATATATGGATATTATGACATACCACAAGTTATCCAATGAGTTATAATACTAGATCTCTATGGACCAACAATACAACATGATCTCATGGATCTACAATACAAGATCTCACAACAATGTGTGGATCTACAGGAAGAAACCCTATGTTCTTTGCATACTATGCAAACCATTACATTGAGACAAAATGATACAAAGGAAATACAGTAGAAGACATTACCCTCTTCTCACCATTCATATGCACCTACCATTTCCTTTTGTCCAGCTTCTCTTCATGGAAGCTTTGTCTTCATGCAACCTTTTTTTCTCTTTATTCTTCATCATCATCTCAACCAATGAGAATCAATATTCTTACTCAAATCACTTTCTAACCGTAGTTTTCTAGCTTATATAAACATATACAAACTTAGGGCATCTTAGCTATGAATTTACAACCTTTAGATCACCTTCAAAGAAAAGTTTTAGATTTAATCCATGGCCAAAATAGAAAATTGAATTACACAGGTCGACTGATGCCGGTTACCCGACTGATGTCGGTTCCTCCCAGGTGACCGATGCTGATAACCCAACCAACGTCGGTCTTTGTGTAAACCAGCAACCTATAAAGCATGTTATTTGTGAAGTAATTTAGCTCCATAACTCAACATTTTTTCACCAACCAAAAATATTTTTCACACAAGGGTATTTGAAATTTGAGAGGCGTATTATAGAAAAGTGAAATATTTTAACGGTGCTTATTTAAATACCCAATGGGTTATAACCACCCATTAACTACCTGGTCTATTACCATGTTAGGACTGAGTAATTAAACATTATATAACCATGAAAGAACATTAAATTAAATAAAATTCACAACACATTAGAGCATAAAATAGATTACACAATGAATATGGATATAATGTGGAAAAACCCCCGAGGGGTAAAAAACCAGGGTCAAAGAGAAATTTTCCATTAATTGAGAAAAAAGTCTAGTAAATCTCCTTCCCTCACTTCTCTCCAAATCAAATCCACCCAATTTGAATAAACCAATATGACCCACAATCATATTTATTTGACCCCATAGGTCATAAACCATATTAAGTGACAAGGTGTTTTTAATAACACCTCGATTTAATATATACTAATTAATTAATAATCAATTAAACATAAAAAAACTAAGTTTATATTAAATAATTAAGAATATAACTATTATTAATTATTTAATTATAAAATAAGGTTTATATGCACTTAATAGTACGTTCTAATACGAGATTATACTGTGACTTCGATGATGAAGAGTAGTCATATGGAAAAAAAATTGTTGCATTCTCCTTCCTTCAGCCAAAGGGTTCTAGATTTTTGTCTCCAAAAAGTCTCTTCATGAGATTTGATAGTATGAAATTCAACTAGAAGTTATTTTTCTAAGTAATAGTCATTCACATCCATACCTTTCTCCATTATTATTTTCTCAATATTGGTAAAGTCCTCTTTGATATTTTTCTTTTTTTCAAATATATTACCAAAAACCTCTTTGTTCCATTTTCTGATATTCTTATTGAGATTTTTAAACTTTTGAACCATCACAAACATAGTTGAACCTATATTCTGGATATTCCACCATTCCTTAATTCTATCATATATATCTAGGTGTGTCATCCACATTTTTTCAAATCTGAATGAAGTATGACTTTTCTCTTCACTTTTAAGCATATTAAGAACGATAGGATTGTGATCCAAACTGATCTTAGGAAGGGAAGAGAGCCTGAATTCTTGAGAGAGAATCTGTTCAGTAGAAATTAAATATCTATCTAGCCTTACCTAGATCAAATCCTCCCCCATATGCCTATTACTCCACGTGAATTTAGCCCCTCATAATTCAATATCAATGAGATTATTATCAACAATGAGGTCTGCTAAATCTTCCATACTTATATTGTACTCCTAATGACCCCCTTTTTCTCTAAAGGAGACAACGGTGTATTAAAGTCACCCATAATTAGGTATTTATAGTTGTTACAATTATTTCTAAAAGCCGTCAGGTCTGACCAGAGTCTTTTTCTCCTGTTAACATTGTTAGGAGCATATATGTTTGAGAGAATCCAAACATCTTCCCAATTTATTACTAACATAAAAAGGGTGGCCAAATGCTGAGGGGATTCAAATTTGATCGATCTTGTCACCCACTCATTATCCCAAAGAGTGGAAATGCCTCCTTATGTTGTTGACCTCTGAAATTTTTCAAAAAGAGCTCTAGATCTTTCTAATTGTATTATCTTGTAGCTTTGTTTCTTGAAGTGCCAAAATTTGAGGCCTATTGCTCTTCCTAAAATATTTCAAAATCCTTTGTTTGTTACCGATGTTCAGGCATCTTACATTCCATGAAATGACTTTCATTTGGACAGTTTTAAGGATAATTTTCTTGTAACTTTGGGATCCAAAGTTAGTTGGGTACCATCAACAATTTCCCTTTCTATAGTTCTCTTCCTTTTCTTGCCCAAATTTTGACTACCTTTATACTTATTTCCTCCCACATCCATTGTTTTACAAGTTTCGATTCTAGAGCTGGAAGCTTCTAGGTCTTCCTTTCCCTTTCCTTTATTTTTTACATTTTTGGAGTTGAAAGAATGGGAAGACATTGCTTATCAACTTCATGGGTCTTCTAACTCGCATTCACAAAGAGAACGATTTTCTCTGGGTTTGAATGAGAGATGACAAGTTCTCCTTCTTCAATAATTTCATCTTCAGGATGCATATTTTCCTTTTTTCCTCAGACCTTCGAGGAGAGGAAGAATGATTTTTTGATGAGAGGAAGCAAGATTCTTCTCCTCAATCTTATTTTGTTCATGTACAAATAATAGGATTTTTGAAGTTTGAAATTGGTAATTTTTTTACTATCATACGGTAATAGGTTCACAAAAATTTTATGGGTCATAAATAAATTTGACCTTAATTTCACCTTACTCTTTCCACTAAGGGCCAACCAATGTTGGTATATTCAACATTATGTTATAATATACTATTATATATATGATTAATTCACCATAATTTAGTAATACAATATAATTCTATTTTTTTTTAATTTTGAGATTTGAAGTCAAAGCTAATGTAAAAGTGAATAAGCATGTGAAAAATCTAAAAGTACAAGCCAAAAATCCGAAGCTATAAGTGGTGCAATTGGACGAAAATAGTAGTGTGTTTTCAAAAAAGAACATCCATGAGGGAATTTTATGCTAGCTTGATGTTGTCACCAAATGGTAACAAGTTTCAATTACTAAACGGGTAGCACTTTTCTATGTCACCACCTGGTACCATTTTCTATGCTACCATCCAGTGGCCTTACACTGGTAGCATTTTCCATGCTACTGACCAGTGGCATTACCAGATAGTAGCATTTTTCATGTTACTATCCTATGGCATTACCGCATGGTAGCATTTTCCATACTATCGGCTAGTGGCATTACCATCCAGAAACACTTTCCATATTATCGGTCGGTAGCATTTTCCATGTTACTGGCCAGTGGTATTACCGCACGGTAACATTTTCCATGCTATTGGATAGTGGCATTACTGACGAGTAGAAATTTCCATGTTACCAGCCAGTGGCATTACCACACATTGGAATTTTCCATACTACCAGCCAGTGGCATTACTGCATGGTAGCATTTTACATGCTACTGGTTGGTGGCATTTTTCAATGATGTTGTTAAATAGAAAAAAAGAGTATGGGAAAACAAATTTCTTACACCATATTTTAGGAGGATAGATTTCTCATTAAGATGATCATTTTAAATACTAATATAAAAAAATCAAAAAGAAATTTCCATACAAAATAAGTGAAATCTGTATTTTTTCACAAAAAAAACACTTTTTTGAATTTTTTGGCACCATATTTTGTGAAGGCATATTTCTCGTCAAGTGGGTCATTTTAACTACTATTGTCAAAAAATAATTTTTCAAAAAATTACATATGCTTTTGGCCGACATCAAATACTATCATCCGACAACATATACTATTAGTCAAAAATTAATACTGGCCAACACCACCATTATTAAAAGATTCACCATCATTTTGAAACCTTTTTTCTTCATATTCTTCATTATTTCAAAATTCATTTTCACAGATTCTCCAAGGAATCTATACAATTTTTTTTTTGGGGGGGGGGTGTCTTAAAATGAACCCTACTCATATTATCAATAAATATATTTTAGAGAGAGAGAGAGAGGAGGGAGGGTGGGATAGGTGGTAAGCATGTCACCATTTGGACCACACTTAGTGATGCATACCCCATAGCTAGGTGGTAGGTGGCATCGATGGAAAGGATTTGGAGGTGCAAAGTGATATGAAAATTGGCCAAATTTTTCCCTTTACCAAGGACCCTTATGGTTAATTAATTATTTTTTTCTGAAATTACCCCATTATAATCAACTTTAATCAAATGCAATGCAAGAATTAGAACCACGTTACAAAAGGGTTGATAACGGAGTTTGAAAAAATGCCTACGTCTCTGGGTTAAGAATACTGAACCAATTTATTATTCACTTATAATTATAACTCTAGTAAAAAATCACAATTGAAGCTATAATAAACCTGAGTCCATAAGAACAAGAACCTCCTCTATGATCACTGAGTGATAATACCTCAGCTTATGCAGCAGATCTGATCTCAAATGATACCAGAAGAACAAGAATCTCCTCCACAAACACTGAGTAACAACACCTCGTTTTATGCATCAGATCTAATCTCCAATGTATCTCTAATTGTGAAATACCATTTGGCTCCAAAGTTAGAATCTAGATACTCTGCTAGTTTTTGTGAGTTGATAATAACTCCCGTATTCCATATGACCCCAACTCCTCCATTGTATGGTGCTAAATATTCAGATATGATCAGACAAAAAGGATCTTCCTTCACTCTGTTGTACATAATAAATGAGCCTCTATGTAGAGCTATGATTTATCTGATGTCTGTTGTTGATGATGACCTCCTTTCATTATGTTGCATGATAAAATGACTACTACATAGAGCTAAGTGGATCAAATGTCACTAACAAGCTGAACGGTGAATAATGACCCTCCTTTGAAGTAAACGATATGATGATACATCCAACATACTAAGGATATGAGCTCTAGTGATTCTCTATTGCTTTGTCATGTCCCTCAACTCCACGATGTCTCCAGGCTCCAGCACGAGAATACAGGCATCAATTTGGCCTTTGCACTGATCAGTGAGTAAATATTAACTCCCGCAATTTTTTAAATGTGCCTATTAAATAATAGGACTTAATTTCAACTTGTCAATTCTAATAATATTGGACCTCAATGAATAATGATGATGATTCCTATACTAGTACAATATAGGACTTATATCTCTCCATATGTCTATACTAATACAATATAGGTCATATAATAATTCCTATAATAATAATAGGGCTTACATATTTTTTCCTCCATAATATCACTACAAAAATGCCTTCGAACTTGTTAAGGCTTTCACCTTCATTCTTCTACATTCAGACTTGGAGAATTTCTTCTTGAATGGAGAGAATGAAGCTTCAATGAAACCTATAAAAATAAATAGGGATTATTTTTAAATTCCTATAAGGCCTCCAAATATTTGCTCCAAAATTGCCTTCATACTTTTTAATAACTCTCTGAAGCCTCCTCTTTTCTTCTTTTAGCTTTCTCAAACCTCTTTTGTAAGGAGCTTGTGCTTATAATGGAGAGAGGCTTATGTGTTTAGAATGTTGAGTAGGGAAGGATTTTATAGCCTTAGGTGGCCTGAACTATGTGGTTATTATCCACGTCCACCCATTTTCATCCCAACCAAATCGTTGGCTGAATTGGTTGGGCTGGTACGTATTGTAAGGGGGAGATCGCGGGGTCAACTCCCCCACCCACACCTTTATTTTTTATTTTTACTGAATGCCTCACTTTCACCACTGTGTCTGAGCCCGTTTTCGCCACATTATAGTTGCTTCATTCAAACTTTCCATTTCAGCCTCTCCATTACTCCCACAAGTGTTCTGACCCACACCTATCGCTGCCCCACCCTACGTGTTGGCAACACGTGTCTATTTCCTTAATTCCAAGCCCCCACATCACCCACCTTTCCTTGCGAATTATCCACT
This sequence comes from Taxus chinensis, assembly GCA_019776745.2. Classification (NCBI taxonomy): domain Eukaryota; kingdom Viridiplantae; phylum Streptophyta; class Pinopsida; order Cupressales; family Taxaceae; genus Taxus; species Taxus chinensis. The sequence goes on from CM034152.1 coordinate 467,872,968, forward strand.
TCAATGTGGATTATCCCAAATTTGTGGGGATATGGATGAGGGAGGGATTTTTATAGCCCACAATAAATAAGTTTTTTTATGGCTTAGGCCATGATCCCAACTTTTGTCAACTCATGTATATATACCAGCTCATCCAATGGCTCACAAGCTGACTCAGCTCCTAACTCATTCGTTACAATGTAGTAGCTCATCACTCTAACTCACCGACATTAAGGGGCTTGTTCAATGTATCACCATATAGCTCATTGATTGATCTCGTATCTAACTCGCCACTTGGCTTGACTGAGATGGAGGTATGATGTTGTAATGTAGGGAAATGTGGTATCCTGATGACCCACCACGTGGAAATATTTTTTTTGATCATTCACGAAGATGACTATATTCAAGTGTTTAAGACCGGAGGCCCAAAACATAAACCCTAACTTCTCACCTTCGCCCGATTTGTAATTTTTCCACTTTTCATGATGTGACTTTCCAGTTGACCCTCTCTCATCCTCGAGTTAACCCAAATTTTATGAGCCATAACTTCCATGTATGAGATCTATTTTTTTGTTCATGTAGTTGACGGAAATCTCAGAGAGTTTATTTTTGTACGGTGATGATCCTTGTGGATTTAGGGAACTTTTTCCTCCGAAATGTCCTCCAGATCACAAAGGGACTTCATGTAGTAGAGATAAAGGATAACCCCAAGAGATATGCTACCTAAGAGGAGGGGTGATTATCAAGGCCTTGGGGATGGCATCAATAGTTGTGACTACAAAGACCTAGAGGATGATATTTATTAGATAAAATTTCCCAAATAGTGTCCTACATGATGGGATGTCGAGGTAAGAGAGAATAGGTTTTAACAAGGAAACTGATGATATTAGTGCCCTAATATATGAGGGCATGGTTGGTTTAGGCCCACTGCCTGAGATATGAAGAGATGGGTGCATATTTTGTAGGCTAAGAAAATGTATCTATCATAGTGGAGTATTCTAATGATCTAGGTGAATCTTATTATTAAGTACATTTAATATCATAGAGTTTTGATTTGGATAGATGTTGAATAAATGTATAATAGGATGTGTGGGTTGTTTTTTTGAAAATAATATCATAGATGAATGGAATGAGATGAATAAGGTAGCACACCATTATATTTTGGATGGTTTCCTAGACCTTAAGGATACAACTGTGAAGGAAGATCTAGCATGAGTGACATTTAGATAATCAATGGGAATATTTAGACTTGTAGGTGAGGCATCTCATGAGCTTCATAGGTACATATATGTGTTTTTCATAGAAAGTGTGAGATACATTATGTCCTTGGTATAGTGCCTTTTATAGGAATAGACAATGGTGGTGTAGGAGTAGGCAATGAGAGTATTAGATGCATAGGTTCTGATAGTGCGTCAAGTAGCAGATGTAACCATCACATTAGCATTGGAGGGTTGTGTGGCTTAATCATAAGGAGATGCTTCAACTTCTAGGTTTAGAGCCACATCCTTAGCATGATCCCTATGCAAGACTAGTTAAGAACCATTAACTCAAAGAATTACCTGACATCCATCTGAGGGAGGGGATGCTTGAGGGATGGTTTATAGTATGATTTTTCAAGACATGTGATTATGTATAAAATTATTTATTTTGGTGTGTGTGTGTGTGTGTGTGTGTGTGTGTGTGTGTGTGTGTGTGTGTGTGTGTGTGTGTGTGTGTGTGTGTGTGTGTGTGTGTGATATTATTGTTTTTTCAATATTGTGTATTGATGTTGATGTATGTTTAATTTTATAATTCCATTTCATTATGTGTGAAAAAATGTATGGAAACTTATGATTAAGAGAAATAAAATGATAAAAGAGGTTTTGAAATTTATAAAGTGGGAATTACAGAGAAGATATGATTCGATGGGGACAAATGATAAGGGTAGCCCAAATAATGAGAGATAAACCCAAGAAGGAGATGAGAGGAAAGTGGTGACCATAGTATCTAAATTGGGAAGTCATGTGCTTTAGTAAAAACTTTATTAAATATAATTATAGAGTAACTAATATGGTAAAATACAGTAAAGATACAGATGCTAAGCACTTAAGAAATGCAAAACTATAAGTAAATATGAAAGAAAATGACTTGGTTGAAACCTGCACAATATAGAACTGATTTGGGTAGTGTAAAGTGCTAAACAGGATTGAAACAATGTCACAACTAATCTATGTAAAATATATAACCTAAGGATGATGTCGAACATAGGATCATGGTGTTGGACAGGGACGCCTAGGTGCTGGTGACTGTGTATAAGCTTAAAATATTCATTCTTCTGTTTCGTTAGGGTTTCGTTGCCACTTCTTGTAAGTCACTTGATATTCACTCTTTGATTACTGAGGGTACATGTAACCTACAAAAAAATCCTTAGATAACTTCACAAGCTCACAAACACATCAAATTAGAATAAAATATGCAATATGTGAATTTAAATTGACCCCGAAGGTCACTCGATGAGTGAACTTATGTTCGAGCAATGCACTACATTCCAGAATCCATGTAGTTCTTTGTCCTTGTGTGTGAAATCATGTCCTTAAGTTTCCCTCACGCAAATAATTCCTATATAGTGAGCTTATATCTAGATAGGATGTCAATGTGTGATATGAAATTCAACACTTCCCCTTCTTATGCATTGTATGCAACCCAAAAATGCAGTCCCTTTGATGGTAGTGATAGTATATAGATGTGATTTCCCCTTATAATTACCAGACATAATAATATATTGTTTGTTGTTTATATATATGGATATCCTGTTTGAATTTTGACACTAGTGACGTAAAAACTGACTATGAGCTTGGGATAAGGATAAGAAAACTAGAAAGGCCGACCAAAAATGTCAAGATAATTAAAAAGAATAAAGATGACAAGAGCACCTAGGTGCTAATGTCCAAAGTGGGTGCTATTGTCCTGGGATAAATGATGATAGATGTGAAAATATAAATAGACATGGATCCTTGTGTCCTGACTAGAACATAGAAATGACAGATGTGAGAGAGAAAGGAAATAGAAAAAATCAAAGAAAGTAGATAAACAAAGTATTATGTCACCAATGAGTACTTTTCTTACTTAATGCATATGCATATAAAAAACATACTTGATGCCATACTAAAATAGTAGTATGTGCATGATTTTGAGTGTAAATTCCCCCCCCCCCTTTATTATATTTGAATGAAATTCAAGTCACGTAAATGAAGTAAGGAACACACTTTTATAGAATTGGGAGAAGCCATGTTGCAAAGTGTGTGTAGAATGTACAAAATTGTGTCATGGTGAACCATGGATCAGTGCTTTGACCCATGTGTCATAATTGGAGATGGAAAACTATCCTAAGGAGTACTTGGATAAATAGTTGAGATGATTTAGAGACTTTGGATATTGTGAATTGTTGTCAAAGGAGATTGAAGAGGTAGGGATTGATCAATTCCCAACCTGATTTTTTTGTTAAATGGGAGGATTTGACCATTCTACCATCAAATGAAGAGTATTAGGGAGAGATTATTAGTTTTACTTTCCATCCATGATATAATCCCCAAAAGTTTAAACCATTATGGCTAGATAGAGACAAAATTTAGTTTCGATTAGTTCTGTTTGAAAAATTGTTTGTTTTGATTAAACAACCCATATAGGAGTAGTATAGGAAATTTAATGAGATCTCATTTCCCCCACTCCTATAGTAAAAGGTGTTTTGATTTAGATAATGTTATATGGCTTTAAATTTAGGTAATCTTGAAGCGATAGTCATGTAGTATAGCTCCCAAGTTAGGTCATATGGGAGAGATAGTAACTATGCTTATTGTATCAATTGATTGATTTTATTTGAATGATAGAAAATTGATTTGATATTTTGTACTTAGTAAATTATTCAAGGAGATATTATTATGTTTTTCCCATTGATTAGGTCATTTGGGGGAATATATTTGGAGTAGTATAAATTATGTAAATGTCGTATATATTGATTGCACCTTTACTTAGATGAGATCAGATAAAAGTGTAATAGTAATGTGTTAGAAATTTTAATTAACTATATTATAACCTAAGATGGATTATGGGATGATCTCGATTATATACCCCCCTTTCAGTGAAAGGGTGAATTAAGGAGAAATGATAACTAATCCAAAATCAAGATGTATAAGGTGTTGTAATGGTAAATGAGAAATAGTATGAGATAGTACAGTCACAATATGAAAAAATATTGAGTAGGACATGTGGAAGATGTGAATATGAGATGCTAAAATAGTTATAGTATATTCCTAGAGGAAATTATGATTTGTATGGTCAAACAGAAAGTCATACAAAGTTACAAGGCTCAAAATATGAGTGAAACTATGCAACATTATTAGTTGTAAACATAGTTGCAAATAGTAATTATAGTATAGGAAAAATTGGAATTATAATATATAGTAATAGTGAAAAGTGAATAGTTTTTTTATTTATACCGAGATTGATTCATATTTGGAGCTTTGAGTTGTGAGGATGTAATGTGTTAGAGCGGTGATCTTGACTAGATTTGAGAGGGTAGTAGCATTCATGGCTTTGCAGATGACCGATGAGTAGGTAAGTGTGATTATTTTTGGAAAATTTTGTCAAATATGTCTATTTTCATCAATTTTAGTAAAAATATTTTTTTTTGTATTTTTCAGTGTTTCTGACTTGGGCATAAGTTTCCAGGGTGTTTCTGCCCCTTGGGACACTAGCACCAATTTTCAAGTGTCAATGACCTGATTCTGGGTGCCCGTGACCTGCTCCTAGGCGCTGGCATCCCAGAGCAGGATTTGGGCACTATTTTGTAAAATGTGTAAATTTTGAGTAATTTTGGACTATGATGAGTTGTATGGTGTGATGATATATGGTTTTCTTGGCTATGTTGTGTTGTGCAAAGATATATACACTCCAGAGAGCTCCGTGTAGGTCGCCACTTCAGTACGCTACTTACATTAGGCCTGTCAGATATAAAGTGGGACATATTAGACCATGTTGGCCTATGATATATTGCTAGATTAGGGTAAGTACCCCATAATATGCTTATATTGACTGATATATGTGATATGTTGTCATTTTTATACCCTAATAACAATACTCTAATCCCATGCATGCCAACCTATCACCTAGCAGGTGTTGGGTGTTCACCCGAGCCATGCGTGGGCACTGAGCCCCTCCTTTATGTGAGTTGTGTAAGAATACATTGTCTATGACATAGGCTTAAATGCTAAAAGGAAAATAACCATGCATTCATTCTGAGAGCTTAGGATGAGTTATCATATCATTACATTCACTCAGATAACAAAAGAGAAACATCAACAAAATATAGATCTGATCCATAACACAAAGGAAATGCACTAGGGTTTATGCTTAAGAACAACATATATTATTTTATAATAGAACCTTATATTCATGTTAACATGTTCAATAACCACATTACATTCATTAAGGCCATAACATGCCAATATAACAGTGAAAATTGGATTCATGCATAAGAAACTTGAACTATGCACATTACAAAATTGGTTATAGACCCATCCCTCTAAATATGCCATCACTCCTATGGTTCTCCTAATCCCTACCCAAAGGATCCTTCATTATTTTTATAGGGCTTCGCCTATCCAAACACTATATGATCCCACCCCTTGATGCTTCTCTTCCTCTCTTTTGATCTCACTCTCCTTCTACCTGAGCACCTCTATATATAGCTTTTTTCCTTCATTGTCACACCTTCTCAGGTAACAGATCATTTGCCAAGTGTTCAGTGGTCCTCTAATGGAGCATGCCCCCTTTGATCTAAGATCTCTAATCTTTGCAATGATGTCTTTTTGTATCCTTCCATCGCATGCATGGAATATTCCTTTCATGACCATCAAGTTGCCACCTTATCCACTCCGTATGCTAGTTGGGTCACACTTTTCTCATGTGCTTCCTGGAATGCCTAATATGGCTAAGTCCCAAAACCCATGTTTTTCCTTGTGCACATGCCATGTGTTTTTCTAAACCCTATCCTAAATGCTTTCATCTTGTGATCCCTTCTTCAAATAGGTCCTGTACACACCTTCTTGTACTTAGCCAATATTTTGGGGCCCAACATCACCCCACACTACCCTTTTTATTTTTCCTTGGAAACACTTATCTTCAATGAATAAATAATGGTGGGATTTGAATATTTGGAAAAAGAATAAAGTAATGAAGAATTGGGAGAAATAATGAAAAAATGGGAACTCTTTTATTGTTGAAGGAGGAGAGGGAAATCCTTCCCTATTTCTTCGTCTAGTTTCTCCCAAGCATCAACCTCTCTTTGTGCTTGTTGATAGAGGTCTCTGACTAGGGCACTCACTTCTTTAAAACTTAGTTCCTCCCCTTTAGCACTCATTGTCTTAACAATACTCTCTAGTTGTTTGCCCAAATCATCAAGTCCATCCATCCTATGGGTGATCTGGGGGTATAATTCCTTTAGCTGGCTCTTAATTGAGCCTCACAAGGTCTCAATAGCTTTGGAATTCTTTTCTACCTCAGACATGATTTTATGTCTTTCTACTCTATTCCCCTTATTCTTTTCTTGAAACTCCTTGAGTTTTGTTTCATGGGTAGCAACCAGGATGCTTGCCATCCTATCCCTATCAATGTATTTGTCATATGTAGCTTCAGTAACTTGTGTGACAACCTTTACCTCTATAAGGAGTTTATTATATCAAGAAACAATCTCAAAAACGTTCAACTTCTATTCTTTTTCTTGGCGTGTCAGTGCCTCTTCTACAGAATCTAAAGCGAGTGGTTTCCTTTCCATTGTGAGGATGTGACTCAAATCCTCCAGATACTGCAAGGCTAATTCATATTTTTTCTCAGGCGGTGCTAAGTCCGGATGCTTCAAGACAATAGCATATGTAATCATTTCCACCTTCTTGGATACTTCGCACACCTCTTCATTTTATTCTTTCAAATCACGCCTCAACTGAGCGTTGATCATATCCTTTTGCTTCAATTCTTTACTCTTCTCAGTGAGCTCCTCCTTTTTATTCTCTAGTTCCTCCTCCAAGAATCTCACTCTATTATTCCTTCTGAATAGTTTGGCCTCAACCCCAACTAAAAATTTGTTGAATGTGTTACATACTTGCTCATCTGATAGTTGTTGAGCATTTACAAGTGGGTTTTCTCCCTTACTCTCTGGCATCTTCATCAGTGCTCTCTGACTCACTTCAAACTTTGGTTCATCCATGTGGGACTCGAACACCCAAGATAACATCTTTATGGTCCATGGATATGTGCCTTATTCATCAAATGAAGTCATATCCATGAGTTTTTCTGTTGGTATAGTGCTCTGGAAGCGTGCATGTAGCACCTTACTTAGATCAATAATGTAGCACATTACTTTCCCTTGTGTTGTTACTATGCTCTTCCCACCTGTGCGCGTAGAATTTGGGAAGCTTAAAGATAAATTGGGATTCCCACCCATGCTGCCATATTCTTTCCCAATTATCTCTTCTTCCACTTCCTTCAAAAATTCATCTATGCTCTGCTCCACCAAGTTCTTAATGATGCCCGCTACTTCTCTTTCCGCGGCTTCTTCCACTTGTTCCTTGGTGAGGCTTGGGGTTCTCTGATTTTTTGTGCTTACCTCTTTGCTTACCCCCTTGCCTTGATAATTTTCTCCCTCTACATTGTTCTTCTCTTCATATCCCTCCTCCTCAGAGTCATGCACATCATAAATTGGATGGTCTTGATCTCGCTCCAGCTCCTCATCATCTCTATCGCCAATGTAGGCCTCTAGGCTCTTTGTTTCCTCTGAGTCTACCTTTTCTACCACCTTCTGCTTCTTCCTTACTATTGATTCTAGTACATGAGATGCTTCCTATCTAACAAATAACTTCTTCCTTCATTATTCCTCTTGTTTAAGGGACCCTTCATACTCTATCGCCTCTTCTTTTGGGGTCTTCTCCTTAACTAGAGACTTTTTCATGTGTGTGTAAGTGCTTGGATTAGCGCTTGCTTCCAGAGCATCCATAGATGGTGTCGTTTTCACACTTGGTGCCTTATTCTCCTACACCTCTTCTCTTTCCCTCTCTTTGATGTGGCATTTTTCCTCCTTGTGGGGACCTTTGGAATGGAGACATCACTCTCCAAGTAGGTTCCTTTCTCAAACTTAGGCCTTATGCATAGATATACCCTCATTATGGTCCTTCTAGAAATCGGCAACATTAATGGTTTCATCATATTTACTTCTTAGGAAAAATAATTCTCCACATATACGTGCTTCTTAGGGTAGATGAGCTTCTGGCACAGCTCGCGATGGTCTTGGTTTACCTCAGTAAGGTCAAACCTTAGTATTTTGGCCACCTTTAATTGGTTAACTCCTGCTTGGGAGTATTATGCGGTGAAGGAGAAGGGTAGCTTGCACCAAGGACTCTTAGTCCCATCTGTTAATGTAAACCTACCAATGAAGAAATGTTGATATACTAAAAATTCTACCTCTCCATCCATGAGTGTGGGAAAATACTCTAGGATCCTCCACTCTTCCTCAAACGTGTCGCGCATTCACTTGTACCACTTCTCTAGATGCGCCTTATGAGTGACCGTCATGGTTTTACAAGTATACTTCTCAAACCTCTTCATGGGCGAGGGATACTCTTCTGGATACTACCAAATGAAATTATCTAGCCTATCGGGCACTCCAATATTTGAGAAGATAAAGGTGAGGAGGACATTGCCCAATAATATATTTTCTCCTTCCTACGCGCTACTTATGATTTCATCCGCAATAAAGGTGGACACGTTATAGATGGTCCCTTATGAGATCTTTTGGTATACATTCAATCATGCCTTGTTCTCTTGTGTCCATATTTCTTGATCATTCACTTTGGTGACTAAGCATGTGGCCATCCTCATAATAGGGTCGGGAGTTTCTGTGATGTCAAAGTACTGTGAACCCTTTTTGTAGTCATAAGATGCTACCATTTTCTTGATGGCTTCCTTGTTCTCCCTTCTTCTCCATTACAATATCCTGTGGGATATGTCACTCCAAGTCATCATCTATAAATTATCCTTCACAAATCAGGCCAGTGAACTTGGATATTAACTGAGGTGTTATGCACATCTTTCTCCCTAAAAATAGAAGTGGTCTTCATATTCGCGTGACATTAACCATTGATATAGGAACTCGGGCTTGCCAAAATAAGGTAACTCATATAGTTGTAACAACCCTACCTTCTCCAATTTTACTTTTACTTATGTTGATTATGATCCTTACAGATGAACCGTTAGAGTCATAGGAAACCTTAGGTTGGTGAGACATGTTCCCTAAGGTGACCTCCATTTTTTAAAGAAGTTGGATCTTCTCTTTTTTTAGGAGTAGGTTATAAAAAGCATGTAAATGACTGGAATAAAGAGGCGATGCACCAAATTTAAAAGAGAGGAAAACTATATAATACTTAATAACCTGTATTAGAAATAGTTAAAAGGGCTACACAACACAATCCACTATTTTGATAACGTAAATGTCCAATCATCTAAAAGGTTGATATTTAGATAATAAATGAAACAAATAAATTCTAAGGGCATTACACATGATGAATTCCTTGACTCATTTAGAACTACTCATAAAATAAAAAATCTTTAATACAAAAATCTGATTGCAAAGAATAAGAACTCTTTATTCATATAGAGAACAGGTACATAAGGGTTTTAAAAAGCATAGATTATACTTCTCTTTTATGACAAAGGCTTACTAAGGCTATATTTTTACAAAAACGTCTAGAACTCTTTTATTTTTCCGTCTTCTGCTCCCTTCAAAATCTCTTCTGTGCTACTTGCATTTTTCCTCCTTTATAGGAACACTTTTCCATTTTTCACTTTCAACTACCACCCTTTTGCTTTTAATTCTAATAAGGCTTTTCTCTTATCCTTCTGGCTCCTTCTCCTAGTATTTTAAATATGGTGCTACCACTTTCAGTGTTTTTAATTCAGATTTTTGAACTTCCTAATATGGAATTAATATTTTTCCCCTTTATATGAACCCATGAATCTACTCCCTTTTCAGTATTTCCACTAATTTGCTATCTGGCCGAACTCCCCTTTCAAGCCACATAGAGGGCTTGCACTCATTTAGGGTCCTCCTTCCCTTTACCTTACATCAAACATGCACTGGATAGACACATGGAGTGATTCCAAAAGTTTGAGTCCCGCTTGAAAGTTCCACCATTGGGGTTGCACCTATAAGACAAGTGGAGACTTCCACGAGCCTTTTATACTTAGTCATTCCTAGTTTTGAGCAATCAAAAGAATCTAGAGTCAGGGGGACAAAATTCTTAATAAAAGACTCTCAATAAAATAATATAATTAGTTTGGCAACTCACTAAGGGATTCCATGTCTGTCATGGAAGAATCCGATATCTCATGCTTTCCCAAAAACTAAAAAATGTGGCTAACCGCAGGCCACTTAGAGCATTCACAAAGAATCCTGGTACCCGTGTTTCACCTAATTCTTTGTGTTTCTTAGAAAATGAAAAAAATAGATAAGGGTAATGGACTAGGAGGAATACCTGTTTAAGCTGGTTAAAGGTTGTTGTGCGTGTACTGACTTCTTGATCCACAGCTGACCATGAGAACTTCCTTTTGGCTGGGAGGAACTACTTGAAATAATAAACAAGACCACCCAATAGAAATTAAATAGCATATGCAATGGACTGCCTAGCGTATGCTAGATCTGGGAAGTATGATACTCCCTAGAAGGCTATCAACCCACTATTTTAAACAAATCAATGTAGGAAATAATGTAAACACCGTCCTACTATAATTAATATGATTTAGGCATCTCATATAAACACAATAAGCAAAATCTAATCTAACAGGATGGGCTAGGATAATATCCAGGGTTGGGTAAATGGTTTTGAATTTCTGTAGGTTTGATAGAGGTCAGGTGAAGGTCACAGATGCTTATGGGTAGTTTGGGAATAGGGATGTGGGTTGGTGGTCTGTATTGTGAGTTAGAAAAGGATACTGACGCCGGTCTGTCTAAACGATGTTGGTTTAGGATTAACCATTACCGATTAATAGAAAGATGACAGAGGGTCAAAAAACAAGTTTTGGATTGATTTCTAGGTAGGTGAGGAGTTGAATTTGGTTCTTGTGAAGTGTGGGTAGGGTAGTAGGTCAAGGGCAGGTTTAGTGGGGCTTAGGTGAGTTTAGGGTGAGCTAAGGGTCAGGTTATGGTAATTTTATAAATAATAATAATGATCAGAATCAGGTAAGTGGATCAACACCGGTATAGGGTCGACCGACAATGGTTTAGGGAGATCAACGTCAATGACTATGTAAAACTAGAAGGTGTTGTAGAATGGGTTTTACATCCCTTTTGTGATTACACAAAGGGTTATATAGGTTGGGAGGAGATGCTAGGTTGTTGGGACAAGGTTTTGGGGGGTTTTGGAAGAGGTAAGGAGGGATGGTTGCTAGAGATAATTAGTGAATGGCTAGGAAAGAAAATAGCACACAAAATGGATTGAATAGAGAAGTGTACTTACTTGGAATGTGCTACCATTCAACTGTGGGTGAATATTGGAGGTTGTGGCTAGAGATTTCTTTTGTAGAGGGTCATCAGCTGATAAGAAACTCTTGCTTGAGTTGTCTAGGCTTTCTTCCTTGCTTGGTTGAATTAGATATTGGCTTAGATGGTTATGGATGTTTGATCTTGAACGGATGCTCACTCTGATCACATGCAACCTTGATTTCTCTCTATGTGTACCTAGAATGTGCCAACCTTGAAATAAGTTTACCAAAGGGAATAAAAGGTGACCAATGACAGTTCTTGGTTGACCAACGTCGGTTTAGGGGTGACCGGTGTCAGTTAGGGCGGGATTCCCTAGGTTTGCTAAGAATAGAAAATCATGGAAATGATTTTCGCCAGATCTCACTATTCACACGGGAAGAGCAGGGGTTACTCTTTTTTTTTGCGAGAATTTGGTTAGAGGGGATGTAGGCATTGATTTTTAGGGTTTTAGTTAGGTCTTAGTTAGTTATGAAAGCATACTAAGAATAAATCTAGGGTGAGGTGGCTAGGTGAGGTGGTGGGGTAGGAATTAATTTAATTAGGATAATTAAATAATAAATATTGTGAGGCATGGATTAATTTAATTTAATTAATTAAATTAATATTAGTGTGGGGGGTAAGGGGCCATGGTTAGGTGAGTGTGTTCACATTGATTGTTTAATTGTATATTGTCGATAATTTCTCTAGTTAAAGTTACCACAATTACCAAATCAAACTTGTAGATGGAAACCAAAATTTGATTTAAACATAAAATTGTGTGAAATATCTTTAAAAAAAAAATAAAGATTACAATTAACATTCTTTTAGTTTCACATTCCTTCAATAATTTAATATTTAAATTTTATACATTTACAAGACACAAAACACTTGTGTTATTAACTTAATTTAAATTCATTCAAATATACTTAATTATATCTAAAAAGTATATACATTGAATTATATATAGTTAAAACCATATATACTTCGCTGAAAAAATAATTCCATTATTATATTTTTATATTTATATAATAAATCCAAACATTTATGAGATATGAATATAGAAAAAAAAATATATTAATTTACCACCATAAATTAAATGGTCAAATAATTATTGCAATTAAAATTTCTAATAAAATTATCATCTATATAGATTAAGGGAACTCGATACAACATATTTTCTACATTTTATAATAAATTTAAATATTATAAATTATAAGATTGACACTTTTCCTTAAATAATACTATGGAAAAAAATAACGTACAAAATATTTGAAATAAATTTTATTTCAGTTAAAAAATTCATCGAATTATTTTTAATAATCACAAAATGTTCTTTTGTTATTAGAACTACCCTTTATATAAATAAAATAAAAATATAGCTACATAACAAGGGTGATTAAATAACATATTGTCCCACAAAAATCCATGAGGGCACCCAATCAACAAAAAAATGCCACAAGGGCTAACATTAAAATGTCCATAGGTTAAAAAGAGAGTAGAAGAAATGCAACACCATCAAGCACATGCTACCACACCAAGAGGATAAGGAGGATCATTAGGACGAGGGATGAAAGCTCCATTGTTTGGCTCTATAGATGGAAGATCCACCTGTCAACCATCATGTTTGAGAGGAGCGAGAAGTGGAGAAGAAATAGAGATTAGATATCTCTCATATTTTATTTATCAGAAGCACATACATTTATATAGGAAAGGAATATAACAATATTCCCCATAATTGAAGGAGCGTTACAAAAATGATAGAGAATAATCAGATACGATAAAAAAAATAAGCATAATAATATCTAATTGTTTGCTATGTTGAACTACACCAACATTTCCCCCCTTATTACATTACTCTTGAAAATGTAACCCCTAAAAAGTTCAAATTTCAATTTTCCAAGAGATTTGGTGAGAATATCAGCTATTTTTGCTTTTGTAGGAAAGTACTGGAGCTGAATGTGATGGTTCAAAACATGCTCTTGAATGAAATGACAATAAATCTCAATATGATTTTCGTTCATGAAAAATGGGATTTTACATGAGCTTCAACACACTCTAATTATTAAAATAAAGAATAAGTGATTGTTTTTAGGAATTCCCATGTCATCCAAAATGCGATGTAACCATATTGCTTCACACATAACTCCTTGTACGGCATGATATTCTACCTCTGTGGATGAAATAGAAACAACATTTTGATTCTTGCTTATCCACAAGATAGGTCCAGATCTGAGATGAATAATATATCTTGTGTATCGAAATAATTCTTGTCACCTGACATATGCTTACTTGCACTTGAGTCTATCAAGCAATATTTATTTTTGGGTTGCGAAGTCTGAGAGACTAGTACAAGGTCATTACAACAATTGGCTCCTTCTGGTGTCTTCTCATCAGATTCATCATCCTGTTGGGCTGCAAGATTTCCCTTCTACTTTATTCGGTGGGTACGTCATTTTGAATTTTGAAAATCATCACGCTTGGATGGGATTGATTGACTCAAAGACTCTTGTTTCAAGACATTGCACCAGTAGTGATCAGTGTCATGAGTGTTAGTTTTACAGATTTGACGCAACCTCTTTGAATTTTGAGCTTTCTATTGTTGATTCTAGTGTGCCTATGTTTTCTTCTCTATGGGAAAACTTTGATTCTTTTGGAAACGATGGGGATTTGAAAAAAAGGATTTGTCTTGGGCCTCATCTTGGATGAAATTGATTGCCTCTTCATGTTGCCTAAAAAAGAATCTTACAAAAACATTTACTTACATTTACTTGCATTGTCTTGTTTCTTTCTTTGCTTGTTTCTTGTATAGTTGTTTTATGTTTTTTCTTTTGGGTTGTTTGTTGCTTGGACGTACTTTGTTAGGATTCATCTTTTCTTTCTTAGATTAGATTTATTCTTGCTTGTGCATATTGAGGTGTTTTTTTGCATGCTAGTGATCCTGGTGCGTTATTATGTTACTTTATTGTGTTCTTTGTTAGCATTTGATTGTGTTTATTACATGTGCACTATTTTTTTATCACATCATCACATTACCATCATTATCATCACATATAACATCATCTATACATCATATATCAAGTAAAATCTAAGTATACATCATACATGAATGCTAAGCTAATCATCACATATCGTATCATCAAATGGGAGCAAGAGGGATCACAAATATCAAAATCTATCCCCCCCACCCTTATCATCATATCATCCCATCCACTAAGTATGACACATCTCATAAGCAAAGCACATTTGATATATTCTACAAGATCACATCATTTGGAAATAAAAACACATGTGATACATCAACAAAGATAATAATACATATACATGTCAAATCAAATCAGATCACATCATAAATACATCTATCTATTCATGAAAAATAATAAACGAATACCCATCTCATAGATACATATGTCATGTCACATACAACTGTCCACATCATACATATATGGTATATGTTTGTCAAAAATGGATATACATCATGGAAGTGCATCATAAAATCCTTCATCTGAGGCATACAAAAGAATGGTACATATAACAGAATAAAATCCTTCATCAGAGGCATGTATCAAAACTGCTCTATATCAAAAATGCCTTCAGCTGAAGCATACAAAGATGATACATCAAAAATGTCCACATATCTATACAAGTATAAACTTCTCAAGATCGGTTCTTTTCAACATGATATTAATCATTGATACAAAGTATGCCATAAATTAAAGGGGCATGCAAACTCTACAATAAAGAATCAAAGCCTTCCAATCACGAATTCAATCATATAAAATAATAAGTAATACAAAGCTATACATCAAAATCAACCTACATAAGAGGCAAATGTATACAAATAATCTGAAAATAAAAATATGGAGCTCAACTATTTGCAGACATCTATAGCCACTCTATCTAGGGTAATTAATAGTCTATCACTTAGAGTTGATGAAATAATGTTATATAAAATAGGCCCCAGTCATAGCAAGTATCTGCTCTAGTCATAGGCTACATTAACTGATCTCGTCAACAGATTATGATCTAAAAAACAAAGAACCAATACAGCCTATCAAGCATGATTCCCTAAATCATGTATACACGTAGACAGTATTATATGCTAATCTGGAGGAATTACCCTATAACTAGGTAATCCTATTCTAAAGGTGTAGTGCCACCAAGCCTAGGGGTGGCATCATATGTTTATCAAGTCAAAATCTCTAAAGTTAAGGGCTAAATTAAGGGAAACTATCATTGAAGTGCAACGAAGAGGACTCTGCCTAGGAATTGCCTGAGAAACCATGCACTCGTTTAGAGTAAGCCTCTGAATATGACTTCTCGATAATCACAGTCTACTAACTTAGTTCGTCGAACTGAATATCCCAAAGTCTATGTACAGAAGGCCCATGTGACCATAGGTATATACATGCTAATCTCTCTAATAAAATAAAGGACCATCCACACCTGCGACTAGGACATGGTAGCTAGAAAAGAGATCAATATCTGGGCCCCCTGTGGTTCCAGAGCATCTTCTCTTGAAAGAATCAAAGCTCTTTTTAGGTCATCTCCCCTGCTCTGAAGAAATTCATCTCCTGCACTAGCCTAGGCCTGTGCTTAGAATCTCACTCTGAAAGTAATGTTTTTTGTGAGTTATGAAGGCCTCATTGGAGGACAGTCCGAATATTCGTGGTCACACACTCTTCTTGTAACTACGAGCAACTATTCATCCCTCTCTACGACAACCAATTTTACTATGTTGTATGCTCTCTCAGCTGGCATCCTGTTGTATCTACTGATGTACATATGTGGTATTATGTGCCACTGTATGTGTGGCTATACCAAATATATAGATCAAGTTGGGAAATTATTTTGAATAAGGATGTTAGAGTCATAGAAACAATTCCAAGATGTAAAGAAAAGCATATCCGAATTGGTGTGGAAAGACATTTAAAAAATAAATAAATTAGGAGAGATTTTTTTGTATAATGATATTATAATACAAAACAAGGGAGACCTCGAGAAAGCAAACATACTCACTTTGCAACCAATCAACTATTATGTTTGTAGAAGGGCTACCTAGAATATATTAAGTCACCCACATTGACTTAAGGATGATATTAATATTTACCAGAATAAATAAATAAACCCAAAAGAAAAAATATATAATTTTTTAAAATTATAGCCAATTAAAAATACTGACCCTCTTAAAATTTTGAATTGGCGGTATTGTAAGCTTGAAATTTGAAGCCTACATATCCTTTTTTAAATAGTTAACTAAGTTTTTGTTACTTTTCTCCGCACATTTTATTACCATAACAGAAGTCAATTGGGTATTTGTGTCCAAATTTAATTGCAGTTAATTTAGGGATCATAAATTAATGCTTTTAGATGCGTTATTGAAAATAAATTTAGTGGAGAACTTACAAATAAATTTGCTGACTGTGTCAATAGTTTGATTCCGCATCCATTCATTGAAGGAATGTATATATATATATGTATATATGTATATGTGCCCAAACATAATTTTTGGAAGTAGATTAGAAAATGATGTGTAAATTATTATTTAAGTAGAGAATATTAAATTGCTTATAGAGGCATTTTTAAGATGGCATATAGGGTATTCTTAATAGGGTGTTCAAGTGGAGAAGGTTTAAGGCATTATTAAGAATGTAAGGGTAACTTTAAGTCAAACTTAAGATCGACACTTATTTTATAAGAAAAGTAATATATAGTTTGCAGTTCTTAAGATTCTAATTATATAAATTTGGTATTTTATTATTTGATTGTATTAATATTGGATTAATCTCTAAATCATGATTTAATATTTATTTTGAGCCTAATTTATATTCCATGTATTATTGTAATAATTTCTACCTTCATTATACTACTTAGTCACTCACAGAAAAGTTCACATCAGTCCAATGCAATCTTGAGTCTTCCCAATGGTTGTGCACATAACTATACAACATTGTACTCTCTTCCTAGATAAATTTACCAAATAGGGACAAATATTCAATTCAGTATCTTTCATGGGTTAGTATCTTCCCTATGGGTCAGTCTTGATGAGAAAATACACCTACATAACTCTATATAACCAATTCAAATGCACTCATTGAATCACTTGAAACTTTCACGGTCATAACTAGAAAATATCACCCAAAAGATCTCCTAAATCTTCCTTAAGTAGTAGCCCCCCACATAGGTGTGAAGCCCTCTAGACTAGGTTCTAGATTATGTAGACACAAAATCACACACTTTAGGCATTATTTAGTCTAGGTCTCTTACTGCTATTCATATGGTTTTTGAGTGAAGAAAGTACTAATTAACCCATGTCCTTTGGCCATTTTAATTTGCGTGTTGTCATCACTGCTGACCTCTTGCATGTACTCGCTTAGTCAGTTTTGTCATTTGGCGTCGTTTTATCTCTGACTGGAGTGCTCCAAGCGCCCTAGTCCAATGTGGGGAGCCGTGATCCTTTTTGCACTTACCCACCACTTTTTGGGCACTTTCTAGCCGTTTTAGCTTTCTATCTGTTTGGTGGTAGGCCTTTTTGGGGTTAATTACGAAATTAGAACAAGAGAACCATATGATTATAAAGTTATGTGATCATAATGAGGGACCAAGCTTTAAGCACTATTATCATCACCTAAGGTTGCATCCATCAAAGACTCTACGTGCATCCATCTAGCTCCATCACAAGGCACAAGGTTGGTTCATATGCATCACACTACATAGGAGGGAAGTTTATTCTATTCCATCCACCATTTTATTACATTTCTACATATAGTTATTGTTTGCTACTTTCACAAAGTGCGACTGAAACAAGAGCACCTAGGGCATGATTTCACATGCACACATAGAACTACATCAAGTTTGATATGTAGTGCAACGCTCACTTAGTAAGTCCACCATTGTGGCCGCTGAGGACAGTCTGACCCCTTCATATGAATATTTATTTTTTAAGGATCTTGATGCTTGTCTTGGGGTTTTGAAGGTGGTTCTTTATTGCAAGTATTGCAGTGACATCCGACGCGGTTCAGCAAAGTTAGTGTGACAAGAGGATAACACAGGTGAACATCTAGCGGCACCTCAAAGGAGGGTTTCAAGTTATTTCCACATATCAAGGCACCCATATCTCATACTAGGATGCCCACAGGTACCCTTGTCCCTCTCCAAGCACCCCAGTCCAGTCAGGGAGCTCGAATCTATACTTTCTCATGATTCTGTGTGATCATTTCCTCCTCCTATGATCCGTAAACTTCTACTTTGGAGTTCTACAAATCACACAACTATGTTGTTCTGTTTTCAACTTTGGAAAATGACAGATTTTCTTGAAACATTAGAGCTTCGTGACTAATTATCTAGTGCTATAGAAAGGAAATTGTAGAGAAGGAAATAATTCAAAGTTCAACACCAATAATTTTATCGTGGAAACCTCTAAGGAGGAAAACCAGTTAGGGAGGGCAAATGCTCTTTCTAATCAATAACTATGAAAAGAAGCAACAATGTAATGGAGGAAAACTAGTTGGGAAGGGAAACTACTCTTTATTCCCACTTTTATTGGTCTAACAAAGACAATTACATATTAAAATAAGTATGAAAAGAAGCAACAATGTAAACCTTCACTCCAATTACTTACTTTTTCTGTTTCTACATCTTGCTCCTACAATTCCATTACGACACTAAAGATCTTGCTCACTACTCTCATTAAAATTTTCTTCTTAATCTCTTTGGATATTTGAATGACTATTATCTTGTTCCTTTCATGCATTTATAGGTCTTCACATGTCCTCCCATGCAATGGATAATGTGAAAGGGAAGGGAAGGGAAGGGAGGAGACACGGCTGGGTGCTTCCAATTTTCATCCATTCGCGTTCCATTCTTCTTTTTCATTTTAAATTATCAGGACTGCCACCTTGAGTAGACCAGCGGTCTCAGGACTGCCACCCTATCTAGGTGGTAGTTTCAGGACCTTATCCCTGTAGGGTGGAATTTTTGTAACCGCCACTCTGCATAGAGCGGTGGTTCCTTCAAGAACCTCTGTTTACCTCATTTTTCTCACTTTTCTTGTTTCTCCTTCTTGGTTTTGATGGAACTGATGAAGTGGTGTGTTTTTCTAGATCCCTATGGATCATACCTCCGCTACTTAGGAGGATTTTGGTCCCACAAAATATTATTGGGGGAGTGGTAGAGGAATCGACTCCCCCTCGTGCTCATTCGAGTACTGATGGGTCAGCCTTGGTATCTTCTCTCGTCCAACCTGCCAAGACTCCTATGGATCTCAAGTTTTTTGTTCCAGTGCTACATCCTCCTCCAAGTTTCCTCGAGTATAATCCTCTTTAGAAGGTAACTTTTTTATCTTTCCTTCTTTATCATGCATAGATGGTGTTAGTGGATGCGAGCTCTTGCAACTTACTATTGCATGCATCTGCATGAAGTATGGCCTGAAGGTTTCATCTCCAACCTGTTCAAGTGTGGCGAAGGTCCCATACATTAGGGGTTTAGTCCTTACCTATCCTTATTTCTTGAGATGGATTGGAAAAATCCTCTCCAAGTGCACTAATAATTTATTCACCATTGTTTCTTGTATCTCCTCTTCTTCTTCGTGCCCCACGGTTAGGTCCAGTGAATTCGTAGGTACATACGGTGACTACATAGTGGAATTTTGTTTTGCTTCTTGAATGAACAATTCCTGTGGTGGCTTCTTTTGCAAAAACTGTCAAGTGCTATCCAAATTCTCCATCCTTTGGTCATAAATATCTTCTCTCACGTCCATTTTATTTTTCTTCGAATGAAAGCAAAAGAATGGATGATTTTCCTGAATAAATCTTGGTGCTTGTTTAGCACTTACCATAGCTTTCTTTGATTTTCTCTGGTGTGCCTGGATGTTAAAACTGACTCCATCCTTGACCCATCTAAACCGGTTCTCCCTCCTTGTGAACATAGCATCCCTGGCATACAAGTAAGGACTTCCAAAGCCAACGTCTAATACATCTACACCCTTCTTCACCCATCCCAGTGGGTATGGATGTGGATGCGTGTAAGTCTCTAGACCAAGCTATTTTACAACCGCATCAAAAATCAAATTTGACTGAGAACCAGAATCTACTAAAGCGTTTGCGTTAGTATTCTTGATTTAGATTCTAATTTGAAATAGCTTACTCATCTCTTCTTCTTCTACTTCCCCATACATGTTAGTGGCCATGCATCCCATCCTTTCGTCTACATCCGAATCATCCTCAATCTTCACCTCTCTTTCTGTCTTCACAGTGGCCATGGATTTCTTAGAATCCTTGGTTTAGTGTTTTGGGTGCAATTTTAGGTGCAACTTCTAACATGTGGTGTCAGTATGTCCATTTACATCAAAATTATTACAGAAATTATTAGGATCTTTATAAGTATGCAAAGCAGTATCGGTATGTTTACCTTTCCATTTACCTTTTCTACTTGTCTTCCCTTGTTCTTTGTCCTACTATTTTGTTGACTGGTATCCCTTTGGCTCTACTTTTCCTTGCTTCTTCTCATCATCAATGTAGTATGCTTGTACACAAGCTTCATTGAGATCCTTGGGCTTCGTGGAGATTACCTTCCTCCAAAGGTGAGTGTGAAGTCCTCCCAAATACTTGGTCATAATGTCCTCATCCTCCAAGTCCATATTAAACAACATGGCTTGTCTCCAAAATTCCGTAATGTAGTCTTACATGCTTTGACCATTACCCTGTCTAAAGTAATGCCACTTAATCATCATGTCAGTCTTATGGCCAATAGGATAGAAGTTAGCTCTAATCAATTCTTTAAAACCTTTCCAAGTATTGACAATAGGACATTTCTTCTTCTCACAAGTGGCTAGATGGGTTTCCCACCAAACCAAAGCATGACCTTCCATTTTGAGACATGTAAAGGTGAGCCTTTGTGCCTTAGTGACATTATGTACAATAAACTAGAATTTCAACTATTTGAGCCATTTATCTAGTAATTCTACATCTACTTGTCCTTTAAAATTCTTTATTTCCACTTTTGTTTCAGCTTTAAAAGGTGTATGTGAATATTTTACCTTATCGCGTAAAATTGGTGTCTCTTCATGCTCTTCCCATTCTTCCTCTTCGTGGCTCTTTCCAATACTGAATTTTTCAGCTAGTGCTCGAACCACTGAGTCCATGGAATCTTGCTTAACCGAAGCCATATTTTGCAAATCTAAAATATCTTCTTGTTTTCTATGTAATCTATCCATCATGGTCTCTAGCATCTCGACTCTACAGACCAATTTCTCTTCCTCCATTTGTGATCGAATTCTCTATTTCCACTTCTTCGTAGAAATATCTATCTCTCAAGGTAAAACTTCTTCACCTTTCGACCTTGTCACTATCATAAAAAATCACATGAAATATTTGAATACCACAATCCTGGATATATAATCACCTATGATACCAAAATGATCTATAAACTTCTACTTTAGAACTTTACGAATCACACAACTATGTTGTTCTAATTTCAACTTTGAAAAATCACATATTTGATTGAAATTTAGAGCTTCGTGACTGATTATCTAGTGTTATAGAAAGGAAATTGCAGAGAAGGAAATATTTCAAACTTCAACACCAACAATTTTATCCTGGAAATCTCTAATGGAGGAAAACCAGTCAGGAAGGGAAACTGCTCTTTCTTCCCACTTTTATTGGTCTAATACAGACAATTACATATTACAATAAGTATGAAAAGACACAACAATGTAAACCTTCTCTCTAATTACTTGTTTGTTTTGTTTCTACACCTTGCTCCTATAATTCCATTCCAGCACTGAGGATCTTACTCACTGCTCTCATTAAAATTTGCTTCTCAATATCTCCGGATCTTTGAATGACTATTATCTTTTTACTTTCATGTATTTATAGGCCTTCACATGTCCTCCCCTGCACTAGAGAATGTGAAAGGGAAGGGAAGGGAAGAGACACGACTGGGAACTTCCAATTTGCATCCATTCTTCTTTTCTAGTTGAAAGTACTAGGACCACCACCCTGAGTAGACCGGAGGTCTCCGAACCACTACTCTGCACAGAGTGGCAGTTCCTTCTAGAACCTCTGTTTACCTCATTTTTCTCACTTTTGTTGTTTCTTCTTCTTGGTGTTGATGGAACTGATGAAGTGGCATGTTTTTTTAAATCCTTATGGATCAACTCTGATCTCCATGCACACCAATGATAAGAGAATAGCTCCTAAGCTGATCTTTCCTCTTACGCATGCTTTTTTAGTGATTGTTTCTGCAATATAACGTGAAATGTTGTATACTAATCCTTCAAACATCTTTTTGGAAATGAACAGCCATATGGTGCTCACTTGTGACCACCTTTCTTGGTCATTTAGCTTTGTAACAAGATGTGCAACCACTTGCACAACTAGATACCTCTTCAGTTTGTTGATGTCCATACTGTGCGGAGCCTTTATATACCCTAACTCCTTTCTGGTCTCCAATATTGTAGTTTTGTTTGTCAGATCATCTCACAAATTGTCTCCTATGCCTTTCAACCCTGTTACCATGGAGATGAGCGTGGCTAAAATTATAACTTTGTGACATGCAAAGTAGAAAAATTCCTCATGCACTCTGCTCATGAGCCATTGGTACAAGGGCTCATATTTCCCATAGTAATGGAGCTCATATGGTCGGTAAACTCCTATTCTCTGCAAGATATTCTCACCAGCATCATCATACATCGGCATGTCTTCCATCGTGCATTTATTTGTCCTCGTGTTCAACAACACATCAAGATCCTTCTCATTCTCTATGGTACGGTGATTGTACTCACTTGCTTTGCTTTTCCTTATGTGTGAATCCCACTCCTAGCTGACTATGATGCCCTCTGGATATTACATTTATGAAAAATGACTTTCAGGTGCCATCTCTTCTTCTTCTTCTACCACCTTCTTCTTTCCCTTCACTCCTACTACAACTTCTTTCTTATGTGACATTTCTTCCTTACAATCCTTTGTAGATCCTTTCCGCTCAAATTATGCAAGGTGCAAAGAAAACCCTATTTTGATTTAGAGTTCCCTAGGTGAAATTACATGCCCTAGCTCCTCTCTGTCACCTTGCTTCACTCAAACCCTTCACCACCGGGGACACAAGCTTCTTCTGTGCACAGATCTCTTTGTCATGACTGGTTACCCATATTTCACACCTTAAAATGATCACTCGGATCTTCAGACTTGGCTCCTTTCAAATACTCTTAATCCCAATGGTAAAAATGAAGTCGTATCTCATCCTTATATATTTTTTCAAAATTTTAATACATTCATTGGTCCTTCACCTACCAAATATCCTCTCATTAATTGACCAATTCCATCCTTTACGCACATTACATCCTCCCGCCCAACTATAACCTTCTAGTGTTCCTTCCTACCCTTTGGTCACAAAATTTTCTTTGGCACGCATCCTTGCACCTGAGTACCTCGTCACTGTACCTTATCTTGGTAGCTATCATGGCCTCTTCTTACCTCATGTTATACTATTCCTTCATTCATCTCCATCCTTGGTCACTTTTGAGAAGCAATATTTTTACTTTAATAAACACTCGTAGTAGCTTATTCTTTTCATCTTTCAATTCCCCAAATCTTATACCTGGATATCAACAACCACCCCACACTAAAAGGATGTGCAGTCCTCTGCACATAAACATGCTTCACGTAGTAATTAGCTTCATGCACGCAAGCACACTTATTTCACAAAAATAAAAACTAAAGCGACAAAGCATAGTGACAATTAAGGAAATACATTAAGAAAATACAGAATGGAAACCTAATCTAAATAGAAATACTGCCTTATAACAAACAACAAGAAGAATTATTTATAGTAGGGATTAAGCCTACTCTCATTGAAGTAACTGGGTAACCGTGTTCCATATACTACTTCTAACTAGCAAGTGCTTGTTTCAAGCATGTAAGTAATAACATATGGCCCTAACCAATGTACCTTAAGTTTTCTGGGATGGCACAAGAACTTTGAGTCATAAATAAGTACCATTTGTCCAATCTCAAACTTCTTATCCCTTATGTTTCTATCATGCCATGATTTTTATCTGGCCTTTTCCTACTTCTGACTCCATCGTGTTATGGATCCTCACTCATCCAGTTGAATCATCTTCTCAATACGCTCATCTAAAGCATTCTCATTAGCTAGACCTCTAGCATGTGCAATGCGTGAATAAGGTATCATAAATTCTATAGGGAGATAGAATTTTGTGCCAAACACCAACCAAAATGGTGTGGCTTTGTTTAATCTCTTATAATTTGTTCTATATGTGTAGACACTAAAATTAGGTCACACTCCCCTTTGGTCCCTCGAAAAATAAACACCTTTCATCACATTCACCTAGCCATGGCCCCCTTCACCTCACTAATATTAATTTAATTAAATTAATTCATTATCCTCACTAGATTTATTATTTAAATATACTTAGTTTAAATAATATCCACACATACACGTCACCTAGACACCTCACCAGCCAACTCACCCTAAAACCTATTCTTAGTAAGTTGCCATAACTAACTGAGACTTACCTAAACCCTAAAAATCAATGCCTACATTCTCTCTAACCACATTCCCACATGCTTACAAGAAGCTCCCAATCTAATTTGTGGGTTAACAACATGAGATCTGAGGAAATCAAGAGGATATTTCTAGTTTAGTAAACCTAGGAAATCCCACCTTGACTGACACCGATTACCCCTAACCGTCGCCGATTAAGGCGGAACCGCCATCGGTTACCCTTTTAACCCAAAAAAAAACTTATTCTCAAGGTTGGTATAAGGTTGGAAAATAATGGAAAATTTGGTGAACATTAGCACATTCTAGAAAGATATCACATCTTCTGAGAGTGAATTTCAACGAGTACACGCATGCAAGGAAGGAGATCAAGCATCTTTTCCTACACAACCATCCCAAAAATGATCTGATCTAACCAAGAAAAGAGTAATGTACATGCATCCCATGCAGAAGCTTTCCTTTAGTTGGTGATCACCTACAGCCTTCAAACCACTCATCAGCACCTCCATCCCTCACTCACAAGCATCCAGGATCAGAATCCAAGTAAGTAAGACATTATATTTCTCTAGTTCATTCAATTTCATCATTATATTATCATGTATTGTTTACCTAGCCACCCATTGACTTCCTCCTACACTCACCCTTCCATACACCCATTAAAACCTCAGGAAATCCTACCCACATCACCCACTACCTCATCCTGACCAACCAAATTCCTTTGTGTAATCACAAAGGAGACCTAAATCTCACTGTGTGGCATTCCTAGTTTTCCACAATAACTGGCACCAGTTACACCCAACCGCTGTCAGTCAGCCTTAACTGACATCGGTCTCTATATTTTCCCATACAACCTAGAACAATGACCTACCCACCTAATTCCATCTCACCCTCATTCACTTGTAATCTTCCTGAGAGCTCTGTCAGAACTGCAGAGACCCAGAACCAGTTACTTGACCTTCGGATCCTATTCTAACCTAGCTTGTTAGATTAGATCTATTTCTTATTGTGTTTTAAGTGAGATACCTATATCATTTTGAATTACAATAGGATTTACCTTATTTATCACAGTAAATTGTTTTAACAGTGGACTGATAACCATCTAGGAAGTATCACACTTCTCAGATCTAACATACACTAGGTAGTTCACTGCATTTATTGTTTAACTCCTGGCGGTCTTACTTTGCATTACAAGTAGTTCCTCCTATCCAAAAGGAATCTCTCAGAATCAGCTATGGATTCGGAAGTCATACGTGTGCAACAACCAATCAACCAACATTTGAACAGGTATTCCTCCCACACCCGTTACCCTATATGTTTTGTCAATACTTCAAAGAAACGATCTAGAATTAGGTGAAACATTTTGGCATGCCTAGTGGGACCCATCCGGGCTTCCTTGAATTTCATTCATTCCTAGGAAAATTTGTGTGTTTGTTTCCTTTCTGAAAAGAATACACATTAATTTTCTTCCTTGTTAACCCACCTTTTCTTTCTATTTTCTCTAAGGGAAAATTTTCTTTTGGTGTAATTAAAAAGAACCATTTCTTCATGTTTTCTACATTATAGTGAAAGAGCATCCCTCTTCCTTTTCATCTTATTGTGTCATTCAACATCACACTTCGATTTGGGCTTAAAAATAAGTGCATTGCATTCTGATTTATCACATTAGCTCACATTAATTGAGGTAACCTATAGTTCACCCCTTAAAATGAATCACTCGGATCTTCAGACTTGGCTCCTTTCAAATACTCTTAAATCCAAGGTAAAAAATGATTCTGATCTCATCCTATATAATTTTTTTCAAAAATTTTAATAACAGTCATTGGTCCTGTCCCTACCAATATCCTCGGTCACTTAATTGACCATTCCCATCCTTTACGTCACATTCATCCTCCCCTCCCGCCCAACTATCACCTTCTAGTGTTCCTTCCTACCCTTTGGTCCAAAATTTTTCTTGGCACGCATCCTTGCACCTGAGTACCCCTCGGTCACTGTACCTTATCTGGGTAGCCTATCAGGCCTCTTCTTAACCTCATGTTATACTATCCTTCATTCATCTCCATCCTTGGTCACGTTTTGAGAAGGCAATATTTTTACTTTAATAAACCTCGTAGTAGCTTATTCTTTTCATCGTTCAATTCCCAAATCTTGTTATACACATCACCGATAGCAACAACCACACCCCCCACTAAAAGGATGTTGCAGTCACTCTGCACATAAACATGCTTCACCGTATTATTAGCTTCATGCACGCAGCACACTTATTTTCATATTTCACAAAATAAAAACTAATAGGACAAAGCATAGTGACAATTAGGAATACCTTAAGAAAATACGAATGGCACCTAGGGGGGGGGGAGGGGGGGGGTCTAATAGAAATACTACTGCCCTTAGGGAACAAACACAAGAAGATGATTGTTTTTTTATATTAGGTCATTAAGCCTACTCTCAGTGAAGTAACTGGGTAACCGTTCCATATACACTTCTAACTAGCAAGTGCTTGTTTCAAGCATTTAGTAATAACATATGGCCCTAACCACTGTTACCTTAAGTTTTCTGGGATGGCACAGAACTTTTTGAGTCATACATAGTCCCATTTGGGGGCCAAGCTGCAAACGTTCTGGGTGACCGGCGGGTGGGGGGTGAGTGGGGGGTGGGGTTGTGTGGTCTCAAAAATCAAAAAATAAAGCCAAATGAAAAGTTGTTATTATCTGGGCCTTTTTGTCCTACTCTTTTCTGACTCCATCGTTGAGAACTGTATGTATCCTCCTCATAGGCCATTGAAATTCATCTTCACTCCTTCTCAATACGGCTACCTCTAAGAGGGGAGAGTGCCTTAAAACCTAACCAATTAACAGCTAGACCTCTGGACTGTGCAATGCAGAATAAGGGTATCATAAAATCCATTGCCCGTAGGGGGTGGAAAAGAAAGGAAAAATAATGAGTGTTTAGGCAATTATTTGTCCAAACAGGGGGAAGAAGGGGAAAAGCCAACCCAACCAAGACAAACATTTTGATGAACTGAGGGAACAGGGGTGTATGAATGGGGTTAAACATCCGCTTAGAGCTGATCCAGTATGTCCGCAAGGTGTATCGGCATGCAATTATCGGGGGGGTAAGGTTCGCTCAAGATTAGGCAGTTGTCACGACATAGAGGAGGGTTAGAACGGGCATCCCGGGCTCGTCTGGCCATTTTAAGTGTGTGACACTAAAATTTAGGTCACACTCCCCTTTGTCCCTCGAAACCATAACACCTTTCATCACATTTCACCTAGCCATGGCCCCCTCCCTCACTAATCTTAATTTCCATTAAATTAATTCCTTATCCTCCTAGATACCATTACCATCTAGCTAATGCAATACTATATTTAAATCTCTTGTAATATTAAAGATATCCACACCATGCACTTCCCTAGACACCAGCAACAAGGCCAACTCACCCTCAACCTGATTCTTAGTCAATATACTGCTAGCGCAGTGGAAACATAAACAAAATGACTGGGACAGAACTAATAACCAAGAAACCCTAAACAATCAATGCCTACATTCTGCCCGCTAACCAAAGGATCAATCCGCCATGCTTACAAGAAGCTCCCAATCGATTTTGTGGGTCGTAACAACATGGAGATCTGAGGAATCAAGAGGATAGATCCTAGTTGGTAGTAAACCTAGACTCCCAGACCGACCTGCGATGGGGGCGGGTGGGGGGGGAATAAGGAGAGAGAGCCCTCACAAAAAAAAAGAATGGGAAAAGAGAGAGGAGGGGGGGGGGGTTCGGGGTCGGGGGGACAAGGAAAAGGAAGAGGGGCCCGACATCGCACCAGAAGGAAGGAAAAGAAAAGGGATGAGGGGGGGCAGAAACTGCGGCGGAAAGGGGGGGGAATAAGGGAGCGTTCCTCCCCTCCATGCAGACCACAAAAAACACGTGTAAACTACGACTCACTTCACCCTACGCGCGCGCGCCCAAAACTTTGACTCACGGGCGAGGTGGCAAATCCTGCCACCTGGAGTCTATAGTCAAAAAAGTACCTCCCTGTTCTTGATATCCTCGCTGGCTTTCGCAGAATTGAAGTAAGATGAAAAGAGTTTGAATGGCCATAGAGCAGTAGGGGCAAGATAAATTGTGACGAAGAAGGTGAGGACGATAGAGAAGAATATGGACTGGGAAAGAGTTCCAGAAGAGGAAGACGAGTGGAGAGTTCGAAAAGTGCGAAGGGGGATGCGGCGGGGGTGGGTACCACCGAAAAGGAGGAAAAAAGAGGGAGGGGGGGAAGGGGATGGAAGGAGGACATATACCATGGGGGAGAAAGGGGACAGAGGGGGCTAAAAAGGAGGGAAGAACACCGGGTCTCCAGAGGAAAAGGAAGGAAGGGGGGGGGGAGAGGGGGGGTGGGGGGGGGGGAAAGGAGGTCGGGGGGGAAGGGGTGGGGAGCGGGTCGCTCGGGGTGCGGTGAGACGTAAGGGGGAAGGGAAAGGGAGGAAGGGGAGAGTTTGCTCCGTTCATACGTCATTAAAAACTGTACCCAAGGGTAACCAATCATTACATTTCATCCCGGCTTCGCAAATTGGTGGACAAGATCATGGCGACGGGCGTTAGGCTTAACACTCCTGGGGTCCAACTACACGTTCACCCAGGGAACCCCCAAGGTTGATCCGAGCAACTAGCAAGAAGTGGGGCCGTATAACAAAAAGGCGATGCGAAGAGGAAAAGAAAAAAGGTAACAGAAGAAGATTTGGTCTGCCCTTTCTCTTTTTTCGGTTACATGCATAATGTCGAAAAGTCGCTAGAATAAAAGAATCTGCGAGTAAACCTCTCTGACTCGTGGGATCCGGGAGGCTTTTACAGATTACCACATAGCCAGCTCCCCTAGGCAAATCCACTCGAACCGAGCCTTGTTTGTAAGCGCCGTCTAACAAGTAGGGACTCGCCTGACCCTGACTTCCACTGAATACTGCATCGCCACGAGAAACAGTGGGCCCGAGAGGCTGAGCAGCGCCTACGGGGGGAGAGGGTGGGAACCAGGCAGCTTCCCTCCGCGGTGCTTCCCCGGAGTCACCTCCGCACCCGGCCGAGCTAACGGTTCTCACACGAGGAAAACGAAGCCATCGTTCCCCTGTTTTAACCCAAAAAAACTTATTCTCACTCACGTGTTATACAGGTTGGAAAATAATTAAAATTTGGTGCACATTAGCACATTCTAGAAATATATCACATCTCTGAGAGTGAATTCAGAGTACAACACGCATGCAAAGGAAGGAGACAGCATCTTTTTCCTACACAAAACCATCCCAAAAATGACTGATCTAACCAAGAAAAGAAGTAAGTCATCATCCCATCAGAAGCTTTCCTTTATTTGGTGATCACCTAACCGCCTTCAAACCACTCATCAGCACCCTCCATCCCTACAACAAATGGGCACACGGCATCCAGGATCAGAATCCCAAGTAAGTAAACCTTATCTTTCTCTAGTTCCTTTCAATTTCAACATATTATCATTTTTGGTTACCTGCCACCACATTGTACTTCCTCCTACACTCCACCCTTCCATACCCCCATTAAAACTCATGGGGGTAGAAAGAGGAAATCCCTACCCCATCACCCACTACCCAATAACCTCATCCGACCAAACCAAATTCCTTTTGTTAAATCACAAAGGAGAACCTAAAACCTCACGTGTGGCATGCTAGTTTTCCACAATAACTTGCACCATTTCACCCAACCGCTTTTCATTTCAGCCTATATACTGACATCGGTCTCTATATTTTCCCATACCCCTAGAACAAGGACCTACCACCTATTCCATCTCACCTCATTCACTGTGTACCTCCTGAGGAGCTCTGTCCTAACTGCAGAGACCCAACCAGTTACTTGACCTTCGGATCCTATTCTAACCTACTTGTATATTAGATCCTATTTCTTATTAGTGTTTTCAGTGAAGATACCTATATCCTTTTGAATTACATCAGGTTTTACCCTCTTTTAGCCAAGTAAGTGTTTTAAAAACAGTGGAACTGATACCATCTAGGAAGTATCCACTCTCAGATCTAACATCCACTAGGTAGTTCACTGCATTTAATATTGTTTAACTTTAACTCTGGCGGTCTTACTTTGGGCATTATAAACAAGTATTCCAAAAATCCTCCTTCCAAAGAACTCTCGAATGCAGCTATGGATTCGGAAGTCATACTTGTGCAACAAACCAATCAACCAACATTTGAAACAGGTAATTCCGCCCCCACCCGTTACCCGATATGTTTTGTCAATACTTTCCAATAAACTGGGCGTCTAAGGGCACTTAATGGGGTGAAACATTTTGGTTCAATGCCTACAGTGTTTGACCCCTCATCCTGGCTTACTTGAATTTCCTTCATGCGACAGCTCAGGGGGGGGGGGTCCTCGGACGGGGGTCAGTTTGTGGGTTTTTGTTTCCTTGCTGAAAAGAAGACACATTCCATCATTTTTCTTCCTTGTTTAACCCCACCTTGTCTTTCGTATTTTCCCTCTAAGGGAAAATTTTCTTTTGGTCCATTTAAAAAGAACCCATTTTCTTCATTTTTTCTACTAATAGTGAAATAGACATCCCTCTTCCTTTCCTTCTTTCATCTTATGTGTCAGTCACATCACCCGTCGCTTTGGGCTTAAAATCATGCATTGCCTTCTGATTTAAAAAATATCACATTAAGCCACGGAAATTTGAGGGTAAACCTAACTTTTGAAGTCATGACCAGCTGATGGTTAACAAATGAATCCTAGAAAGCACATCTCTCTCTCTCTCTCTTTGAGTTTTTCCAAATTGCACAAATTCCAAATAAACACATATTCTTAAATAACATCTTTCCTGGGAATGCCTATCAACAATCGTACTGATATGAGGATTGACAGGTACTCCCCAGCTTGCTGCTCTATCAAGTCATACTTTAGAGCGAAGCCCGCCCCCACCATAACATACCTAAAACCTCACCTTTTAGATCTCCTTCTTTGTAGGAAGCCATCCTCACTAGAAATATCTATTTCACAATTCATGTGTCAGTCCTTAAATAGCATAAGCTAAACAAACATAATAGAAAAGGAACTCCTAGGATTGCATTTTTCTTAGTGTTTCTGCTTGGCTTGTGTTTTGAGGTGAAAGATCATGTTCTTCATTTTTCTTGTTCATCCTTACACAATCCTCATCATAGATGGTGTATTTTGGCTTCACCTGAGTGTGCCTAGACCATATTATCATCATTCTCAAAATTATGGGTCTGATTCTGCATCAAATTTTAATTCACAACCCCTATTATTTCATCACTGTTTCAATTTCATAGTAACCGTCATCAGTTACCCTCTGACCATCATCGGTTATACCCAAGTGGTATCAGTTGCAGATCCTTTTGTTAACCTACCCAAAAGGACATTTTTATTCATTTTCTTCCGCTTTTCATAGTCCTTATCACTGCCATCATTCCCATTGACATTGTAAAACACCATCAAATTTGGCATACCTGTCAGATTTGACCTTCTACCTAGTTTTTCACTCACTGACCATTTTCTACAAAGACCGGCAGTGGTTACCCCTGACTGGATTTGGTTTTCCCTAACTGGCATTGGTTAGATTGTTTCACTTTCCAACCACCATTTGGTACCGAATTCACTTTTTATCACCAAATTCACCTATTCTAGCTATTTTTCTATGTCATTTACAGAGAAGCAGCCCTACCTGATTAGTATTGGTTCATATGGTGCTGACCTGAAAACAAGCAAGCGCACTCATATTTCACGCTAGTTGTCAACCACTCCCACCTAGTCCTTCACCACCTTCCATTTTATCACCAGCCATGGATCCCATCCAACCTATCACTATCACTATCAGAGATGAGGATTTCACACGACTCCTTGACCAAAACCCTATCGCCTTGCAGTTTTACCTTTCCCACTCATCCACTCGAGATGCCTCAGGCCAGTTAATATACGACATGTGTGTATCTATCCCCCTGACTCTCACTCCCACTCCTGTATCAACCCCATCTAGCTCTGTGCTACCCACATCTACCTTACCCCTAGTCTTTTTGTAGCTAGGTCCTATACCTGCTATGACTGTTATGTCTGCCACCTCCGTTACCCCCGCCACATCCACCATACCCTTGACAACTACCCAAAACATAACCTCATCCACCCCTAATGTCTCACACATACCCGTAGCTACACTACCACCTCCCATGATGGTGACCCCTACCCCTTTTCAGAAGGTGGTCCTTTCCATTCCATAATCGTTACCCCCCATTGCCACTAGGGTTACCACGACCCTTCCACCTCCATATACATACTATCATCCGCCTCCTGTTTCATCTATTATTCACTCAGGGTACGTACCCCCTGTTTCACTTCCTTCTTTACAATCAACCTACATGGAAGCACCATACATGCCACCCCCATTATATGGCCAAAACTAACCCTCTCATGCTACAGAAGGCACCCAATCATCGCAACCTACTAATGACCTAATCAAATTGATGTTGGACAAGATGGAGACATTAGAGGCATCAGTTTCCAGCTCCTGCAACACTCTCACCTATGATGAGATTTGCAACAAGCCCATCCACCCATCCATTCGTATCCACCCATACCCCATGCATTGGGAAATTCCTAAATTCAATCATTTCAATAGCAAAGAATACCGGTAGTAGCATTTATGGTCGTTCAAACACAGGTGTTATCTGATCGCTCATGATGATGCCTTACTCTTAAGAACCTTTCCCATGTCCCTCACTGGAACTGCATTAGATTGGTATAGTGGGTTATCTAGACACTCTATATTCTCATTCAATCAGGTATCCCAAGACTTCTTGGATCATTTCTCTATCAATATTGTCAAGAAGGTTACCATGACTGATCTATACTCCATGTGTCAGTATGAGGATGAATCTATCATAGATTTTGTCACTCGCTGGCATAGCTTGATCAACCAACTCACCTTCCAACCACCATAAATGGAACTCATCAAGCTCTTCACATGGGCTTATGCTAGACATATCTCACCTACCTTGCAGGTCCAAACCTTCTGAACATTCGATGAAGCATTCACTATGGCATGAAAGTTAGAGATTCAAGCCATCAAAGAGAAGAAAATCCAATTACACAATAAGAATTTGGCATTCAAGTCGAATGATACCTCTTCTTCTTCCAAACCACAAAATAATTATTGAAAGGCTAAGGGCACCACTAACACAGTGGTACTCAAGGCCAGCCCAGCTCATCCATCAAATCAAGCTACCCCCTCATCTAATCTCTCACCTGTCCAAACTTTTCAATTTAGATGAGAGCAGCAGAAATACACCCCAATTGGGGAACCTTACTCTTCTGTCTTAGAAAATCTTATCAAAGCCAGAGCCTTCACTCTTCTACCCATAAAACCACACACTATTTTTGATCCTGGTCACCCCATGCCTGCATGGTATAAATAACATGACTTCTTTAACTATCATCAAGTAAAGGGTCATAGTGATGACAACTGCATTACTTTCAAAAATATTTTCCAAGAAATGCTCGAGAAAGGGAAGTTAACCATAGATAATCCTAATGCACCTGCCAACCAAAACCTACACATCTTCAAGAAACCATTTCCTAGCCATGCCCCTTCATCTGATCAAACCGGTGAGACCGCAACTCATGATACCCATACCCGAGAGGTTCATGCTATCTTTAAGGATGTACCTATGAGCCTCCCAATTACCTCACATTCCTTCCATAGAGGGAATCCTAGCCAAAACTCCTCCTTCCACGTTAGAACCCACCGCACCTAATCCTCCACCTACAGAGGATCATCTTTCATCTCCTTCATCACCTACAGAGGAGTCTTCCACTAACATCACGACCATCTCACCCCTGGCTTCTCCACTTAGAGAACCTTTACCCACAATACCTCATCCATCCATAGAGAAGCACCCATTACCTCCTCCACCCATAGAGGAGAACCTATCCATTCATCCACTTGCAGAGGAGCTTCCATCACCTTCTACACCTACCATAGACCTAGTTAAGATACCTTTGCCTCTTGGTGAGCATTCTCCATCTACTACCCAAAATCCTGCAGACCTATTTTCAGCTCTCTCACACATGGAAGATAAAGCTAGCCAATTTCCCATCTCTAAGACACATTTTACGGGAATTTCCATTAGGTCCTCATCAACTCCACCTACAGATGTGTCATTCTCGTGTTTATCAGATCACTTAGATTATGTGGATAAAGCCTTAGTATAGGGATGCCTTTTGTTGCCTGTCTCAACACAGATGTAGAGGTCACTTGCTGATAACTCCACTATCTACCCAAAAATATT
This sequence comes from Taxus chinensis, assembly GCA_019776745.2. Classification (NCBI taxonomy): domain Eukaryota; kingdom Viridiplantae; phylum Streptophyta; class Pinopsida; order Cupressales; family Taxaceae; genus Taxus; species Taxus chinensis. The sequence goes on from CM034152.1 coordinate 467,908,321, forward strand.
TCGACCAATCGAACCAAACACAACCACCTCAATCAAAAATCCTTCCATGACACCTGTCATAGCTCAAACCACATCCTTACCCATAGCCCAATCTATATCTAAACCCAAACCCACACTTATGACATCATCCTTGACTAAACCTATTACCACTTTAAGGGTCACCTCGACAACCAGCCTTACTCATCCACCTATCAAACTGGATTTAGCTACGTCCTCCAAAGACATAACCACACCTACTCTGACACCCAAACAAAAGCACCAAACCCATAGAACTCATACCCTGGTTGCGCCAATCAAACATGTACCTATCCCATCCATCTTAGGATCTCATCTTCCCAACATGGTCAAGAAACCTCCACCCATCAATAAACCAAAAACACAACCCATTCCTTCCTCACAAACCTCTAACCTACCTAGAATCCCAACACAACTTACACCCATACCTTCAACATCTTTACCACCCATACCTCTAATACCCTCAGCTATTGCTTCACTACCCACTACACTTCAATCATTGTCTCTCACACCCCAAGAAGGACCCATGTCATCTACCTTCACAGCATGCTTGTTATCCCCATAGGTAACTCGTCCTCTTCCCCCATCTGCTTTTCCTTCTAGAAATCATACACCCATATCACCTTTATCCAAGAAGGTGCAATCCAAAAACAAAATTCCACTACCCCACAATAAGGTAGTCAAAACAACCACACACCCTCCTACCCGTTCACCTACTATACCCTTACCTAAACCAACATGACTGACACCCAAAACCATCCTAGCACCCAAAACCATAGCTCGACCTACTCCTCCTCTTCCAAAGACCATTCCTCAACAATCAACTACACCTATACCCAAACCCATGTTCACTTCCCATTGCAATCCACTAGCGGGGTCCTATGCCAAAATTTTAACTAACCTCCTTGAGACTTTTGTCATCACATTACCGCCACTTAGACCTTATGACCCCCTCACACCCAATCCAAAAGGGTTTGATGATACTAAAATTTACACATACCATCATGTGCTAGGGCACAATGTGGAGAACTGCAAGGCCTTGAAAACCATCATTATCTAGTTGTGTCCTCTAGAAGCCAATTTTGATGATGATGACCTTCTCGATGAGGACCTTGCTTCACCAAAACCCCTTCCCACACTTCCCACTCAATAACCAAAACCTCCATCATCACAGCTCTAAGAGCCACCCTCAAGATTCAAAATTAACATGGTTCACATCAGAGAACTTTCCATGCCACCACCCAAATGTCATTGCGCCCAACTCACCTCACAAGGTTTTTCTCCTCCGGTAGGTTTTTTCCTGTCATGTCGTTATACCACTCACCCTACACCTTATCCATTTTCCAACTCCCCTCAAACCAACATGATACATGTCACTACACGTGCTCAGAAGAATAAGGGAAAAGAAAAGGCAACTGACCCACCAACCAATCCTATACCGAACATACCATCTGCACCCATACCTAAAATCACTATCCACGGCCCCACGTACCCCATTTCTAATGGCATCACACATCACACTATGCTCAAACAATTACACCATTATCCCCTCAAAATGTCCCTATATGACCTCATCCAAACCTTGGAATCCCATCGTCAAGCTCTCATGGATGTTCTTCAATATATTGAGGTTTTACCCAATGACCCTACACCCGTAGCCTTCATTATCACACTCCATCATGTAGCCTCTCTCACCAAATTACCACCTTCATCTTCACCCCACCCTATTCACCAAGTGGCCTCCCTTAGCTTCTCAGAGGAAGAGATTTTACCACACCAAATGATGACCTAGACCCAGCCCTCTTCATCTTTGTCTACATCGATGACATATGGGTATGCCGTGTGATGATTGATGGGGGCACTAGCATTAACATCATTTCATCCCATAAATTCACTCAAATGTGCATACCTGACAATTACATGCATAAACATCGTATCATGTTGCATTCATTCAATGACGAACTCACCTCTGCACTAGGCATCACCATCCTCCAAATTCATGTGGGCCCCCACACTATTCCAGAAGTGTTTTACATTTTGGAAGGAGAATTCCAATATAACTTGTTGCTTTGCAGACCCTGGATTCATTTCATGGGTTGCGTTCCTTCCACTTTTCATCATTTTGTAAAGTTTGAACATGAAGGACACACTTATACCATTCCAGCTGACCCCTCACCTTTTAAAACATGCAACATGCTTTACCGACCCAATGATGTGCTCATACCTATTAAGCCGTCTACCTCCACAACCGCTACCTCTTCACCTACACCTCCACTTACCAGTACAACCGCTACTTCTACTGCACATATATCCTCCATTCCTACCACTGCCATAACCTCCACGGCTGGCCCATCAGCTTCCCAATCACTTAATTCCACCTCTGCATCGACCTCCGACACATAATCCATTATAGCTACCTATATACCAACCACTGATCCCTTGGAAGGTGTTTTTCAATGCCTCACTCTGGGGGAGTACCACCTATATAGTGTCAACAAATTCCTTACTCCACAAGAGTATGGAAGTCTTCACCAACACCCTCACTACTTTGGATTTTACAAGCAAGGCCGCCATACCGTTATTCCATGTACCACCCGCAAACATAATGACCGTAGTGGTATCGGCTTTCCTAAACCACCTACCAAACAAGCCTACATTGAACTCATTAAGGACATTAGCTCTTCTCCACCTTCTTGACCCACTCCACCTTCATCACCACCCTCACCGACAGAGTCGATGGATCCTGAATCTATCCCTCCTAATTTTTTTTTTCATAAACACCATTTCCTTGGGGCCTTTGACTTATCAACATAAGGATGAGGCCCCTTCCACTCTTCCTTTCCTATATCCTGAAATGATCAATGATGATACACCTTCAATTAACATCATTCAATGTCAAGATGATGAATCCATGCTCACCTACCTTGGTGCAGAAGACTCATATATTCATCGTTCATTACCTTCTGAGACACAAACCATGTTGAATGAATCAACTATCGAGATCAGCATTCATACTCAGGATGACTTGCACATCCTAAAGATCAGACAATCGTTAGATGTTGCTAAATAGGAAGCCATCACTTCTTTTCTCAAAGATCATAACCATGTATTCTCTTGGTCTTACGCAAACATGCCCAGTATTGACCCCACCATGGTGGTCTACAATATCGCAACTGTTCCCAATGCCAAACCCATCAAACGAAAGATGAAGAAAATGCACCCTCGCATTTCCCTTCTCATCAAAGAAGAACTTCACCACCTTATTTCCATTTACTTCATCTTACCCATTGATTATCCTTGTTGGATTTCTAACATTTTCCCTGTCACTAAAGTGATAGGGGGACTCCACATTTGCATGGACTTCCATGACCTCAACCTAGCCTTTCCGAAAGATGACTTTCCTTTACCTGGTATTGATCAACTGGTTGACCTTACCACTGGTCACAAGATGCTATCTCTCATTGATGGTTTCTCAGGTTATAACAAAATTTTTCTTGCCCCAGAAGATCAACACAAGACCTCATTCATCACCCCTTGGGGGACCTTCTACTATCGAGTCATGCCTTTTGGCCTTAAAAATGCTAGTGCCACGTATCAACGGGATATGACTTACATTATGCATTGTATATTAGAAGATTACGTGGATGATCTCTTGGCCAAATATAAATGCTATTCCAAGCACCTAAATATCCTTAAAACCTTCTTTGATCATCTCATTAAATATTACGTCTGACTTCATCCTAAGAAGTGTGTCTTCGTGGTTCTCTCAAGAAAGCTCCTAGGATTTATCATTTCCCTATGTGGTATAGAAGTTGACCCTGCTAAATTCAAGGCCATTTTCAAAATGCCTTCGCCCTCAAACTCCATATCCTGCATCCTTGTGGATTCTAACCTTTTCCCTGTCACTAAAGTGATAGGGGGATCACATTTGCATGGACTTGCCATGACCTCACCTAGCCTTTCCGAAAGATACTTTCCTTTCCTGTATTGAATCAACTGGTTGCCTTACCACTGTCCAAGTATTCCTCTCTCTCATTGTGGTTTCTCAGGTTATCAAATTTTTCTTGCCCGAAGCATCAAACACAAGACCTCATTCATAACCCCTTTTGGGGACCTTCTACTATCGAGTCATGCCTTTTGGCCTTAAAAATGCTAGTTCCAACTTATCAACGGGATATGACTTACATTATGCATTGTTATTGAAGATTACGTGGATGATCTCTTGGCCAAATATAAATGCTATTATTCCAAGCACCTAAATATCCTTAAAACCTTCTTTGCTATAGAGTGACCCTGGCTAAAGTCAAGCAAGGTTCAAATACCGTCGCCTACTAACCTTCAAAAACTCCATATCCTGCAAGACAAGTTACAGTTTATTCACCGTTTCATTTCACAATTATCAAATCAGTGCCAACCATTTCATCATCGGCTCAAGAAGGATGTCTCCTTTAAATGGGATGATGACTGTCATAAGGCTTTTGAGGCCCTAAAACAATACCTTCTCTAACCACACGTACTCATCCCACCTAAAGATGATCAACCTTTCTACCTATACATATCAGCTACCGATCATTCCTTGAGAGCCATGCTTGCTTATCATGATGAAGAACACAGGGAGTAGGCAGTTTATTACATAATTCATACTCTTTTGGACTATAAAACCTGATATAACCATCCTGAAAAAATTTACTTAGCCTTATTTTTTGTTGCCACCAAACTCTATCCTTACCTACTCAACCAATAAACCTATGTTGTGACCAACACCAACCCCTTACACTTCATGTACGCAAAGCCTTATCAAAATCAATGTGCTGCATGATGGTTTATGCTTTTAGTTGATCTTGACCTCAAATTCATTCATCAAAATTCCATCAAGGGCCAAGCTATCACCAACCAACTAGCTGACTCACCTATTTCCGGGGATCAACCCTCTAATTTTGACTTCCCAGATGAGTCAATTGCTACCCTTTCCCTGGACGAGCCCCCTTACCAAATGACACTCTTCTTCGATGGTTCTAAGTGTCAGTGTGGAGGCGAGGCTGGTATTATCAGCATTCCTCTTTAGCATGAACCCATTACTTTGTATTTCAAATTAGATTTTGAATGTACTAACAATATTGCCAACTACAAAGTGCTTGTACTAGGTGTCCAAGCCACATATTCCCTAGATGTCAAACAAATCAACATCTTTGGTGATTCTCAATTGGTCGTAAACCAAGTCAATGGTATGTACCAATGTCGTAACGAGATACTTCAAAAGTATAAACATCATGTAGACATACTTTTGACCACCTTTGATCATTACACCCTTCAAACCATCCCACGTTCAACCAACAAGTTCGTAGATACCATGGCTTGATTAGCTTCCCAAATACCCGCTTCACCCACCGATTCTACAATATTTGTCACCATAAAATGACTCCAATCACCTTATTATTTACCTCACGATGTTTACTTGATTGGAACAACTACCCCTGACTTGAGTGACCTTTGGTATAAACAATACTCCAACTACCTTTCTCTCTCCATCTTACCCCCTGATCTCACCCGTAATGGACAGCATGCCTTCCTTAAAAAGGTCTCTCACTACATCATTATGGGAGGGCTCCTCTATAAGCACGGATTTGACAGTATTCTCTTATGATGCCTCACAAGTTTTGAAATTCCTTATACCATTAAGGAAGTTCATGATGGCATATGTGGATGTCACTTCAGTGGCCTTGTTGTTGCTAAGTGTATTCTTTACCTGGGCTATTACTGACCAACCCTTAACCATGATTATTGTGACTATATCAAACATTGTGTAAAATTCAAAGAACATTCCAATCTTCATCATAAACTGAGTCATGCCTTACAGGTCACTTGAGACCTGTGGCCCTTCTCTCAATGGGGTTTGGATCTTGTTGGAGAAATCAATCCTCATTCTTTCCAGCGCCATCAATGGATCATCACTACTACTGAATACTATACAAAATGGGTGGAAGCCATACCACTCATCTTAATGAAAGATGAGAAAATATGTGAGTTCATTAACCACCACATCATTTGTCACTTTGGTGTTCCACATTACCTCATCACTGACAATGGAAAACAATTCAAAAACAAAACATTGCAAAGAATTTTTGACGCCTTCGACATTCAGCTTAGTTTCTCATCACCTTATTACCCACAAACCAACAACTAAGCCAAATCCACTAACAAAACCCTCAATAAAATTCTTATGAAATTTGTTGACGATACTGGGAAGGATTGGCATACACACATTCATTTTTCCATGTGGGCATACCACACTAGTATTCACACTTCCACTGTGGCCACACCATTTTCTCTGGTCTACGGTACAGAGGCAACCCTACCTCTCAAAGTCCAGATTCCCTCACTCCACATTTATCTTCATGACATGCTCAATGATGATGAATTTCTTTAGGACCATTTAGCAAAGCTAGAGTTATTAGACAAATGTCATCTTAATTCTCTGGATCACCTTCAAGTTTACCAAAAATGTATCAAACGTGCTTATGATAAACGTGTCCATGAATGAACCTTCCAAGTCAATGACCTTTTCCTAAAAGAAAATCAACATGTAACTAAAGTAGAAAAAAGTAAATGAGGAAAATTTTCTCCTAATTGGCTTGGACCATACATCGTGACTCATACCTATGGATCAGGTGCTTATCATTTATCTTCACTCGATGGTAAACCTAAACCTGAGCCCCTTAATGCCTTGTATATTCAACCATTATATTGTTGATTTGTAGTCTTACCTCACTTTTTGTCTCTTTCCATGCTCGTCCCTTGAGCGCTATTTACTCCATACACCTCACCAATGATTAAACAAGAATCATGTGAGTACCCATCACTTGTTATCTTCTCTTGAATATGTGTACCACGGCGTTACACATAGCATGATTCTCATGGATACTTTTCATCGACCTTTAGATGATATCCCATGGTTGTTTCACCTTGCCTTTTGAACAAGAGTCCTATTCTCCACCTTGGTCTTGTCCATGACTTCAAAGATCTCACATGGGACCAAAATCCTTGAGTCAAACTTATACTAAAATTATGATGACTCCCTCAAAAGGACGTCTTCCTCTTGACAATTAATGCTATAAATAGACTTCTCCCTAGAAGGACAACTATGTAAATCTCTAAAAAAACGAGAGCAACCGAAGCTTCCCGCATCGATCAGCTTCATGAAGACCTCAAGGAGTTCAATTTTATTCATCCCATATAGACTTCCTACATTGATAAGTCTATCTCAACTATAAGTCAAAAAACTCAACCTTTTTGTCATGGACTTGCCCATTGTGATCTATGTTCTCTTGCTCGAAACACATGCTACCTATACCATATAAAAATTAACTACCTTTCACCCTTCTTACCATTCCCACTCTCATTTCCTATTGCCTCAAGGGAATTCTTGGAACTTAGACATTTGGTGATCATGTGACTACTTTTCACTGTAGAACAATCCATCATGCAATGTCTTTAGGCTCTTACATTCATCACCTCCACCAAGGTATGATCTACTCGGTATGATCCTACCCAACCAGGTGGATTTATTGCCCCCTCTTATCTTTTCACCATCTTTGTTTACGTTTTGATTACCTTATACAGGACTTAGTCCTCGACACTTACTTTTGGGGTAATCTCCTTCTTTTGCCACAATCTCCCTCACCTACATCATTTTACCTATAATATACCCACACCTAACAAACCTAAATCCACAACATGCCCAAAAACCTACCAACTCATTTTCATACCTCCTGATATGCTTCCCTAGCTTATGGGAGATCTACATCGGTCTGAGGTTCCTTTTTGTTGGGACTATGTTGGTAGCACTCTGAGGGCATGGGGCCCTTGTAGGTTATCTTAGCATCCTCTACCCTAAAATATTCATCTTCCATGTGCCTCACATTACATCACACCTAACGTAGTTTCCATTTTATACCCAAAATTGAAAATTAAACCACATACATAATCAGTTGTTTCATATTTTTAAAATTATCACAGCATACATTTATTACACCTACCATTTCTCTATCATCACTATACATAGATTATACCACATCTCACATATGACCCATATTATCCTTCATTGTATGAAATAATGAATCACCAATTCACCTACTTTTGACTCAACCATGCCTAAATCGACCTGACTCGATCCATACCTAAACCAACCTGACTCGATCCATACCTAAACCAATCTAACTCAACCATGCCTAATAAACCTAACTCGATCCATGCCTAAACCAACCTGACTTGATTCATGCCTATACCAACCTGACTCCATCATGCCTAACTCACCTAATTTCCATCCATATCAACACAACAAATCCATATCTTATAAACACATCAACAAATCAAATCATAACATGTATCTCATCATATCAATAAATGTGTATCTCAGATATACATGGCTATCTCATCATGTCCATCATCTCAAAATCATCAGCACGTAGGCTGATATATAATACAAAACATCATCAGCACACAGGACGGTCTCATATATATAATAAAATAATGAATCAATACAAAATATCTTCGGCACGCAGGCCGGTATATGCTCGAAATATACAAAATCACTCATACATCCTCACTATCTCTCAGCATGCAGGCCATTATATAGTCACAAAATAACTATCATACATCAAAAATATGGTGATCGCATATCAGGCATCTCGATGGATGTCTTCAATCTTTGTATCACATGTACCCTCGGCCTCCTGGATCCTTCTAGCACCTCAACTGGAGTTGGTCTCCGTGCACTAGTATCCTCTATTTGATCGGGCCTTAGAGTTTGTTAACCCCCTGTGCTCTCCACATTATGAGTGTGATATCTTGTCCTCTCACTATCACCTGCACATTGCCCTAAATTCTACCCTTTTACCCTACCCCTACTTCCTCTTTTTACCTCACCCAACCTTCACCCTGATAATTTACCTCACTCCACCTTTACCCTACCCATTTACCTCACCTTTCCTGACCTCATAATTTACTACCTCCCTTTTTCCTCCTTTGGGGACTCATTATTTTACCCCTACCTTGGCCTTACCTATGTTTTGACCTAGATATTTGGACCTGGACCATTGCTAGTAACCTTTTATCTCATGTGTTCACTATACCTTGCGGCCCTGTTACCTGTGTTGTTTACCTAATGACCTTAACTAGCCTAATTTTGTGATTATTTATCTAGACCCTACCTTTGGTGTCTTGGAACATACCTAAATTTTCCTGCACCGAACCTATGTTGTGTTTCCTGACCATATCCTATACCTTGGATACCGGAATCACTTCAACCTTGGTTGGATAAACCTTTCAACCTTGGTTGGATAAACCTATCAACCTTAGACGATGTATAGTTTTCCTACTCTTCAACGTAATAGCATGTTGCAATTTATAGGTGTGAGTGTGTTTGAATGTTACTACCTTTAACCCAGACCCATTACCTAGATTACCCAAGTAGACCTTTCAAAAAAATTCTCCCTGTTACCCACCTTCCTTTTCATCACATTTACCTTTTATTAAACCACTCACCAATTCTGCCTTCTACCTTGTCAGTTCCTGGTTTGAGGGGGATCACCTTCACCCACACATGGGGCAACCACATATTATATTTATTAGTGTCACTTACTAATACAAGCTATGCAACAAAAAGGGGAAAAATGTAGACACTAAAATTAGGTCACACTCCCCTTTGGTCCCTCAACAAATAAGAACCTTTCATCACATTCACCTAGCCATGGCCCCCTTCACCTCACTAACATTAATTTAATTAATTTAATTTAATTAATTCATTATCCTCACTATATTTATTATTTAAATATCTTAGTTTAAATAATATCCACACATACACTTCACCTAGACACCTCACAAAGCCAACTCACCCTAAAACTTATTCTTAGTAAGTTGTCATAACTAACTGAGACTTACCTAAACCCTTAAAACCAATGCCTACATTATCTCTAACCACATTCCCACATGCTTACAATAAGCTCCCAGTCTAATCCATGGTTTAATGACACGAGATCCAATGAAATCAAGAGGATCTCCCTAGTTTAGTAAACCTAGGAAATCCCTCCTTGATCGACGCTGGTTACCCCTAACCATCGCCAATTAAGGCAGAACCGCCATCGGTTACCCTTTTAACCCCAAAAAAACTTTATTCCCAAGGTTGGAAGAAGGTTTGCAGAAGGTTGGAAAATATTGGAAAATTTAGTGAACATTAGCACATTTCAGAGATATATCACATCTTCTGAGAGCGAATTTCAGCGAGGACATGCATGCAAGGAAGGAGATCAAGCATCTTTTCCTACACAGCCATCCCAAAAATAATCTGATCTAACCAAGCAAAGAGGAATGTACATACAGCCCATGCAGAAGCTTTACTTCAGTTGGTGATCACCTGCAACCTTCAAAACACTCATTAGCACCTCCATCCCTCACTCACAAGCGTCAAGGACTAGAATCCAAGTAAGTAAGATGTTATATTTTTCTGGTTCATTCCATTTCATCATTATATTATCATCTATTGTTTACCTAGCCACCCATTGACTTCCTCCTACACTCACCCCTCCATATACCCATTAAAACCTTGCAAAATCCTACCCAAATCACCCAATACCTCATCCTGACTAACCAAATTCCTTTGTGTAATCACAAAGGAGACATAAATCCCATTCTGTGGCATTCCTAGTTTTCCATAGTAACTGGCACCAGTTACACCCAACTTTCGTCAATTATCCTTAATCGAAATCAGTCTCTGTATTTTCCCATACAACCTAGAATAGTGACCTACCCACCTAATTCCATCACACCCTCATTCACCTATGATCTACCTGAGACCTCTGTCAGACCTGTAGAGACCCAAAACTAGTTACTTGACCTTCAAATCCTATTCTAACCTAGCCTGTTAGATTAGATCTATTTCTTATTGTGTTTTAAGTGAGATACCTAAATCATTTCGAATTACAATAGGATTTACCTTATTTACCACATAATTTTTTTAAATAGTGGACTGACAACCATCTAGGAAGTATCACACTTCCCAAATCTAGCATACACTAGGAAATTCACTGCATATATTGTTTAACTCCTTCTGGTGGTCTTGCTTTGCATTACAGGTAGTTACTCCTAGCCAAAAGGAAGCTCTCACAATCAGTTGTGGATTCAAAATTCATTTGAATAGGTATTCCTCCTATGCCCGTTACCCTATCTATTTCGTCAATACTTCAAGGAAACAATCTAGAATCAGGTGAAACAATATGCCCAAAGAACAGCTAACACTTTATCATCCCAATCCTTTCTTCCAACTTTATAAATTTTTGTCAATGTCTAGCTCAAAATTTTGTTGAAAGCCTTAGTAGTTTCATTTTCCTAAGGATGATAGGGTGTAGTCTTATGGTGTGCAACCATAAACTCATCTAATAAGATCCTGATTGTCTCATTCAAAAAGTGTGTATCCCTATCAATTGTCAAGCTTAAAGGACATCCATATCTTGTAAGAACATTCTCCCATAGAAACCTAGCTGTTGTAGCTACTGTACAGTCCTTCGTAAGTGTTGCTTCTACCCACCTAGTGAGATAATCTGTACAAGTAATGATATAGCATGACCCAGTTCTACGCATGAATGGAGAGATAGGTCCTAAAAAATTTATGGCCTATTTCTCAAATGATTTGGCACTAGTAATAGGTCTCAAAGGCATCTCATCTCTTTACCCTAGTTTACCTAGATGCTGATAGTGGTCACATGCTTTACAAGCTATATACATTGTCTCCCACCATAATCCAGTAATAGGATCTTTTGGGAAGTTGCATCACCTGCATAGTGTCCACCTGCAATACCACCATGTGCCTCCTCTATTATATCCTTGCACTCATGCTCCAATACACAATGACATAATACTTCATCTCTAGCTAACTTGTAGAGGTCACCACTGATTAACATAAATGGTGTCATGTGTATAGCAAGCTATTTATTTTCTAATGCCTTCATTCCTTCTAGTGCCATACCAGTCTGTAGAAAGACAACAATGTATTCTAATTCTAAGGATGTGTGTTGTAACTTATATAACTGTGCATCTAGCATGGTTTCTTAAATTTTTTGTACTTCTTCTCCTAAGTTAATTCTAGAAAAGTGGTCTGTTCTGGAGTTATTTTTCCCTAGCTTCACCACAACTATGAATTCAAACTCTTGAAATAGAAGTACCCATCTACATATGCACCCTTGTAAGATAGGTTTTTTCACTAAATAATTCAATGCCATTTGATCAGTATAAAACATAAATGGGGTTGCTAACAAGTACTATCAAAACTTGTGCAATGTATAGATCATTGACAAAGATTTGTATTCTTTAGTTGTATAATTTTGTTCAGCAGGAGTCAACTTCCTACTAGCAAAGAAAATTGGACGAACTACAATACCTTCACTAGGTTGAGCTAACACAACACCAATGGCCATGCCAGAGGCATCCATATGCACATGAAATGGCTTATCCCATGAGGGAAAGTATAGAATACGTGCAGTAGTAAGTTTCTCCTTTAATATCTCAAACGCGTGTTGCTACGGTTCTCCCCAATAAAATTTACCTTTTCCTTTTAGTACTCTTCCAAGGGTACAGAAATTTTGGCATACCCTTTGATGAACTTCCAATAATATCCTATGTGACCCAAAAATTCATGCACCTCACTCTGATTGCTAAGCACTTCCAGGCCTAGAATGATGGAAACCTTAGCTAGATCAACCAATAAACCTTCCTTACAAATTATATGTCCTAACAATATTCCAAAAGGTGTAGCAAATATGCCCTTCTTGATGTTCAAAGAGATATGCAATTGTCTAGACCATTCAAACACTAAGCATAGATTGTCACAATGGTCTTTCACAAGCCCATATACTATGCAATCATCTAGATAAACCTATAAAAAGTTTTTAATAAAATATTTGAATGCCTGAACAACTTTACACGAGAATACAGCAGGCGTGTTTTTCATTCTAAAAGGAATCATAGTATAGGAAAAACTTCCCCATTCATTAGTAAAATTTGTCTTTTCTTGATCCTCCTAAGAAATCCTAACCTGATGATACCTAGAAAACCCATCTATGAAGGAATATATTTGCAACTCCTAGTATTTCCTCAGTAAATGGTTTAGGGAATGGATTTGTTACACATGCAGCATTCAGCTCCCTGCAGTCCACACATATTGTAATTCATCCATCCTTCTTGATACTGATCATCATTGGACTAACCCATTCTTACTCATTTAGGGTATTGATAATTCTGGATTTCAACATGTTATCAATCTCTTCTTTAACCTTTTCATGAAAATTAGGGTTCATTTTTTAAGGCCTCTTTCTAACTAGGTGTGCACTGTCCTTAAGCTTTATCTTCATTTCCCCAAGTAATTCATGCATGCCTTTAAGTTCATGATACCCTCGAGGGAATAAGTCCTGATAATCCCTGAGTAACTCAATGATCTTTGCCACTTCTGATTCTAACCAATAGTATCCAATTATGACCTCCTTTGGCTTAGCTTCTGAACCTATATTCACCTTCTTTGTCTTCATGGGTTCATTATAGGTGTGTGTATCCTTGTTTGCACTATCCAAGACCTCATGCACCCCTTGTGAATGTTCAATATCTAGGCTCTCTACTATATCATCATCCACGATGTAAACCATATTTCCTTTCTCTTTCTCAAGGAAAGTGCATTTAAGTAGTATGGAGTTCATTTCTTCTTCCTTTTCAAAACACGCTCCAGACTTTGTCTCACAAAATACTTCCTGAATATGCTCTTCTTCCTTTTCCCTATCTCCCATAGTTAAGCACTTGAGAAATTTTAATGCTTCTTTGAATGGAGGTTTAGTCAAGAAGTAGTCAAAGATCTTGAGCATTCCTGCAGTCAACTTCTACCAATTCCCAGTCTCTCGATATAGTTCTACGTATACATACTAGGTACGTACGCATCCTTGTAGAGTAGAGTACAATCTACACACCCAGAGTGAAGGTGGTAATGCTGCATGTACCATTGTCTAAAGTCTCTCACACTACTAAATGTGATGCTGAATAGGTTGATCGCCATTATAAGTGCAAATCTACATAGGTGCATTGTTCCTTATAAACCTAGTAGATATGGCAATTCCAATCTCCTCCCATTCTATAAGATTATCTTTGTGGACTACCCACCAACACGTTGTTGTCCCGCACAAGGTATATACTAACATATCTCTTCTCTTAATTTGATCTTTCCATTGTGCTTCCATGGCTTTCAAAAATGCAGGAAGATATTCTACCCTAGTATACCAAGGTATTGCACTACCTATCTATCGAACAGACCGAAGTCCAATCTTGCACGCAACTGTGCTTTTTACCTAATGCCCTACTAGTTCATATGTACTATGAGCCCAATTGTCACAATAAATACTCATAGTATCACTAATATAATGAGAATTATCCCAGTGTAGGATGCCTTCCTTTGATAGCTCATTGACCTCTGGATCCTGAATAACGGGTACATAGATATTGTTTAAGTCCTCCTCACTTAGAGGCTCAAAAGATGGTGTAGACTTCCCATCTATCAAAGGTATCACAACCCCTTCCTCCTTGTTCTCAAATCTGATATACCCCTTATTGAATATCAAGTCATCATTATTCGCATAACACCAAGGGCATCCAAGAAAGGCTGGAAAACTATCTTCTTCTACAAGTGCTAGTACGTCAAAATCCACAATGAACTTGGCCCCTTGTATGGTTATAGATGCATCCTTCATAACTCCTATAGGAGTGGCATTAGTCTGGTTTTCCATAAACAACACATTAGAGGATGGATGTAATGGAGGCCTCCATATTTTTACCCATGCATATAATGTAAGCACATTTACTTCTACATTTGTATCAATCAATATGTTGCTCAATAGCCATCCATCCATAATAGCATTTAGAGTAATTTCCTTGTCATAGTCAATGCTATCATGGGGAATATTTTCATGCAAGATTTTTTGTTTGGACTTAACACTTACACATGGAGTGTTCCCTTTTAACCAACCTCCTAATAGTTGAATGATGTTATCATGACGTAACATTTTTCCCACTTCTCTCAGATCATCGATATCAGTTTAGACTATCTTTGATGCTTTCTTTTTCTCCTTTAAGTATTGTATCTCACCCTGAAGATTCCTTAGCACTTTCATGGTATCCTTATAAACCTCCTTCTAATAGGCATGATCTAGGTATCGGGCATGAAGTACTTCATCCTTAGTGATGGTAGGTTTTTTTTGTAATGCCTCTCTTGTGTGTGCCACTTCAGCTTGTGTATTAATCTTCACTATTAATGCATCAAGTCTTGGTGCTATCTTGGGCATCCACTGATCTTCTACCATGCGGTAGATTCTAACCATCCCATTTCCTTTGTTTTCTCTCTTATTTTGCTTACTTAGATGCTTATATAAATCTAAGAACTCTTCATAGCTATGGTTCTTTCCATAGAAATAACATGCAATATTCTGAGGACATACGCACCTATAGTGGTCAAGAGATCCACACGTATAACATGTTCTATGGGGAACTCACCTCTTCCTCCACCACAGCATCATCCTCCATATCCACTGTGATATCCACGTCCTCTTCCACAACCTCCTTCAAAACACCCCTCATTCCTATCATAGCATGTTTGATTATGATCCCCATCCTGGTGCTCATTCTTACCCTTAGAATTATTTTTTATGCTTTTCTGTCATACCCAGATGTCTATAGCATCCTAGATCTGACCAATCAACCAAAAATATTCAATATCATGGGTTATGGACCAGAAAATTGTATAGTAACAAGATACATTCTTCTTTATCACACGTTGTAGCAAAGGAAAATGACTAACATCATGATTCAAATGAAAAATATCATAGTCCAATAGTAATGAGCATACTATTCTATGAGAAAAACTATCCTTTGTTTGACCTTCTACTTCACAATTTGTACACCAAATCCTTGAGCACGTTTCATGGGTTGAATTGGCTGATAGCTTCTCTAACTATTTTTCCATAGTTATAATTTTTGCCTCTAAGAATGTCCTAACACTAGTGTTAATGCTCCCAACTACCTTAGTACGCAAAGCTGCTTCTAGTGCTTTTTGCGGATTATTGTATGTCTTATGTGACAGTGCTTTTCTGAATGGTGTAATCAACCCGCCAATGAACCATTGTGCATGCTAGCTTGCATGTATGTCATAAGAAATCTTTGATAACATAATTTTAAACCATGCATCATACTCTCTAACACTTTCAGTAGTACCTTGCTTAATATCCTTGACCGCACTTATACTCTTCTGCTCAAACTTGGGGATATGAAACTCTTTAATGAATGCATCCTTTAAAGTTGTATAATCTACGTAAGTCTGATCAGGGTCAAAATTTATGTACCAGCTGTATGCGCACCCTTGTAACATAGTAACAAATTGGCTTAACCTACGCTTAGAATCCATGATTCCTTTTTTACACCACAATATTTCACACATGTGCACATGCTCAACAGCATCTTCTATGCCACTATAATCTCGAAGATGAAGAGATACATTTCCATGTAAATATTCTAGGGTTGATATGGGCCTTGCCCACTTGATCTAGAACCTCTTGTGTTTCTTTTGCATCTAGAACCTCCCAGATCTACCAAGAACCATAACTACTTATGCTTCCTGATCCTAAACCTGTAGCCAGAGTCAGACCTAGAAGAAATACTTCCCTATGTCCCAACAAGTAGTAGTTGAACTACACCCCGACATTCTGTGAAGTTGTTACTACTCCCAGAAGTTAGTCCAAAAATTGGCGCGATGCGCCTGAATTCTATGCTGTAGAAGATACACCCGAAAAGGTACCACCCATACAACAATAAAGATGGTTTGTGCCACCATCGATTGTGCCTTTTATAATGACTCGCTCCTGCTCTGCCACTAGTTTAAATTTAGCTTACTGACTATTTTGGTCATACTAGATGCTAGAAGACCAAACGCAAGGGCAAAGGTTTGACAAGTGGACTCATATGTGTGCACCTATAGCCCAGGTCGTCTACTTATGGCGTGCTTCTTGTGTGAGGCCGAAGAAGTTTCCCCGTCATGATTTTCCAAGATTAGATAGTTCCTGATGCTCTAGTTCTACATATTCTACGTGAACTTTGAATCCTTTGCGATGAGCCATATCTCTCCTCAATGCCATCCACTTTCTGTAATGTCACGATGCTTCTCTATCTCCCTGTTGCATGCACCTCATTGTACTTAAGCGACCTTTCTTCTCTCTACCTCTCTACCGCTAGGTCTTCCATCTTTCAGCAAACTTGATCCTGCCCCCCATGCATGGTGGAGGTTTAGTTAGCCATTGGTTTTCTTTCCAGATTTAGGGTCACCATTAGGATTTTGATTGCCAATGGAATGCCTTGCAGGTAAGCTTCCCCTGAGATATCGTAAAAACTGAAATTCAACTACCTCTGGGAAAGAGTAAGTGGAGATTGAGTACTTCATAGATATAACTATTCAAAACACCATGATAACCACATTTCCATAGTATGTGATTCCAAATCAAATTAGCATCATAAAGGGATTGGAATTCTTCCTGCATCAAAACAAGTGTGTGATACCTCCAATTCCTTTTTGATGCACATAAGCAATCAACCACTTGTACAACTCTACTGGAAAAATAGCAAAAGAATCTCTCATAAAAACTATCATAATAGATTATGTTCCACCCACATGCGTGCGTTAAACTCAAATCCATTGTTGGACCTTCATGTGTATTCTTCTTCTAGATCATGTATCCACACTTCAACACTTGTTAGGGTCAACCTGGTATGTCATCATCACCAACCATTATGAAAATAATTGAAAAAGAGGTCTCCGTAAATGGAACCAATGATGCAACCTAGAATTTACCAGTAATACAAGCCCAATAAGCATCCTAGTACATCACTCAGCCTAGACTGAGTGCTCACCTAAAGCGCACAAAGATATCAGGTTTCTCTTTAGGGTTGCTGTTGCAGGATGTTAGCAAGATGGAGACTTAATGCATTCAGTTCCATGATTAACATATCATTCTAGAGAGCATGTTCAAATATAAATCTAAGGGAGTAACATATTTAAAGTATTAACCGTAATGAGATCAAGAACATGCTAATAACCAAGATATACTCAAGAACTAATACTCTAGATTCAGCTAATATCACTCCATTTTATTAAATATGATAAATATACAGAAGCTTCATTACAATATAGATAATACCATAGCTTATATGTGTAACAGATTGTAGCAGCATAATCATACACTTTATAGTCCATGTATGCATATATCTCATCACCCTCTCTATACTACGTAGATTATTACATATTTATAAGAGTTGAGACTTTCCCTTAACCCGCTTGCATCTACTCCAAAAATAGGTCACATGCTGATTACTAGCCACAGTGCCTATTACAAAAAACAGCCATACATGTAATTGCGCTAACAATAGACCTATTTCTAGTTAACTGGTAGTAGCATTTCTATTTCTTGGCATCACACCCATGCAAAGATGCTTAGTATCTGATCTCTTACAAAAATAGTCAATGCATGTCGCACGCGTAAGGCTCCACCCAGTTTGAGTGCTGCACACGCTATCTCCAAAAATAGATCCTTGTCATGTGAAAATGGCTAAGTCATGAATCCACCCTTATCTTCCATGCACACATTCTCCCCTATCCTTACCATGCCTTTGAATGCAACCTATTCTCTTGTGTGAACCTTCTTTGTTCCTTCTTCTAAGTATTCCACTCTTCATCTCCTGCTCAACACCTATATCATATTTTAACAATGACACAATAATAATTATAGTTTTGGCCGAACTAATATATGAACATAATTTCACTCAACTTAGTCAGCCTAAATGAAATATAACATTAACCAATGGATACACTTAATTATTGACTTTAAAGAAAGAGAACCTTGACTAAATCATAATACTATATGTGACCATAATTAGGAACCAAACACTAATCACTTTTAACTATCACCACCTAAGTTTGCATCCATGAAAGGCAACTAACTCTTATTCCTTTGACCGATCCATATAACTCCATCATGAAAGGCATGACTCAAGGTTTTTTCATCTGCATTCACACATGATAGGAGGGGAGTCTAATTAAAAAACTATGCACACTTTTGACTACATTTTTGGATGGTAAAGTGACTACGTTATTGACCTCGCTTTACTAGCTAATAAAGTGTGATTTACACAAGAGTACTCTTAGGGCACCATTAGCACACAAACTCACCTACAACTAAATTGGGTTTGATATGTAGTGCATTGCTCAGTGATAAGTCCATCAGATTTGGGAGTCTGAAGGAGCATTCTTGGATGAAATTCATTTATGCATCTTGTGCACTTTTTGGAGGGTTTTGATGTTTTGTCTAGGGTTCTACCAAGTGATTATGTCATTCCAGGTTTATACTGAATCCTTCAGCAATTGGCCAATCAACATTCATCTCATTATATGTAGCCAATGAACATAGGTGAATATCTAGTGACACTGGCAGAGGAGGTTTCCTAGCTAATTTCTGTAGACCAAGGCACTCACATGTGCCCCTATCCCTCTCCAGTGCACCCCAATCTTGCCAGACTGTCTGGTCTCTACATCTTTAATTTTTAGAACTAAAAACAAGTAGTGTATGTGGATTTACCTCCTCTTGTAACACACAAGTCTTCACATTATGTACACAGTGCATGTGCGTAAGGCATCTATTAATGCAAGATAATCCCTTAACAATATGAGAAGGTTCCTCTTTTCAGATTATGGAGTTTCATGATAGAGAAGACTCAGTTTTCTTGAGGTCGAATTCATTTGCAGTACAACACTATGGACTTCAATAAAGGATTTTTCATTTTCCACTAGTGAACAATAGCATTAGATTACACTCGAATTGTAACATCCTCATATTATACTTTTAGAACAAGTGAATTTTTTATTTTTATTTTAATAATTGCATCCTGGTTCTAAATACATAATTTAGAACTCACAAATCATTAACCATTCATATAACAGATAACCATATGCATCTATAATAACTCGGAGCACCTCCGATCTATTCATTCCATGACTCGGTAATCTACCGATCTAATCATGAGTAATAAGAGTTGGTGTTTTTATTTAACACATTACTCTTGCGGTTCTCTTCCCTAATCTGGGATTCAGAATGCTCTGTCTAAGGAATCTAACTGAATAATTGTTACTATTATTCATCGGCATCTCATCCCTTAGACTAGGTGAATTAGGACAACGCAATCAGCAGCTTGCGATACTTTGGCCAAAGATTTGAAACATACTGTTTATGTCTCATAGTCCTTAACGGCATACTCGTCAATCTGGAATACGCCCTTCACCCCATTCATATGTTATATAGAATGTCCTACACTGACTACTGCCAGTCCTTCCTTTCACAACTGATTCACTCGGAGGTAGATTAACAAGGTGATAATGTTATATGGATGCCCACGAGGATTAGGGATATGGTGACATACTGGTCCAACCTTGTAGTTTAACCAGTGTGTCATGATACCCCGAATCTCCTAGGCAGCCTTATAACATGACCACGTTTTTAATCGGACCCTGAGTAACTCGTGCGAAATCAAGTGTAAATCTTAGCGATCAATGCAAAGGGTGTCGCCATAAGTCATCTGCATTGTTGTAACTTCGAGAAGATACTAATCTTCTCGGAGGTACAACCCTGTAGTTGTCTTGTGTCGTCAACCTTTTAAATCCGCCTCAAAAAGATCTACTTAATAACATGCGTTACGCACTTGAGTTTAAATTACTTTAAAGACCTTTCCCTAAGGTTAGCCTTTCTCGATCCCTGGATTCTTCGTCTTAAGATGACCCTCCTCTATAAAACCCATTACATGGTAGAGGTATTACGGTCAAGTTCTTCATCAAGGAGTCATTAGAATACACCTAATTCTAAAGCAACAGAATTGGACAAAAACCTCATAACCTTTACTTGAGATTGCCATCTGAACTCCATTTGATTGTATATCAATTCTCTTAACTGAAATTTATATCATACTTATTAGTATAAAGATATAAATGATTAAGAATCCAATTTAATATTGTCCTGTCATACTTAGGACTAGGGATTAGTAATTTAATCCAGCTTGTTTAGCATTCTCTTTAGGCTCATTTTTAACCTATCTTCTAGGAAGACAATTATTTAAATCCAATATTGCTTTCACTAGAACAAATTAGAACTACTAAACACTCTTAAGAATTCAATCTCATTTTCTTGCAAGTTTTCTTTGACAATCACCAAAAGCATCCATATTACACAATGATAACGTTACCACTCTCGGTATATAGACCGGAGAAGGTCAACTATCAGAAATAGAATATAACACATAAGTTTCAAACACTTATTTCCATTCCTTTCAAAACTATACAATTACATTTTATGCAACAGCATACTTGATACAATGCTCAACGGAAAAGGAACATCTTTTCACATTTAGTACATTTATAAAATCAAGCTGTAATTCATTATAAATCATTTAAATAATCTGATCAGCCTGTCAGATCTGCATTGCTTTTACCTCTTACAGCAACCATCTGCAAAAATAGTCAACATGAGTCAGTTCAATGAACTGAGCATGATAAGCACTAACTTTTAAAACAATTGCAATCCATCAATTGTTTTCATTAAACACCCTGTTTAAATGAGATCATATATCCACATAAGTAAACATACTTCAGACTATGCCCTTGTAATACAAAATGATTACAAATATGTAACTTTAACATTGTTACAAAAATAGTCTTAATCACTTTCTAATATTTCATAAAATATTAAAAGAAATCAAGGAACGAATGTATACAAACAATCATTGAATCCAAAAACACAACATTGGTCAGATTGTTTCATTCATCCAAAAAGGGGAATATCATAACAATTCGGGATTCCTCCATTATGTTACAAAACAATTTCCCACTATTAGACAAGATATCAACAAATATTAAGCATAACGGAAGAGAAAGAACCAAATCATTCATACTTCCATTCACATTAGTTCATTACTGTACTGCGTCTTCACATATGAAAACATTCAACCAGTTTGTATATGAACAAGACAGACAAGCCACAAGAAAGATTGCTGTTTTAAATCAAGAAATACAAACTTCATTGCAAAACTCCTGTACAGCAAATATCACATCAACAATCCATATATCAGACCTTATGCCCAATACTAGTTCCTTTTAAACACAGTAAGGCTTTCGAACCAAGTTCGAAATCAGGAACCTCTAGCATATCGCTGTCAACAACGAGACTTATTTGAATTAAGCAATTGATGCTTCTATAAGGACCATACAGATATTACCTTACAAATGCCGTATTCATACTCTAGTCTAAATCGGACTGATTAGGAAATCAGAAAGGAACATATCATATCTGTATCTTACATTGGTCTAAATGCAAGAGTAAGGTCAAAAATTACTCACGACTCACTTATACAGAGTCACAGAACACTTGATAATATTCAACCATTACTCAGAGGAAAATGTCCAATATCAAAACAACAGTATCCCGTAAAGTCAGAGTTTCAACTGAGACAATCAAGCAGATACAGGTTAACTTCCACAAGTTCTCTATGAATCCGAACAACAGTGGATTGAACAAATGATTGCCATATGATTACCTCTGAGACAAGTACAATGGAGCTTACATAATAAAACTCAGGCAAGCAACTTTTTAATTTACCGATTTCAAATCAAGAAAACCCGACTGTAGTCTTGCCCATCTTTTCGCACAAGATTGCACAGGAATGAAGACCTAAATATTACTCCTAAAGAATCTGTACAACAAAATCCATGCAATACAAAAGTAATTCTAGAAAATAACAGAGGCCTTAGTACATGTGTCATTCCTTCCAAGTCCACAGGTTCATCGTTCACCAACTATTTAAATATATTCAACTTGAACAACAGATCAATTACAATATAAAATCATTCAATTGACTCCTCAGAGTCCTGCAGATCACAACCATTTATAAATCCATATATATACACACTGTATACTGTTAACGGGTTTATACCCATAACCGCTAAAAACCCAACAACAGCGTAAGATGAAATTAGCTGATGAATCCTTCTATGCCAACTCATGGCAATCATTCAGAATAAAACAAGTGTAAGCAAATCGAATACCCATTTCAAAACAAGGAAATCAACTGAGCCTCTTCAAAAACTCTCGAACAGATTACACAAAGAGAATGCAAATGCATACCCAGGAAATCTATATCCATTAATCATTACAATTAGCAGTGAACAAAAGACCTGTTACCTCTACAAGGCTTCCACGAAGACAAATAACAAAACTCAAGGATGAATCTATATTCTCAGCAGTGGATAGTAATATACGACTCGATCAAGGACTCTTCTGAGTCGTTCAAATAAAGTCATAGATATATCAATAATGTATACAGTCAACAAATAATCCCGTTACCACAATAACAAGAAAGAACAACTTCCACTGGGTCGTATAGACTACGGTAACACAAACAGTTACCTATTTCACAAGCACAAATTAGAAGACAAGACGAAACCCAAAAAGCATCATTAGCCACTGTCACCCAAAAGACCACGACAGAGTTTCCAAAGGATCAGTAAGAACTGATCCAAACATACGAGTATCTAACAGTATCCTTCCATACAATTCCCACAACAAGAAACGGCGACCACAAATCAACAACATAACAGTGGTCTATATCCAACACAGGTATATTCCTATGGGCTCATGCCGAACAGGCAGAGCATTCATACTCATTTAAACATATAAATATCTCACATATTTAAGCCAGAATGAATACTCAAGAGGAATAGAGCCACAATTCGATTTTTAATAAACACCCATCAAGAGGAAAATTGAAAAATCGAACCAGAGGAGATACAGTACCAAAAATCAAACAAGACCTCCATAGAAAATTCATCTATTTACTCATAACATTTGAACAGAGTTGTTCTAATGAAATCACTTGAAAGACAGCAAGATATTTAAAGGTTAGGGCCTAACATGCCTGGATTTTTAATCAAATTTCCGAAGCAGACCACTAGGAAGAGCTCAAACTTCCTTTTCTTCTTCCAAGTTAAAGCGACTAACAAAATTTCGCTATCTCCATCACATATATATCCTCCATGATAGAGAAAAGAGCTAGATAAGTTCATACTTGCCATGCAACACAAAGAGGACTGGTGCGAAGAACCAGTAAACAAGCAGAGAGAAATCCAAAAATTGCGACAAGCAAAATAACCCCACAAACTTCCCGTTTGCATGCCTTCTCGCGAGTTCCGAGCTCATCTACCGAGAATATTGAATGCCATTAAACCAACTTTCCCGCTAAGACTCCACTTCCACCGACCGCCAGAGTTGGCGACAGTCCAACGAAAACTCAAGTTCATTTCCAAACTTAGCGACCTGCACGTTATAACAGGTTAGCTGCTGCTTAAACCTCCGCCATATGCCTGTCCCTCATCCTTATCCTTCCCATTTATTGCCATAGAGAATAGCGCCCATGGTTCGCCACCCTTCAAAGGCCCCTTCCCAAAAACTCTTAGTTAGCTAGGTTAGTATCTTAGGTTAGAGTTTTAGGGTAATGACCATGCTAACCATTTTACACTTAGTTTTTATTTTAGGATCATAACACATAGCCTAGGTCTAGGTTAGACTAACAATAATCTAACCCCTAGGTTAGGTTATTGTTTTAGGTTACTAACCCTTAGTAATTCAGTTACTTTGGTTTAGAAGTGCAATATGTTCTGCTTATTGAATCTTTAAACAATTTCGATGTATGAGATTATGTTTTAGTGCCTTAATTTTTTGTTGCATCTCATCATGTGTATTGTCTTGTTCAGCTTCCAATTCAAAATTAATTTCTTTTTATTCCAGACAATTCTTGAGATAAGGATATTCTTCTCCCTGTAATTTTACTTTGCGTGCAATTTTGACAGTATTTTCTTCCATTTAAAATATTTTTTATTGTATATTTCTTATCAAAGTGTATTTTTCTTCTATACATTTCATAAGAGACATTATCTCATCTTCCAACACCTTATTTACCTTATAAACATTTAATATATTTGTTGATTCTATAAAATTTTCACTTGGTCCTTCCCTTATTTTTCATTTTTCATGATCTATTAAAATTTACATGACACAAGGGGTGTGGGTGTTGTCTCCTCACACTCGCCATATTCCCATGCCCTCCCCTCACAATTCCTTATTTTGTGTCCATTTAAAGTAGCTTAATTATTTACCTTTCTAATTTTTTTCATGGTACCCTAGTACTAAAAGAACATTTTGCATAAAATACGCCTGTATGTTTTTTGTTTGATAACATATCAATAGTATCACGTCATGAAGGATATATTTACAACACCATAAACAACCTTAATTTGGTGTTTTCCCTCTACTTCTTCTTCGATATAGAACCCCTCATAAATTACTTGATTGAAGAATTTATCCTTTCCCTATTACATTTGCATCATTGTCCCTGTTATATGAAAAAAAGTTTGAAATTTCCAGCCGTGATCTTTGCAGACACTATACTGTTGATCCTTCCACACCTTTTTCCTTTCCATCTAGAAATTATTACTTTCCTATGGGGATGTCCGTTTTGTACAAACTATGTACCTCATTACATGTCATTAAGAGACATTATCTCATCTTCCAACACCTTATTTACCTTATAAACATTTAATATATTTGTTGATTCTATAAAATTTTCACTTGGTTCCTTCCCTTATTTTTCATTTTTCATGATCTATTAAAATTTACATGACACAAGGGTGTGTTGTCTCCTCACACTCTCCATTATTCCATTCCCTCACAATTCTTATTATGTGTCATTTAAAGTAGCTTGAATTATTTACTTTCTAATTTTTTCATGGTACCTAGTACTAAAAGAACATTTGCATAAAATATGCCTGGATGTTTTTTTGAATAACATATCAATAGTATCACGTCATGGAGAGGATATATTTACACCATAACAACCTTAATTTGGTGTTATTCCCTCTACTTCTTCTTCGATATAGAACACCTCATAAATTACTTGATTGAAGAGATTTATCCTTTCCCTATTAAAATTTATGCATAGATTGTCCCTGTTATTGAAAAAGTTTGAAAATTCAGCAGTGATCTTTGCAGACACTATAATGTTGAATCCTTCCACCTTTTTCTTTCCATCTAGAAATTATTACTTTCCTATGGGGATGTAATTTTGTACAAACTAATGTACCTCATTTTCATTGAAATCCGCGTCCTTCATGATAAAGACACATAAACTGGCCCTAATTAACACATTATTAATTATTTGGAGCCAACTATTTGTTCCCTACCATATTCTTCCTTTTTTATTGGAGGTAGCCCTCTTTTTATATTGCAAGCTATTATTCCATTTTTGTGCATTTAGAAATTTTCCTCTTCTTATTTTATTCCTTTCCTTTTCCCATTATTTCAAACCACACAACATAGCATGAATTTTGCATGATAGCTCATCATTCATCTACACTTTATATATACACATGAAGGTATTATTTTATGTTATCAATTATGTCAAATCAAAATGTGTTAAAAGGTAGCTAATTATGAATTCCTTTCTTACATTGTTAAAAAAATATGCCTAATATATTTTAAAATATAATGATTAATTACATAATGTATACATTGGTAAGAAAATACATTACACTTATAACATGTTCACCAGTAGGTGAATATTTTACAACATAAATTTTATTTCTAATGTGTTCACTGGTATACTAATTACCTACGCTACATACTAACATTATGTAATGTATTATCTGATAGGTGAATATTATAATAAATTGTACTAAATGAAATGGTGGAAAACACATTAAACTATGAATGGTCCATCATGCAGTGTGATAGATGTTGATGCATATTGAATTAACATAGGACCTTTTGTTATTTTAAGAAATCAAAAAATTCACAAAATTCATTTGAAGGGTAGAATGCATGAACCATTAAACATCTATTGAAGTCATTAAAAGTTTATAATTCACATACACCTATGAAGGAATCCATCAAAGTGTAGAAATCACTTTGAAAGAAACTTATCCTTGAAAATGTGAGGGAGAAGAATAAGGGGTGGTGCTAAGAATTTTTCAGTGACACATACAGATGATAATGAGTCAAAAGAGGAAAAAATTGAGTCGAGGGAAGAAATGAATGAAGATACAAAAGGAAAGAAGATTTTACTTGCTAAATAAGAGAAAAACCATAAAATAACTTGAAAATGGAAATATTTATACATGATTCATAAATATGATGACTCAAATATTTACTCGGATGACACAATTTCTAAACTATAAAAAACCTAGATTTACCTAATTGATCAACATGTTAGTCTGTGTGTTGGATAATGAGAAACTTAAGTTTATGATTGAAATTTACTCAAGGATGCAAAATATGGAGCTATGATATTTGAAGTTACATATTTATAACTAACTCCCCAATATTTTCATCATGCTTTTGGTTTGTTCATGGATGGTGAACTTGTTGTGGAGTTGTTTATGCAAAGAAAAATTAGGGATTATTTTATTGTAAAATATTTTAATGGTATACCTATTGAATTAATTAAGGATAAGGTTTTTTATATATAACACTTAATAAACAAGTGTATAAAATTAATGTGGGAGTTTTTTCTTGTAATTATTTTCATTGCTAAAAGGAATATTGAGAGAGCCATGTGGATGGATGTCTATGTTTCTAAAATTTTGTGAGGGAAAAGTTACACTGGGTTGCACATTTTTCTTTTATATTTAAAGTTTAATTAAAAAAATATTTCAATTTAGGTCTTGGAATCTTTCTTGATATTTATATGTAATGATATTAAATTTTTTGATTTAGTCAAATTTATTGGAAAGAGAAACACTTGACCATCCTTCCATAGACCGACTTACGAATGATGTTGGTACTCTTACAACTGAACAATTGGCTGTAAAGTTTACAACCAATACTATTAGAATATTCAATAAGAATATTTCTTCTAATCTAGAGGATAAAGTTGGAGTTTCACATGTGATCCCTTTGAAATGTAAAATAAATATATCCAAAAATAAGAAAATTATACTTGTAGATGATGTTGGTTCTGGAAATAAAGATGGCAGTGCAAAGGAATATGATAAAAAACCTTTGGGTTATGAGTTTTATATATAATTGGAAACATAAATTCTTTCATTGGTAATGGAAACATCATTAATGCCAATTCCATCAATATGCTATGTAACATTCCCATTTTAAGACTTTAGAAACAAGGGAAATTTTTTTGTTCACTATTCTAAATAATACTTAATTTAGAACACACATTTAATGCCAATAAATTTCACAACAGATAAACATATACATCTGTAATGACTCAGTGATACACCGATCTATTCATTCCATGACTCGATTATCTACCGATCTATACATGCTTCACTTGAAGTATTGAATACTTATCTTATACTTTGTATACTTGGTTTTTACCCTAATCCAGGTACTGAGTGAGCTTGTTTAAAGAAAATACCCGAATATTTGTTACTAATATTCATCTGGTATCATGTATCTTTAAACTAGGTGACATAGGAAAACGTAACCAGTAGCTTGCAATACTTTGGCCAAAGATTTTACAACATACTATGTATGTCGTTATTCCTAGATGACATACTCATCATTTTGGAATACGTCCTTCACCTCACTCCTTTGTTATCGTGAAAGGTCTTACTAACTATTGTTAGTGCACTTGTCCAAGATTTAACCCTAGCTCAAGTTAGGAACATAGTCTATTATAGGAAAACACTTTCGATCAATTAGGATAAAAGGGAATACTTGGTTGACCTAAGTCAACCAGATGTGCCAAAGTACCCTGAATTATAGAAAGTTACTTTCTATCCTAAACATGTCGCTAACTTGACCTAGAGAGAAACTAAGTTCAAGTCCTTATTGTGTGTAGATCTAGATGATCAATGCAGAAGGGTGTTGCGACATGTCAACTGTAGTGTTGTATCCTTGGGAAGACCCAAGTCTTCTTGAAGGTACATTCTTGTAGTTGGCGTGTGCCAGTATCCTACAGAAAATTCCTCATCATGATGTACATACACCAAGGATGTTATTGAGGTTAAGTTAATTTGGATTATAAAATAGATTTCCACGTCCGTGCAAAACTCTAATTCAACACTCCTCAAGTCCTTGTTCGATACTTGGTTTAATTAAGCATTTAAGAACTTCCTCTAACTCATGTTTGCTTTTATTTTTCATTCAATTAGTTTAACAATAGTTAATCAAAAATAGGACAACAATAACATAAGTTTCATTACATACATCATAATCATCCATAGAAGGTGTAGTCACCAATTAGGTTCAACCATGGTAGAATTTATAAGAAATGAGGTCTATGTTTAACAATCAGGTCACCCTTCATTGGGTCATGTATCATTTATCGAGGAAGAACCTCCCTCTATTTGATTAAGTGCTAGGGTTTTTCAAACCCTTCTTATTTGTCAAATACTATAATAGATTTGTTTAGATAAGATTGATAACTTATGTAATCATAATCAACTACAACCTACATCAAGTAATTATAAGAAATAACATCAAGTCAGAATTACAATTAAGAAATATGGTATACTTCCAAGATAGTAACATTTTATAATCTGCAACTTCAAAATTATACCACAATACTTAATAGATCCTATCAATTTATTTTTTGATCAATAATAAGCCTTGTCATTAATTTATCTCTTAAATTCTCAAAGACAGAAGAGCATGTTTAACTTTTCCCAATCTGAAAAAGGGTTAGTTACAACATAATGATATCAGAAATTTTTATTCCTAAATAAAGACAAAGAAGAGAATGAATAAAGAAAATTTCAATCCATAAACTTATCAATCAACAGAAAAGGATCACATACCCACATGGATCCAAACCATATTTCATTTCATTTATACTATGAAATGAAATCCAACATCTAAAACAACTTAGAAACTCTTAAGTTAGTTTCCAAAAGAGAGCTCAAAACCAAATGCACAGTCAAGCCTGAATACCTCTAATTTTCCAGGAAACCTTCTGTGGAAGACCTAACCTCATCACTTAGCTCAAATTCAAAATAGTTCAAAGAAGAGAACATGGTACAGTCTCAAACTGTAGGTTGTTCCCCTCCCAAGAGAGTATAACTCTCTCTCTCCTTAATACAAGGTGGTTCAATAGAGTATAACAATTGAGAAAAATTCCTCCAATAGAAAATATTGGAAAGTCACTACCAATGAAGACTGAATCACCATTACAAACATTAACACAAACTGCTAATGAGAATACAGCCCGAATTGACATTGCTACCATCCATATAAATGGTACTGAAACTTTCAGACTACAAATAGAATATCAGCTTAGAACTTAGAATTCAACCAAATCCTACTACACATATGGAAGTAAATAATTAAGAGACTTGACTAGACTAGTTTTTCCTTCCTTCTTCTAACTCGTCTGAACAAGATAACCACATACCTCTCTAGTTCCTCAAACATCATGCTGGTGTCCATTTTGATCCTCTGTCTTTCCTGAAATGTTTTCTACAGTTTAAATGGATGGGGTGAAGTTGTTTCTTCTGTTTCCATGCCCTAGGCCATTTGAAAATTATTTTCCTTGCCCCATTTGAAAGAAATCTCCAAGTTTGCTATGAATGTGCCCTAAAATTTTCAAATCCATGGGCTCTACCATGTTTTCCCTGTTTTCCCAATCATGGAAAATTAAAATTGATCGATTCATACATATCTGCCCTTTGAAAATTCCCTCCCAAGCTCGTAGAAATGTTTAGAAATCATGTTTTATCTGGTTCTAATTCAAAAAAATTTGTCCTTGGTGAAAAAATCAGATTCTAGGCACAACTGGAAAAATTTTGTGGTTTTGACGGTCAGACAGGCATCATTTTCCTGTCAATTTATTCCTCAAACATGCATTGGAAACATGGCGACTTCTAATTGGCTGAGGAAAAGTAGGGAAGTGTTGTAACTTTTCATTTTTCACCTTTTTGGCAAATAGGGCATTTGAAGGCCCAGGGCTCTATTTTTCAAAATTTGCCTACGTGGCATGTTCTTATTGGCCAAAGGATGGCAGGTGGTCAGATTCCCTTAGAGTTTTTAGACTTTGTTTTACAAATTTTTAAAAGGTCAAAACTTGGCCCAAAACCTCGCAGCCAATCACAAGTGGACACTTGTCCTAAAGATCAAAAAGGGAGGAGTGGGCCGATGGGGAACTTAAAGTTATTTAGCTCTATTTTTCTAAAGTTTCAAAATCAGTTTTTCCTCCACTCCAATCAGAGGACGACACGTGGCATCAATTTTGGGCAAAGGGAATGTGGATGGCAGAGGTTTTTGAAGTTTTTTTCCTTTGGAGGCAAGATAAGTTAAAGTGAAAGTTTGGAGCGGAGCCCCATGGCCAATCAAAGGTGGACACGTGTCCAACAAGGTTAGAGGTAAGTGCAGGCCATGGAAGGAAATAGGGAATTTTCCCCCTTTTTAGGAAAAAGAAATTAAAGCAAAAAATTAAGTTGCGCGCCTGCGAGCGAATCAATGATAGATACGTGGCAAGGGCAGAGCTACTCGGTGGCCCGGTGGAAAAAAAGGGGAAAATTTTCCCTTGGCTAAAAAAGGGAGTTAAAGTGAGATTTGAGCCCACAGATTTTAGCGATAGAGAAAGTGACACGTGGAGAGGGAGAAATTGGGTGTGCGGGCCCACAGGGAAAAAAGTGAAAAATTTCCCAATTTCCAAAAAGGGTCAAAATGCACAGAATTGAAGTGTGATCCCAATGGGACCCACCATTTTCCACGTGTTAGATCCAAATTTTAAGGGCGGAGGGGCAGAGAAAAAAAGTCAAAATTTTCCATTTTTTCCAAAAATTGTGGAAAAGTAAAAAATGATCCCAAATTCGGTCCTAATTGTTTTTTTTGACACGTGGAGGGCCCAAATTGAAGGACAAAGAACAAATACATGACAACTGTGCATTTTCATTTTGGCCACCATTTTTTCTCCAGGAAGCTTGGAGATTCAAATTTTGAATGTTTTTTCATCAATTTTTTGGTGAATTTAGGTTGTTTTTGCCTTCTAGGAATATTAGAATCAGTTTCATGACTCAATGCTTTGATTTGAGATGATTTTGAAGTGATTTTTGCCTCTGGCTGAGCAAACACGTGAAATGTAAAATTATAAAGTTGTAGGACCAAATTGGGAAAGGATAAGATGAAATGATGAGTGGAAAGGTGTTTGCATGCCTTAATGATGAAAAACGTGCCTCCAGGAGGGATAATGATCTGAATATTTGCAATGATTCACCATTTTAGAAACACCTGGCAACTCTCGTTGCAAATTTGTTAAATGTCATTTTCAGTGAATCATGAGAAATTGCTGTAACAAAATCGACCCCTTGACATATTCTTTTCTTGGAAAAGAAGGATCAAACGTGGTAAGATATATATAATGCATTTTTGAGAAATTCAAATGGTCGGGAAGTTGAAAATCATGAGAAAATTTTGAGAGAAATATTATTTTCTGAGAAACCCACCAAAGAACCAAGATAATTTATTTTGTGTTGGTTCTTCACGTATGTGAGTTTTTTACAAGTGTATAGCCATTACACAGCTCTGAGATTGTTCATGAAACTCTCCCCTACTGATGAATCCAACAAGATTTTGAGTTAATCTATTTTTTTCTAGGCAATATGATGTCTGTTATCTTTTTTAAATTCCTGCAAATATTTTTTATTGTTCTTGTTACAATCTTGCATTGAAAGTCTTTAGGAATCACACAAAATCTCCATTTCTTGTTGATAATTAAGTGGCGTTTGCAATCTCATGTTTAGAAGAGCCTTCATCTGATAAAGAGATAAACAAATTTAAAATCACTTTACCTTCCTTGACTGCAGAGATTGCTTGTAACCCTTTAAGGGTACCTTAGGCATGATTTGATCAAGGATTTTTGTGTTTAATTGAGTTCTTTACTTCAATATTTTGTGGTGAGTTCTCAAATATTGTGTGAAGAGTGCAACCTGGGCTTCCATTTATGCCTCTTCTGGTTGAAAGAATATCCTAATTATTTGAAGCATTTTATCTGATAGTTGTTCAAGTATTATAGAGGTTTTCAAAGATCTTATATATCCTAGTTTGTCTTGTCAACACCCCACCAAAAAATTCATTCAAACAAACTAATCCTATCCATACTACCCCTACATTGCATTTTGTGTCAACAAAAGGATCTAGCCCATCTACAAAAATTCACAAGGCAAATTAGGATTATACAATGTCTTCAGTAACCCTTGCCTTGCATTGAAAATATCTCCATAATCTGGGTGTGACAACTTCTGAAAGTTAGATTTGGAGTGTTGATCACATTTTCCCAAGGCCTTTTCAGACTATTTACATAAATTGAGGGATATTTTCATCTCCTTCACCATTTTGGGGTTACAATATAGGTTCTCTTACCTTGGTTGAAAGGCACAACCTAAAATAGTGAGGGTTAGATCAAGTCCTTTCAAAGTACTAACCATCTCTCCACAAATATGAGTGCCAGTTAGATCACATCCCTGGCTACAAAATGACACACATCAAGATATATTTGACATTAAGCTTCATGTCATATCTTTGATGCTGCTTAGACTGGAAATGAGAACAAATTTGGGTACCAACACTTTCTGTTGCCATTTCTGGGGAATTGTTTTGAATTCTTGGGAAATAATATGCAACATCAGGACATTATTCAGTATTGCAGTATTTCAAATCCCTTGTAATACTTCTTGTGTGATTTGTGTGTAATTACAAATCTATGTATCATTTTCTGATCAGATTTATAAGGCGGGAATGAAGAGTATATTTCTGAGTTTGATATTCTCCTAGTTCAATTTGATCCATGTGCATGCATATTTGATATTTTTGAATGCATAGCAAACCCTGGTAAAGTCCTTTGTAAATTTTGCATGCAAATACGTTGTTGAAGCATCATTTAATAATCAAATTTGTAAGGATTAGGTGAAGATATAAGTTCTACCTATAATTTTACCAGTTTCCAGCAGTTGTTTCACTTCATTTGCATTTGTGATTGATAGATTCAAGAAGAAGGAAGGTCTTATTTGTAAAATTTGGCAATATTTTTAGTGCTGGTAAATATTGGACAGAGTAATTTAGTGCATTTACACAACTAGGGTGAAAGTCCTTAGTGGCAACTCCATGCTGATTTGATATTAATAAATACTAGTGTCTTGCCTTTCTGTCATTTATTTTTTGTGTTGCTAATCTCTGCAAAACTAGAAGGAAGAAGATCTCTCTTCCTTAGAGACTTTGCTAAGAAGTTATTTATAGATTTAAGAAGCTCTGGAAAGTGGTTAAAGGTCAGAAATTAGGTAAGGATATAGCCATTGGTGAGAGAGATCAGCCTTTGGTAGAGGACTATCATTCTTCTTCAAGTGATTCTAATTCAAGCAATCCTCTCATAAACTTGTTTTCTTCAAATAGTGAAGGTCCTTCTGTTATACTCAGTAAGCTCCTTCTTCAATCTACACCTCTGTGTTTTAATTCAAGTAAAACTTTCCAAGAAAATCAGTATTTAGAGAATACCAGTCTTGTGAATCACATTCTTGAGCCCCAAAGATCTTGCACTCCTCATCAGCTTGTTCCACCTCCAAGATCACCTCCACCAAACAATATGGCTCAGCCTAGACCTCCATTTATTGTTAACACCTTTGGTCACATATATTTTAGAGGAATGGATGGTTTCCCGAATGCTATCCCACAAGATGTCAGAAATAGGTTGCCAAAATTTCAAGGAAACAATGCAATAATTGGTGATCAACATCTCAAAAATTTTGTTAATATGATGAAAGATTTTGAGATATAGTTTGAAGATGTGTATATTAATTTATTCATTCATACACTAGAAGAGGATGTTAGGGATTGGTACAAGGCCCTTCCTGAAAATTCTATTGATTCATGGACTGAAATGAAGAATGCATTTAGATTGCAATATGGTGACAAGACTGATCCTATATTTCTTTTTTCTGAGTTTGATAATATCAAGAAGAACCCTAATGAATCAGTCCATGACTTCAACACAAGATTTAACAAAAATTTGAGAAGGCTTCTAGTTAATCTGAGGCCTTGTGATGAATCTTGTCTAATCAAATATGCAGATGCATTTGATAAGAAGGCAGCCTATTACCTAATAGACAAGAACCCTACCAATATGAGACAAGCTTTCACCATGGCACTTAAAATTGAAAAAAATATCAAATCAATTGGGAAACCTCTCAAGAGAGATGGTGTAAAGTTGATAAACCATGAAAAACCTCCAGCTAGCAAGGGTGCTGATTTAAAAGAGGTTGTGAAAAATTTCGCAGGGGCTGTCAAAGAAATATCATAGAAGTTGGCAACAACTGAGAAGGGAATTGAGCAAAATTCAAAAGGTCGGCCAAGAGAAAAAAACCATGACAGATTTTCCAATCATCCTAGAGGTGATCAGAGGTCAGATGATAGAGGGAAAGGACCCATGGGCTCTACAAATAGACGTCCTCAAGCACGTGAAGGAAGAGTGTTACCTGATCCCCTAACTACTAGGGTTGTTGTTGTTGAAGAAGTTATTGATATTGATTGGTGTGATAGGTGTTTTCTACCTCATCCTCCATGTGAATTGGAGTAGCAAGAAGGTGAAGCTAATAATGATGATGGTACTGATGATGATATTTGAATGGTGGGATGTTCTTTAATCTCACAAGGAGGAGCAACATCTACTGAAGTGATAAGTGCAAGGATAACTGTAAATTTTTGGGATTGCATCAAACAGGTACAAGTATTTCTTCCCCCTCATGCTCTTAAAGTTGATGTAGTGCAAGCTTTTGAAATTCCTAACAATGACTTTGAATACTTAAGAGCTTTGATGATTAAGAAGTATGATGGTAGTATTCCTTTGGAGGAATATAGACAATTGTTAATGAATGTTGTTGTAGCTCAAGAGAAAGACTATAACACTAGAAGAAAAGTTGTTAAAGGAAGTGGGCCTCAAGCCAAACCTAAAACACCCTTGCTCACAATCATTCCAAAAGAAGCTCCTAGGAGAGAAACACTTGCTAAAATATTTGCTGTCCCAAGAAAAAAGTACAGTCCTCCTCATGCCCAAGCTGCCAAGAATCCATTGCCATCTAATGAATCTTCTTGTCTCCCTTCCAATGTTGTTTTTCCAAAGATTTTTCCCTATGACATAGCCCAAGTATTGAGCCAAATCAAAGTAAGTGTTCCAATCATTGATCTGCTTAGAATTCCTGAGCATAAGAAGAGAGCATTTGAGTACTTGGGTTTGAAAGAAGAGAAGAATACTCCAGGCAGAAATGTAAATGTTGTTGAAACTCCTCCTCAAATCATTGCTAACCTTGAAACACCACCAGCATTAGAATATCTTAGAGAGACACCGGAGGTATATTTGGGGACATCTTTGGTTGATTCCCAATTGAATGTTGATCCATTCTTCACAACTTTGATCATAAAGGATAAGCTACTTCACAATTGTATGTTTGATTCCGGTGCATCATGTAATGTCATGCCTCTAGAAGTCATGAATGAGTTGGACATCAAAGTGACAACAGCCTATGGAAATTTTACTACCGGGAGGAATTTAAAATTGGATGTTGTGATTGTTGATTTCCCTGCTAAATGGGGTATGTTGTTGTCAAGAAAGTCGACTGCAAGTGTTGAAGAGAGTTTCCAAATGAATATGTCTTTTTCCACCATTCCCATTAAGGGCAGCCTTGTCAATCTCTATGGAGAAAAGAAAATGTTGCATCTAATTGACAACCCAAACAATGCCACTTATGAAGTATTATTTGTTGATGTTGATGTTGATAATTTCATTGGTTTTGATGAGGGAAAAGAACACAAAATGGATCAGTCAAAGTTCCTTGAACATGTATGTTCTCCTTGGACCTTGCTATTTGATGGAGCTTGCTCCAAATTTGGAAATGGTGCTGGTGTAATTCTGATTTCTCCTAGCTTGGAAGAATTTGTTTTTTCCTTTAAGCTTAATTTTAAATGTACTAACAACATTGTTGAGTATGAAGCCTTTTTGTTGGGTCTAAGAGTTACATGGAATTATGGTGTCAAGGACATCATTGCAAAGAGATATTTAGAGCTAGTTGTCAAACAAATAAGAAAACAGTATGCTACAAAAAATTAGTGGATGAAGCAGTATAAGCATGCGGTTTGGGATCTAATTGAAATGTTTGATTATTTCAATATTGTGCACCATGACAAAAGTTTGAATGTTGCTGCTGACAATTTGGAAGTGTTGGGGTCAAGCTTTGGATTTTGCATTATTTCACCTTATTATGAGTACAATGTTGAAGTGTTAACTAGGTCAGCTATCCCTGACAACATCAAGCATTGGCAAGTGTTTGATGATGATGCTAAAGTGTAAAGGTTCTTGCAAATTCAAGGTGAGTTTGTAGATCAGCATATTGATTGGGAACCAATGGTGTGTATGATGGAAGGAAAAGAGAGTTTGTTTGGAAAAGATATTATCCAATTGAAAAATAACACCATTCCTAGAGGGCTAGTTACACTAGAGTCAAATTTTAGCAATGTTGATTGCATCATCAATAGAAACATATCTGCCTCAAGGGATGTGGAAGAGCATGACTTGGGATCTAAGGACAAACCAAGAAAAATTTTGTTGCGTAGTAGTTTAAGCAAGGGAGAAAAATAGTCCTATCTTCAATTGTTGAAACAATACCAAGACTGCCTTGCCTAGTCATATTCAAAGCTGAAAGCATATAGAGAATACTTTTTTTAGAATGAGATTCCTCTTGAAACAAATTCCAAACCATTCAGATAGAAGGAAAGTTCAATCAATCTACTCCTCTCTATGAAAATGCAAGGTGAATTGAAGAAATTGAAGGAGGGAGGGTTCATTCAGCCCACAAGGTATTCATCTTGGGTTGCAAACCTTGTGCCAGTCAGAAAGAAGAATGGGGATATCAGACTTTGTGTAGACTTTAGAAATCTGAATAGAGCTTCATTGAAAGAAAATTATCCTTTTCCAAACATGGAGAACATGTTGTAGTTGGTGACTGGATCTGAATTTCTCTCCACCTTGGATGGTTTCTCTAGTTGTAATCAGGTTGTTATCAAGGAGTCAGAAAAATTTAAAATTGCCTTTACCACTCCTTGAGGAACATATGTTTATGTGAGAATTCCTTTTGGTCTCATGAATGTTAGAGCTACTTTCCAAAGAGAAATGGATGTTGCTTTTTCTAGTTATATAAATGACTTCATTGCAGTTTATTAGGATGATGTGATTGTATTTTCAAGGAATAGAAGAGATCACTTGCAGCATTTGGAAATGATGTTGATCAGATGTAGAGAGTTTGGAATCTCTCTCAATCCAAAGAAGTGTCACTTTGGGGTGTAAAAGGCCAAGTTTCTCAGTCATATTGTTTCAAATTCTGGTGTCATGATTGACCCTGAGAGGATATAAGTAATCAGAAAGGTGCCAATTCCAAGAATAAAGAAGGGCATCCAATATTTCTTTGGGTAAATCAATTTCATTATAAGGTTTTTGTCTAATTTTTCTAAGTTGACTCTTCCTATCACATGCATGTTAAAGAAAGATTAAGTTATCAAATGGGAGGAGGCTACTTTTCAGGATTTTGAAGGAATCAAAGAGGAACTTAAACATGTACCTGTCTTGGCAGCTCCGAATTACAAGAAGCCTTCCCAAATCTTCTCCTTTTCTTCTGAAAATACTATTGCATCTGTTTTGCTCCAAAACGATGAAGATGGGGCTGAGAGGCCTATTTCCTTCTTTAGCAAGGCTTTACATATTGCTGATTTAAAGTATACAATCATGGAAAAACAAGCATTTGCCTTGGTGAAAGAAACAAAGGTTTTCCGGCCTTATATTTTAAGTTCAAAAGTTGTTGTTTATGTTTCCCACACCATGGTAAAATACATCTTATCAGAGATGGAGATCTCAATTAAAATATGTAGATGGGTGAAAAAACTGCAAGAGTATGATATGGGTATCCAAACCACAAAGCTAGTAAGAGTTTTGGGTCTTGCTAAGCTCATGGTTGAGAGCAACCTACAGACTATGGAAGTGAATGAAATACAAAGAGAAACGACAGATGTTCTTGGAAAATTGGTAAGTTTTGAGTGGTACAAGGATGTAATATTTTACCTTAGACACCTTTGTTGTCTTGATCATTTAAATAAAAATAAGAAAAGAGCCCTCAAGTTTTCTTCTCAAAAGTACATCATCACTGACTTTGGGTTGGCTTGGAAGAACCCCGAAGGTTTCCTCTTTAAGTATGTAACTGAAGATGAAGCTCCCAAAGTAATTGTCAATTTCCATGGGGGATTTTTTGGAGGAAACTTTCCTATAAGGGTTACAACACACAAAGTTTTGAGAGTTGGTTATTGGTGGCCTACTCTTTTCAAAGATGCAAGCATGCTGATTAGAAAATGTGAAAGTTGCCAGCGTTTGTCTAGAAGAATGAAAGCTTCAGGCTCCCTTCCTTTGTAGCCTATATCAATTGAAGCTCCTTTCAAACAATGGGGGATGGACTTCATTGGTGAGATTTTAGATCCTTCTAGTGCTGGCCATAAGTGGATTCTTATAGCCACTGATTATTTTACCAAGTGGGTAGAGGCAATCCCCACCAAGAAAGTAACACACAAAGTTGTTATGGACTTCTTATTAAATAATATCATATGCATATTTGGTGTTCCAGTCAAGATTGTGGCTGATAATACCATGTGTTTCAGAGCTAATTCTTTGATGGCAATGTGCAAGGAGTATGGAACCAATCTGACTTATTCTTAAAACTATAACCCCCAAGGGAATGGACAAGATGAGTCCAGCAATAATAATTTGTTAAAGATCATTTGGAGGACCTTGGAATTGAATAAGAAAAAATGGAGTGAACAACTAAAATTTGTAGTTTGGGCTGATAGGATCACCGCCAAGAGAGCTACTAGTAAGAGCCCATTTGAGT
The DNA here is from genome assembly GCA_019776745.2 of Taxus chinensis. Lineage (NCBI taxonomy): Eukaryota > Viridiplantae > Streptophyta > Pinopsida > Cupressales > Taxaceae > Taxus > Taxus chinensis. The sequence goes on from CM034152.1 coordinate 467,948,420, forward strand.
TAGTGTATGGAACTCAAGCTATGTTGCCCTTACATCTACAGTTATCTTCATTTCAGTTTGTTCAACAACTTGACAATCAAGAAGTCAGTCCATATGAAGCAAGGATCAATTAGATTGTGGAGCTAGATGAAGAGAGAAGAGCATCCCACTAGAGGCATATCAGATTTAGAGAGAATTTGAAAAGATTGTTTGACAAGAAGGTCATTCCTAGGGCCTTCAATATTAGAGATCTGGTTTTGTTGTGGGATAGCATAAATGAAGATAAGGGAAAACATGGAAAATTTTATGCATTGTGGATGTGCCCTTACTCCATTTGTAATGCTTGCTTCAACTACCACTTGAGACTAAGAAACAAACTAGGAAAATTATGGAATAAATTTTTTTTTGTAAGAAGGGTTTACAAACAAGTAGCAAGATACTAGTTTGAAAACAATAGGTTTCAAAATAGATTCTGATTAACCAAACACAATATTTCCATCTTTATCTTATAACAAGTTTTTAAGGTTCTAATTTGGGGGTTACAAGTTTTACTAAGGTTCAGGGAGAAATTTATCGCCAGGCATGCTCTCTATCAAGCCCTAAAATTCAACTAGATTTTTCACACACTTAAAATTATCAAAAATTTCCTAAACTAGGCTCATTGGATAGGAAATTTCCTCACCTTTCCAACCATATAAAGAAGTCCTCCTAACTCCTTGTAAAACTTAAGTTATGGCTGGGCGGAGTTTTAGGTGAAAATTTTCCCTTAGAGGTCCACGGGGATAGGGAGAAAATTGGGAAAATTTTGCCAAACACCACGTGTCATCACGTGATTTGTTCGGGCCGATAGGTCGTGGGGAAACATTTGAAATTTTTCCCAAAACCAAAGTCTCAATTTTCCAAAGGAAAATTTTCCTCCATGCCTCCGCACTTGCTCAAATGGCCATGTGGCGCTTTGTGATTCGCCGCAGGCCGGCGGAGGAAAAAGAGAAATTTTTCCAAAAGGAAAAAAGGGTTAAGTTTTCCATTTTGATCCATGCACCCCCCTGCCATGTGTCAGCACGTGATTGGTTGGGGGACGCGGGTTTGCGGGGAAATTTGTGAAAATTTTCCCAAGGCAAAATTTTTAAAAATTTAAGTTTTTAATAATGGCCTGCCCCTCCAAGGTGCCACGTGGAAACTTATAATAGGATGAGAGGGTGGTGGTTCCGTGGAAATTTTTAGGAAATTTTTCCAAAGTTCAAAATTTAAATTTTTCTAAGGTCGAATTATTTCATTTTTGGTTTGGGATGGCCATTTTGAAGTAAAACTTCAAATGGCCATAACTTTTGATAGGAAGCTCCATTTTTGGTAAACTTGGACTTTCCAGAAAGCTCTCAAAGTCCTATTTGCATAAAAATCATTAATTTTAGAATTTTATAACATTTTAAGGGTCAATTTTAAGAAAAAGATCTATAGGGTTTGTAATTTAAGACTGGCAATTTTTATAACTTTTAAGTTTTGTTCAATTTGATTTCTTTTCTCCTCAGCATGCAACCAGAACATGAAGGGATGGTCTAGGATAAGTTTAAGATTATTTCTAAGATTCAATTCATTGATTGCTTTCCCATTTACATTTTTACCTCTTTTGACAGAATTCAAATTACGCAAGTATAATTTCTAGTTTTGAAGGGGATCTTGTTGTTCATTTTAATTGCTGAGTGCCACAAGGTTTCTTATACATTAGTACATCTTGATTTCATTGTCTCATTCCTTAATTTTAGTCATAAATCCAAACTGTACATTCAATTTCATTATTTATTTATTATTTTAAAAAGCCAGAGTTACAATTTAAAACAAAGTTATTTCTTGCACGAGTTTACATTTTAATATGCAGATTTCAATTAAGGGAAAGCATACCAATTTTCTTCTCTCAGTCATCAAATTGATTCAACACACCACTTATATTCAAAATGCAAAGTGGATTTCAATTCTAAGACTTAATTCAAAGTATCTAATTTCTATCAGTTTCCTTTATACGTACTCTCTTTTCTAAAACAACGTTTGCATGATTTAACAGTCCTTAAAATTTACAACACAACAATGTAATTGAAAAAGGAACATGATTATTTCATTGATTTCCAACAACACATTACAATTTAACTCCCTTCCAGTTGATTGAATTTTCCATTTTCAATTTCCAAAAGGATACAAGTATATCATTTCAATTTCATTTCTTTACAAGTAAAATAGATAATTAAAATTCTTCTCTACATTCCTCAAATTTGATTACATCTTTCAATAACAAGGTAAACATCTCACATATCTATATCAATTACATTCATCCACTTGAGGTGGGTGGGGTTACATTAAAACTGCTCAAAGGAATGACTGTCAAACTGTATTCTTCTTTCTCCAAACAACAGTTTGCTGATTTCTTCATTCTTGCAATTTGAAACACAAGGAAAGGGGAAAGGCAACACTCTCCACCCAACCAAGACATCCAATGGGAAAAGAGAAGCCATCTTTCCCCATTGGCCCCCGAGCCCCAACCATATTGGAATGGAGCATGATAAAACAACACATGGCAACATAGCTTCTTTCACATATAACATACATTCACATGCACAAGGAAATGCACAAATAATAATATATAGTTCTCAACTACAACAGCAATTCCAATCAAAACAAAGGCTCGTTCTCTAAGAAAGCAAGCCAAGCAAAAGCAAGAACTATGGAGGTCTCCTTATGCCTCCCATGTTGAAATTGGGTATCCACCTAAAACAAACCACCAAAACATAACCATCCCATAAACCTTATCCCTCCTCCAAATTTATCCCTTATACCTCCCCAAATTAAGAAATGCAAGCATATTATTTTCCCTGGGTGGATCCCAACCAACACTCCCTCCACAAGACAAGTGCCAATGGTAAATCCCTTATCCCTCCTCTAATAAACCTCATAGTCTTCTCTCCACACCATGCCCTAAGAATTATACCCATCCCTCTAAGAATTGCAAACACAAATACATTCAAATTTCATGCTGAAAGAGGAAACAATAGCAATATTAAAAAGTGAGAGCCTACCTCTCCATGATGGAGACTTTCTTCCAAAACAGCAGTCTTTATTACATCAAAACTCAGTCCCAAATCAGCAAGGTAAATGTATGCACGATTAAATCCTCTTCTTCCACCAAGAAAGCTCCAAAATGCAAGAGAAATTTGACCCAAGAGTGCAATCTCCAACTTTCAACAACCTTAAATGAGAGGAAATTTTAATTTTTAAAGGAGATGGAGGGAGAGGATGATGTGGATTCCAAGTGGGATGCCACATCATTATTTCTCATCCCAAGAGCATTCAACATCAAGGAAAAATAAATCATAATAAATGAAAATGAAAAAATTACTTACATACACAATGTAGCCCATACCCCAAAAGAAATGCATTTAAATTTTTTTAAGACAAGTGCAATCAATAATTACACAAAAACATGTCAAAATGCAATAAAATAATCTGATTTTGACTCCAAATTAATAGGCATGGTTGGTGGAGGATTTTGAGAGGTGTTGGACAAGTTTAACTTGTCCCACAAGCCTCCAAATTTGTCCTCCAAGTTCAAATTCGAATTTCAAAGAGGAAGGAGTGTTTGACCTTCCAAAATCAGCCTTACAACCTCTTACACAATCTATCACTTCACTTACACAACCCATACTTGGTAACTTACACACTCTTTTAAAATACATTTATTTTAATGACATTTTTTTTTTTTACAAACTTTAGACACAACCCATATATTTAATTACCATATGGTTATAAAATATATAAATAAATTTTATTTTCAACTCAAGACAATAACATTTAATTTCACCTTTCCACATCCTATTTAATTTAATTAAATTTTAACTATATGACTCTCACATCATACTATCACTTTTACATAATTAAAAAAAAAATCACATTACAAATAAAATACACACAACAATAATTAAAAAGGGAACACATAATAAAAACACACATATGCCCCTATGGTCACAATAATGGAAATCCCCCCATGGGAAATCCTAACTAAACACACAATCAAACACAGTTACCATGGTGACCTTTTTGATTTCACACTAAATTCCAATATGGTTAGTCTCCAGTCCCCCAACATTGTTGTGATTTTAACCTGCAAAATGCAAAATACCTCCTTCGGCCTCGTGGCCATATCAGAACATCTAAATGATATATAAACATTAGATCCAAATCAAAACAATATCAAGATTCAATATTTATCATTAAAATTCAATTTGTAACTATATCATCATCCAATAGATTTCTATACTAGAGCTATTCATAATAATCAATGTCACATGTCTAAAATTAACATCAATAACCTGTCCCTGTCAACTATATATCATCATCCCACATACAATAAAACTGTCTCATGATCCTCAAGCAAAACTCTGACTTCAGATCAGTATTACTCCAGGATCTAACCTCTCACCATAATACTATAAAAACATAATAATGTATTTAAAAAGGAACATGATTCTTTCATTGATTCCAACAATAACACATTACAATTTAACGCCCTTCCAGTTGATTGAATTTTCCATTTCATTCCAACAGGATACCAGTATATCTTGTCCAATTTCACATTTCTTTCAAGTACATAGTAATGAAATTCTTCTCTACAATTCTCAAATTTGATTACATCTTTCAATACAAGGGTAAACATCTCACATCATCTATATCAATTACATTCATCCCACTTGAGGTGGGTGGGGTTACATTAAAACTGCTCAAGGAATGACTGTCAAACTGTATTCTTCTTTCTCCAAACAATAGTTTGCTGATTTCCTCATTCTTGCAATTTGAATCACAACAAGGAAGGGGGAAAGGCAACACTCTCCACCCAACCAAGACATCCAATGGGAAAAGAGAAGCCATCTTTCCCCATTGGCCCCCGATCCCCAACCATATTGGAATGGAGCATGATAAAACAACACATGGCAACATAGCTTCTTTCACATATAACATACATTCACATGCACAAGGAAATGCACAAATAATAATATATAGTTCTCAACTACAACAGCAATTCCAATCAAAACAAAGGCTCGTTCTCTAAGAAAGCAAGCCAAGCAAAAGCAAGAACTATGGAGGTCTCCTTATGCCTCCCATGTTGAAATTGGGTATCCACCTAAAACAAACCACCAAACATAACCATCCCATAAACCTTATCCCTCCTCCAAATTTATCCCTTATACCTCCCCAAATTAAGAAATGCAAGCATATATTTTCCTGGGTGGATCCCAACCAACACTCCCTCCACAAGACAAGTGCCAATGGTAAATCCCTTAATCCCTCCTCTAATAACCTCATAGTTTCTCTCCACACCATGCCCTAAGAATTATACCCATCCCTCTAAGAATTGCAAACACAAATACATTCAAATTTCATGCTGAAAGAGGAAACAATAGCAATATTAAAAAGTGAGAGCCTACCTCTCCATGATGGAGACTTTCTTCCAAAACAGCAGTCTTTATTACATCAAAACTCAGTCCAAAATCAGCAAGGGTAAATGTATGCACGATTAATCCTCTTCTTCCACCAAGAAGCTCCAAAATGCAAGAGAAATTTGACCCAAGAGTGCAATCTCCAACTTTCAACAACCTTAAATGAGAGGAAATTTTAATTTTTAAAGGGAGATGGAGGGAGAGGATGATGTGGATTCCAAGTGGGATGCCACATCATTATTTCTCATCCCAAGAGCATTCAACATCAAGGAAAAATAAATCATAATAAATGAAAATGAAAAATTACTTACATACACAATGTAGCCCATACCCAAAAGAAATGCATTTAAATTTTTTTAAGACAAGTGCAATCAATAATTACACAAAACATGTCCAAATGCAATAAAATAATCTGATTTTGACTCCAAATTAATAGGCATGGTTGGTGGAGGATTTTGAGAGGTGTTGGACAAGTTTAACTTGTCCCACAAGCCTCCAAATTGTCCTCCAAGTTCAAAATTCGAATTTCAAAGAGGAAGGAGTGTTTGACCTTCCAAAATCAGCCTTACAACCTCTGACACAATCTATCACTTCACTTACACAACCCATACTTGGTAACTTTACACACTCTTTTAACATGGCATTTATTTTAATGACATTTATTTTTTTACAACTTTAGACCACAACCATAAATTTAATTACCATATGGTTATAAAATATATAAATAAATTTTATTTTCAACCAAGATAATAACATTTAATTTCACCTTCCACATCCTATTTAATTTAATTAAATTTTAACTATATGACTCTCACATCATACTATCACTTTTACATAATTAAAAAAAAAATCACATTACAAATAAAATACACACAACAATAATTAAAAAGGGAACACATAATTAAAACACACAATATGCCCCTATGGTCACAATAATGGAAATCCCCCATGGGAAATCCTAACTAACACACAATCAAACACAGTTGTCATGGTGACCTTGTTGATTTCACACTAAATTCCAATATGGTTAGTCTCCAGTCCCCCAACATTGTTGTGATTTTAACCTGCAAAATGCAAAATACCTCATTCGGCCTCGTGGCCATATCAGAACATCTAAATGATATATAAACATTAGATCCAAATCAAAACAATATCAAGATTCAATATTTATCAGTAAATTCAATTTGTAACTATATCATCATCCAATAGATTTCTATACTAGAGCTATTCATAATAATCAATGTCACATGTCTAAAATTAACATCAATAACCTGTCCATGTCAACTAGTATATCATCATCCACATAACAATAAAAATGTCTCAATGATCCTCAAGCAAAACATCTGAATTCAGATCAATATTAATCCAGGATCTAACATCTAACCATCATACTAATAAAAACATAATAATGTCCATAATAATCCCTGATACATCATACCACATCAAAACATAATAATATCCAAAATGTGACCAATAGTGTCAGGATCAGTATCTAAATAGTGTCCAAGGAAAGTGGGCACTACACCATTGATATCAGAATTAGTGAGAATACCTTTTTTCTCAAATATTTAGATGGGTAATTTCTTGAACTACCTATTATTGGCAGGCATATGAAGCATTTCTTGGATTAATCCCCAAATTTGAGGTATGCACAACTTGTACAGTGTATAGTGTTTGGTTTTTTACTCTGTTTTTGGCGTTTTTTCAGTTTTGTGGTTTGCCTTGTTATGTGGAAGCCATTTTTTGTCAGGTTCTCGGCTAGTTTTTGGTGATTTTGGCTCATGAATCCTTTTCCCAACGGATTGTTTCGCACTTGGTCTACTTATTGTTCTTGTGGCACTCACTAAGAGTGCCCATCCCCGAGCAAGAGTCGATGTTGGTGTCCATTTTGATCCTCTTCCTTTCCTGAAATGTTTTTAATAGTTTAAATGGATGGGATGAAATTTTTTCTTCTATTTCCATGCCCTAGGGCATTTGAAAATTATTTTCCTTACCCCACTTGAAAGAAAAATCTAGGCATGCCTTGTTTGTGCCCTATTTTTTCCAAATTTGTGGGCTATGCCATGTTCTCCCTTTTTCCCAATTGTGAAAAATCAAAATTGATCGCTTCATCCTTGTATGCCTTTGAAAATTTAATCCCAAGGTCAAGAAATGCTTGGAAATCATGTTTTGTCTGGTTCCAATTCAAAAAAACTCATCCTTAGTGAAAATATCAGATTCTGGGCACAACTAGAAAAATTCCATGTTTTTAACGGTCATACGGGCTTCATTTTCACGTCAATTTCTTCCTCAAACATGCATTGGAAATGTGGTTACTTATAATTGGCTGAGGAAAGTGGGGAAGTGTTGTAACTTTTCATTTTTCACCTTTTGGAAAATGGGGCATTTTCGGGCCCGGGGCTCCATTTTTTCCAAATTTTCCTACGTGGCGTGTTCTTATTGGCTGAAGGATGGTGGCTGGTCGAATTCCCTTAGAATTTTTAGACTTTGTTTTGCAAATTTTTAAAAGGTCAAAACTTGGCCCAAAACCCCACAGCCAATCACAAGTGGACACGTGTCCTAAAGATCAAAAAGGGAGGAGCAGGCTGATGGGGGACTTAGAGTTTTTTAGCTCTATTTTTCTAAAGTTTTAAAATCAGTTTTTCCTCCACTCCAATCAGAGGAGGACACGTGGCATCAATTTTGGGCAAAGGGAATGTGGATGATAGAGGTTTTCGAAGTTTTTTGCCTTTGGAGGCAAGATAAGTCAAAGTGAAAGTTTGGAGCATGGCCCCATGGCTAATCAAAGGTGGACACATGTCCAACAAGGTTAGAGGGAAGTGCAGGCCATAGAAGGAAATGGGGAATTTTCCCCCTTTTTTAGGAAAAAGAAGTTAAAGCAAAAATTTGAGTTGTGTGCCCATGAGTGAATCAGCGATAGACACGTGGCGAGGGCAGAGCTGCTCGATGGCTTGGCGGAAAAAAAGGGAAAAAAATTCCCTTGGCTAAAAAAGGGAGTTAAAGTGAGATTTGAGCCCGCATATATTAGCGATAGAGAAAGCGACACATGGCGAGGGAGAAATCAGGTGTGCGGGCCCACGGGGAAAAAAGTGAAAATTTTCCCAATTTCCAAAAAGGGTAAAAATGCGCAGAATTGAAGTGTGATCCCAATGGTACCCACCATGTGCCATGTGTCAGCTCCAAATTTCAAGGGCAAAGGGGTGGAGAAAAAATTCAAAATTTTCCATATTTCCCAAAAAAGTGGAAAAGTGAAAAATGATCCCAAATTTGGTTCCAATTGTTTGTTTGACACATGGAGGGCTCAGATTGAAGGACAAAGAGCAGATCAAGGGCAACTGTGCATTTTCATTTTGGCCACCATTTTTTCTTTAAGAAGCTTGGAGATGCAAATTTTGCATCTTTTTTCATCGAATTTTTAGTGAATTCAGGTTACTTTTGCCTTTTAGGAATATTGGAATCAGTTTCATGACTCAATGCTTTGATTTGAGATGTTTTTGAAGTGATTTTTTCCCCTGCCTGTGAAAACATGTGAAATGTCAAATTATAAAGTTGCAGGACCAAATTGGGAAATGATAAGATGAAATGATGAGTGGAAAGGTGTTTGCATGCCTTAATGATGAAAAATGTGCCTCCATGAGGGACAATGATACGAATATTTGGAATTATTCACCATTTTAGAAACACCTAGAGACTCTCATTGCAAATTTTTTAAATGTCATTTTCATTGAATCATGAGAAATTGTTGTAACAGAATTGATCCCTTGGCATATTCTTTGCTTGGAAAAGAAGGATCAAATGTGGCAAGAGATATATAATGCATTTTTGAGAAATGCAAAAGGTCAGGAAGTTGAAAATCATGAGAAAATTTTGAGAGAAATCTCATTTTCTAAGAAACCCACCCATGTATGTGAGTTGTTTATAAGTGTATAGCCATCACACAGCTCTGAGATTGTTCGTGAAACTCTCCCCTGTTGATGAATCCAACAACCTTTTGAGTTAATTTGTTTTTTTTCTAGGCAATATGATGTCTATTATAATTTTTTAAATGCCTGCAAATATTTTTTATTGTTCTTGTTACAATCTTACATTGAAAGTATTTAGGAATCACACAGAATCTCCATTTCTTGTTGATAGTTTAGTGGCATTTGCAATCTCGTGTTCAGAAGAGCCTTCATCTGATAAAGAGAGAAATAAATTTAAAATCATTTTACCTTCCTTGACTGTAAATATTGCTTGTAAACCTTTTGGGGTACCTTAGGCATGGTTTGATCAAGGATTTTTGTGTTTAATTGAGTTCTTTACTTCAAGATTTTGTGGTGAGTTCTCAAAGATTGTGTGAAGAGTGCAACCTGGGCTTCCATTTATGCCTCTTCTGGTTGAAAGAATATCCTAATTATTTGAATCATTTTATCTGATAATTGTTCAAGTATTGTAGAGGTTTTCAAATATCTTATATATCCTAGTTTGTCTTGTCAACACCCCACCAAAAAATTCATTCAAACAAACTAATCCTACCCATACTACCCCTGCATTGCATTATGTGTCAAAAAAAGGATCTATCCCATCTATAAAAATGCACAAGGAAAATCAAGATTATACAATGTCTTCAGTAACCCTTTCCTTGCATTGAAAATATCTCCATAATCAGGAAGTGACAACTTCTGAAATTCATATTTGGAGTGTTGATCATATTTTCCTAAGGCCTTTTCATATTATTTGCATAAATTGAGGGATATCTTCATCTCCTTCACCATTTAGGGGTTACAATATAGGTTCTCTTACCTTGGTTGAAAGGCACAACCTAAAATAGTGAGGGTCAGATCAAGTCCTTTCAAAGTACTATCCATCTCTCCATAAATCTAAGTGTCAGTTAGATCACATCCCTAGCTACAAAATGACACACATCAAGATCTATCTGTCATCAAGCTTCATGTCATATTTGTGATGCTACTCAGACTGAAAAGGAGAAAAAATTTGGGTACCAACACTTTCTGGTGCTATAACAACTACCCAAACTCAACCATAAATAGAGATACAAATCCATCCCAGCACCACTTTTAGTTCAAGTTAAAAACAGCCAATGAATTCCTAATTCAAGCTCAATGAGCTTAAGTACATATCAAAATGTGACAATAAAATAACTTATTTAGAACCCAACAAGTAATAAGCCGAAAATTTTCACCTTATCTTCAAATGCAAGAAAACAAGCTTTGAAAACAAGCTATAAGCTTAAATATAGTACAAAACTACTAGTTCAAGCTACATAGGTCAAAAGAGCTTCTAGTACAGATTGCAGAGTTTCTCACAATTACATGCAACCATCTAACAACTAGAATAGAGAAGTTTTCCAAAAAATAACTGTCAATAATAGCCAAGGATTTATATTCCAAAAACCCACAATTTTTCCAAGATTACATGCAAATAAATAACCACATACATCAAGCAAATATAAAATTTCTAGTGAGCAAAATTGTTTTAATGAATCATTTAGAAGAAAGCAAGAAATCTTAATGGATAGAGCCTATCATGCCTGATAGTGCCTTTGCTAATTTGAATAAGACTTCCAACCAAGTTTCCAAGACCTCTTCTTCTCCACACAAGATCAAACAACCATATTCTTTTTCCACAATCCCACTTATACATTCCTCAGACTAAAAATAGCTTAGAGAGTTCAAAAATAGCTACAAAGTGGATATCAAAGTGTTGGTTCGAAGAACCAGATAGCTCCATGCGGAGAAAAAATTAGAAAGCATACAAAGGTAAATAACCCCCAATGAGTCCTCCAACATGCCTTCCAAGACAGCTTGCTCGCCAAACCCGAGGCACATTAATGTCATTAAAACAAATTTTCTCACTTATCTTTCCTTGCCACCATCATTCATATTTGGCAAGACCCAATTATAATTCGTAATGCATTTCCAAACTTAGAGATACCTCCACATATATTCCTCTAACTTTCACTAACCCATGCCACATTGGAAGTCCTTTCATGTATTAAAAACCAAATCCAAAAAAATCCCAATAAAAAGCCTTGGAACCACCGCTTAGTTCCCATTGCAAATGGCCCTTAGGTCCCCTTTCATATCCCAATATTTAGGATAGTTAGAATTTGTTTAGGTTAGATCTTAGGTTAGTTTATATAAACAACCTTAGGATATAACCCCCAATAATAGTTTTCCACCCAGGTTAGGATGTAGTTTTAACGAGAAACTAAAGGTTCAAAAATAACTTAGCATCCCCCTAGGTCACTTCATTACAAACTAACAACTTAGGTTAGAATGTCATCCCTCGTAAAGGGGTATAATAACAGTAGTTAGGTAACTTACTTGAATCCTGTGTTTATTGGGGTACACAACCTTCTATTTAACTCTAGAATCTAAAAGTAGGGTTCCTAATTCCCTTGACACCATAAGCACCCTGCAAGGGAAACTAAGAAAAGCCAAGCTCAACACAAAATAGAATGCAAGCACTGTTTCAAAGATAATAAAGAATTTACCACTAACACAAGTTCATTCCGTCAAGCCACACAAACGATGAATGTCAATCTTTTTTTTATTTAGTTATAATAAGAAGATTTAAAACATAATTTATCCAAAGATGAGTCTAATAGCAAAATTTAAGTTACAAATCTTAAAAACCAGATAACAGATTATCTAAAGAGAGTGAAATAGATTATTGCAAGCAACAACATACCATCCCTCCAATCAAAGAGCATAATTGATTTATCCATTTCAAGTGTGATCTTCAATAGTCAAAAGAACATACCTTTATCAAGAAAATCACATGTCAACACTTGAAATTCAAATGAGGAATATAACCATTGTCGAGGGTATTACATGTTAAGCAGTTCCTAATGTACATAGTGTCAGGAAGACTAGGGTAAATTAAATAGAAGGTTAATTTAATTATTAAGTATAATGTAAATAATAATACACAAGGTAAATTTCACAACACAATTTTTACTATGGGAAAACCTCAAAGAGGTTAAAAACCCACAAATTTAATAGTTATCCATTTAATTGAGAAACATAGTTATTATTTACAATAATTTCTAGTACCCCTTTTTCACCCTTCACTTCTCCTCTCTTCATAATAATTCCATGGGCCCCAAGTGCCCTATTTAATTTGGGTTATTAGGTGTGTCCCTTGAAAACACCTTTTCATCCATAATTGGTTGAATAATTTTAATATAACCCCATAGGTTATATTTAATAAATAAAAATGTAGTTATATTTCTTATTTATTATAAAACCTATCATTTATAGTTATATTTAATATAAATATTAAATATAACATTAGTAATTATATAAAGGGTTAATAATCGACTTAATATTATGTTCCATCATTCCCCCTTGATGTTAATAGGAGTTATATGCCAACATTACATGTTTATACAATGGGATTACACTCCTTAAACCATGATGATGGCTTCTTAGGATAGTATATCACTTTAAAGAATTTATACACCTTCATCATGCTAAACTTACCTTTTTCATGCAAAAGGATTTGGAATCCATAAATTAGTAGTGAATGATTTAGGAAAAGCATGATTTGTGAAACTACATCTCATGGTTTCTCATGGATCAGCTATTAACACCTTAGGAGCCTTTTATAAAGTAAGGATATCCTTTACAAATTGATTCTTTGATATTGGACTACACAATAAACATTAGATAGATAAGTGTACTTAAATCATAAGGATATTTGCAATATTTTGTTGATAAGTATGTAGGTGAAAAATAAAACACATGGCCAACCATTAGGAGGTGGAATTTCCATGCACACTCCCCCTTAATGGAAACTCTAAAATGCCAAGCATCACTCGAAACTTACAAAACTTCATAGCATGCAACGGCTTCGTGAAGATATTTATAACTTGATATTTAGTAAGAAAAATTTGGTTATCTGTATCACTATAGAGAAGCTTCTCTTGAATAAAATGCACATGAATTTCTATATGTTTTTTTTGTTGATGTTGTTAAATTGTTTGTAAGAGAAATGCAACTCTATATATCACATAGGAGAGGAGTACTTCCTTAAACTTCCATATGAATTTCTTCCAACATTCTCTTTAGTCACATGTCTTCTTTCACTGCTTTCATTACACTTCTATATTCCACCTCAGTAAAAAATAAGGAGACTATTTGTTTCTTATTTATACTCCAAGTAATGGAACCTATACTAATTCATATCAAGTCATAGATTTTCAATCTATTATATCACCAACATGGTTAGAATCACAATATCCATATGAATAAGAATTATCAGAAGAATTGTAATGCAAACCAAAATTGATTTTTCCTTTAATATATATTAATATTATTTTAGCCAGTTTATAATGATTTTGATATGATTCCTTCATTAATTTGGAAGAAATACCTACTGCATATGCAATATCAAGCCTAGGGATAGTAAGATAGATTAAACTACATGCAAGTTTTCTATAAAGAGTAGGATTTGTTTTCTCACATCCAGGTTTAGGATCTAGTTTATAAACAACTTCTATAGGAATGGAAACATGTTTATAATCAACCATATTATTTTTTTAAAGTAAAATATAAGCATATTGTGATTGAGATACAACAATAGAATGTTTATCTTGAAAAAATAGTCATGCCTAAAAATGATGCAATAATCTTAGATCATTCATTTAAAATTATTTTTTCAATTTATCTTCAATTTTAAGAATTAAGCTATTTGAATTCCTATTTATAAGTAGATCATTTGCATACAATAAAATAAATATAATCTGATTATTTTTAAATTTAACAATGAGTTCATTATCACATGAATAATTATAAAAGCCAATATATTTGAAAAAAATTGTTTATTTTTACATATCAAGCTCTAGGAGCTTGTTTTAACACATATTGGTACCCAAATCAGTTCTCCCTTTGAAGTAAATAAGCATCAACAAGCTGAGTGGGATGTTTAGAGAAAGATAGATCAGGATTTGAATCATTTTGTATCTGGGGAGGAATTTAACTGTCTCTTTGTTACTCAAGCTAGGGAAAAGTTGGATAGCATCGTGCTAAGGGTTTGACCTACCCTACTACTTTAGGTTTTTCCTTCAACCAGGGTGAGAGAACCCATTTTGTAACTTGTATTTGTAAGGGAAAAGAAGGGACCAATGATATTTGACTCTCCTTTTCAGGACATTGAGAAATAACCTTGAGAAGACATGGTCAATGCAACATAATCTAACTCTCATGAGTTTTCACCCCAGAAAATGTAGATGTCTCCTAGACAAGGTTCAGGTTACTAAAGACAAAAATATAACCAACTCAATCTTGCATATTTTGGGTAAATGACGGGTATATTCAATAAATATCCTTAGCATTTATGGATAAGTAGTGCAAATAGGGGTGGTTCTTGTAGGATTTATCAGTTATGGATGTATTTTGTTGGGGAATTAAGCAAGATAAAGTTGATTATACCAAATCTTTGAGAAATTTTAACAAATGTTAGAAGAACTGCAAGATGAGGAGATAATAACACTTCAAACAACTAGCACTGAACCTTCAACTAGAATATGTGCATCTATGGAAGCCTAAGAATACATGGTTTCACACAATATTTGATAATATAAACAAAAAATATCATGCCAAAAACTCAATAAAACATCAACAATCCCCGATCTATCACACCTAAGATACACTCATAGAATTACAAAAAACCTGTATCATTAAAATGGAAGCAAAGTGAATTTAAAATTTTTAACTACACAATGAAATGAAATATCTCCTCACAGCGCAATTGAAATTACTACGATGCTACCACAAGGACAAGATCTTATGTGATTCAGAGGGATTCCTAACATAATACTGCAACAGAAACATGAATATCTATTTTGAAATATCTCAACTTGAAAGTAGAAAAAAAAATACTCACGATCAAACACAGTGAACTCAGAACTTATCATCAGCAATAGAAAGTTTCATTTACAGTCTCAATGTCTGTCAATGGTTATACACTTGCAACCATCTTGACATGATTCGATTTGAAAGATAAATAAATTAACATGTTTCTTAGACAAGTTCTTGGAAAAATGGCTTCTCTCAGTTCATGCATTTCTTTTCTAAAATTTTAGAAAAAATTTAACCCCCATGCGAGAGTATTCTCATTGCATTTATACAATCTCAATCACTCACTCACTCTTTAATTTCCCCCCCAAAACATGAATCTTTGAATAATATTCCTTCTTTACAGTACATAATCTAATCCATCTTTATTCTCTTGGAAATATTTTGTTTTATGTTGCCAAGTGGAGGAATTACAAGTCATTCACATTTTTTCACTCTCCCAGAATGACTAAGATGCCATGTCACTTATTTGATGTTTTTTAATCATTTATTTCTTCAAATAATCAGGGAACACATTTTTGATGAATTTTGTATATCTCTAAGTGATTTGATTTGACGTGTAATCCCTTTTTACTGTTTTAGAATCTATCTTAGGAAACACACATTCATTTTCATGTCTTTCTCTACAGATTTTTTCCGTATGGATCATGTCATATCAAGCCAATCGTTATCTTCTGTATAATACCAACTTACCTCATACTTATTTCTCCTATGTGAATATCACATTCAGATCTTTAAAAACTATCTTATCATGATTATACTCATCTCGACTTTCTTGTCTCAAATTTCCTATAAATTTACACTATTTCCTTTATAAACTCACATTTTATTTTCTGAGTGTAAGGATTTTAGGGAAATTTATCTGCAATATGGCGGAAACACCAATAGCATCGAACTTGAAATACATATCCATTGAGGATTTACACTCAATTTTTGATCTGTTAGACCCTGATGAGGCATTCGTAAGAATGCTATTTGAGATTTTTGATCTGTAAGATTATACCAGGCCTTTTACAACTCAAGTTTTTCAGGTTCCATTGATTAGAAGGCTTATAAAGATAAACCCTATTTATTCTACCTTCTAGATGATGTATTTACATCTCTTCAAACTGTAACACCAAAAGACTCCTGATGCATTGAAGAAATTTTTGCTTGTGAGAAGGCCTAGTGTGCAAGGTTTGAATGATTACAAATGCCCCTTTATTTGTAATGAAGTATTTACTATGAAGGAAATCCCCTTAGGGTCCTATGTACTTATGGGGAGATTTCACTAGGTATTGTGCTTGCCCTTTTCTAAAGGATGAATGAGATGGATCAACGTGTCTTAAGCTTGGAAAAGAGATCGTCAGGGACCATACCTTCTCATCCTCATGAAATATCATCAATATATTGGAAGAAATATAAGGGTGAGTCTAGTTCATGGCCTTTTCTTCCATCTGTTGTAGGATCAGTTGTAATTGCACTTCCAGCTTAGGGTTCCAAGCCATCTCCTCTTTCAAATCAATAGGTAAAAAGGCCTTCCCTAAAGGAATTCAGAATATGACTGAACGGGTTTCCTCCTATGAGAGGAGGTCACAATTACTCAATTTTTTGGCTGGACCTATGAAAACCATTGATGAAATTGGGTCTTTGGGTATGTCTTACACACTGGTAGGAGACATTGTATTTGTTCAAATGGAATTGGGGACAGATGAATTTGTTCATAGGAAAAATAAGCTAGTGAAGAAACTTCCTCTTTCCCAAGAGGAGTTCATGGTGGTGGATGATTAGTTTTATTTGTTCCCCTTTTGATAAAATTCTTGAAAATGTATGTAATTTTTCTTCATGGGATGAGTCCCCTATAGAACCCTATTTTTCTTTTTTCCACAATATCAAAGGTAACAAACAATTTCATTAGTTTACATGCTTCATGATGGATTTGAAATATTATCAAAGCAATATAAAATTCTAATGTATTGTATCAAATTACATATGTGTATTAAAATAACAAATTGAAAGTGATATTTCATCTATTTATGAAACAAAAGTAATAATTGAAATAAGATGAAAAGAAAATTCAAGGAAAAAAGGCCTATCCATGTTCATAAATCTTCATGTCTGAATATTTATCTTCTTCATATCCTTCTACCTTGGGTTGCCTATCTGCATAGGAATCATACTTCTGGAATAGCTCTTTTATATCATCCTCATATGGGCATGTATGGTGCTGAAATATCAAATATTTCCTGCTCAGTGCATCCACGCATTGATCCATATTTTGTTGATATTCCTATGGTTTTGATTTTAACTCTACAATTTTGGTTTCTACTGTCATTAGTGTCTTAATGAATTCACAAGAAAAGTTTTCTCTTTAGATATTTTTCTCAAAATAACTAATTAAGAAGTCAGTTTTCAAATCACCATAACTCTTTTTGAATTTATCAAATACCATGTATTATAAATTTAGATCAATAGTTTCCATATTCTTCTCAACCCATTTATTTTATGTCTTTATTACTTCTCTGATTCCATTCAAAACATCAACTCTGAGTTTGGCCAAGTCTTCAATTGCATACTGAGTTCCTATGTGTTCAATCGACACGATTTTTTTCTTCTCAACTATGTCTTCATCTAATTGAGTAATACGATTCAATTTAGGGAGAATTACCTCAAAATAGAAAAGCTCATTATCACACTGTTCAATTAACTCGTTAATTTCATTGAGCTTATTCTTAAGTTCTTCATATTTCTTCATATATTTCTCAATGGATTTATCCCCTTTTCCATTAGCTTCTCCACCCAAGTATAAACAACTTTAACCTTTTCTAAAACTTTTTCAATATGTCCCTCAACTTCAAGAATATTAGTAGAAATATCTTCTTGGCATTCACTCGATTGGTGAACTAAGTATTGTAGAGATGAACTTAATGATCTAACCCATTATTTTAATTGCCTTTTTGATATTTTGTCTTCATCCAATTTGTGCAAAAAATCATGGAATGCTTCTGAAACTTATTTCTTTAGTGCATCCCTTGAGGGTTTTCCCAAAGGAATAATTTCAACATTATAGTCACTTGCAGTTATATCACTTCTCAATTTACCTTCATGTGGTATTGCCACCTCCAAAGTTCTTGATCCATATGGGTTAGTATGAGTTATAGTAATGACCCTAGCCTTTTTTGGATCCTTTGTGGGTTTTTGGAAATCCAAGGCTATAATATCTATGGCTTTCATAGGTATAACCTCTTCTTCTTCTTAAATCAACTCTCATATCCAGCCTTTTGTAAGAGCAATTCCCACCTTTGTCTCTTATAATTTTAGTTGAGGTTTTTCAGGGACAACCACCAATTTCTTAGACATATCTTGAACATATTGCACTAATGGATCTTTATGATGCACTTTGTCAACTTCCAATGTTGATTTCTTGGGTTCATCTTGTGTTGGCACTTGCCCCACTTGCTTCTTTCCTTGGTCCTGAAATTTGGGTTGACCAAATTCCTTTTGATTCATATCAACATTTGGGACATGTTCTCTTTTTTTCTCCTCAACTGATGTAGTCATAACCTCTACATTTTCCTTGGGAACCTCTTGGGCTAGTGTTGTTCCTTTAGATAATTCTTTTTCTTCTACAGTTTCTTCTTCCTTTAGAGGTTTTTGTTTGGTGGAGATATCCTCATGAACTTGTATACCAATTTCCTTTTGTTCTTTTGATACCTCCTTTTGTGGCACAGTGTATTGGATCCCAATAGTTGATCCTTTACCTTTATCAATACCCTGTATACTCTTATTATCATCAATTTGTTCCTTTGTACTGGTTTCTTTTGCAATTTAAATCACATTTTCTTCATTAAAATTTTATTTTTTAGGTGATTCACTACTTCTGGTGACCTTGGTTTACTTTTGGGGGTCCTTATCATTTAGTTCCCTAGTCTTTATAATTTCCCCATCAGAAACTCCTTGAACCTATGACTTTCTCATTTCTGAGGTAGTTTAGACTTTAGAAGATACTTCTGACATTGGAGTTTCTAAGTCAACATTTGACACATGGATGGATTCTCTTACTCCTTCACATGACTGGGGAACATCTATACTTTTTTCCACATGTTTTTCAACTAGTACTTCAAATACCTCAATTGTCATAATTTCTTCATTTGTATTTATATCCATTATTTTAGTTGGGCGTGTTGTTGATTCATGCAATTGATCAAATAGAGGTACACTCATTCCTTCCACTGGTGTTGTATAAAAATTCTTCAAACCTTTTTCTAACACATAATTTTCTAGTAACTTGGATGGGAAATTACTCTGGGATACTTTCTCTTGAGTAATATCATTTGTTGCTCCTCTTGGAAATAAAGATGAAACTGAAGAACCATGGAAACAATTGTTAATTCTTGTTCTTTAGTGACCATAGGAGGATCAATAACTTCAGGCTTCTTGTGTTTTTATTTCTTAGATGTATGATCACCTTCTCTTACCAAGGGTTATTCAAATACAACTTTATATCTCTTCTTTTACCTTTCAAATTATTTACTTGCGGTTAATGTTTGGAAATTGCTAATTTTCCTTTTGTTTTCCTCTTCAGAGGCATAAATACTTCACAGCTCTTGATAGCTTTTTCAAACAATGTTTCCATCGAGGTAGGTCCATGAACATCTACCTCACCACCAATACTAAGATGCAATCCCATTATAAATTTTCTCATTCTAGGGGTTGAGGGGAGTGTGACCCAATTTTGGTGTCTACATTTGGCCCCTTTTGTTGTGTAGCTTGTATTGGTAAGAAATGCTAACAAAAATAGGTTATAGTTACCCCATGTGTGGGTGAAGGTGATCCCTCTCAAATGAGGAAATGATGAGGTGGAAGACCGAATCGGTGAGTGATTTGATAAAAGGCAGATGTGATGAAGATGTGGGTAAGTGGGCATGAGTGGAAATGTGGGCATACGGGGAAGAAGGGCTGAAGGTTAAATTGGAAAAATAGGTAAATGGGCCAGGGTCAAAGGTAGTGGCAATCAAACATATGCACACAGATAAGCTGTGGCATGGTACTAGGTTGAAGAGATTCTAAACTCTACATCATCTAAGGTCAATAGGATTATCTAAACAGGGTTGAAGTGATTCTAGTATCTAAGGTATAGGATATGGTCAGGAAACACAACATAGGTCAGGTGCAGGAACATTTAGGTATGTTCTGGGACACCAAAGGTGGAGTTGGGATAAAAAAAACATGACAATAGGTAAGGTAAGGTCCTAAGGTCAAACAACATGGGTAACAATGTCACAAGGTATAGTGAGCACATGGGTTCAAAGGTCACTAACAGTGTTCTGGGTAAAGGTATATAGGTCACATAATGGGTAGGGCTGAGCCATGGGTGAATAACGAGTTCCAAAACACTATGAGGGAAAACAATAGGTAATGTAGGCTAGTAGGTAGAGGGTAGAAAGGGTGGTTAAGGGAAAACTATGGAGTAAATACATCGTAAGGTAGAACGAGTGTTTAAGTTTGACGATCATATCAAGGAGATTAGGTGTGTGTAAAAAGAAGGCATAACATAGGTAAGAAGACAAGAAGGATAGAAAGGTGCCCCAACTAATGATGAGGTTGGGTGATAAATAATGAGGGAAGGAGGATAAGGTGGAGTTTCCAGGTCAGCTTTGGGTGAGGTGGAAAGGGTTTTAGGCAAGCAGATCAGGGGTAATGGGTAGAAACATGGTTGATAAGGGTAGCCGACATCGGTCATGGTTAATTGATGTCAATCTAGGTGAACCAACCATGATCTGCTAGGGCATATGACTGACATCGGTCTAGGTAAAACTGTCGCCGGTCAAGTCAGGGAGGGTATAAAAAAGAAAAATTAACGCATTTTTGAAATCATTTGTTATTTGCCAAAGTGGAGAAAAAGACAGGAGAGAGAGAAAGTGGGGGGAAAAGACCAAGAGAGATGGAGAGTTGATTTGTTGAGCTGCAGGGAAGGTGATTTTTGTTCGATAGGTGGGTCCACAAGGTTGGGTGGATTGATTTGATTGATTGGAGATCTAGAGGGTAGTTAGTGATGGCTGAGGTAGGAGAGGGATTGGGTGTATGACTGATGCAGTGGCTCGAGGTACCACCACGTAGACGGTAGCGTGACAAGGTAAGATTCAATTCCATTCCTTGATTGGTTAGGTAGATGGTGCATAGGAATTGGGTAAGGGGAAATGGTGTGGGGGGAAAAAAATTAAATCTAAATTTGGAAATAAAATGGGTAAAATAGGAATGGGGGAGGGTAGATTTAGGTAAATGAGGGGTGGGGAGGGGTTTTAGGTAGGAAGGGTTGGGTAGGATGGGGAGAAATGGGGAATTGGGAGGGAAATAGGGTAGATTTTCATAGATCATCGCCATGATAGTGACTGACGTCAGTCCAATGTTGGTCGGTGTCAATGGGTGAGAACTAGTAGCGGTCACAAATGAGATGACCGATCAGTCATGACAAACCAGTGCTGATTAGTATGGGTAAAAATGGGCTAAGAGACAAGATAGCGTGTGTGCATGAGATAGGTAAAGGTAGAAGAATATGTTGATTGAAAATAGCTTAGGTAAGAGGTGAAAAGAGGTATTTTTCACGGGATTGAAAGTGGTATGGGAGGAAAGGTAGTAGGTTAGGGGTGGGATAGGTAGATAGGTTGTGTTATAAGAAGGTAATTGGTATAGTTGGGAGGTCAAGGGTGAATGCAGGTATGGTCAAGTGTTAATAATGTGATTGTTTATTGGATGCGGATGAGATATCAGCTGCAGATGAGGGATAGGGTACCGCCACTGCTAGTGGAGGTACAAGGGAGCATGATAGGTGAGTATTAGTGCCATGTTGTAGAGGTCAGCCTGATTGGGGTCAAACGCTACCGGCACATAGTCCAAGAGGAAAATTTGATGGCTTCCCTCATTATAGATGTTATTCAGCAACCAACACATTCCATCTGCCGATGGGTGAGATTACCGTCACCCTGGAGGATGTCTAAAGGATCCTTTGGCTACCTATAGTGGGGACACAAGTGTATTCGATATCCTTAGAGGCATCTGAGGAGTTGTTGCTACCAATGTTTGGTGAGGGGATGGCATTGTTGGGGTTTTATAGTGCTAGCATGAGTTACGGAGAGATGTACCGAGCCTACCCAAAGGAGATGAGTCTAGTGGTGCTACTGATGGAGGTAGTGAGTTATTTTGCATTTCTTGACGTAGATGGTGGGATATTCCCATGATCATTGATGGGGGTTCTACACGACATGGTGGTGGACATGACCCATTTTACATGGGGGCCCACATTCCTAGTGCAGTTATATAGGGAGCTATGGTCTTATGGGTGATTACCAGGGTTCACCCTTTGTTGCATGTTCTTAATACACTGTTGGATGTATGAGCACATTGTGTTTGTGCATCCTGTTAGTATGCCCCAGGCTGAGGCATTCAAGCCAGGATTGGTGCAGGTGGGTTTTAGGCAATGGTTACCTGCTATGGAAGAGCATCGAGCCGCTAGGGCTACACATGATGTAGCCTATTACAGGCATTTACTGAAGGGGTTGTTTGATGTGGACATCATTTAGATTCCATATGTGGGCTTCCCAACATACATATAGATGGCTGAGGATCTAAACAGGTTGTAGATATAAAGGTGGATAGAGGGGTAGTGAGTAGGAGAGCATGAGATGATACTCGTAGACCGGGTCAGATGACAGTTCGGGTTGCCACAAGATATACCTCCACCCTTCCCACAGTATATGAGGGATGATGTGGAGAGACCTATGTCTCCACCACAACCTATAGTGTCGACCAGGTAAGAGGAGCAGCTATTTGATGGATAGCTAGGTGATGTTAGGGTGAATGATAGGTACAGGCAGTGGTGGGTTGCATAGTTACAAACAGTGCCGCTAAGGCCAGGGTAGCCAGATTTAGCCACCATCATAGTGTAGAGGGATGCCCTACAGTGGTAGGTAGTTACCCTGGTGACATAGTTAGGAATAGTGTAGGGACATCTGATAGGGGCAGAGGCACACGTTTCCACTTTGCAGGCATAGGTAAATGCTCTACAGGCACAGGGAGCACAGGGACAGGTACCTGCGTAGGGTGTAGATCGAAATGGGGAATAGGTGGCCACCTTACAAGCATAGGTTACAGGTTTGCAGGGTCATTTGGCCACTACACATGCGTAGGTTACAAGTTTGCAGGGCCAGTTTTCCACTACACAGGCACAGGTTGTGGCCCTTCTGGCCCAAATACAAGCATAGGGTCCAAGGCCGGTGGCACCACCATAGGTTCAGGGACAAGGTCTTATTATACGGGCAGGAATGGGATAGGGTCAGAGGCCAATGACATTGCCATAGACTGTACCTATAGCCAAGTTAAGGGATGCCCTAGCTGAGTTGAGATATTATAAGGATCATTTGATGGAGGCAGGTATATATGTCTTATCATATGCCAAGTATAGAGCCCAGGAGGCCTCGATTGAGAGGAGTAGATCCCGCACTCAGACTATGGAGATTAAAGGGGGCTGGTGAGCCCAGAGAGAGGGACGAGGTGAGGCACACATTATGCGAAGGCCAGCTCTTAGTACAGGGCCTTCAGGGGTTAGGTCACAACCAATGATGGGTGGTGAGATGCTAGCAGGACACTGCAGAGGAGCTAAGGAGGAGGAGGAGACAAGTGAGACCGATATGGTAGACATCCATAGAGGAGATTCTTAATAGCAGTGTGTGTCTCCATTTTGCTGAGCTATTTACTTTTTTATATATACTGGCTTGCATGCCGAAGAGAGCGAGGATGCATATGAGAGTGTATTTTTATTTTTGATCATATACGGGCCTACATGCCAAATATGGTGAGGTTGTATATGAAATTTTTTGAGAGATGTATATTAGACCAGCCTACATGCAGAATATTTTGAGAGATTTTTTGTAGAGACATTGTATGTTGTTGTATTTGAGAAGACATGTATTTGTATACAGATGTTGATAATGATTTATATAGAGATGATGATGGTTATGGAATAATTTATATGGTTGTGTGTAATTTTCTATTTATTATTCGTACATGTGATGGAAACTAAGTAATGTAGGCATGATAGAGGTAGATCATAGGCATGGATCGATTCAGGTTGGGTTAGGCATGGATTGAATCAGACTAAGAGGCATGGATGGTCAGGCTAGTTTAGGAATGGATTGAGTCAGGTTATAGCTATGGTGGTTGGTTTAGGCATGGATTGAGTTAGGTTATAGGTATGGTGGTTGGTTTTGATTTTAATTACAAGTAATTGGCAACAATGGAAATAAATGGTAATGTATATGCATGTTATAGATTAAATTTCCAAATCTTTGCTATTTGTCAAAATATGAAATGATAAATTGGTGAATGTCATGATGGTGTGTAAAAAATGGGTGGTAGATATGTGTATTAGTTGGTGCGTATTTGGTTTTATTTCTAGTTTTTGATATACAAAAGGAAAAATAAGGTAGAATGTGAATAGGAAAATAGGGGAAATTGGATAGGGTAAGAGGGTGGCTAAGCTAACCTTCAAGGGCCCCATGTCCTTGAAGTGCTACCTACATAGTCCCAGTGAAAAGGGACCTCAGGCCGATGTAGTTCTCCCATAAGCTAGGGAATAATATGAGGAGGTAGAAGAATGAGTCGGTAGGTTATGCGTATGTTTGATTCTAGGTCATAGGCATGATCATGTTGAGGTCGTTTAGGTTTGGGTGCATTATAGGTAGATAGGTGTGGATGAAAGAAGAAATTTCCAAGAGACAAGTGTCAAGGGTCTATTCCTGTATAAGATAATCAATAAGTAATGAAGAAGCTGAAGCTAAGAGGAGGCAAGAGATCCACCTAATTGGTAAGAATCATAACAGGTTGAAAATACCTTAGATATGATGGGGAATGTAAGACCTATTGGCTTGGAAATTTTTCTTGGGGACAAATTAGTGGTTTCCAAAACAACACTATGGGAATCTAAGTCCCTCTACTTATAACAGTGTAGCTGTCATATTATGCATGAAAATTAGATGGATTCAATGGTGGTTTGAGAGTGGGAAAGGGGAGTGGGAATGAAGGTAAGGAGATCAATTATGAAGGTAGAAAATCAAAATCCTGCATACATTGATCAAAAAGTTCATAACATGCATTTAATTAGAAGAAAGAATATGAATTTGTAAACCAGAGCTACAAGACTGAATAAAAATGCATTGGTCACAAAGTACCAATCGAATCCTCTGTCAAAGGGGCATAAAATCCTTATTTTCTTATTGCAGCTGAAGTATAAACTTGTTTAATGAAAGGAAATGGAAGAAATTTATAGAAAGGTTAAGCTTAGAAGAATCGCGACTATTGTTTTGTCCTCTATTCGCCAAAACGTGTTTTCAATTTCCAAAAACAAATGCCAACCCATGAAATGACTTGCAGAGAAAATTAAATAGCCCACGAGGGGAAGTTACAACTTCTCTTAGCGTCCAAGAAATAGTTACAAACAAATTTCATCATTTTAGATTCTTCTCTTGCAAAATAATGGCCATGGCGAGAAATGCTAGAGAATTAATAATTAAAACGGTTACAAATTTTCCAGATTGAATGCGTGTCGTTAGATCCATGTTTTATGCCTTTAAATCTGATCATGCCACATGGAAAAAAGTGGTTTAAGTGGCCACGGGAAACATCCCTTTGTTTCATGACTTTTTGAAAGATTTGGCAATTATTCACTTTTTCTCCGCCGGCCCGGCATGGGAAAAAACTGCAACTTAAGTCCGCTAGGCCACATCTTTCAAAATACTCATACTAGACCATTTTCAAAGGGGATTAACTCAAAAATTTAGGATTAGACTTTGGAAATATTGAATGAAATTTTTTAGGGGACAATAGTGGCTCTAGCTTAGGGGCATGACATGGATTGAACAAGGAGAAAACATGACATGAGGATCCAAAATCTCAATTTTTAAAACATATAACATTAACCAGTGCCTTACCCATTGGGCCTTGTAGAGTCATGTACAACTTCAGAGGAAAGCAAGAAGGAAGAAGAGGACACAAAAACCAAAAAGACACTAAAAAAGAAAAGGGAAAACAAAACACGCAACAGAAAATGGGAAAAAACAAAACTATGTTACGAGGTGAGGGACAACTCACTTTCACTGATGATATAGCTTCAAATATTTCCCACTTCTAGGAAATCCTAATGGAGTTCCATCTAATTCTCACCACAATTTCCATGAATTCGAAAAGGTCCCAGCCATAAAGAATCAAATTTTCCATGACTGCCCTTTGGTTCTCTTCTCTTGTCCCAAAGTAGGACAAAATCTCCAACTCTGAACTCTTTTTCCTTAGTCTTTTTATCAAAGAGTTTCTTCACTTTTAGCTCAACTTCTTTGATTCTTTCCACCACCTGAGATCTATTTTCTTCCATCTTCTCAAGAACAAGGATCCTTTTGTCAATGGAGTCTTTGTATTGGCCATAATCTACTACTTGAAGAAATCTAGGAGCTGGCATTTTGATTGTGATGGGGATCTCTGCTTCAACTCCATACAACAGCTAAAAAGGTGAAGTACCAATGTCCTTCTTGGGAGTGATCATGTCAGCCCATAATGCATCATATAGTCTCTTGTGCCAATTCCTTTGATTCTCATCAACCTTTCGAATAATGGTCACGATGTTCTTGTTGCTCGACTCATTTGACCGTTTCCTTGTGGATAGTAATCAGAAGAATGTGCAAGAGAAATTCCAAAACCATAACAGAAATCTATCAATTATATTGAAGATAAATAAGTGGTAATGTCTACAACAATATTTTGAGGTACTCCAAAATGGACAATGATGTATTCCTTGATGAAACTGCATACTACTTTAGAACTAGCTTATTTGGTTGGGATGGCTTCCACCCATTTGGTGAAGTACTCTGTGGCAGGGAGCACATAAGTATTCCCAGCACTTGAATGAGGATTCAACACACCAATGAATTCCAGTCCCCATTATTGAAATGGTTCTTCAATAATCACAGGCTTGAGAGGTAATACAACTAACTGTGGTTTTTCAATAAATTGCTGGCATGCTTTATAATTAAAAACCCATCTTTGAGTATCAAAAAAAAGATAAGGCCAATAATATCTACCTCTGAGAATATTATGAGCAGTGACCATGGCTAAGAAGTTTCCACTGCATGCTTGGTCGTGATAGCCTTAAGTAAATTTCCTTGTTGCTCTTTATCAACACATCAAAGGAAACAACCATTCATTCCTTTCTTATAAAGCACATGATTCCAAATCACATACTTGATTGCTTTCAGTTTGAGATTTCTTCTTTGCTTGTAATCTAGATGAGAAGGACATTCTCCATAAGTGAGTATAAAAGTGATATCTGAATACCACTCATCAGTAGTGGTTACAAAGAGAACTTGCGGACAGTCCTCATAGCAGTTTGAACAAGAGTTATTTTTCTCTCCATGTTGAGTTTTGAGAGTTTCATCCTCAGCAATCAACTCACACAGAACATTTCCTCTTACTAGATTGGAAGGTCTAATCTCCAGGTCATATTCTTGAATCTTTTCGATCCAATTCCCTCTTTTGACTCTGAGATCTTGTTTTGTTAAAATGGATTTGATTGCACTTCCAGGGACCATCACCACAGTGTGAGAATTTAGAATGTAGAAATGGAAGTTCTTCACAGCCTTAACCACCGCATATGCGTGTTTTTCTAGTTGATTGTAGTTGAGTTTGTGTTTCTTCAACGAGTAGATCATGAAAGCAATGGGGGCTTCCAAACCTTTGTCATTTTTTTGAACAAGGACAATAGAGAGAGTGTTTTCTGAGGTGTAATAGTACATAATGAACTCTTTTTTAAAATATGGGGATATGAGAGTTGGAGCTTTAGTAATAGCTCTCTTGATCTCTTCAAATGTGGTTTTCCCTTCATGGCACTATTTGAAAATTTCTTGAGGTTTCATCATGGAGGTGATATGCTTTGTCAGTTCAGCAAACTTAGGGACAAAGTGGCGAAGAAAGTTTACCTTCCTAAAGAATGAATGCACTCCTTTCTTTCTGGTGGGTAGAGATAGTGATTGAATAGCTCTTACTCTTTCAGGGTAAATGTGTGCTCCATGCTTGTTCATGATGTTTCCTAGCAACTTGCCTTCTGTGACTCTGAATATGCATTTCTTGGGATTAAAATATATACCATGTTTTCTACACCTTGCAAGAACTTGTTCCAAATGACAGATGTGTTCTTCTCTTTTCTTTGAAAATACCATGAGATCATCCAGATATATGATAATGTAATGTTTCAGATCCTTGAAAGTCAGGTCCATTGCTCTTTAGAACGTTGCTTCCGCATTGATTAGGCTGAAAGGAATTCTGCTATAAGTAAAAGTTCCCCTAGGAGTTGTGAATGTCATTTTTCCGTAGTCTTCTTCTTCCACTTTGATTTGGTTGTACCCCAAAAACCCATCAAGTAGAGAAAGCATCTCATATCTAGTGACTACTTGCAAAATTTGATCTGTGGTTGGTAGAGGATAGTTGTCTTTGAGTGAGGCTTGATTTAAATTCCTGAAATCAACACATATCCTTATCTCACCATTTTTCTTCCTTACTGGCACAATGTTAGCCACCCACATTGAGTGATGGATGGGAAAAATGATTCTGGCATTCAGCATCTTAGTCACTTCTTCCTTGATGATATTAGCAACCTTTGGATTACAGGGCCTTTGCTTTTTCCTGAAGGGCTTAGCACCTTGCTTCAAAGGAATGGAATGGTCCATTTTTTTTGGATGGAACAATTTGAGTTCCTAGTAGGAGTAAGCTTAAACATCAGAATATTTCTTAAGAAAAGTAACAAACATTCTCTTATCTTCAGGTGAGTATCATTTACCAATGTTTACCATTCTTGGACCCTCTGAAGTACTAATATTTTCTTTGTCAAAGTCAGATGGACACAAAGAAGATAACTTCTCCTTTTCTTGAATAAATATGTCATGTTTGTCAAACAGATCTTTTTAAGAGACTAATCCTTTGGGGATTTTTTTTCCTTTCAGTCTGATCATTCCCTCATCATCAACTTCATCAATTGCATCAACTTCTTCTTCAACAACATCTTCTCTATGAGGATTGACACTTCCTTCAAAGAAGATATTACTGAAATTATCTCTTTGCTCTAAAAAGGATAAGATCTAATTGTCATCATTAAAGACTTGCCAATGATTTACATTATCAGGTACACTTGGTTTGAAAACCATCTCAATGGTTATCTTATATTTTCCAAAGGAAGGATGAGGTGTCAACAAGGAGGCTGACATAGTAATATAATCAGCCCTTTTGTTTTGAACCCTTGGAATGGCTTCAATGGAGAATGCATCAAATGATTCAATGCAATCCAAAACCTAATTTTTTTAGTGTCTGAGCCTTAGGTTTTTTTTATTCCCACATCCTCTGTAACACTCATGCCTAGAAGAAGGGCTTCGTATTCTGTTGTATTTTTTGTGTTGTCAAACTGCAGTTTATAAGCAAAAGGATTCATTTCCTTTGAAGGTGAATACAGAAAAACACCAGCTCTAGAACCTACCCTTGCATGACTACCATCAAATTCCATCATCCAAATCTGATCTTCTTCTTTCTTCGTGAGAAGTGGCAGGTTTTCATCTTTTTGTGATGTGAGGAAGTAATTTCCTAACTCAGAATATTGAAGAAGGATGTTAGCTCTTGGATCATCAGACTTCTTTACTATGAATTTCATCTTTCTAATAGGCAGAAACCTCTTCATTTCACCTTTGACTGGGATAGTAGTAGATGACCAGTCCATTTTAATTTCTCCACCTAGATCTCTGGAAAAAAATTTGCTCAGAAGCATGCCAAAGGATGTTGGGATGTTTGCCACCAAGATAGTTAGGAGCACATTCTTGTCAGGGAAATCAGCTCAGAGCTACTTATGAATCCTTTATTCTTCCAATCAGCAGCACTTGTTTAGATTCCATGGAATAACAAGCTCCATTTACTCTCGTTAAAGTTAGGCTAGGGGAATTTACAACTTTGAGTGGCATTACATTATCAGCGGCTCCAGAATCAATGATACAATTGTTCAACTCAAAGCCATTTATGAGGAGATATAAATAGAAAGTCTAAACTCTAGTTGTTTTGGAAGCACTGAGAGCTGACATATTTTGAGATGGAGGTATGGATGGCATTGGAAGAATTCCTTTAGAAGTGGAACTTGAGGATATTTAGGGATATTTCCCTGGACTGCATTAATGAATCTGTCAAATTGGGTCAGGTGTGTTTGCAAGTACTCTAACTCTGAGAGTTGGAATTTGGTTTTGCTTGCATGATCTACAAAATAAAATGGGGGCAATACTAGATGAGGAGGAGAGATCCTAGGATGAAAGAGGAATTACCTGGACAAGGTATTTTAAGGAACCTTGGATATTTTGGGATGAAGGATTTTCTCCTAAAGGTGAAATAGCTCAGTTTAGCAGAAGGAAAAGGTACAACCTTTAGGCTGAACAATGTGAGTAATTTGGCAGAGATTCCAAAGGAAGGGAAAGTACTCTTAACAAATGTAGGACTAGAAGAAGGATCAAAATACTTACTTTTTATGATAGCATGATCCTTGACAGTGACCAAATCTATTTTTTCTTTAGTAGAATCCATGGAGGGCGGGTAATGGAGAACCTTTGTTGATAATCCTCTACTGTGCAACCTCAAAAGTGGAAACTTCTTTGGTTTTCTTTTCCTTTATAGCCATCGAGGATGGGGTGTTCTTCCTGGACTATGTTCTAGTGAAAATAGTGCATGAAAAACTTGGCATTTCCTCCACTTCTTCATCATCATCAATGAATTCGAACAGGCCATTGTAAATGTTAGGACTTCCTCAAGTTCTTGGTAGCTTTCATAGTTTTCTTCAGTCATCTCCCTGGGAGGGAAAGTGGACTTCAGCTTCCTCTCTTACATCACAGGCTGCATTAATTGGTGGTGCTTCAAGATCAAGTTGTCAAAAAGGTGGATTATTCCTTTTCCTATCATGAAATTTTAGTCTTCTTCGAGCATTCCTCATAGTGATTTGTGACAGATGCTTCTTCAAAGCAACTAGATCATTTAGCCATTCTTTTGGATCATCTGGATCAAGTTGTCACTGAACCTGAACTCTAACCTTTTTTCTTTCCCTTTGGGCAAGTTGAACTTTCCAGATATGATTAGATCATCATCAATCTCAATTCTAGAGTCTTGAGCTTCCCTCACTGTCCTTAAGCTTGGTCTCAACAGTAGGAATTAACAAGTCCTCTGGTGGCAAGGCATTGATAAACTACCTTTTTAGATTACCTTCTAGGAGGAACCACATCTTGAAGGACTTATTGTTTTCAATCTGGGGGTGACAATACCTTGTCATTCATTCCTCTCATGGACTCAGCAGCAAGTTCTTTCTTGATTTCCACCAATTCTTGACCAGCAAGTCTTAGTAATGGTCTTCAGTACTCTTATATCTACTTATGCCAAATAACACTCCCTTATGTCTTCCCAGACCAATGATATCTTCTTGAATGTGAAAGAGCAAGGTAGGTATCTCAACAGGAGGATGTGCAAGAGCTTTCTCATGAATTGATATCCACAAGGAGTCATAACTGACACATCTTCAAATTTTCAACCCCCAACACTCCACATGGACATTAATGAACCCTGATGGTACATGTTCGTCAGGGTGTATTTGATGATGCAAAATCAGCCTTTACGGTGGGTGCCAAAGTTATTTCTTGAGCCTCTTAGTAGCTCATGAATTTTGTCATCGGGGGACAAATTGGACCAGTATTTCTAAAACATGGTACACTATGGGAATCTACATGTCTTCACTTTACATTATCAACAATGTAGATTCCATGTTTATAGCATGAAAAACAAGCTAGGGATTCAATGGTGGTTCCTCTTCAACTCTTTGAGATTCTTTCAATCTCTTCAAGTTGGGCACTAATCACTTATTCCCTATGGCAAAGCCTGAAATCTATTTGCTTCCTCTCTTTCTATCTCATGGTCTGATTCCTTAAGCTGGGATCAAGGGGAGTGGGAATGAACGGATCCTAAGGAGACTCAATGATGACAGGTAGAACATCTGTCAGGCCTACAAACATTGATCAGAAAGTTTATTGACATGCATTTAGATGGTTTCAAGAATACAAATTTGCACAAACTCTGAGCTACAACAACTAGATAAAAACTACATTCTTGGTCACAAAGTATCCTTAAGGAAATATAGTAATTATTTCCACTCAAAGGCTATTGCATAAAATAGCTTCTTTTCTTATTGTAGCTCAAGTAAATATCCTCTGTGAAAATGAAAGAGAAATGGAAGAAATCTCATCAGACAAGGGGAAGCTTGTGAAGAATGGCGACTATTTTATTGGTGTCCATCTGGATTCATGAAGAATCATTTACAGTCTTCAGTGAAATCAAATGCCATACCTCTACAATGACCTTGTGGTCAAATCTAGGGTGTAGATGTTGCGAGCTCTACACAACGGTGGGTGCCACAACTGTTGGCTTGGAACATGTGTCTTGGGGACAATAGTTGGTGGTTTCCAAGATCTAATCACTATGGGACGTCATTTTAGATCCTTCTTTTGTAGAAAAAATGGCTGTAGCTGGCAGGATTATGCCAGAGAATTGAATAATTAAAATAGATTACAATGGTACTTTCCAGAGTGGGAATGTGGACCATTAGAATTTAGGCAAGGATATCACCTTATGAAGGTATGATCCATCCATAATGGTAGGAGAACATTGGATCTGGAAGTTCAAGGGAAACTTTTTGCATTTAATTGCATTCCAGAGATGTTTTCTTGATTTTATCCCACTAAAACTCCATGACTAAATTTAAAATGCATTAAGTGTCCATCAATGTGGACCAATTTCACCAGCTTTCCATTTATACCAAAGGGACATGAAAATCCTGAGCTTTTCTTATTACATCTGAAAGATATGGCCTCTTGTAGATTTAAAGGAAAAACTGGCAGAAATTTACAAAAAGGAGCAAACTTCAGAAGTCTGCGGGCCAAAATATTGACCTTTTTGTCCTCTGTTTTTCAAATTGGGAAAAATTTTCAGTTTCCAAAATCTCTATGCCCCCGCCAACCTATGAAATGACTCTTGTAGAGCACCTTCTAATTTGATGCCCACAAGATGTGGTTCCAACATTTCACCTTTGAGTCCAAGAAATAGTTACAAATAGATTTCATCGTTTTACATCATTTCAGATTCTTCTCTTGTAGAAAAATAGCCATGGCAGGAAATGCCAGAGAACTAATAATTAAAATGGTTACAAATTTTCTAGATTGACCTCCACGGGCCCTCCCAGGGATCCACATTTTATCCCCTCCAATCTCCGATCGATGCCATATCTTGCAAAATACAGTGGTTTGAGTGGCAGAAGGAAAGCTTCCTTCATTTCACGACTTTCTAGAAAGATTTGATAAGAATTCACTCTTATCTCCGCCGGCTCGGCATGTTTCTAAGAATCTTTGATCAACTTGGGAAGTCTGCTAGGCCACATCTTGAAAAATACTCAGACTAGACCATTTTCAAAGGGGATTAAATAAAAAATTTAGGATTAGACTTTGGAAATAATGAAGGAAATTTTTGAGGGGACAACAAGACCCTAAAGACATTACATGATTGATTATTCTAAAGGTGAAGAAAGTCACATGATCATGAAATGTCACATCTTTAGTAGGTCCCTTTAGGTGGTATGAAATGAGAGTGATAAAGGGGTGAAGAGGTTAAAAGTGGTTAGGTTGTATTGTATAAGGTAGCATTCTTGTTGGCAAGAGATCCAAGATCATGATAGGCAATTCCATGATGAAATTTTTTTCTTTTTCTTTTGACTTTTATTTTAGATAGACTGATCGATGTGGGAAGTCTATATGGGATGATTAAATTATCTCCTTGAGGTCTTCATGAAGTTGATTGATGCGGGAAGCTTCTCAATATTTTTATTTTCTTGTTTTTTTGCAAGAGTTGTCTTCTGTTGTGATATACTATGTATAAAATGGCAAGCTTTATATAGTTATCCTTTGAGGGAGAAGTCTATTTATAGTGGATATTTAGAGAGAAAGATGTCCTTTTGAGGGACTCATCTTTGTATTGGAAGTTTGACTCAAGGAGTTGGATCCCATTTGGAAATTATTTTTGGGCTTTTAAGTCATGGACAAGACTATAGTGAAGAACTTGGTTCTTGTGCAGAAGGTAAAGGTGAACGACCATGGGATATCATCTTAAAGAAGACAAAAAGTATCCATGAGAATCATGCTATGTGCAGAGCCGTGGTACACATATTTAAGAGAAGGTAAAAATATGACGGGAAAGCACTTGATTCTTGTTTAGTCGTTGGGGTGGCATAGGGAAAAAGAGAGAGGTGAATGACACTCAAGGGACGAGCATAAAAATAGGTAGAAGGTTATGTAGGACTTGAATTCAATAGTATAATGGTCAAAGATGCAAGGAATTGAGGGGTTTAGGTTTGGGTTTACCGTCGAGTGAAGATAAACAATAAGCACCTGATCCATAGGTGTGTGTCACAATATATGGTCCAAGCCAATTAGGAGCAAACTTGCCCCGTTTACTTTTTTCTGCTTTGGTTACATGTTGATTTTCCTTTAGGATGAGATCACCGACTTGGAAGGTTTGTTCATAGACATGTTTTTCATAGGCACGTTTGATAATTTTTTTGATAAACTTGGAGATGGTCGAGAGCATTAAGATGATGTTAATCTAATAGCTCAAGTTATGCCAAACGGTCCTGGCAAAATTCATCATCATTCAGCATGTCTTGGAGAGAAATACGAAGAGATGGAATTTGGACTTCGAGAGGTAGAACTGCCTCTGTACCATAGACCAGAGAAAATGGAGTAGCAGTAGTGGAAGTGTGAATCCTAGTAAGGTATGCCCATAGGGAGAAATGAATGTGTGTATGCCAGTCCTTCCGAGTATCGTTAACCACTTTCATAATAATTTTGTTTAGAGTTTTATTGGTGGATTCTTCTTTGCCATTGGTTTATGTGTAGTAAGGTGACAAAAAACTGAGTTGAATGCCAAAGTCGTTGCAAATTTTCTATAAGTTTTTGTTTTTGAATTGTTTTCCGTTATCCATGATGAGGCGATGTGGAACACCAAAGTGAAAAATAATGTGATGATTAACCAACTCACATATTTTCTTAGATTTTTTGGAAATGAGAGGTATGGATTCAACCCATTTTTTTTAATATTGTATAGCAATGATGATCCATTGATGTCTTTGGGAAGAATGGGGATTGTATTTCTTCCACAAGATCTAAACCCCATTGAGAAAAGGGCTAAAGGTCACGAGTGACCTATAAGGCATGACTGGGTATATGATGA
Source organism: Taxus chinensis (assembly GCA_019776745.2). Taxonomy (NCBI): domain Eukaryota; kingdom Viridiplantae; phylum Streptophyta; class Pinopsida; order Cupressales; family Taxaceae; genus Taxus; species Taxus chinensis. Next base: position 467,984,100 of record CM034152.1, read on the forward strand.
AGATTGGCATGTTGTTGGCATTTGACACAACGATTGACATAATCACAACAATCATGGTTAAGGGTTTGCCAGTAATAATCAAGGCAAAGAATACGCTTAGTAATAGCGAGACCACATAAGTGACCTCCACATATGCCATCATGAACTTTCTTAATGGTATAGGGAATTTTAGAACTCATAAGACATTGTAAGAGAATACCATTAAAGTTGCGCTTATAGAGGAGGCCACCCATAATGGCATAATGAGAGGCCCTTTTGAGAAAGGTGAGTTGTCCATTATGAGTGATGTTAGAAGGTAAGATGGATAGGTAAAGGTAATCCACAAGTTTCTTATACCAAAGGTCATATGGGTTGGGTTCAATAGTTCCAACAAATTTAATGTCATGGTGTGAATGGGAAGGTGATTACAACCTTTTTATTGTGACAAAGATTTTAGATTTGGAGGGTGAAGAAGGTATCTGAGAGGGAAGATAGGCCATGGTATCTACAAATTTATTAGTGGAATGTGGAATGGTTTGTATTTCATACCGATCAAAGGATGCTAAGAGGGTGTCAACATGATTCTTATATTTTTTAAGCTCTTCATTAAAGCACTGGTAAATACCATTGACTTGGTTTACTACTAGTTGAGAGTCACCAAAAAATTTAATCGATTTAACGCTTAAGGCGGTCACGGTTTGAAGACCTAATACTAGTGCTTTGTACTCAGAAATTTTGTTAGTATAGTGAAAATCAAGCTTGAAGGATAACTGCGTAGGTTCACCATCAAGGGGAATGAGGATAATAGCCACACCTCCCCCATGCTGAGATTTAGAGCTATCAAATAACAAAGTCATCTGGTAAATGGTATCATCTAAGGAAAGGGCGGCAATGGATTCATCA